>OU342740.1:405190802-405790802 GCA_910589775.1 Avena eriantha | reverse complement strand
TTTGTCATTCTCCCAAGCTTCAGCATTGTCTTGAATACGGTCTAGAAGATCCCATTTAGCTTCTTCTTCCATGCGAGTGAATGATCCAGCCCCTGAAGCATCCAATAAATCTTTATCATGAAGAGAAAACCTTGCATAAAAGTTATTGATAATAATATTGTTGGGGAGCTCATGAATGGGGCATTTGAGCATTAGTAACTTCAATCTCCCCCAAGCTTGAGCTGTACTCTCTCCATCAAGAGGCCAAAAGTTGTATATTTGATTCTGATCTTTATGAATCTCACTAGGAGGATAAAAATTTGAATAAAAGAGAGGCATTATTTCCTCCCATTCCAGAGCTTGACCATTCTTCAGCAGCTTATACCATTCCTCAGCTCTTCCTTTCAGTGATAATGAGAATAACTTCTTCTTAACTTGATCTGTAGTAATACATGCACACTTGAACAACCCGCATAATTCATGTATAAAGAGCAAATGATCACCGGGATGGATAGTTCCATCCCCAACATAATAGTTATCCATAACATGATCAGTAATTCTTGTAGGTATTTTAAAAACATCATTCTCAGCAGGTGGTGGTTTATCTAATACCTTAGCAGTGTTAGTAGCATTACCAAATAAGAAACTCAGCGAATTATCTATAACGAAAATAAAGCAACCAGCAGAAGTAAACAATACTCACAGTAGGATTTTCCTTTACCAGTTCCACTCTCCAATAGCGCTTCACTCCCTGGCAACGGCGCCAGAAAATAGTCTTGATGACCCACAAGTATAGGGGGTGTATCGCAGTATTTTCGATAAGTAAGAGTGTCGAACCCAACGAGGAGCAGAAGGTGCTGGCTAGTGGTATGGATCAGGAATTCTCTTCAAATACTTAGCAAACGGATTTTTAGGGGGTTTTGATAAAGCAAGTAAACAAAGTACAAGTAAATAAAAGACAGTAGGAATAAATGCAGCAAGTGGCCCAATCCTTTATACAGCGAAGGACAAGCCAGTTGTATTACTTAAGATGACCAAACGTTCTCGAGGACACATGGGAAGACTGTTAAGTGCTTTCGCTTCATATAGCTGATTACTCTTCTTTAACTTGCTAAGTGTTGTGTGGGTGAACCTGTGCTAATGTACCGACCTTCCTAGGACTAATACATACTTGTGATTATACCCCTTGCAAACATCCGTAAGTACAAGAAAGTAATTAAGGTAGAAACCAAACCACAGCTTTAAACTCTAAGACCCTTACGTCCCTTGTGCAATGGTTTCCTAACGGGGGTTTAGGTTTCTGTCACTCCGGCAACTGCTACGATTAGTAGGCAAATACAGAATGCATTCCCCTAGGCCCATATAGGTGAAGTGTCATGTAGTCGACATTCACATGACACCACTAGAAGAAGTACACCACAACTTAAATATCAAACTATTGAATCTTTCTCAACACAACTCCACTACTAACAACATGACTTCTCCCATGTCCTCAAGAACAAAACGAACTACTCACAAGACATCATATGGATCATGATCAGAGATGGAATAATGATGTATAACAATCTGAACATAAACAATAATTCAATGGTTCACTCAATAGCATCAACTACAAAGAGTAATCAACACCGAGAAAGTTTTCCCTATGAACTAAGGCAAGATTCAACCCAATTGTTACAGCAATATGGAGATGGTGATGAGGGTGCTGATGGTGATGATGGTGGTGATGATGATCCCGATGAAGTCCAGCTTGATGGTGGTGTTGATGGCGACGATCTCCCCTCTCCGGAAAGGAATTCCCCTGGCAGAAATCTCTCTATCGGAGAGATCTTTCTCTCGCGGTGTTTTTCGCCCTGCAGGGGCGGCGGAATCTTTCTGTTGTTGCTCCCCGAGTCTTAGGGTTTCGGGAGGAATATATACGCCAGAGGGGAGTGCCAGGGGTGGACCAGAGCGGCCACATCACCTAGTGGCGTGGCCTAGGCTGGCTCGCGCCAGGGGGTGGTGTGGGCCCCCTGTGGCCCATCTCCAGCCCCCCTTCTGGCTTCCTTCGTCTTCTGGAAAAATATGATTTTCCGTATATTTTCCCGGATTTTCTGATCTTCGTGAATTTTGCCTCCAAACAACACCTTTTCCATCAGAATCCTGACTGTAGCGGTCCATGCTCCAAAAGTCATCAACCATGCAAAAACACATGAAATAACATAAGTATCACCTCTCAATACGAAATATATCAATGAATAACAGTGAATTATGACATAGAATAGTGATGCAAAATGGACGTATCACGCTGCTGCCTCGCCTTCCTGCCCTCTATATGAAGGCTGCACCACGCACTACCTTTCACCATTCCTCATTGCTCCTACTCTCGCCGAATTTCCACAGATCACGCGGCCCTCTCCCCTGAATGGCCGAGCGCTACCCCAATGATCCAGATAAGGCGAATGGGTTCGACCGTCGCTACCCTTCATGAGGCTATGGCACTGTACGAGTCCAGCTACCCAGCGCCATCGGATTGCTACCTCCCTACGACTAATCGTCATCTTCCTCTGTAAGCAACTATTGAGTCTATTTTAAACACGATGAGGTCGAGCTACTCATAACTATTTATTTAAGACAAGTCTAATAGTGATGTCAAAAAGGTTCCATAGGACTTGTTCATTATAATTTTGATGTTCTCTATGAGACCCTGCCGCATGGCTTGACAAGATTGATAGGAACACATATCAATAAGTTGCAACTTCTTTTCCAGAAGCTCATCTGAAAAGAACTCTGAGGTTAAGAGTGCTTGGCCTAGAGAAATTTTAGGATAGGTGACCGACCGGGAAGTGGGTACCGGGTGCGCACAACTGAGGATAAAGTGCGTAGAAAATACTAATGTTGGTCTATGGGGCCATTCTAGAGATCCTATTAAGCTGCCAGCCAGGCACGAAGAGTCCAGGGTGTTACAAAGTGGTATCAGAGCCGACCCTTGCGGTTACACGGGCATGTGCAGGTCAATGGCGGGACATGTGGAGCATGGCGCGTGTGTCCTAGAGTGGACACGGCATGGCAAATGTGCCGGGATAGGACGCACAGATGTGTGCCAAGAGGGGATGTTCCTGGCTTGTGGTTGATCGACGAGGGCATCGATTTTTTAAGGGTGGGTGTATGTGAGACCCTGACACATGGCTTAATAGGATACCCATATCAACAAGTTGCAACTTTTTTTCGGAAGCTCATATGAAAAGAACTCTAAGGTTAAGCGTGCTTGGCCTAGAGCAATTTGAGGATGGGTGACCGACCGGGAAGTGGATACCGGGTGCGACACGAGTGAGAACAAAGTGTGCATAAAAGACTAGTGTTGGTCTGTGGGGCCATTTTAGAGATCATATTAAGCTTCCAGAAGTGATAGCCCAAGAACAGAGAGTCTGGGGTGTTACATTCTCAAATGTACAAGTCATAGTAATGTATTCTAGAGGATCGCAAATATTTTCACAAGCTCAATAAATATTGGGACAAGGTGCGTCAAAGTTAAACTTATATGGGGTATAACATGACAAGTATATCTCTCATATAAATACAAAGCAAAACTTACGTAAGCAAGCATTCAAAAACATAGAAATACATGATTGCACAAAAAATCAAATAATTAAGAACATTGCCCAAGACTCTACACTTCCCCAAGCTTAGAACTTTGAAAGAATTAAGCTTGAGTAGATCACCAAAGGAAAAGAAAAAATGTAGTTATCAAAAGAGAGTGCAAGAAGTGGTTACCTCCCCAAGCTTAAGTGAAAGCAAGGGTGACACACTTTACTGTTGAGGTACGAGTAACCTCTCTTTCGATGGACAAGAACCTGTCCTTCAATGAACATTACTTGATATGGCATGGTGGTTGTCTTCCTAGAGAACCTTTTTGAAAACTAAAAAGAAAACAAAATATTTTTGTGCTTTTGAAGTTTTCCAATTTTTTTTGCTTTTGGAACCAAAGGGTTAGCTCACATGTGATGAAAAGATTGGTCTAACATGGTCGGTTCATGATCCTAAGCACCATGCTTAAGTTAACGAACTAAGTCCAAGAGTTATACATACTCTCAGATTTTAGTGAAGTGCAAGTGAGGCTCGATATGAGACACAAGTGTGTTGCCCCTGTGTGCTTAGTTAAGAAGGAGGGATCCCACTTAAGGTGGGAAACTCGCTACTACAAATTTATTGAGAAAGATTTGGGTTAGAATCTAGACAACAATCTAGACCACACATAGGGACAATTACCCCCCTCCCCCAAGACCCCCTAATGCCTACCTTATGACCTAGGAAAGGTATAGGACAAATAGGGGCTGGATTGGGGAAGAATCATGGAAGTTCTTGAGGTTTTCGTGCCTCTAGACACTTGGTATGGGTGGGCACCGATGCCTATTAAAGTTTCTGATGTCTTCGTATTTTGGACGACATTGTTTCATACGAACTCCGATTTTGGTGTTCTTTGAATTGTTGAACTCGTATGGACGAGGGATATAGCACCATGGTCTTGGATTTTTAGTTTGAGTTGATGGAGAAATATCACTTTTTCCACCCCTCATATGGCAGTCTGGTGCGTGTAGATCTTCCATATTGTCCTCTCTTGGATCCTTTTGCCTTTCGTTATCAATATTTATCCATAACACCTACACACGTGTCGAAGACAAGGAAAAGTAATAAAATCCTAATAAACACTAATAGGAGAAACAAGGGCTAGATTAGGAAAGAATCATGGAACTTCTTGAGGTTTTTGTGCCTCTAGACACTTGGTATGGGCGGGCACTGATGCCCGTTAAAGTTTCCGATGTCTTCATATTTTGGCTGACATTGTTTCATACGAACTCCAATTTGGGTGTCCTTTGAATTGTTGAACTCGTATGGATGAGGAATACAACACCATGGTCTTGGATTTTCAGTTTGACTTGATGGAGAAATATCACTTTTTACACCCCTCATATGGCTTAAGTCTAGTGGCATAGTAATAACTAGATGGAGCATGTGATGAGTGGTTATGTGCACATTCTACATGCTGAAAGTGTACATATTTGCCACTCATCAATCATCAACCACTCGAGCATCACGCTCACTCTCGATGATCTTATTATGCATGATCACACAAGCATTCATCACCCCTCATATCTGAAATGTTGACCAAGTAAGAGCAAGATGTCTGATGATAGAAAAACAAGCTTGGAGTGCACCAAGCTTCCTGCAAGCCTCCTGGCACTTCAAAAACCAAGTTCTTGCATCACTATAAGGGTCAAAGGTTTTCTTCACAAAGGTGGCCCATCTATGATAAATACCATCGGCTAGGTATTAGCCTTTGGTGTATTTCCTGCCATTGACCACATAGTTCACCATTGGAGAATGGCCTACAACAAGTTTACCAAACACTAGAGATTGCTTTGGCATGTTGATATTATTGTGAGATCCAACCATGCCAAATAAGCGTGTCAAATCCACATATCATAATCTTCCACAACCTCATGTACCAACTGCATTCTCTAGTATGTATTTTGTACATCTCTCGCCAAGCAAATGGACATTTCTTTCATCCCAATGCATGCAGTCGATGCTCCCAGGCATCCTAGGAAATCCCCTAGTTGAATTATGTGCCAATACCCGAGTTGTGTGTCTTGTTCATTTGGTGCTGTTAGATATGCTGGTCGAAACTATCCCACAATAGCATAGCAAAACCTGTGCACACACACTCAAATGTTGTGGACTTGGCCATGCATAGGTAGTCATCTTGTGTATCTGGAGCAGCTTCATATGCAAAACATCTCAAGGCAGCCATGTATTTCTGATAAGTGGTGAAACCAACCAATCCCGGTATAGTCCTTCTTATAAATGAAATAGGGATCAAACTCTCACCAGTAAAAGATCTGATAGTAAATAAGCTGGAGGCCGGGTTTGTGGGACGCTGGTGGAGATGCTCTTACTGTCATGAAATGATATCTCTAGGCCAGTAAAAGATCTGATAGTTAACGAGTAAAAAATAATAGTGAGATGTGGTTTTCCTTCCTCTCAGCTCCCGGGTAGAAACACCGAGCCGTGCTCCTCTCGCCCCCTCGAGGGCGAAGGGAGCACCTCCCACCTCCCCGGCGACCAGCCCCCTCCCCACCTCCTCCCCTCTACCGGCGCGGGTCGCCGGGCAAAGTCCCAGCAGCGCTGGTGGTAGTGTACCTACCCTTCCTTGCTCGCGACGCGAGGAGATCGGGGCACCCTCGGCCTGGTGGCGGTGCATCATGGCGGTGCTGGAGCTCGGGCGGCGGGGTCTGGTCCTGGCCGTGATGAGCGGAGGTGCGACGTGGTAGCGCCTGCTTCCCTCTCGGTGCGGGGACGTCCCAGGCGCGGGCTCTAGGCGAGCTCGGCCGGAGATCTAGCGGCGCCCACGGCGCTCTGCTGACATAGCGGCAGTGGGGTACTCGGGGTGCAGGGGACCGATGACGGCGGTGGATTGGTTGCAGCAGCGCGGCGACAGAGCAGAGGGGGCCTGGTCTGGGCTCGATTTGGGCCTGGCCGGCGGGCCGGGCCTGATCTGGGCTTGTTCCAGCCCTATCTGGTACTGCTATTGTGTCCGGACGGCTCTCACCGCGGGTGATGGAGGGAAGTTCCCCTCCTCCCAAGCCGCCAGTGCCTCGATACCTACACGTTCGTGCGCCGTTCCTGGCCTTCTCGTCGGTGGCGTGATGTGGCGTTGGTCGGAGCTTTGGCTAGAGCTCGTGGATGCTTGGGCGGCGGCCCCGGAAGGTGGACTGCGCGGGCGTCTCTTCGGCGAGCGTCGTGGCAGTGGTGGTGGTTCCTCCCCTCGGTCATGTGGATGGCGAGGAGAGGGCGATGGAAGGCTTTGGTGTTGGCGGTTGTTGATACGTTGCTAACTGTCAACACCCGGATTTTTAATCCCAGATGCTTGTTATGCCATACCTCGCAATCCCATGATTACCATTTTTGCGAGACATAATAGATTGGATATCACAGTACATCATCCATTACAAACCATACACAAGGTCTTACACAAATAAAGGATCTCATGATCCAGTCTTAATACAACAAGCAGCAGAATAATTAATAGGCTTAGAAGTGGGGTCCATCTTCAGGGGCACATGCAATGCTGACGAAGGCAGATAGTCCTAGTTATCATAGCCATCCTGCTGACCGTCATCTTGGTAGTCTCCTTCATAGTCTGGCCATAGGAATAGCCAGGGACAAAGCCATGAGTACTCTTTAAGTACTCGCAAACTACCACTAACACGTAAGATAGTTCTAGTGTAAAAATGCTAACTCTAAGTTTACTTGTAAAGTTAAGTTTGAAACCTAAGCTGAGTTCAGAAGCAAAGAAAGATAAAATAAAGTTCTAGAATCACTTAAGTTGGGAAGCTAGTGTCATTGTCACAACCCTGTTGTGGTCAAGTCAAGATTCATCATTCATTTCATAAGTCATTTTGAAAACATCTGACCACGAAACAATATGGCCACTCGAACTGTCCATAACCGTGGACGCGGCTATTCGAATAGTTTGACACTCTATAGAGGTGGTACACTTTCACCACAAGATTCGATACATCTGTCAGGGATAACCCTGAATCATCATACTTAGTATGCAGATAATCAAACATAACCTTTCCTTTACACACCCTAGTATAAGCACCTCTCCTATGAGCATGGCCTCCCAACCATGACCATCTGTCATCTTGGGCACTGCATAGGTGGAAAACATTGAGAGGTAGCCTCAGCTCAAACCTCTCCCGCGAGGGAACTAATACTAATGCATATAAACTTCCGGCTAAGCCTTACCCAATTCAGGTATTATGGTTGTATGGTAAAATTGGAATGGTATCGCATCCCAATCCAACCATCAGTTTTGTAAAAGGGTTAAGGCTCATGCCTCAACATTTTAATCATCATAAACCATTTGTGTTTTCTCAACACATGTCAAAACATCTCAATAGAATGACTCATCATTCCAAGGTTTTCACAATTCATTTTCACCAAGTGTTCCCATCTAAAGTGACTCAAGTTTTTATCTACTCTAAACTACTAAGTTAAGAGTGTTCACTAAGGTGGAAAGATGGGATCAATCTCATGCCATAGAATGGCATCTAATGTTATCTAAATAGGTCAAATTTTATACTCTTTATGCTACCTTCACAACAAGTAAAGGACTTTGGTAAAGTAAAGAAGTAAAACTTGGAATTAAATCTTGGACTAGGTATAAATCCAAATTGTCTCACCAAAGCATGCCTAATGCCTTTCCTTAGGTTACCTAGCTTGCAAGGGTTAGCTTGCATTGTTAATGATGGATCGCTAGTATAATACTTGCAAGTGTTAGCTTGCTTAGTTTACTTGAAGTGCTGGGCTTTCCTTGGGTAGTGCAGTGGTTGAAGTTTTCCTCCTCCTCCTCTTGGTAGAACTCCTCCTCCTCGAAAGCTTGGTCGGTACTATCGTCTATAAATACATACGGGGTACACAATCACCAAACAATACTTAACTAGTCTACTTAGCACTCTAAGGCACACTTTTGATGATTTATTACCATCACAAGCATCACAAGGTTTTATTAACTAGTTCATCCTTTTTATTTAAGAAGAGTAATTTCTACTCACTGGAATTAACTAAGATTTAATATTCACCATTTAAAATATGGGATCATGTAGACACATGTCATCACCACATATTCTAACATAGGGGGATGTCATTTAAGGGTTGGATCATATTTACTTTGGTTTAAATTTAATAATTAGTGATTTAAAGTGACTAGAAATGCCTATATAGCATTATTTTGGTACTAGTCCAAAGTCACTTTATGTAAACCTTAATATTATTACATATTCATATAGGTATGGTTAAATGTGATTTTTGAGAGTTGGAATCAACTCAAAAGCTATCATGGTTGATTTTATAAAAATGTTGCAAGGTGCAAATGCTTCTGTTTTGTTATTTTTACTAGGAGAGATATCTAACTCTAAAATGAATTAAATCCAATGTGCTTGGATAGATATTTTCAGAAGCTTTCCAACACAATTGGAATCACTCCATTTGGATTTGTAAATCTCTCTGAATTGATTTTTAAACTAATGGACAGAACTAAGTTCAAACCTAAATAGAAAAATCTAAATTTGAATTGCTGGGCTAGCGCGGGAAGGAAAACGAGCCGACCCAGTGTCGTTCCGCGGCGCACGGAACAGCGGACAGGGGGGTCCACATGTCAGCGGCTCTTTACACGCGAAGCGGTACGGGGCGATGTGGGCCGTTAGATTAGAACCTAGATCGACGGCTGGGGCTCATCGTCGACGACGAACATGTCGCCGGCGAGGGCTAACCCTAGCGGCTCGGTGGGGGTGCACAGGGGGCATACCGGAGCTCCAGCTACTGCGGCGAGGCGGGCAAACAAGCTGGTAGACAACGGTGATCCTCCTGGTACTGGCGGCGTCCCGAGAGGTGGCCTTGATCAACGACGCCCTTCTCCTCCTTCCGCGGCGGACTCCGGCGAAAATCCGGCGAATGGTGGCTCGCCGTGCTCCGGCTAGAGGTGGGGAAGGATCAGTGAGGAGAGGGGAATGGAGTGGTGTGAGGAAACGGTGCTGGGGAGGCCTCTATTTATAGGCTCGGCGAAGCGGCATAGGAGCATGGGCGGTGCTCGCCGGTGACGACGGCACAACGAGCTAGAGGCGTGGGCGGTGCGCTAAGACGGTGGGCGGTACCCTGGCGAGTGTCACGGCGGTGAGTGTGTAGTGGTTTGCGGTCGGGGGAAGTGAATGGCGCGCCGCGCACTAAGTCCCTGCCGACGGCGAGTTTCACGGCAGCCAGTGACTACGGGGCACAGTCGGGGGAATGGGCGTGTCCGTTAGCTTCCTAGGCCGGTGGGGATCGTGTAGGCGGGCGGCTGGAGCGAGGCGGGGTCTGGCTGAGCGGGGACCATGCGCGCTCTGCGGGCAGCGTCGGCATGGCCGACAGTTCCTGGCTGCTCTGGTCATTGTCCTCGGGCTGGGGCTGGTTGGGCGGTGGAGGTGGACCACAGGCTACGTCCTGGACATGGTGGACGATGATGGCGACGACTGTGGTGTGCTGTCGTCGGTGGGATGCCCAAATGGGGCTCGGCCTTAATGTCCATGACCATTTGGTTGTGGCACAGTGGGTGGCTGCGCTAGAGAGGGGTAGGGGAGTGCACTAGGTGGCTGTGTTTGCAAAATGGGAGAGCAATTTGGTCCAAACACTGCTCCAAATAGTGTTTTGTGTTTTGTTTGAATTCTGCCCAGAATGTGTGTAAAAATGGCCGCAAGAATTCAAGTTTTGAATTTATGGATGATTTTTGGTGGAGTTGCTAGACACATGCTTAAGCATCTGTGGTTGCTTGGGTTTTGAAAATAGAGCTCATTTGAGTGGTTTTTGAAATAGGGTGATCTTGATACCTACACTAGATTCAATTTTCAAATGTCATTTAAAATTAGGGTTTGAAAGTTTTTGGTAGATCACAAGGTGGGCCTTGGTATATCACTATATGTACTAGCAAGGGGTCCAAAGATCCACAATTGTTTCTGTTAAGATTTGAGTTCTAGGAATAGCCAAAGTAGGCATGTTGATTAAAATGGCACAAATGACCATTTCCTTCTTTTATTCATTTTGATTTGTTTTTCTTTGGGATTTGTTTGGGAATGATCTAGATGATGTTTATTTCACCTAAGAATCATTTTACAAGCAATGGATCATTTAATCATGGCAATTCAAATCAACTCCTAATTAAATGCACACACATATGAATGCTTTAATAATTTTAATTGGAAAAGTTTGTGTTAACCCTAATTTTGGTGATTTGGATCTTAAATAACCTTGGATTGAAGTTTTGGGATGTTAAACTAACGTATCTATAATTTTTGATGTTCCATGCTTGTTTTATATCTACTTTCTTATGTTTTGTCCACAATTTGGAGTATTTTTATACACTTTCTTGGACTAACCTATTAACAAGATGCCATAGTGCCAGCTTCCTGTTTTCTGCTGTTTTTTGTTCCAGGAAAGTCAGAAAATGAATATTCTTGAAATTGGACGGGACAAAAGCCATACTCAATATTCACCGAGGGGGACACGGAGCCAGAAGACGAGACGAAGAGGGGCCAGAGGCCGACCACACCACCTGGCCACGCGGCCAGACCTGGCCCGTGCCAGGGGGTGGTGTGGCCGCCTAGGGCACCCCCTCGGCCCCCTCTTTCGCCTATAAGAAGCCTCCGATGCAGAAACCCTAAAACCATCGAGCCTCCAGCCACGAAAAGTTCCGCAGCACCACCGCCACCGAAGGGGAGATTCGGGGGACAGAAAGTCTCTGTTCCGGCTCCCTTCCGGGACAGGGAAGTGCCCCCGGAGCCATCTCCATCAATCTCCACCACCAACTCTATCGCCGTTGCTGATTCCCATGATGATGAGGGAGTAGTTCTTCCTCGAGGCTAAGGGTTCTACCGGTAGCTATGTGTTCATCTCTCTCTATGCATGATAATATTGTGATCATAAGCTTTGTAATCAAGTAGATCTACCTTGCTACTCAAGTGCTTTAATAGATCTCTGCTCTCCCCATGTGTGTGAAAGTGACAGTGTGTACACCATGGTGGCACTTAGGCTAGAGATTACAAATACTTGTTATGAGTTATATTTTGAGTTGGATGTTTCTATGAAATTGTGGTGTTTGTTGGAACCATCTACATGGGGAAAGCGAACTTTGAGGCGTGTTGTTATAACCCTACCATGGATTAGAGTGTCCAACCGGAGAGTAGTTCAGAGTAGTATCATGAAGAGAAGATATTTATATGAGAGTGTTCACTAGCGAAAGTATGAGCCCTAGGCCTTGTTTCTAAGCATTGAAACACCGTTTTCAATTAGATCTGTTATATGTTTGCTTGCTTCCATCTTTTTGCTTTTAGTCTCTTCCCACATCAACCACGCATCATCAAAGTTATTTGCTGGCACCGTTACCACTTATAATTATCCCTACCACTTGTATTTCATTATCTCTTCGCCGAACTAGTGCACCTATACACCTAACAAGTGTACTGGGTGTGTTGGGGACACAAGAGACTTCTTGTATCTTGATTGCAAGGTTGCTTGACAGGGATACCTTTAACCACTTCCTCCCTGAGTTTGATAAACCTTGGGTAATCCACTTAAGGGGAACTTGCTGTTGTTCTACAAACCTCTGCACTTGGAGGCCCAACAACTGTCTACAAGAATAGAAGTGCGTAGACATCAAGCTATTTTCTGGCGCCGTTGCCGGGGAGGTAAGGTAAAAGGTACTCACATCCTCTGGTGTGAGTGCTCGAAGTTATTTCCTTTAGATTCTGCAATTTTGTCTTTTTGTTTCTTCTTTTCACTAGTTAGGCTTAATGGAAAACAACAACAAAATTAGAGAGCTTTATAGTATTTATCTTGAGTTAGGACATGAAGTGTTTGAAGAGAAAATTAAAAAACCTATGGAACTTTATTTGGATGCTAATAGCAATGTTGTTAGTATGAATTCTTTGGACAACATTATTGCTAATGCTATGGAAAAGTCTAAGCTTGGGAAAGCTAGTTTTTATGAAAATGATCTTTTTAGTTCCCTAGCTTTGGAAGATAGCTATTCTATTACTTATGATGATACCAAACCTCCAATATATGATGATTACAATAATGAATATGATATTTTCAGTCCACCTACTATTGAGGAGAAAATTAATTATGATTACAATATGCCTCCTATATTTGATGATTATGGTGATGAGAATAATAATGATAGATATTTTGTTAAATTTGCTCCCACTACAATTAATAAGAATGACTATGTTTATGTGAGGAGTATTAATTATTTTATGCATGTGGCGCATGATAAAAATGTTTCATGTGATAGTTATATTATTAATTTTATTCATGATGCTACTGAAAGTTATTATGAGAGAGGGAAACATGGTTTTATGCATCTCAATAATATTAAGTTTCCCTTGTTTATGTTGAAAGTCTTGAAGTTGCACTTGTTTTGCTTTACTATGTTTGCTGCTTTGTGCTTTATTGACTTGTTTATTTACAAGATTCCTATGCATAGAAAGTGGGTTAGACTTAAATGTGCTTTGAATTTGCTTCTTGATGCTCTCTTTTACTTCAATTCATATTTCTTATGAAAGCATCTTCTCAAACTATCATGCCTAACTTAAAGGCGTTAAAGAAAAGTACTTATTGGAAGATAACCCAAAATTTTTAGTTGAGTCTTGGAAGTTATTACCTCTGTAATAACCTCTCCTTATCCTTTTTATTTGCTTTTTGTGCCAAGGGTAACCTAATGAGAGAGAAGTAATACTTGGGAAAGTTGTTGTCCCGAGACAGATTTTTGTGCTTCGTTGTAAATATTCGTGTAAAATCTCTGTACGTCGTTTTGAGCTGTAATTTTTTGTACTTTTAACCCAGGTTGTTATCCAACTTTCGTTAGTTCAACACTTTTCTATTTGAGCAACATAAGGTCTTCTAAAAAATTGGTTTTTACCTACTGGTCTGTTTTGACAGATTTCTGCCATTATTTGCATTTGCTTCTTGTTGATTCCTTTTTGGGTTCTCTTTTGGGAATTGAGCTTTTTGAGGGAAGTGCTACAGTATCTTGTGTTTTAATGGAAGTTTTGTTGGTGTTGAAACTGAACCTAAGGACTTATTATCTTGAGTACACTAATGTTGCTAATGAAGATTGTGTGAAGTTTTGTATGAAGGAAAAATTTCATGTGTAGGGAAAGAATGATGTAATGAGATAAAGAATGGAAAAAATCTCAAGCTTGGGGATGCCACCCCGTGTCACCCCAAGATATATTCAAGAGGTACAAGCGTCAAAGCTTGGGGATGCCCAAGGCATCCCCTTCTTCATCAATAAAATTCTCAGGTCTTTCTAGACACTTTGTTTTTATTGTTTTATGCACAGTTGTGTTGTTCTTGGAGCGTCTTTGTTTTCATTTTTAGTTTTCTTTTGTTTGGTTTGCTTAAATAAGTTGGTTGGATCCCAACACACTTCTTTTGGAGAGAGTCACACTCCATTATTCATTGCCTAGAACACTCTAGTTTTCATTCTTATTGTTTTGTGAGTGTTCTCTTTTGCCAGCACTGTGTTTAGCCATAGTTTTCTTGTGCTTTCAGCTTAGAACATTTTAGTTCTTCTTTGTGGAATTGTGTGACAAGCTCACTGATCTTTATTTATTATTATCTTTGTGAGTTGTTTCAAATAAGTCGATTGGTGCTGGAAAAGAGTAGGAAAGTTCATGCTTAAGTGGTATAAAAGGATCTTGTTTTGACTGTGACTTAGAATTTATCATGTCATGTTTGATATTGTTTTGTCTTTATGCTTAGTGATTTTTGCTGTAGCATGACATGTTATAAACAATTGAGATTGCTTAATGTTCCTTGAAAGAATCATGCGTTGTTTTAGCATATTAAAGCATAGTATTGTGGTATTCTCCTTTGATGCTTTATTTGGGTTGACTTGGCGCATGCTCACACCCTGTTAAGACTATCCCAAGTCACCATAGCCTCTATGATCCTTTAGTTTTGACTTGTAATACCACTTTATGCTTTAATCAGTAATGTTTTGTCGTTTTGCATGATTATGGCCATTATTGCTCTCTTAGTTGGTCGCTCCCAGTCTTTTGCTAGCCTCCATAACCAAGTATGAGTTCCACTCATGCATCCAACTCCAAATAAAACCAAGTTATTCAAAAGAGTCCACCATACCTACCTATTAGCATTTGCTATTCCAAGTATATTCATGTTTTTATCTACCTTCTGAATTAAACTTGTTATGTGAAAATTAGTGATTAAAGCTCTCACGAACTTGATGGCACACTTTACTTTTCTTGCCCCTAATAAATTTGAACCATTATGTCATCTATGTTGTATATGCTTGCACTTATACGTTGGGAATTAGCAGAACCATGCTGTCATGGGGAATGCTTTCAACATTGCACTTGTACATTGTACCCAGTTGATATCATGCTCTTTTGTCTATGGATATCGTCGGTGTGAAATGAAAGGGGAGTTTGTAAGTCCATGGAGTTATATATGTGTGTTAGAGAAACACCTGGGCCGCTGGTCTAATCCATGCCTAATCATGGTGGAAACTTGCAGCGTAACCATAATGAGCAATCTATGAAGCATTCTTCTTATAAAAAAAGAGATTGAGAAAAAGAGAAAAAGAGAAAAAAAAAGATGAGAAAAGAGGAAAGAGAGAAAAAAAGCACCATTTTCCCATGGTAAATAAGAAGATTGCTGAGATGCTTATTGTCTGCTTGCCTTGTCATTTTAATATGGGGATTCTTCCGTATCATCGGGCAAGGGGTACCCCGTTGGCGGTTCTCTATGATAGACATGTACTTACTATGAGAAGAACTTACCGGTAACTAAACTTGAGTAGCATGAGGAGCGACCCTCGTATTCAAGGGACATGAGATTGCCAACTTATACTTTGTCAAGCATATACTCCATAGTTTGTTCACTTTAACCTTAATCACTTCAAGATGCTTATGATAGGGGCAATGAGAGCTGAAAGCTAATAAGTACTATAATTTTTGGAAGCTCTTTATGAAACTTGAATCCCTGCTTCCTTCTATGAAGGCCTTTCTTTTACTTTTATGTTGAGTCTCCATCTTATATCTTTATGCACCTATTAAGAGAGCATAGTGGCCATTCTTAGTTTAATGTGCATTGTCCCAAGACTTGTTGATTGATGCATAACTTTGATATTGCTTGTTCTTAAACTATTTGTATATGCATTTATGTTTTGCTACACTATGAGGGACAAGCTGAATACCATTCTCATTATGTTTTTTTATGAGAAACAAACAAACGTCTTTCAAAGAATTTTTATTCATGAATCTTTTGTTTGTACCTTTTCATGTTACAACATAGTTGCTATGTCTTATTGTTATAACTATATCTTTCATGCTATGTTGAAGTACTATGATCCTAGCTATCAATGTTTTATAAATGCCTTGATCAAGATTGTGATGGTGCATGTCACCTCAAAAATTATTCTTTCTTTTTATCACTTACCTACTCGAGGACGAGCATGAGTTAAGCTTGGGGATGTTGATACGTTGCTAACGTATCTATAATTTTTGATGTTTCATGCTTGTTTTATATCTACTTTCTTATGTTTTGTCCACACTTTGGAGTATTTTTATACACTTTCTTGGACTAACCTATTAACAAGATGCCACAGTGCCAACTGCCTGTTTTGTGCTGTTTTTGGTTCCAGGAAAGTCAGAAAATGAATATTCTCGAAATTGGACGGGATAAAAGCCAAAGTCAATCTTTCACCGAGGGGGACATGAAGCCAGAAGACGAGACGGAGAGGGGCTAGAGGCCGGCCACACCACCTGGCCGCGCGGCCAGGCCTGGCCCGCGCCAGGGGGTGGTGTGGCCGCCTAGGGCACCCCCTCGGCCTCCCCTTTCGCCTATAAGAAGCCTCCGATGCAGAAACCCTAAAATCATCAAGCCTCCAGCCACGAAAAGTTCCGCAGCGCCGCCACCACCGAAGGGGAGATTCGAGGGATAGAAAGTCTCTGTTTCGGCACCCTGCTTGGACGGGGAAGTGCCCCTGGAGCCATCTCCATCGATCTCCACCACCATCTCCATCGCAGTTGCTGATTCCCATGATGATGAGGGAGTAGTTCTTCCTCGAGGCTAAGGGTTCTACCGGTAGCTATGTGTTCATCTCTCTCTATGCATGATCATATTGTGATCATGAGCTTTGTAATCAAGTAGATCTACCTTGCTACTCAAGTGCTTTAATAGATCTCTGCTCTCCCCATGTGTGTGAAAGTGACAGTGTGTACACCATGGTGGCACTTAGGCTAGAGATTACAAATACTTGTTATAAGTTATATTTGGAGTTGGATGTTTCTATGAAATTGTGGTGTTTGTTGGAACCATCTAGAGATCAAGGTGACAGTGTGGGGTTATCTAGATGGGGAAAGCGAACTTTGAGGTGTGCTGTTATAGCACTACCATAGATTAGAGTGTCCAACCGGAGAATAGTTCAGAGTAGTATCATGAAGAAAACCTATTTATATGAGAGTGTTCACTAGCGAAAGTATGATTCCTAGGCCTTGTTTCTAAGCATTGAAACACCGTTTGCAATTAGATCTGTTACATGTTTGCTTGCTTCCATGTTTTTGCCTTTAGTCTCTTCCCACGTCAACCACGCGCCATCAAAGCTATTTTTTGGCACCGTTACCACTTATAATTATCCCTACCACTTGTATTTTACTATCTCTTCGCTGAACTAGTGCACATATACACCTGACAAGTGTATTGGGTGTGTTGGGGACATAAGAGACTTCTTGTATCTTGATTGCAGGGTTGCTTGAGAGGGATACCTTTGACCACTTCCTCCATGAGTTCGATAAACATTGGGTAATCTATTTAAGGGAAACTTGCTGCTGTTCTACAAACCTCTGCACTTGGAGGCCCAACAACTGTCTACAAGAATAGAAGTGCGTAAACATCAGCGTTTCGGCTTCGACAACTCCCAGATCGCGTGTCGGTAACCTATCTTAGGGACAACGAGCGTGGCGGACACCGGGGAGCGGCCGAAGGTTTTTCCGGGCGAAAGTTCTGTGCCTCGACACCATCGGCGGCGATGCGTGCGGGTATCGTTACCTCCTTGGGGGTGTCGATGCGGCTACCTTCCGCGCGACAGGGCTTCGGGTGAAAACCCTTGACCTTTGGTCTCGGCGGCGACGGCGCGGTGTGTCATGGACCTCTTGGGAGCGTCGTCGTGGAGCCCCGAGTCACCCCGGTATCGGCTCGTTATTCTCGGTGGCAAGTTTAGGCTTCCGCGTTTTTCTTGTTTATTTTGATCTGCCTTATAAAAGGGGTCTCCCCTCCACCTTGTATCTGTTCGGTCGATGTTGCTTTATTTATAAAGCGGGGCGAAAGCCTAGTTCGAGGAAAAATAATAGTGATTGTGTACTGGTTAGATAATTCAGCTGTGGGCCTGTGGTTACTGTAGAACGATCGTGCCGTTGGTAGAAAAGTATGTTCTTGGCTCCTACTGATAGCTAGTGTTCCAAAGAGGAAGGGGTAGTTGAGTGACAGAGTCCATGCCACCAAATCCTGATACCTTCCGTCAACCAACTTGACCTGATCAGCGTTGACACTGTCCTATTAGGCGGCTAGGCCATAAACTCTGGCTTGACTTTGCATTTCTGAGAAAACAATAGACATAAAAAGATATAAGAACATGGATACATTGTCTGTACTTTGACAGTGTCCATGCTCATTGCTCCATATACGCGTGCTGCGTGCACCGTCGACCGGATATATATAAGCTGAAAATGCGGGGATGTCAAATTAAGAACGGTGCAATTGGTGGCCAGTTCGATCGAGCTTGCAGCTTGGGACGCCATTGATGGCGGTATGGGCTGTTACCTAGTGTCCTCACGTGTCCTGAATTATGTACAGTTCGTAGCTCAGCAGCAATGGCACGTCGAGCAAGCATGTGTGATCATTTATTTGGCCCCTCGCCGTACTTGGATGTAAAGGATGCATGTGGGTTCGTCGTATGAGTCCATTGAATCCGGTAATAAATTTAGGACCAACAGGCTCAGATCGACCCACAGACTGTTCTTTTATACCGGTCGGTCCTTACAGTTACAGTACACGCGCGAAGCTACCTTCTATAGTCTTGATTCTTCCTGCACCGGTCAGGACCAGCTGTTATTTGTACTGAGGTGGTATGAGGCAAGTAAATCAACCAATTTCCAGGTAAGATTACCGATTTAATTCGCAAAAAAATCAGGTAAGATTTTCAGTTTGATATTTTCTGCATTTGATAGAGGATGACACTGTTATGTGCCACTAAGCCATAATCAAGTGTTACCAGCAAAAAAAAAGTCATAATCAAGTGAACAATCAACAAAAACTCGATAAAATTTATCACATTGATGCATTTCGCCATGCACGTAACAAGAATCGTATATCTCCTGCCATCTCAGAAATGCGAGGCGTACTTTGATTCTCTATGTTCGAGATCTAACCAAATGTTGATCCGATATAGTACCTGCATGGGCTACGAGACATAAAGTCATATCATTTACTCGTATATAAAGTCAATAATAAATGAAACTATTGTAGCTTTTAGACAAATCTTAGTATTGAAGATAAATGTTTATGAGTTTGTTGTTCAACAAGAACTCATTCTAGCTGAAACTTTGAGTGCATATAACATTTTGAAAACATTACATAAAAACAATAGATGATTCTACTTCAATTTGTAGCTCAATATGAGATACTATTTTAGTTTTGGGTATGATCACCCCTGGATAATTGACATGACAAAAAAAAATAGGAGTTTGCATGAGATAAGAAAACATAATTAAATTCTTTAAACATATTTTTGGACGAGTGGTACAACGCAATACACCCAACGTTTCAGCTTTCCGCAAAAAACCTATATGCCCTATATCAAGTAACGAAGGGGGTACTATCGAAGGATATTTCATTTGAAGTTGTTGTCCAACAATATTAACACTAAATGTTCTAGCAAGTATCATCCAAATAAGACAAACATGTTGATGAATTTTAGTTGAAGACATTTCCGTCCTCGCTTTTCCGTAACCAAGTAAAGAAAAGTGGTCGATCTGGAACATAATCCAATAAAAACAGAAGATGGACCATGGTATATTTTTCATACACCCCAAGGTTTTGAGTAAACTTAGACCCCTCAAAAGTTAGCAAACAAGCAGGAACAAAAAAAATGCTCATAGGAATAGGGTGTGCATGCGTGCGTTCATAGAGATGAGTGTATGTATGTATTTATGAGCGTCTACGCCTACGTCTGTACTATGTTTTCAAAAAGGATAAAATGATTGTCACTGTCATCTGGTTAGCAATCAACTAGGGAGTTGGCCACTCACAAGCCAACAAGTCAACCCCAATCAGAACTTTGCAAAATATCGAGCAATGGCGTTGAGTCTAAAATAGATGATGAAGTACAACTACTACCATATTGTTCCATGCCGATTTGGACGGAGGGGTCACCGTAGTGCGGTATTTTACCAAGGCTTAGCAAAAACATCACAACATTTTATGAACTAGCCCTATTTGTTAACAATTAATTGGTAATGTGTTTTAAAACAGAATAAGTTCGGTATGTTTTGTGATAAAATGGATTCTTTACTAACTTAAAAGTGACATGGCGAAAACAAACATAAGAGTTACACCAAACATATGCATAACAAGATGCTCCGAGCACCCATAAGCAAGAAAGTCAAAGTTCAACCAAGCTCTTAGAAAAAAGTGGGAGAGTGGGGGGTTAATAGACTAGCTAGCTCGTTACACTAGAACCAAACATGATTATGAAAATAGGTGGAGATTTGGGGTTTTGGTGGGATAGTCCCCACAAATCCCTAAAAATATACTACTCCCTCTCTCTGTCTAGAAATAACTGACTTGCATTTGTCTACGTTCGCATGTACCGATAAGTTGAGTAATTGAACTCGGACGGTTAAAATACGGCTTACATTTGCTCTCGTGTGAAAACAAACAGGTAATCAAACAAAGTACGAGCAGCTGGTATGATCGATGTACATGTACCGGCCTTCCGCTAGCCTGTAAAGATCACACCCTTTCCAAGTTCACGTGGTGAAGAAGCGTACACTCGTGCCACGGTCGATGTTAACTCTGACGCTGCTTGGAGCTACTCGTCATCAGAGTCAGACTGCTCTCTGGGCACACACACGCGGTAACGACAGGACCATTTATGATGCGGCCGCAGACCCACCTCCTCATTGATGGAGTTCAATGGAGTAGGTGTCCCTCCCTCCCATTGGCAAGGACATGACAGCAGGGTCTCAATGCAGAGGGATTCAATGGGAGGAGATAGATGCCATTGGCACGCACTGTAGTTCAGCCTGTAGCTGTAGGGTGTTGCTGAGCCGGAGTTAATTCTGACTGGCCGCATCCAACCATCCCATCTCATCAATAAAAAGGGCAAGCAAGCCAGCCCTGTGTCTGGCCTCGTCGTCCTGGTTTCTTCCACTTCCATCTTCACCCTAGAGGTGGATCCTTTTCTTTCTCTAGGTGGAGCTAGAAAAGTTCATGGCCAATATTCCAGTCAATTTGGTTGTTACTCGGACACGGATATGGGCTCCGACTCCTTGGGTGTCCAATTTGGCAAAGGATCTTCCGGGCTCAACAAATAACACTCAAGACTCCGACTACAATTGAGAAAATGGGAAGCAAACAACTAAGAGCATCTCCATCGGCGCTCCCAATACGGCTCCCAATATCTATTTGGGTTTCGCACCAAAAATGGGATTGCCAGAATGGACAGCGACGATGCGATGATGGTGGAGATTCTGAGTTAATTCTGACTGGCAGCATCCAACCATCCCATCCCATCCATAAAAAGGGCCTCGTCGTGGTTTCTTCCACTTCCATCTTCACACGAAAGGTGGGTCCTTTTCTTTCTCTAGGTGGAACTGTGGAAGTGGTAGAAAAGTTCATGACCAATATTCCAGTCATTTTGGTTGTTACTCGGACACGGATATGGGCTCCGATTCCTTGGGTGTCCAATTTGGCAAAGGATCTTCCGGGCTCAACAAATAACACTCAAGACTCCGAATACCATTGAGAAAATGGGAAGCAAACAACTAAGAGCATCTTCGTCGGTGCTCCCAATACGGCTTCCAATAGCTATTTGGGGTCCCGGAGCGAAAATGTGATTGCCAGAATGGACATCGACGATGCGATGATGGTGGAGATTCTCAAGAAAGAAGATGTTGACAATGCCGCTCGCCGTCTCAACAGCAGATCCTCATCTTGACCTCGATGCTTCGTATCCGGTAACATCTCAATGCGACACCCCAGCACGATGGTTCCAAGCCAAGAAGGTCAGCGAACAAGGACTGGCCCGGCCTTGCAGGTGCTCTTTTGCTGGACACCCACTATTTCAAGGACGGCTCAACATAGACGACAAAAGCCTTTCGCCGCCATTTCAGGATGAACAAGGAGTTGTTCATGAGGATTGTCTTCGGCGTCCGAGAGTACGATGACTACTTCAAGTGCAAGAAAGATTGCACCGGTTTGTGGGGTTTCTCCTCGATGCAGAAATGCACAGCTGCCCTGCGGTGTATTCGAGCACCTCCGGATACACAAGATGACTATCTACACATGTCTGAGAGCACAGTTGTGAAGAGCGTTCTGAGGTTTTGCCATGCAGTTGTTGCAGTGTTTGGGTCAGTTTATCTAAGGCAACCGAACGTAGAAGATACAAATCGGATCTTGGCACAAAATGCAGCAAGAGGATTCCCTAGGATGTTGGGCATAGCATCGATTGAATGCATTGGGGTTGGAAGGACTGCCCATTTGGTGGGCAAGGGTTGTACAAATCATACCGGAGAGTGCATCGTGATACTTAAAAATGTTGCTGATCATGACCTATGGATCTGGCATGCTTTCTTTGGTATGGCAGGAACTCACAATGACATCAATGTGTTGAAGCGCTCCCCGGTATTTACTAGGCTCACAGAAGGCCATTCTCCCCTCGTCAACTATGTGATCAATGGCCGCACATACAATAAAGGGTACTATCTAGCAGATGGTATCTATGCAACTTGGTTTACTTTTGTGAAGACAATAGCAAACCCTCGCACGAAGAAGGACTCTTGGTTTGCAATGTGCCAGGAGGCTTGAACGATGTCGAGCGATCTTTCGGTGTACTCCAGTAGCGTTTTGCTATTGTTCGATACCCTGGAGTCTCAAATGTGGGAGGTCATGAACTGTTGTGTGATCATGCACAACATGATCATAGAGAGTGAGCACGATGCACTAGTGCATGATAACCATCCATTTGTTTTTCAGGGGCCTCTAGTGGAACTAGATGAGGTGCCGACCGAGTTTGCTGCATTCATCGCCATGCATCAAGAAATTCGTGACGCGGTAGTCCATGGGGAGCTTCGGCGTGATCTAGTGGAGCATGTGTGGAGGCTCAAAGGAAATCTTTGATTTGTATGTATCGTTGTTTGTTTGAATTCCTCTTTGAATAATTCTATTTGTGTTGTGTGAGACTATGTAATAAATTTGGTTCAGACTATGTAATAATTTGGTTGAGTTATGTTAGAAATGTCTAAATTTGCTTTGAATGTATAATTAAACTGGGGTTTAAATGAAAATAAAATTGTATTGGGGCCGGCGTATTGGGCGCGCCGCTTTGTGACGTCCCTCCCCAAATTGGGACTCGTCTTCCAGTGCCCCCAATAGAGAAGTGTCGGCTACACTGTCGGCAACAATTTGGGGAGCGCCGGTGGAGATGCTCTAAGAGCATCTGTAGCCGGGCTCCCCAAGCACCTATTAGACGCGCCGGACACGAAATCACGCCCAGCCACGTCCCCAAGGACACGTTCTGTCCGGTGATGCCCAATAGCATGTTCGCGCGACCAATCTAGCCCTGCCATCGAGAGTATTCTAGGCGCATCGGACGGACACACGACGAACATCGCATGGGCTAGCGTTGGCAGTGACCCAGACTCCATTTCCTTCTCCTGCCCGATGTCGTGCCTCTCTACCTGTGGAGGCTCAAAGGAGAGGGGGCGTTGCCTCCGCTCAAAAAATCACTTATGTAACGGAAGTATTATTCATGTGTGGCGGTCCTGCTATAGTACTACAACTCAGTAGTGGTTCGTATTTCCTGTCGTGGTGGTGTCACGGCAGATGTCATGGATAGGCTAAAGGTGGGGCCAATATGCACTAGAGGAATCTAGGGAGGGATAGTGTGGTGATTCCAAACACATATGCTTTGTATTCACTAGGTTCCCAAGACTTACAAATGCTCCTTGAGCTGTATTGGGGAGAGGAGGAAGAAGGTGCTCTCTTACTCTTACCACTACCTATCTCCAGGAACCAACTACTCAAATGCCAACCAGCCCCTTCTACAGAGGCCCTAGCGCTCCTTATAAAGGGGAGGCTAGGTCTCCAATCATGGCATACGTGGAGGCATATTCCTGGGAATATGCCTCTTCCCAAAATAGCAAACCGACCGGATCACTTTTCGCCATCGTAAGACATGCAGAGGCTACGTAAGCCTCTGCGGCGCCAGCGTCATCCGACACAGAGTGCGTCACCCTTGTCAGCCACGCCTCGGTGGTCCTCCCCTCTGTCCGCTTTGGTCATGCTCCAGCGTACAGTGACCACCTTTTGACCAGCGAGATACCTTCCTTCTCTTGCAAGCCTGGTATAACCTGGATCAGGCCTGGTTAACCCGGCTCCATAGGTACCTGCATACAAGTTACAAATATCCTGCCGGCACACGACATACGTCGGTCGAGACTCAGTTAGGCGGATACCCTCTGGTCCGGGTTACTCCGTGATTCGGCCTGCCTTGAGGTGACTCGGCCAGCATTTGCTTTGACCTTGTTGTACCTCGGCTAACTCGGCCTTTATACCCCGGCGTGACCCTACCCGGGGTATCCCCCAACATGAGTCCCTGAAGCTGGTGCGGTCTTAGCAGCTTCAGCCACTAAGGCCACGGCAGGTTCACTTTACCGAGCCTTATGCTCCCTTTTCCGAGTTACCTCATAGCCCGGATTTCATGGCCTAACTTTCCCTTGGCACATTCCGAGTTTTTACTCGCAGGCCGGGTCACCCTCTAATTTTCCGGGTTATCATTCCTTCTCTCGTACGCTTCCCCACGTCCCACGTGGAGGGTAATCATTATCTTGCCTCATTTTAAGGGCCCGTGCCAGTTACTGCACTTAATGTCAGGTGTTACTGTTGCACACGTCACGTTGCGCATGTCTCCTCGTTAACTGTATCACCACGTCGCATTGTGGGATCCCCTACGCCCTGTGGCTCTTCCAGTAGCTTGCCTCTAATTGGCTGACCCGGCAGATACACGGCCACACCGTGTGGCCTAGACGCCACCGCACGATCCCACTGCCCCTGTTGGGGCGTGTTTAAATAGGGGAAGGGCGCGCCCCTTGGTATTTTTACCCTTCTCGCGCCCCTCTGCCTCTTCTTCTTCTCTTCCTCCTAGCGACAGCGCCGCCACCGCCGCATCTTCTCAGCAGCGCCGCCGCCGCACCGTGCTTTCCTACACCTGCCTCACTGCCGCTCCCCCGCAGCTCCACTGCCACGGGTCCACGCCAGTCCAAGGCTCTTCCCCCCACCTCCGATAGGGCCGGTGAGGACAGCGATCTAGACATAACTGAAGAGGAGCTCGCCATCGCGGAAGAGGATATGGAAGAGGGGGCGGAAAACGCAGAACGTGGCGCCTGGCCTGGTTCCTGGGTGTGCTAGGACGACCTAGACTGGCTCTACCGCACCCGCCACATCCCCGAGGGCGTGATTGCCTGCCTCGCCTCTGAGGAGCTCGCTCCCTCACCCAATCCGAGTGAGTTCATCGTGTTCCTCTCCCATTTCTAGCGCGGCTTCGGCCTCCCGGTCAGCAATTTCTTTCATGATTTCCTCGATACCTATGAACTCCAACCTCACCATCTCCCGGCGAACGCCATCACATCCCTTTCTTCCTTCGCCTCCACCGTAGAAGGATATGTCAGTCTGTGGCCCACCAAAGAGCTTTGGATCCGGTTCTTCGGTCTGCGAAGGAACGTGATTCCGAATAAACTGCTTGGCCCGGTGGACAAACATTTGACACAATTCGGTGATGCCTCTATTTCTCCCCGGAAACAATCCGTCTTTCCCCGGGTCACGGGGCTTGATTCCTGCAAGGGTTGGGCCCGAACTTTCTTCTATGTCAGAAGTGGCACGGATGAAGATCTGATCCGGCTGCGCCCCTATGCTCCGGGTCCTCCTAATCCGGATTTGTGGGACCGGGTTTCCAAGAAACCCACTGCTTTGGCGAATCAAGTCAACAAGCGGTTCAAGGAGTTGAAGGATCTAGGGTTGCGCAACAAGGACGCGATGATCACTTTTGTCCGCAGCCGGATCTCCCCTCTCCAGAAGCGCACACACAAGCTTTGCCATATGAGCTGGCTCCTTGACCCCAACCGGACCTCTTCCTTTGAACTGAACAATACCGAGATATTCCGCCGGGTCAAGGCCCTTTTTACAACTGACAAGGAGTTCTCCGCTGATTGGGAGTGGGGATTGGAGCATTATTGTCGGGACAAGCCTCCTCCTACGGTAAATCTCGTGATTCAATGTTTTTCCGAGTTATATCCTATGTTGGAGTATGTTGTTTATCTGATCCTTTTGTATTTCCTTCTTAGCTGTTTCTTCAGCAGACCACCCTCGAAGATGGCACCAAGCCTTCGCTCAAATGGGCGAAGGATCGACTTGTCTTGGACAAGGAGGAGCCGGATCAGGAGATGTTCCTACCGTTCCCTGATGCAACCAAGCGACCCACTGGTAACTTCTCTTCCTTAAGAGATTGGCCTGATGATGAAGATGATTCCGACGTTGAGGTGATGGAAGCATTTGACGCTGTACCCCTTTCTTACGCCTTTCCGGCTTTAGCTAACCCGGCTGGGCAGATCCACAAAGATCCTCCTCTCGCCACGGGTGAGCCTGTCCCAGCCGCGTCAAAGAAACAGGTGGCTACTTCTGCTGCTTCTTTTGGACCTTCTAAACCAACCAAGAGGCGAAAGAAGTCCGCAGACAAAGCCGCCACCAAGCCTCCGACTAAGGCCACGACTCGGAGAGCTCGGAAGCCCAAGTAGCCATTGACTTCTGATGAGTAAGTCACCTTCTTCTTCGTCCAATTCTCTGCTTCGTGCTTTGCTGTTCACATGCTTTTCCTTTGTTATAACTTATTATTCGTCATTTGATTCGGCAGGGCTGCGGTGGAGGTTCCTCAGAGCGGCTCGAGCATCTCCTCCTCCTTCCGGCACAGCCCATCTCCCCCTCGTGGTGACGATACACGTCCGCTGAGCCCCATTCAGGAGAGTTCAGCGGCTGCTCCGGGTTCTAGCCCACCTCGTCTAGAGGAGGGTGACCTCAGAGCAAGGGGAAGTGGCTCTGCCGAGGCAGCGGATGCTCCCAACTCCTCTTCGGCTCAGTCGCAACCTGCTACCTCTGAGGTACCAACAGCACCCCCGCCAAGACCAGCACCAGCACAAGCACCAGCGCCAGCACCAACAGCAGCAGCACAAGTACCAGCAGCAGCACCACCAACTCCCTCCGCCTCGTCTGAGTCTTCCAAGACTCAGCGAGAAGGCTCGGTTAGCACCAAGGCTGCACCCAAGACTAAATCCGCAGCTCAAACCTCAACCTCTCAGCAGCAGCCTAAGGCCAAGAAAACTTCTGACGCCGCCAGGGCAGCATCCATCGAGGCTGGACAGTGCACGCTCGCGTCCATGCTTCCAAAGAAAACTCCACCGAAGAAATATGTCTCCCCTAGGTCAGCTAGCACGCAACTTACATTGCACACCAGCCCTGCTGCTGTCCAAGTTGAAATGAGGGAGGCCCACGCCAAGGGTTTGATCGCACCCCACATGCTTAGTGGAGAGTGCTATCCCCCGACCCTAATTGAATATGTCAATAACTGGAATAACGCGGAGTTCGTCAATCCCAACGACGATCTTCTGGAGAAATTTGGGCCCGTGGAGTTTAGTGCACAAATGAACACAGCAGCCAAGGCTATCAACCTTGTCGGCCGGATGATGGAGGTATGCTACTTTGTCTTTTCTTTAGCATGCACAAGTTCTTAGAGACATATCCATTAGTCCCCGAGCCTCCAGGGGAGTAATTTGTTACTCGGCCGGATGCTCCTTGGAGAACTAGCGTAGCTCCTTAGTAACTTCGGTTATGCACACACCTAGAGCTGGGTTAAGTTCCACTTGGCTCGGATCTTGTACACTTCGAATATGCACACACCTAGAGCCGGGTTAAGTTCCACTTGGCCCGGATCTTGTACACATCGAATATGCACACACCTAGAGCCGGGTTAAGTTCCACTTGGCCCGGATTTTGTACACTTCGAATATGCACACACCTAGAGCCGAGTTAAGTTCCACTTGGCCCAGATTTTGTACACTTCGAATATGCACACACCTAGAGCCGGGTTAAGTTCCACTTGGACCGAATTTTGTACACTTGGAATATGAACATAATTAAGTCAACTTTGCTTTTCTCAGGTTACCACCAATCATCGGAGTGCTGAGTTTCAACACCTCTTGGACACACACAAGGGGCTGCGCTTGAAACATTCTGTACTTCTTGCTGAGTTTGACAAAAGGGGTAAGTTTTCTCTTTGCATTTTCCCCATCTTTCTTTGTCTTTAACTGCCGGATTAATTTGTTATTCGGATTGCACAGCCGGAGTGGAGGCCGAAAACACCATCATGAGGAAGAACTTGGAGTAGATAAAAGGTAAGTCAGTTTTGATTAATCTTCTTCTACGCTCTCTCTCCTTTTCTTCTTGGCGCGGAAGATATTTATACCTCGGCTCTATCGGGTCAACAAACCGTTGCAGCATCCCTTGAAGATAGTGTGACCATGCCTGATATGATGCTGTATTTTCTTGAACAAGCAGGGCAACACCAGGCCAAACTTAAGGAGAAGGATGATGAGCTTGCCAAACTCCGAGCCAAAGATGATGAAATTGCCAAGCTCAAAGCTGAGATGAAAAAACTCAAAGAGCTCCACAAAACTGAAATGGACAAGGCTGGCCAAGACTTCACCAAGGAGCGAGAACGTCTTAACCTCCAACTCACCAAGGATCAAGAATTGCTGAAGGAGGCCGACGTCAAGCTCGACTCGGCTAATGCTGAACTTGAGCAGCTCCGGACGAGACGTGATAACTGCACCAAGGAGCTGACTCGGATCCATAGCCATATTTCTCGTAGGTTCTTTTCCTTCAGCAAACATGCATTTCTCTGGGTTACACTCCCTTACCTTTTTCACTTGTCTTGTGTTCAGGCAAATTCCCCGAGGGCGATGCCATTGCATCTACTGCCGTTGCCAAGTTTTGCAAACAGAGGGGTACTCCAACTGGCCCTGGCGCTGAGCCCATTCCTTTTGACCTGGAGGATTTGATAGTCAGCCTATCCTCCCGAGTTGAAATTATGAAGAACTATGGCGCGGGCCTGCTGAATTCAGCCGTCTGGATCTTCCGTGCCCTTTGGCCTGGTGAGGATGTTCCGGAGGGATCTACTGCTCTCATCAACAAGCTAATGGAATGCGAGGCTCAGCTGGACCTTTGGAGGGAATCCGCCGCTCGCGCTGGAGCTGATACTATCCTCCACTTAATTCTCACATGGTAGGAAAAGCTAGATCTGAATCTTCTCGAGCGCTTGCGCACTGGATCAAGGTGGTCAAATGACCCGGATTGGGTAGCTCGGCGTAAAGCTTGTGCCCACAACCTCATCCATTTTGCCCCTTGTCCATCAATGGAATGAAGGACCAAGCTTCCTTGACGCTGTTGACGACGAATATGTTGAAGATGGTTCGGGCAACGATGAAGAGGACGAAGCCTCGGATGTCGAAGAAGATGAAGATGATGATGAGGCTGAGGCCGGAGTTCCACCTACTGGCGCCGAGTTATCTCCTCCTGCTGCTGCTCCTTGATCATCAACAAACACTTTGAATTTTATCAGATCCCCGGTATGCCAGGTGTGGATGTATTAATCACATTGATTGTGTTTTGCTACTAAGTTGTTCACACCGTATTAACTTGGGCGTAGTCCCCGAGTTTCATTTTCTTGTTCCTTCAATTTCATGGCCTGGCTCGCGTCTACCTTGATTCGGTTTTGTGACTTACGAGACCGAGTTTCAAAAATTAACTTAACAATACTTGGAAACTCTAGGATTAGCTCAAAATAATTCAGAATAGTAAAGGTAAAATTAACATGGGGTTAGTTCGAACAGAAAACGTCGGCTGGATTATGTTCCTTTCCTTAGTCGTTTTTCGTGTGCTGCGCATTTCCAAACCTGTTCTCTTGCTTGCCATGAAGCCAATTCTTGTTGGACAGCAGTAAGTCGAAGAGTTGGGTTTTTGGTGCTGACACACTACTAATCCGGCTTAGGTAGAAGTAAGTTAAGCTAGCTGACATATAAATAAATAAATAAATAACACAAAGGACAACAAATATTACTAAGGCAGTCCCCGAGTTACTGCTCGAGGTGCCATGATTTCATTGATAAGCTCATTGCCGGCATACATACCGACATATGAGAAATTCGGATACATACACTTCTCAGCTAGGTGTAGAATGGATGAAGTAAGGCCACATTCCATGGATGCTTAGATTCCTCACCAGACCTGTCCGCCTTGTTCTTCTCCTGTGGTTGTGCATCAATGAGATAATAAGAGTCATTGTGCAATGATTTGCTTACAATGAATGACCCTTCCCATGGGGGTGATAACTTATGCATGCCAGTAGTATGTTGCACCAACCGAAGTACCAAATCACCTTCCCGGAAGACTCAGGGGTTTACTTTCCGGCTATGATAGCGTCGGAGATTTTGCTGATATATGGCGGATCTAGACAATGCCAATTCTCTCGCTTCTTCCAGCAGGTCAACATCATTTTGCCGGGCTTCTCGCACTTCAGCTTCTGTGTATTGGGTGACCCTAGGCGAATCATGCTCTATGTTGGCTGGTAATACAGCTTCTGCCCCATATACCAGAAAAAATGGCGTATAGCCCGTTGATCGATTCGGAGTTGTTCTTAAACTCCACAATACCGCTGGTAGTTCTTCTATCCACCACCCCGCTGATTTTTGCAGCGGTTCAATGAGCCGGGGTTTTATCCTGAGTAATACTAATCTGTTGGATCTTTCCACTTGTCCGTTCAATGGGGGTGGGCTACCGAGGCAACGTCCAGCCGGATCTTCTTATCTCGGCAGAATCGCGCAAATGCTCCTTCAGCAAAATTGGTGCCATTATCTGTTATGATACTGTGAGGATACCCATATCTCAAAATGATATCTTTGAGGAATGTCACGGTTGTAGCTCCATCACATTTTCTTATCGGCTTTACCTCAATCCATTTTGTAAACTTATCAACCATAACCAAGATATGAGTCATATTTCCCCTCGCCGTCTTAAATGGACCAACCATATCCAAACACCATACAGCGAATGGCCAGGTAATTGGTATGGTCTTGATTTCCGACATTGGCATGTGCGTCTTGGTAGCATACCTTTGACAACCATTGCACTTCCTTACTAGATCCTCTGCTTGCTCTAAGGCACTTGGCCAGTAAAATCCATGCCAGAAAGCTTTTGCTACCAAGGCTATGGATGAGGCGTGATGCCCACATTCCCCTTGATGTATATCCCGGAGGATGTCGAGCCCTTCTTCCGGGTCAACACATCGTTGGAGGACATTAGTCACACTCCTTTTGTATAGCTCGGCATTGATAATTGTGTATGCCTTTTCCCTCCTCTGAATTTGCCTTGAAAGCACTTCTTCACTGGGAAAAATTCCATTCTTCAGGAATTGGAATATGGGCAGTGCCCAAGCTGGTATAGTTCGCACCGGAAACACTTCCTCGTCAATTTCCATTTGATCCATCGGCATAACCTCAACCAGATCATGCTGCGTAGTCCTCGGGTTCTGCGAAGCAGTCCCTGGGTTTGCCGAAGTAGTCCCCGGGTTTCGTGAACCACTTCCCACATCAACGTCCATGGGTACAGCTTCCGACTCCGGATTATCCAGGATATAAATTGACTCGGATTCTAGGGATAGCCTAATAGATGGCTTTCTAAGGTGCTCTAGTGCTACACCCGGTGGAATTGCTTGTCGGGTTGATCCGAGCTTCGACAGTACGTCGGCAGCCTCATTTTCCAGCCGAGGTACATGATGAAACTCGCACCCCTTGAAGTATCCTGATATCTTTTGCACATGAAATCTATACAAAGCCATGTTTCCATCCAGAGCATCCCATTGCCTTGAGACTTGCTGAACGACCAGGTCCGAGTCGCCGAAGCACTGGATCCGGCGTATTCCAATTTCTTTTGCCACTTTGAGTCCATGCACAAGTGCTTCATATTCGGCAACATTATTCGATGCTGCAAAATGGATCTGCAGCACATACTTCAGCAGGTCTTTCTTGGGAGAAGTGAGTACAACTCCGGCGCCTAACCCGGTTTTTATTTTTGATCCATCAAAATGCATTCTCCAGTAGTTCGGATCTGGTAACGGTGGCTCATATTGCATCTCGGCCCAATCTACGAAAAAGTCGGCCACAACCTGAGACTTGATCGCATCTCTCCTGTCATATTGTGTAGCATATGGGGCTAGCTCAAATGCCCATTTTGCAATCCGGCCACTTGCATCCTTGTTGCTCATTATCTCAGATATGGGGGGTTCACATATTACTTTCATGGGGTGCTCTTCAAAATAATGCTTTAACTTCTTAGCTGCCATATACACACCATATGCCATCTTCTGATAATGAGGATAGTTTTGCTTTGAAGCTGATAATACCTCGCTCAGATAATATACCTGACGTACCCTCCTCGTCGTGCCCTACCACAATTACTGCACTTACAACTCGGTTGGTTGCGGCTATATAGAGCAACATTGGCTCCTTTGATATTGGAGAGGCTAACACCGGTGCAGTGGCTAACATTTTCTTTAACTGGGTGAAGGCTTCATTGGCCTACGGCGTCCATATGAACTTGTCCGACTTTTTCATTAGTTGATAGAGAGGCAATGCCTTTTCTCCCAACCGACATACAAACTGACTTAAGGATGCCAGGCAACCAGTGAACTTCTAGACATCGTTAAGACACTTCGGTAATTCCATTCGCTCTATGGCCCGGATTTTAGTTGGGTTAACTTCGATACCTCGGCTAGAGACAAGAAATCCGAGTAATTTTCTAGCCGGGACACCAAAGGTACATTTCTCCGGGTTAAGCTTCATTTGGAACCTTCTTAGGTTTGCGAACGTTTGCCTGATATCATCAAGGAGCGTTTTGATTTCCTTGGTTTTTATAACCACATCATCCACATATACTTACACATTTTGGCCAATTTGGTCGTGTAAACATTTTTGCATACATCTTTGGTACGTTGCCCCTGCATTACGTAAACCAAAAGGCATGGTGCGATAGCAATAAGCCCCGTACGGGATGATAAATGCGGTCTTTATTTGATCATTCGGGTTCAGAGGTATCTGGTGGAAACCAGAATATGCATCTATGAATGACAACAGTTCACACCCAACAGTAGAATCTATGACTTGATATATCCTTGGCAGTGAGAATGGATCTTTTGGGCACGCCTTATTCAGGTTCGTATAATCGATGCACATACGCCAAACCACTGCCACATTCGGATCATCTTTCTTCTTTTCCACCAGCACCGGATTAGATAGACAATTCGGGTAAAGCACTTCCATGATAAACCCAGCTACTAGGAGCCGAGCTATCTCATCTCCAATGACTTTTCTCCTATCTTCGGCGAAACGGCGGAGAGGTTGCTTCACCAGCTTTGCTCCGGGTCTCACATTCAAAGAGTGCTCGGCCAACTCCCTCAGAACACCTTGCAAGTCCTATGTGGACCAAGCAAAGATATCCCGATTCTCACAGAGGAAGTTGACAAGCTCGCTTTCCTATTTGTCAGTTAACCCGGCACCAATTGTTACGGTACGCTCTAGCAACAGATCATCAACAGGCACTTTCTTGGTATCCTTTGGTGCTTGAAACGAGACACTTCCGTGCGGGTTACTTGGCGCCGGCATATACTGCTGCGCGGATTGAGCCAATGCCGCCACTTCCTGGATCTTTCTTTTCTCTTGCGCGATTACGAGTGACTCGACCAGGTTAGACCCGGCTGACGCACACTCAATGGAACGTCGGAAATCCCCAGCTATGGTAATTACTCCATTTGGCCCAGGCAGCTTCATCTTCAGGTAACTAATGTGAGTACTTGCCATGAATTTGTTCAGGGCCGGCCTGCCGAGTAACGTGTGATATGCGCTTTCCAAATTGACAACCTCGAATTCCAAATTCTCAGTTTGGCAGTTATCTCTCGTGCCAAACAATACGTCAACCCGGACCTTGCCAATGGGTTCACGGGAAATGCCTGGCACAATGCCATGGAAAGTTGTCCTTGTAGCTTGGAGCATGTTCGCCGAGATACCCAGCTTGCGCATTGTATCCACGTACATGATATTGATGCTGTTGCCATTGTCAATCAGCACCTTGGAGAACCTTACATTGATGTTTGGCCCGATGAATGTTGGGTCCAGCACTAGTGCATACGAACTAGGACTTGGCATAAGCTTGGGATGATCTTTGATACTCCAGGTAATTTCCTGATCCGACCAAGGCATATACCTCGTCACCGCTGGCATTACCGCATTCACTTCCATATGTCGGCGCTGCAAGCTCTTTCTATCTGTCTCCTCCATGGTAAACATACAGTAACTCTGGTGATGCTCTCTGTATTCATTTCTGCCCTCATTGCCGGGATATCTTTGATCTGGCTAATGCTGGTTTTCCACCTGATGCACTACATCCCTTTTCTCATGGTTTTCATACCTCGGCGAAGGTGGTGGCAACATTAACTGTTGCGTGTTCGCTCCGGAAAGCAATTGTTGCCGGGGTAACTCCTGCCGAGGTTGATCGTTCCGTGGTGCCTGAGCATTCCCTGAACCACTTTGTTCTATCTTCCTCATCCACTCACATTGCCGAGTGGTATGACCTGCCGGGTTACTCGGATTTGGCGTGTGAAATTTGCATGGCTGATCCAGCATTGCCTCATAGGTGTACCTCGGCCCGTCCTTCTTCTCTTGCCACTATCTCTTTTGTTCGGGCGTCCAAGTTTTCTTACCATCATTTCTTGGAGTCCATTGTTGCCCTCCAGTTTTCTGACGTGGATTACTCCCTGCTCCGGGTTGATCTTGATTCACAGCAGCAACTTGTTGCGAACTGTACCTGTAGTCCGGTCTATCATCTCTTCTCTTACCCTAGTAATCATTCCGCCGGGACGACCCGGCTCCATCTCGCTGATAGTACTCCTCGTTTGACACAAGCCTAGGTTGAGTCGGATCACCCAAGGCGTATGAATCAGCAATCCGGATTGTCTCTGCCAGTGTAGTTGGCATATCCCTTTGTAACCTTTGCCATGCTTGCATATCTGCACCCCTGCGCAAACCAAGCTATGGCCTGTGACTCGATCACGCCCTCGCATGAATTTCGCACTGTGCACCAACGGGTTAAGAACTCCCTATCTATCTCATTTGGCCTCTGCTTACACATTGCTATGGTCTGTGGCCTATTCGGCCTCTAATACGTGCTCGAGAAGTTACTGACAAACATTTCCTCAAAATCAATCCAGCAGTTGATACTACCGGGTGGTAAATTGTTTAGCCATACCCTTGTTGGCCCTTCCAGCATCTGCGGTACATATCTCACAGCCCATCTCAAGTTGCCTGTAGCAATTTTTACCGCCGTCGCGTAGTTAATCAACCAATCCTCCGGCTTTGTGCTACCGTCATATGTCTTCGTGCCTCTGGGTAACTAGAAGTTAGGTACCGGAGGCTCCTTCATGATCCGGGGCCCAAAACACGCCGGACCCGGAGGACCTTGACACTCAATTTGCTCTGACCTATAAAGCCGATCCGGTTTTAACCTGGCGTCATCAGGCATCAAGTTCCTGCTTCCCAACCTTGATCCTATCACATGATAATCCGGCCTAGGGTATCCTGCGTTCACTATTTCCGAATCACCATCATTGTATCTATCTAGCTCTTGTGGCGCGCCTCTCTGTTGCATACCTTGGCCGGCACTTCGCTCTTGCTGTGGTATATTCCGCTACTGCGGTTGCCCTGCACCCGCCGAGGTACGCTGTCCGGCATTTCTGTTTACAGCATTTCTCTGACCGGCATTGCCTTGGTCGTGGTTACCTCGGCCAGCTTCACCTCGGCTGACACTTCGTCGATCCTCATTTCCCTACACTTCTTTTCCTTTCCCTGCCCTTGCCAGGTCATATGGGACTATTTGTTTGTTTCTCCGGGTTACCTACTGCCGAATAAACAACCTTGGAAGCTCCAGCTCTCCCCAGGTTTGCCCTGAGCAACTCTTCATTCTGTTTGTTTGCAATCCGAACTAACTCATTGACCCTTTCCTGCTGTATTTGCCAGGCTTCACTCGTCAAACCCTCTAACTCGGATGCAGCTACATCTGCTGCTCTGAGGTTCTTTGCCGGGGTGCTGTACTTCGGCAGCCCCATGGACAGCGGGTTTTCTGATTCCTCCACTCTAGTGTCACCCTCTTTGTTCATTTCACTTATGAGGTTTCTCCCTTTTACTTTTACAGCATCAACCTTATTCGCTCTTACATACTTTCGCAGCGTCATGTTCAACGACTGCTGAGCCGCGGCTATCTTTTCGCACCCTCCAGTATTTTTTGCCTAGTTTCCTCTAACTCGGCCTGTGCCTGAGCCGGATCTACCACTGCTGCTACTGGGCTTGCTAAGCTATCTATTGCCTACTGCAGCACATTTTTTGGCCTCTCTAGTGGAGGACCTCTACTTTTCCTTGGCGCTTTGGGTGTTACCTCCGGATCTGGTGTTGGATCCTTGCTCGCGCCAGCGCCAGACGCCGTCATCATCACCTCGGCGCGGTCAGGGGAGTGAGTGATACGCGCCCCGCGAGCCACGCTAAGGGGTGGCTCGCCTCCCTCGACGACGTGCCGTGGGTGAACGCATGATATATCGACGGCGACGTAGATCTTATGCTTGCTAAGCTTGACGAAGAGGCCGTTGCGCGGAAGAGGTCGCTTGCCGAAGCAACTAGCATTGTCACTGACGTAGTCCAACGCTCCAAAGCGCTGAACGAGCCCAGAGACGATGCGTTCGCTGTTGCCGATGAGGTTTCCCGTCCGGATCTTCACTCCTGCTAGCGCCGCTAGCCCCACGGTGGGCGCCAACTGTCGTGGTGGTGTCACGGCAGATGCCATGGATAGGCTAAAGGTGGGGCCAATATGCACTAGAGAAATCCAGGAAGGGATAGTGTGGTGATTCCACACACAGATGCTTTGTATTCACTAGGTTCCCAAGACTTACAAATGCTCTTTGAGCTGTATTGGGGAGAGGAGGAAGAAGGTGCTCTCTTACTCTCACCTCTACCTATCTCCAGGAACCAACTACTCAAATGCCAACCAGCCCCTTCTACAGAGGCCTTAGCGCTCCTTATAAAAGGGAGGCTAGGTCTCCAATTAGGGCATACGTGGAGGCATATTCCTGGGAATATGTCTCTTCCAAAATAGCAAACCGACCGGATCACTTTTTGCCATCGTAAGGCAGCGTCATCCGACACAGGGTGTGTCACCCTTGTCGGCCACGCCTCGGTGGTCCTCCCCTCTGTCCGCTTTGGTCATGCTCTAGCGTACAGTGACCACCTTTTGACCAGCGAGATACCTTCCTTCTCTTGCAAGCCTGGTATAACCCAAATCAGGCATGGTTAACCCGGCTCCGTAGGTACCTGCATACAAGTTACAAATATCCCGCCGGCACACGACATACGTCGGCCTGGACTCAGTTAGGCGGATACCCTCCGGTCCGGGTTACTCCATGATTCAGCCTGCCTTGAGGTGACTCAGCCAGCATTTGCTTTGACCTTGCCGTACCTCGGCTAACTCGGCCTTTATACCCCGGCGTGACCCTACCCGAGGGTATCCCCCCAACATTCCCGTCAGCGTGTTAGTTTCTCTACATGCGAGTTTCTTGAGGCAAAGAGAGTCGAGGGAAAATTCTTCGCTCTACTTTGTCCCCTGCGGACGACCGGGGCATCTGAACCCCCCCCTCCGGTCTCTTCCTCCCTCCCCCCTCCTCCGCCGCCATCGGTGAGGACCGCCAGGCAAAGACCGATCCGTGCTGGCGGCAGCGGCCTTTTTTCCCCAGGCGTCAGGAGGGCCTCGCGGGGTGGCAACGAACTGGAGGCGGTGCTTGCTCAGCGGATCTACTGGTGCTCGATGCGGTGTTGGCCGGTGTGCCATGGCCGGGCGGATCTCGTAGCTGGAGGCGGCGGTTCTTGGCGGCTAGGGCAGACCTAGCGGTGCATCCTGATGCCGACAGAGGAGGTCCTGGCGCGCGGAGGTCTGGCACACGCGTGGTGATCTGCTACGGGGATGGTCTCACCTGGACTGTGGGAGGTACATGAAAGGCTGGCTGGTGGGGTGTAGAGACGATGGAGGGTGGAACTAGCCCATGGCAGCGGGGTCTAGGCCCAGACCTGGGCCCATCCGGGCCTGATCTGGCTTTGTGTGCCCTGCTGCCAACACGGGTTTCAGGGGCTTCTGGTACGCTCGGGAGCCCATTCCCTAGCCATGGTGTGGCTAGGGTACTGGATCAGGGCCAGCGGGTCTAGATCCAATGTCTACCTAGTAGTCCTAGTTTCGGCGTCTGCGGGTTCGGCTTGTCGGCGAGCTAAACCTACACTGTCTGTTCCTCCATGAGAGGGCCTGACTGGCCCTGCTCATGTCAGTCGACTTGCCCCGAGGAGTTTGCCGCGTCATAGGTGCGAGGTCTAGGATGTCGAGGCGGTGGCCCCGAAAGGTGGACTGCACAGATGGCTCTACGGCGAGCGACGTGGCGGTGGTGGTGGTCTTCTTCTTTGGCCATGAGGATGGTGAGGAGCGGGCAACAGAGGTCCCTGGTGGTGGCGGAGCTTTGGCGAAGTTATCTCCCAGATCGCGAGCTGGAGACCTGGTTCGGGGCAGAGGGCAATCCAAGATGTCGGGTGTGGTGCGAAGGTTTTTCCAGGCGAAAGCTCAGTGCTTCGGCGCTGACGGCGGCGATGCCTGCGGGTGTCGTACCCTTATTGGAGGCGTTGTTGTGGGTACCTGCTCCATGCTTGGACTCCAGGTGAAAACCATTGACCGTCTTGTCTCGACGATGTCGGCGCGTTGCGTTGTCACCCTCTTGGGGGGATCGTCGTGGAGTCCGGTACCCTCGGTCTCGCTCTCCTGGCTTTGGTGGCAAGCTTGGTCTTACTAGTTTTTCTTTTTCTATCTTTGATCTGCTTTGTAAGAGGTTCCCCTTATCACTATGTATATGTTCGGTCGTTGGGTTTTATTTATAAAACAGGACGAAAGCTTATTTTCAAAGAGGAGTTTCTCTAGGTATGGACAATAGAATGGCGTATGTATAGCTACCGCTAGTGCTTTCGGTGGTCCGTACTCCCAACTGATCGAGAACGGCACCTGTAATTTATTTCAATATATTTTTAGGACAAGATCATGATGGAACTAGTATTTTTATACTCTTTGATGTATGATAGAAAATATTACAACGTGGAATTTGACCAGTCATGCCAGCAAATAAAAGAATTTGACCCATCATAACTCCTGGCATGTGTTGTCTAGGAGACAACTATTACGCCCAATTGACTTTATGAAAAAAAATAGTACTCCCTCTGATTCATAATACTCTCTTCGATCCATATTACTTGTCGTAGAAATAGATGTATCTAGATACATTCGTTTTAATGACGAGTATTATGGATCGGAGGGAGTAAGTTAATTTAGTATTTAGCGATACTTATTATGGATTGGATGGAGTAGTGGTATCATAGTTGCACGAGTCAACTTGAGTATAATTTCAGGAGACAGACACGTCACGAGCTATATTTGTTTATAGCAGCAAGTATATAGTGTGGATGTTTGGCTTACAGGTGACATGGACCCTTTTTCGAACAATTCAATAATTACATTTTAAAGTTTCAAAACATTTCGATAAAAAATCTTAGATGTAGAATATAAGGTATTTTATTAGTTTTCGTAATTATTATTAAGCCTAGAATATAAGGTACTTTGGGTTGAGATTCATATGTTGGTAGAGTACACCACTATCTACATCTAGATTTTTTTTAGAATTTTTGAAACTTTGAAATGTTGTTTCAAATTCAATGTAGCTCGAGCTGTAAAGCGAATTTCTACTATTATGGTGGAATTCATGTAGTACTATACAACAACAGTTACAAGATGATAAGCGAAATGAATGAGGGTGATCGATTACATCCACATGTTCAACTTTTTTTTCTATCCAATCTCGGTTTTGTCTGAATCTTTATGGAAGAAGAAGAAGTAGTTCACCAGCCGCTACATCCACTGATCCCACAAAATCATTAAACCTAGTTGTTGCTCACTCACTGGCCTTTTTTAATACTTCCGGAGTAAGATAATGGCTCGGATTTGTATTCTTATTCTTATATTGTCTTTAATGATAAAAATAGCCCCCACCCTCCGGGCGCGCGCAGGATTTGAACCCAGCCACTTGGATAGGCACTAAATTTTTTAGAGGACTATATGAGTTGTCCTATTGTAATCGTCATTTTTTAACTTGCAATCTGGACAGTTATTAGTAAAAAGGTCTGGAGATTTGTTTTTCAGGAAATGTAGTAAATGGCCAATAATCGGATACAGTAAAACGTTGTAGGGGCAAAACTAATTTGGACCCGCCATTAGTCTCTGTTAAAGGAAATTTTATACGAACCAAAAGGGGCCTTAGCAGTATGCATGCATGTTGTAAACTCGTACTTGCATTCAGTTTCGTGTTGGAGACACGAGAACGTGTAGTGGAGTAAGAAGACACATGCAAGAAAGACTGTTACCTAAGCATCTTGTCAGTGGCACTGCATCGTGTTGCTGTCTTTGCATAGCTAGATGCAATTAATGTAAAAGCATTTCTGCTTGTGCTTGCTGGATTAGTACCATCAGGATAAGGCTGCTTGCTGTGGTATGCAATAGATGCAATGCAACAACTGTGTACTGCAGCATGGTCCGCTAGAAATTAAGCACTGCCGGCCATGCCCCGGCCTGTTATGTTTGAGCTATACTACACTGTTTTTTTAAGTTTCTGGTTTTAAGAGATAAAGATTTCACCCGCAAAAAAAAGAGATAAAGATTTCTACTAAACCATACAAACCAAACAAGCTACATAAGAACATAAAATCATAACCACTACTAAAATCCTATTGCTATGAAAACAAACCAGAAGGTACAATGGGTAACAAATGGCTTCCATGGAAAAATATGAAATGAGCATTCGAAAAAAAAAAAATGAGGAGAGAAAAGTAGTAGAGAATTTAAATCAAAGAGGTACAATGCGCAAGCAATGGTTCACAAACATGTGTATGGATCGACTTGATGGACGGCATGGACGGTTGATATGAGTAAATAGGGTAGATACGGCCAACGGCCGCACTAATATGCCATAGTACGGTCAGCTTTGAGCGGTCGCATCGCAGGAGCAATTGAATTCCTCTGCCACGCCAACAAAAAGGTACTAAATAACTGATTTGAGTTTGTCTAAATTCGAATTTGAATACATCTAGATACATTTGAATCTAGACAAACCCAAACAAATATTTCTGGACGGAGGGAGTACTATACTTACTAGTGATTTGATTTGACACTAGGATTTCGTCTCGAATCTTTTATTTTTTGGAGGGATCCTGAAAAGAGACAGTATTTTCTTCTAGAGCTATCTATTAGCAAACCAAAATATACAAGGTTTTTAAGAACACACACACTTGTATATTTGCCATGGCACAACTCTTGAGTATCAATGAGAATCAATAGAGAAAGAAAGATACAGCACTATGTAAGCAATTCGATTTGGATGAGCCATTCCGTTCAGTCACGCGTGCAAGCACAGGTTGCACATAGACACACGGCACGAACACGGGCACACATTGCTATTAGCATGATTGCATCCAATAAACTCGTGTCCTAGGTTCTAAGCTCTACCACAGGTCCAAAGCTGGAGAGTTGGTACAATGAATTGTTGCAATCAGAGAGGAGAGAAAATTCCTCGTCTCGCGCAAGGCAATCAATCGGCCATGTTCTCTCCTCAGGCCACATTGAATTCATCAATTCAACGGCGATTAGGCGGGTCCAAAAGCTAATCAAAAGTGCAATTAAACAGGGGCACAGTACAGTTTCAGCAAAGGACGAACAGTTGGCGGTTCGACAGAAAGGTCATCTACAAATCATAAATACGGAGTAGCATTACTACCAACACAAGGTTCTTTAGATTCGCAGAATATCGATGGATCTTACTAGTGATGGTCTCCAATCGACAGACATTCAGACGGAAGTGCTGTTGGAGCGGCAATCACAGAAAGGTCATCTACCGATTCGCTGACCATTCTATGCTCGCAAAGACAACTTCAGTTCAGTAAACCATGATAATGAGTGAAGCCATTTCTTGTAGGTTCTACAATTACCCCAGGCCCCCGGTACAAAAAGATACACGCATCTCTTCAGCCTTCACATCTCCAATGCCTGCAAGGGATTGTAGATCATCAATTAAAACTTTGCATTTCACAGACACCTATAGTTGATAGCAACAAAGGGTAATAACTGGTCCTAAGGACAGGAGGAGCACGGGATATCTATCTATCCAGCTATACTAGCAGTCATGAGTAAATTTGCTTGTGATAATTTCAGCATCAGCTGTAAATCATAGATGCAAAGAAAAATGGATAGGTGGTAGAGAGTACCGGGGAAGTCCGCATCCACCTCCCCCCCAGCCAATCGCAGTGAAGCCTTAGCTGTTCAATCCCAAATTCATTCTGCTCATTGTAGGCCTTGAAGTAAACCATGCACCTCTGGTCGCTAATAACCTCGGAAATCATGCCAACCCACCATCCATCGTTGGTGAAGGCGTCCACTTCATCGAGTAACTTGAAACCATTGGTGACAGGGAAAACTGGAGGAGGGGGCCTGATGTGCTCCTCTCCTATGACTTCTGTCAAAGGCGTGGTTTCATCGTCGGCCTTCAGCGTGTCGTACTCCACGAGAAACTTGTGGCCAACAGATTTAAGGATGGTCCCCTGGAACCAAGCTCCACAAAAACCTTCGTCATTGCTGGTGACTTCAACCCTCTTGCCTTCCGTAAACTTTGTTTGCGGCAAATCCTGAAAGATAGCCAAAGGGCATAGAAAAGGCACCATTTGTTAGCTACAATAACAATTTAAAGTGTTTCCAACTTGTAGTGCCTATAGTCCTATATAAAAAAATCATCATTGGTATGTATTTGCTACTCATCATACAACTTCAGGATTCAACAGAAAACACGGATGTATTCTAGCTTTGACAAATTTGAGAAGGACTACCTGTGATAAGTCGCGATTCATCTGGTTTACTGGATGAGAGAGCATTGATACTACCAAAGTAGCTCACAAGTCCCTTGAATTTTCAGAAGTTGATACTACCATCTTATAATTTCAGGATTCAACAGAAAACACAGATTTGTTTTCTAACTTTGACAAACTTGAGAAGAACTACCTGTAATGTCTCTCAATTAATTTGGTTTACTGGATGAGAGAGCAGTGATACTAAGGGAGGTCCGGAAGTAGTCTAGAAATCCGCTGAATTTTCCAAAAAATTATAAATCACACAATTTTTATTGTTGGAATGATTGTCCGAGTGATGAAACTGCCATGGATGTGGCTCATAACATATTTGAAATTTTTAGCTATTAGTACGCCGTCAATGAGACCCGAGCAAACATAATTATACACATGTGTAACTTCTCGAGAAAATAACACGTGTGCATTAACGTTACAAGGAAGCTGTCTACTAATGAAACTGAAGCTTCATCTAATCCGGCAAAACACACAAACGAATAAAATAACTTTTCAACGTCAACACGCTATACAGAATATGAAAACAAAGAAGACAATGTAATGTGTCTTACAGCAGAGACATTATAAGGTCTTATATTTGGTTACCGAACTACAGAAAGTGTGATGTTTCTTTAGCAATGTGAAGTACAGAGCCGATTCTTCCTCGATAACAGAAAATATTTCATTCTCTTTACTGTTGTTTTACCATATTCCTATGTGTGTATCTGCACTGCAATAGGGTGCTGAAATTCTTAGTCTAACTCCTGGTAAAAGAGGCCAAAGATGTATGGTTTATCCGAGGGGGCAACAGTTCTCTTAAGTACAAAATGGCACACATATGATGTGTGTTCGAGAGAGAAACAAGAGGGGAAAAGCGAACTAAGTATTGCACCACTGGAGCAGATATTGCAGCCGCATGAAATTTAAAAATTACAAACTGAAAACCACTTCTTCCGTTGTTCCATTCCTGTATGTCTGGCATATTAGGGTTTTTTAAGACAATGTTTTGTCCAAGAATTACTCCACCAATATGGGGTTTATATAATACACAATCACAATTATCAGTAGATACTTCTAAAAAGGAATCTAGTGATACTACCTTTATGTCAAACCACGTATTAACAAAATAATTCTTCGTCATAGTCTTATCTTAAGGAAACTTAATACAACATTTGTACGGGAATGAAGGGAGAAATAAATTAGCTAGTTTTAACGCAAAAAAAAATGACCTAAAGAAATGTAATAAATATATCTAATTTAAATGTCCCAGTTCCTCACACACAAATGTTATAGTTGAAAGGGAACAGATGTCGCTAAAACACAGCTCCTGTGCAACGTAAAAATTTATAAGACTCTAAAACAGGAAATGAAATCAAAGGAATAGGAATCATGAACTGTTTTATTGCACCACGGAAAAAAAAGAAGGGAACTTTCTTTACATCCAGAATGCATGCCCTAATTCCCATAGACAAAGGAAAAAAATTCAAGAGGTATGACCTCCTGCTAAACATCATATGGAATCAGGGGCATAGGAAAGTGATCAATAAGAATTGGTTGCCTATCCCTGTGATCCAAAGGGCCCCGTGTGGCAAAAATCCTATGGATGGAAATCATCCACTCCGAAGAGTATCAATTCATAAGTAAAAGGAGGTTTCGCTACAAGGAAAGCAGGTTTAAGAATGCTCACTTTTTTACAAATGAATGGCTTATAGCAGTAAGAAGATAAGAATATGAAGCAACCCAGAAAGCATCCACATAAAGTGCCAAACTTCAAGTTTAAGAAACATTTCAAAGACATATAGGTTCTTGATGATTAGGTACACACCTGAGCAGCTTGCTTCCATTGTCCATCAGTCCATTCGCATCGAAGCCTCAGTGCCTTCTGGTCCAACTGAACCTCCTTTCCTGAATTTGCTATCTTACATGTATACAATAATTTGGGACGGATCTCGGTAATCCGCCCTGGCCACCAGCCATCGCCTTGGAAGCCTTCAACATCATCATCGATGCAGAAACTGATAGCTGATGCACGTGGTGGGCAAGGTCTGATGTGCTTCATATCGACAATCTCCTTGCACAGTTGACTACCATCGCCCTTCCCAGTGTACTCCACTAAAATACTATTCTTCCAGATAGTCTTTGCAACAACTGCAGGGAACCAAGCTACAACAGAGTCATCTTCAAACTTGGCAACTTCTACTTGTGCTCCTTTAGTATATGGTATTCTCTTAAATGACTCCTGGCAGCCAAAGAGTAGTGGGTAGTGACGTAGGAATCAATGAATAAAACAAATTGACAAAACTACACCGGTAAAAAAAACTTGATAATAAACAACCCTAAGCTAAACAACCATGATCTACACAACTGAGGGCAAAATATAGACCTCTGAAGTCTAAACTCTATAATTCAATGTTAGCAATCAAAGAACGAATCCAAAATTTTGCAGATGTTCTACTATCACCAATGATGGTATGCATGCACCTTAGGCGCAGCTAGAAAGTAAAACACAAACTATATCTCATCATAGTATCCAGAAGAAATCAGAAAACTCTAATTCAGGGCTGGTACTTCCACAACAATCTTGGAATATTACATCAGCAATACCAACTATCAACTAAGCTATAGAACAGCAACTAGACTCACTTTATTTCAGTACGGCCCATGTCCGGTCGAACACATTCTAACAACTATAAGCCACCATTTGCTAACTAACAGATTGCAAGCCCTACAGCAGCCCAGAGCAATTTATTCAAAGAATATGTTTTAATGGCAGTCTTTCAGGCAAAGCGACAGAGCACTGTATCTATAAAGTTGCACTGCATTAGATATACTGCATCCATCCATCAGAAGGCAGAAGCTACACTGAACAACACTGCACAAACAACAGCACTCACACCCAATTTGCACAACAATTTTGCAAACTTGCAAGATCAAGCATCAGCTTGTTCTACCCTAACCAGAGAACAAAATGGGCTCCCCCATTCCTTAACCCTAACCACGAAATCACATGGAGATAGATTGATACACTGCATTCAACAGCAATGCACGGGCAACAGCAATCAGATTGAAACCCTGCAAAATGTTCATCTTCTAACCCTAACCACGGAACAAAAAACCCCAATTTGAATGTAGATAAAATGGTCTAAGAAGACGACATTTTGCAAGATGTGTTGGAACTCTTACCATGTCCTCGGGGGAGTGCCACTCGCCGGCGACCCACTCGAGGTGGAGCCGGACGTCCCCGGCGTCGAACTCTAGCACCTCCCTCGTCTCCGGGAAGCAGACCTTGACTCTCCCGTCCGCCAGGTCCCCGCCGAGGAGGGCGACGCCGAGCCACCACGCGCCGTCCCGGAGCGCGTCCACGGCGGCGTGCTCAGCGGGGGGCAAACGCTTCCCCAGCGGCGGTGGCGGCGGGCGCGGGCGGACCTGCGACGCTGGCACGACCTTGGGGAGCGGGTGGCCGGAGGCTCCCGAGACAGCGAGGGTTCCGTATTCGACCGCGTAGCTGCGGATGTCCGGGTCGAAGCTCGCCACGACGGCGGTCACGTAGGCCCCGCGGTAGCCTTGCTCGTTGAGGAGCACCTCCACCACCTCGCGGACGGGTAACACCTCCACGGGCTCCGGCGGATCCGGCGCCTGCGACGGTGCCGGCGGCGGCTGGCGGCGGAATCGCGGCGACCGCATTGGGTTGCGGCGGTGGTGGTTACTGTGGGCTGGGTTGGCAAGCAGTGTGGACTGTGGAGTAGAGAGAGTACAGGGCAGGCGGCGAACAAAAGGAAACGGCGTGGGTTGGTGTTTAGACTCCACTCGCGCGGTCACACCCCACAGGAGTATCATCAAAAGTAAAAAAGGTCAAAACTGAACTTTTCCGCAGATCACAGTCCGTAAACATCACCCGGCCCATAAATGGTTTTCGGTGGCCCATTAAACGCACGATGTGACCAGTATATCTAGCGGTCGGAGAGGGCGGCCCGAGCAAAATCATATCCCTCTCCGCCGCACGCCCTCTCCCTCTCCGTCGTCGCCCGGCAACCTCTCCAGCGATCAAATCCAACTCGCTACCGCCACCATTCCCTACGCCGCCGCAACCAAACGCTCTGCCCTCGCTGCCATGCGTCCCGAGAGCTCGTTGAGGAAGCGCCGAATCGGCTTGCGCGGCCAGTTCCTCAAGACCGAGGAGGAGCTCGCCCGCAGTCGCACCGTCGGCACCAAGAAGCGCGCCCCGCTCCGGTGGGTGCATTCGCCGCACATGCCGGCGTCGCTCCTCCCCTACACCCCGCGTGGTACGGAGGAACCGTGTTGGAGGCAGGCTCGTCGCGACCACGCCCACCGTCTCCGTCGAGCTCAAGCTCCTCCGGGTATCGCGATTACGTGACACCTGGAGAGAGCGATAGCTCCGACAAGAGCGACGGCGGGTCGGTGGTCCTGTGCGATTTCGTGGACTCCGACGAGGCAGAGCAACACGCGCTGTTGTGCCTTCGCCACCGCTCGGAGTGCACGCACCAGCGCGCCGTCGCCGCGGAGGAGAGGGAGCTCGCCGAAGCGCTCCAGCTCATCGAGCGCCAGGAGGCGGAGGAGCGCGAGGTGGAACGCCTTCGGCGCTAGGAGGCGGAGAAGGCCAAGGAGGCGGAGGAGCCTCCGTTGATCGACCTCGACTAGAGCGGCGGCGCCGTCTCCGCCACCATCCGGTGATGCGCAAGGCTCGGGTTTTGGCATGATGCTAAAGATGCAATGCACATAAATGCAATGTAAAATTCCATATGTAAAATTTGGGATGTTACAGACTAACCCCCTTAAGATGAATCATGTCCCCAAGATTCGGATCGGCTAGCAAATAGGTGTGGGTTGTGTTCTCGAAGATTATATTATAGCATCCATGTGGCTTTTCTTACTATGGGTACATCTCTAGGCTAACCCCCTTAAAAAAAATTAATCCTATCATCTCCAAAGCTATATCTGAATTTTTGTCCTTTCTGGGGTTGTGAGTGACAAACCAATCTATCAAACCTTGATTCTTAATAACCTTTCAGTCCATGCTAGAATTTCATTTAAACCATGTGAATCCAATATCATCTAGCTAGTGGGAAAATTGTGTGCTCCATATTCTAAGATCAATTTATGGTATCCCTCATGGCCATCCATTCTTGTATAGGGTTTCATTCAAATAGATCCTCTTAAGTAGCTCAATTTGCAACCTATTCTTATAAATGGATGCCTTGATATGAAGGAATGTGATGCACCAATTTTGTAAAACGTACGAGTGCGATGCATGAGCTAATTTCAAGGACTTACGAGTCACACGACCTGGCTTATTGAGAACTTCCACTGTGTTCACATGGTTCAGAGTTGCATCGTGGGTTGAATTTGACTTGTCCCTTCATCGTTCTTCTTATCAGGGCAATCATTTGAATAGTGGCCCATCTTGTGGCACTTGTAACATTCCACCAGGCTAAGGTCCTTCTTCACATAGTTATTGTTATTGTCGTGGCCATTGTTGCCTTCATTTCTATTGCCATTTCCTCTCCTAGAGTAGTGGTTGTGGTTCCTATGGCCATTATGGTTGTGACCATTTCCTTCATTATGCTGATGTCCATTCCCACCATTATTATTGTGGTTATTCCTTCATTCTTGTGGTCACCAGAGTTTCCATTACCCTCACAAGAGTTGTGATTCTTACGATGTGGTCCTGAGTATGAACTCCCATGGTTATGCTTTCTCTTGTGGTTCTCTATGCCTTTAACCTTAGCTTCCACAACTACAGCTGTGTCAAGTAGTTCCTGAAAACAATTGAACCTTATGGCCACTAGCTGCACTGATATTTCATCATTTAGGCCTCTCACAAATTCATCCTGCCTCTTAGTATCAATGGACACATCATCAGGAGCATAGCATGCCAGCTTATTGAAGCGATCACCATATTCAGTCACATAGTGTGTACCTTGGCGCAGGTCACGAAACCCACACCTCTTCAAGTTCATAACTCCATTAGCAACATGACAAGTACGAAAGGCTCCATGGAATTGATCCCAAGTAATGGCATTGGCATCAGGATAGATAACATGATAGTTGTCCCACCATTCAACGATATTACCTTCAAGCTGATGTGCGGCAAATCACACCCTTTCTGCTCCTTGGGCTTGAATGGTGTCCAGCTTCTTGTTGATGGTGCGGCCAGTCATCTGCTGCAAATGGATCAAAAGTGTTTGAGAAAGTTGAGGATTCAATCTCAAGAACCAAGTTAAGCAATCATGCTCAGGAGACGGGTTGTTGTTGTTGGCCATGGACTGCATCATGGTCTGGAAAAAACGAAGTCTAGGCATTTATCATCTGCTACATATATGGGGTCACATAATTGTTGTTTCATGTGTGGTTGTTGTTTGCTCGGCGGGGAAGCATCTCTAGGTTAGCATAGATGATCTTAGATAGATAGAACTAAGGGAAATATACTAACCATACTAAACATGATCACACAACAATCAATTCACACACAAACAACAAACAAAGATCCAACAAGCAACTTATATTTTGTAAATAGGTTTTATTTGTGGATGTCATGAAAACAAGAGAAAAATGACAACTCACAATCACACAATTCTGCACATCTAACGATAAACATATTAGAATTCTTGGTTCCTAATGGATCACCTGGTAATCTTGATAGTGTTCCGAATAGGCTTCGTCCTTCCCAAATAAGTAGATCCAAGAGATTTGATACATCTAGCTATAGTGGGTGATGACAACCTACTATTTTGAATAGGAAGAGTATTAGAAAGTGATGTAGATAAGATTTATAAGAAATAAGTGAGATAAATAGAAGATAGAAATTAAAGTATACTTTTCAATTTCTAAGGTCTTCCTAATATCTAATCGATTTTCTAAGGTCACAAACCTACAGTCAACACATTGCTCTCATGCCATATGAAGCGACCTCACCTGATAAGGTTGAGTCTCTGTGTTTATAGTGCTAGTACCTGGATCGAATACGCTAGCACCCACAGTTCTATGAATAAACAAAATATCAATGTGTTATTATTACATCATAATGATCCATAATATATAATTATTAAACACTTTCATAGCTCATGGCTAGCTCAAATAAAAGATTTCAAATGCGGAAGATCCAAATAAAAGAGAACAAAGAGCTCCATTCACGCCACCAACAACTAGTTGAGTGAAGACTCGCGACCTACCTCACTCGTCGTCAGAATAACCTGCAACATGAAAGGTTGCAACCACAAATGGTCAATACATTTGAATTGTATTGGCATGAGGTCACTAGTTTTGGTGGACACAAAATGAACCTAACACCTACATGCTTGTTTGGCTGGTAGATCTCAAGCTCATTTGCAGAAAAGCAATATAGTTTTATCCTACTTTCCAAATAGTTTTATTCTTGAAATCACTTTTCTAAGGACACACTAGCATAACCCCAATGTACTGATCGCACGGAATCCCCGGATCTGGATACACAATGGTCTAGCTCTGTATGCTCCTAAACCATTGTTATTATATCAAGTTTTATTATGAAATTGGAATGGTGAGATCTTCCAAACAATTCCAGGGCTAGTTTCTCATAATTGTCCATAACCGAAGACACGACTAAGTACTTAGTTTGACACTCTCGAGAGGTTTGTACACTTTACCCACATGGCTTGACCAACTGATCAAGCCGAGACCTTTGGAAAACAGAACCTCAAGCCACACCTTAGACCATACCATCCTACATACGCTACCTTCTAATCACGACGGGTTAAGGTTCCATAACTTACTTAGTCAAGATAGAGCCCATATGACATGTGGTTGTACTAGAAGCTACCAAACAAGAAACTTGTCCAATCTCTTTAAGCCCGGGTTACTTTCCACTATAGTGAACAAACATAGGAAACCCCTACGATTTCCACCCTTTCACTAGTGTCCCGATACCTTACCCGGATGTTTGATTCAGTTGAGTTATTTTATTAACAAAACAATATCTTTCAACACAACACAAGTCATCATAGATCATCTAACTTCCCAACCACAAATTCTAGTATAGCACAGCTAAGCAACTACACTACGCATGGTAAAAGGAAATCCTATGGTAAATAATATATCTACTAGGACTTCATGGAATAGCATATAATAGCAACAAAAAATCCTAAACATGCATCTGTACTGAAAATATGTATAGGAAAGTAATAGGACGTTATGATAGTGACACTTGCCTTGATTGTAGTTCGGGTTCACACACCCTTCGCAATCACACAAGTTACACTCCGAGCAATCTACGCATTTGAAAAATGAATCACGATCAATAACTAGGACATATAAACATCTCAAACATATAAATACTATATGCATGCATGTCTAAAAACAATTTAGTCAGAGAAACCATTTTTTAAACAATTTACATTATCCAAAAAGGATTTAAAAAGGTATTACAAGTAATACACAAACTTTCTATACAAAATAGTTTTGAATTTTTTTGATCAGATGCTACTGTATAGAAATTTTAATTTAAAACCCAACGCAATTGGATTCACCTCAAAAGGAGTTAAATATTTAAAACTAGAATTAAAATACTAAACCAAATGTTTTATAATTCATAAAATAATTTCTTTGGCAAAACTAAAATTTTATTGCAGAAACACATTCTACACATTTCGGTAAATCCAGGGATATATCATTGTATTTTTCTGATTTATATTCTATTTTATATGAATTTTACAAGGTCCGCTTATTAATCTGCCTATTTAAATTCAAAAATCTAAACATGTTGGGGATATGCTAAATGGGTATCACCATAACATGTCTCTAATCCGGCTAATCTGGGTGGCCCACGATTGATAGTATGGCCCATGGCCTACTGGGCGGCCCAGTTAGACGGATCCAGAAGGGCGGCCCATGCCAGATAAAGGAAGGTTACGTAGGAGTCACCGACGTACTCGAAGCCTTGGAGTACAATACACGAAAGACTAGTTTGTATTAGTGTAGGACTCTTTACCTTGTCCGGCAAGATCCTTTCCCTGTAACCCTAGGTTCTGGTGCCTTTATAAACCGTACTTGTGGGATCATTTAGGGGACAACACTTACAACTCGTACAATTGGGGTATCCAATGTACAACACCTCGCATAGCGAACCGATCTCTATAACTCGGCGTATTGTCATTATAGTGATTTATAGCAGGAACAGAGTTATGCCATCATTGTGGGACTTGAACCTAGGTAAGATGTGTTACCTCGTACCTGCCAACTCCCCGCCTTACCCCACATCTCTAAACACCACAGTGAGCACCCCCTCCATGGCATACATGTCGGCAATACCACGATAGTTGGCGCCCACCGTGGGGCAAGAGGCGCTTCGAGCTCTACACCGTGTGAGGTCCAAGCTCTTCGTGGGAATCGGCGACACCGTAGCCATCGGACGTGTTCTCTTCTCCGGCAACGTCCCAATCGTCCCTCTAGATGAGTTCTGGGTGCCGGCAAAGACGAATCCTACGCGTTGCTCCGTTATCCCCTTCGGAGACATCCATATCTTCATCGGCGAAACTGACTCGGGTCCTAGCTCCCAGGATTTCGGAAACTTGCCAAGACCCGCACGCACTGCCTACGAGCAGGATACGTTTGCGGAAGGATCTGGACCGTACCTATCTCTAGAGTTTGGCGGCTATGATTAGGAAAATTCAAGGCCCACCCAAACCGCCCCTGTGCAGGATATAATGGTGGAAGGACCCCATGGATCCGCTTGGCTTCCCCGAGCATTAGAGACACAGAGGTCACACTTCGTCGGTGTCGTCACCATCTTCGATCTGGCCAGATGCGTTTAGAGGGATGGAGAACCACCCTGCGAATACCTTGCCAGATGGATGAGGGTGAGGGAAACCCTAGAAGATGACCACGCTGACGAACTCGTCTACCACTTCGTGGAAGGGCTCACGCCCGAGACACTCCTCCGGCATACACTCAGAAGGCGGCAGGCTGCCGGATCGCTCACCCTCGGCGAGATGGTCGCAATTGTCAGTGATTATGCGGACGCCAAGGAGAACACTCAAGCTATGCCTAGGCCCGAGGTCGAAGGAAGCAACAACAACGGCCCGCCACTATCAGCCTCTACCTCCGCCGTCAATAACACCGAACCCAACTCCGACTCCGTCCTTGACGCACTATATGCCGACATCAATATGGATGGCGGTGGCTCGGACGCTAACTCGGAGGAATACGACGCTGTTATGAGGGAGATCGAGCAGGAGATCGAGAAGGAGGAGCGCGTCGAGAAAGCCAACATGTCCTACCAGGTGCTAGTCGCTATTGGGAGCGTGATGGAAGAAGTGTTGGGTTCGCAGCATAGAAAACAAAAAAATTGCTACGATGGGAACTATTATATGCCAATATCTATCTATTAGATACAAACAACAGGTGGATATACATCCATAGAGAACATACCCTCAAAGACAACAAAGCTTTGTTAACGAGATGGAACTCGTGGATGATGTAGTCGTACACTTACCGATCTCAAGATCGTGATGAAGTCCAGCAAGTCCAGCAGGTCCAGCTCTAGCACGTCCATCAGAGCCAGCTCCAGCAAGTCTAGCACCGCAAAGCAGCGGTGCATCCGTGATCGCACACACGTCCAGTACCCCGACAACCTCCGTCCCTTTCTCTAGCAAAGCAGCGGATGCAGCTACTCCTTTCCAGATAAAGCCACCGGGAACATGTATCTCGCTAATCCGAGACCATGGGGGAAAATACTAGAGGGGGAGAGAGATCCTTCACGAGGAGGTGTGAGGAAGAAGGGGTGTGAGGGGAGGCCTTTTATAGGAGGAGGGGTGCCCCTCCCCATGGCCAGCGCCCAAGGGATGACCCTTCAACTCCTCATTCATGTGGTGGTAACTCCCTCCACATAAATTTGCCCCTTCACATTCTCTTTTAAAGTCTCCACTTTAAATGCATTAAATTTCTACTCTCTCATTTAACAAAACTCTTTTATTAATTTTATTCAGAATTTTGTTAATTACTTTAATTAACAAACATTCATATAAAAAACCCTGCAACATTTCAATATTACATGCAGAACCAATTTTAGGAATTTCATCCGAAACAGTTTCGGTGTCTATTGAAATAATTCCAGCGCTTTCTTAAATCTTTATCTGAAACATATTTGCTCCAAATGGTGTCGGTATCCATTAGGTGTGTCACCCTATGGTTCGCGAATAATGCAGACATGATCAAGACTCCTCTCTGATCAATAATCAGCAGCGGGACCTAAAGATCTGTACTGACTCCCACATATTCAACGATGACTCTTGTGATCGTGTGAACCTTTAACATCATAAATAAATCCCTTTGTCTCGCGATATATTACATGTCCGAGATTTGATCATCGGTATCTCCATACCTAGTTTTATCTTGTTGCCGACATGCACTCTTTTCTTGTTCTCGTGATATAACATTCTAGTGATCTCATCACTTGCTTGCAAGCTAACCAATGTGATATCACCGAGAGGGCCCAGAGTATATCTATCCGTCATCGGGATGCACAAATCCCACTCTTGATCCATGAGCCTCTACATAACACTTTCGTAGCACTAAACCCACCTTTATAATCATCCTGTCACAGTGTGACGTTTGATATTATCAAGATACTCTTCTAGTGTTAGTGATTGACATGATCTCATGGTCTAAGGACTAGGATTACTTCGTATGGTGTTATAGCAATATAAACATAATGACTTTGATCGTAATGCTATACTTCGGATGAATGTCCATCACATCATTCCACTAATGTTGTGACCTCGTTATTAACAACATCCAATGTCTATGATCAGTAAACCTTGATCATCTTGTTAATCAACGAGCTAGTTTATAAGAGAGGCATAACTAGGAACTTTCCTTTTGTTTATTAAACACACATGTATTAACGTTTCCAAATTAATACAATTATAGAATACAAAATAAACATTTATCATAAACAAGGAATAAGATAATAACTACTTTATTATTGCCTCTCGGGCATATTCCCTTCAGTCTCCACTTACTAGAGTCAATAATCTAGTTTGAAAAACTTTGCGTATTTAACACCTTTGGCTTTCTGGTATTGCATATACGCGATTGCTAGTGGTTAACATAATCTCCGGATCTGACAGTTTCAGGTTCGTGTGTATTTGCATGTCTTTGCGTCTCTACGCATCACTCATTATCAAATGAGATGGCATTGTATAAATTTGATCCTTTGGTGAGACCTTTAGTTCGTTCGGGTTAAAATATGTTGATATTATTGTCATACAGTATATCTTCATAGTATTAGACCACTTTGAAACACACCTAGTTTGATTTAAAATAACAAACTACTTAACACAAATGCCCTCCTTTGCTGCTACTATAGCAGTCATATACTTAGCCTTTTGTTGTAGTATCCGTCACAATGTCTCAGCTTTGGAACTCATCCAAATCCATCATGGAACATCTTTTCCATTACATTGTGCCACCCATAGTCTTAATTGAGATAGATTTAATTTGTATCTTGTGAGAAAACTAGTATCAATGTAACACTTTACAATGAACTACCTTTAACTATTTGTCACTTATACATGATATATTCTTAGTTCTTCCAAAGCTCATAAGAATATCTTTACTATCATCCAATGATCATCTTATGAATCATTCTGGTATGTGCTCATAACATTTAGAGCATAGGACATATCTTGATATATACATATCACGGTATAATTGATCAAAATCTTCATGTGATTTTACTCACCAAGTGTTAAAACACTTGAATCCTAATACAATCCTTTCCATGCAGCAAGAACCTTTCTTGTTGTTTCCATATTGAACTCTTTCAATATCTCATATATGTACGTCTGGCATAACCATATTAGTGTCTCAATCTATCCATATAGATATTGGTGCCAAATATTCTGGTTTTGCCCAAGTCTTTCATCAAAATCCTATTTTAATGAAATTCTTAACTTATGTCAATAAAAGATATATCATTTCCAATCAACAATATGTACTCTGCATAATGTATTGGAAATTTGTCTCAGCGCTCCCACTTAATTTCTTGCAAATGTAAGCATCTTCATCATCTCCGATGAAATTAAACTCCTTTAATATTTTCATCATGGTGAAGATTCCAACTCCGCTATGCTCATTTCAACTTTGAACTTTGCATGACCTTTTAGCACCCTTTGAATTAACAAAACCCTTCGAACCGTGTCTTGTACACGTCCTAGGTAACAATTCTATTAGAAGAACATTGTTTTGTTTGTTCAACTACCATACACCAAATTATATGTAGTGGTTGCTACATTAATCCGTCAAGACTAAATATCGCTATGAAAGATCAAATCTTGTCATAGTCAACTCCTTAAACATTGTCATAAACTTATTTCTGACATGTTGACTATTTCATAGATGTTAAACATCCATGTCTATTTCTTTATAGATCCAAACACGACCGATAGGCTTCACGCCTTTCCGGAGGGTCTTCCAAGTTCTGAAAACTTATTTCTCGTGTATGGATACTATCACAGATTCTACGACTTGTAGTCATTTTATGAAGTGAGGGCCCATCATCGCTTCTTTGCATGCAGTCGGTTCATCATTGTTAAAACAATAACGACTTGTTTATCAAATCTCACTATTTGATGTATACTTGATGCATACGGTTCAAATAGGAACTCTAATCTCCAAGATCACACCCTTTGTAATCACGGGAGCCATGAGCATTGTGGCCGCCACCGAGACACTTTCCGGCGTTGTGCTACTTAGCACATATATCTAAGGTTCAACAACCTTATCAAAGTTCTATTGTCCTCCCACTTAACTTTTGTGAAAAATTCCTTCTTTAAGAAACTTCATGTTTTAAGCGACAAACTCTTTTGTCCTCGGTGTTATGGAGGAATCCCCAACAAATTCTTTGGGATAACCTATAAAGACGTGCTTATCCGACTTTGGTTGTAACATTTTACTTATGCATAGCATACCAAAATTTAAGAAAAGACAATTCGGGTTTTATCCTAAACCATAACTCATATGGTGTCATTTCAACGGATCACAATGGTGCTCTTTTCAGTGTAAAAGCGGTAGTCGCTAAAGCTTTAATCCTTAAAACATAATGACAGTTTTATAAATGACACCTTTGATCTTACCATGTCAAACAAGGTTTGATTTGATCTCTCGAGCATACCATACTCCTGTGGTTTATCGGGAAGTGCAAATTCATGGAACAATTCCTGAAATCTTAGGTGTTTTGCTAAACCTGTAACTCAAATATCTTCCTTTATGATCAAATCATAAACTTTTTTATTTTCTTGTTACTAATATTTTTCACTTCATCTTGTAAGTCTTTGAACAATTTTCAAATGTTTCGTACTTCTTCCTTATTACGTAAATATATATATATATATCTTCACTCAAATTTCTAGAGAAAGCATATGAAGCAAAAAAGATCCATCGCATATGGCTACACATAATGGACTATGCACATCAACATGCACAATTTTCAATAAGCTAGTCATCCGTTCCTCTTTGGCCTATGAACGGAGTTTCAATTATCTCGAGAAAAGTTTCACAAGCGTCAATTGATCAAAATCAAAAGACTCCAAAAATCCATCGACATGGAGTTTTTTCATGTTTTCTTTCCAATATAATTTAAATAGTGATGTCACTTTATAAGTGATCTTTCAATCATTTGTCTAGCGACATTTTAGCAATAATGTTTATGGTTGTGATTTCTCCAACTAGACTTGTAAAAGTTCATCCATCCTTTATGGTGTACGGTAATTATTTGAACAACCATTGTTCTCGTAATACCAGAACAAAATAACAATTATTAAAACAAATCTTGAAGGCTAGGTTTGACGACAACGAAAAACACAATAACACTTTTTTTTGATGAACATCATCACTTATTCTCTTGCTAGTTACTTAGGCCGTTGTAGTTCATGAATTATGTTGTTCTGTATGACACTTCACACCAACCAATTCGGTATCCAATACCTAAGAACCACATTGTTTAACAAGCAAGGAATACAGCCATAACATGTATATCTTCTATATACCTAAGTTGGACATCTCCAACCTTTTCTTTTCTACCAAATATTTTATAGATTCTCTTTCAGCAATTCCTTTTCTTTTAAAGTAATCTATCAACATCAATAGTGGTGTCATTCACATGACACATAGTACAAAGTGTATATAGTCAAATACTAATACCTTTGGACTTGCACTTTGAAGTGGATCACCATCATCAAATGTTTGGTGTTCTTTCAAAAATCCATTCTTTAGTAATCTATTAGTGTAGTAAACATTTTACTTACATCTTCTATTCATCCTTATCATGACAACTTTCATGATCAAGCTACTATAGCCTATAAGGAAGAATCACGAGTATAATGTTAGTTCCCAAAACCTTTTTGGTAGATTAGGGCGCCTAGCATCTCCATCCTTCACAAATTCTCATACAATATGAAAACATGTATTTTGCTAAATTATACTCTATCATAATGCAACCAAAAACATTGTTTCGGATATCACAATATCTTCCACATATGATGGTTTCTGAAACAAAAAAATTCAGCTCCTAGATAACCTCGATATTAAAACAACTTTTGAATACCAAGAATCATGGAGGGAAACATGATACTTTAGATACTAACATTGGAATTCTTACTCTTGATTTTAATACTACTTATTAAACTTCATGGAGTAAATAGAGTTTGCTGAAAGTTTGCAATAGGACTTCTAAACTTTAAATTGACTTTCAAAACAATACAATACTAGTTCATAAAGTAAATATCTAGAATTCTATAGTTCTATTATCTCATTTAAAACTAAGCATAAGGTAGTAAACATATGCCAATGACTACAACAAATTATGCAAATTCACTTTGATTTAGTTTATGACAAATTTGGTTCGACTAATCCAAATTAGAAATGAACTCCCACTCAAAAACGACATCCCTTGTGCCTTTTTGGTGATTACATGAACCAAATCCACTACACCAAGTCCGATCATCACGTGAGTCGGTGTAGCTTCAAAGGCGAGCATCAATATGGGCATCACATCAACTATATGACTCATGCTTAACCTTTCATTATGTGTTCCGAGGCCATGTGTGTACATGCTAGGCTTGCCAAGTAAGAACCTTAGTACTCGTGTGTGTAAAACTGTCTTACACCCGAAATATGATCGTGGATTCAAGTACACCCGAACATCACATGATGTCTTGAAGCGGCAAAACATAAACGGTGCGTACTTAAGGAAGAACACGTTTTTATCTTGATATCTAAATGAGGGATCAACTTATAATGCTACTAAAATTGCCAAACTAACAATATAAGATGCGAACACCATATGTGTAAAATGGAATGATATGGTCAATGCATTTGATCACTATCATGTGCATCGTGGTATGATCTCTATCATTCCTTTATGTGTAAGGCCAAGGTCTATGGAACTTACACGTTAAGTGTGTTGTAAGGGTATCAACTGTACATCAACTTACAACATTTCCATATCATGACACTAGCCCAGCAACGATCTAAACTAGACACCTCTAATTTATCAATTGCAAGTTTTTATGTGGTTTAGGGATTTCGAAGATAGAACCGGTCTTACCTACGAACATGGAACCACAACGATGATAACTAAGTTATTAGCAACTCGTTGTAAATCAGATATTGACTATAGTAGGAGAGATAGACACCCGCCAGCCACTTATGCAAAACTAGTTGCATGTCAGTCGTGGAACCGGTCTCATGTGCGATGACATGTAAAGTTGGCCCGGGCCGATTCATCCCACTATGCCACTAATATCCAAAATACATCAAAGAAGCAATAACATAATCATCATCGCCCACAAAATCTTATGTGTTTTACCCGTGCAAACCACCTACGCATAGATCAGGCTCTCATACCACTGTTGGGTCCACAACATAGAAAACAAAAAAAAATCCTACGATGGGAACTATTATACGCCAAGATCTATTTATTAGATACAAGCAACGGGTGGATATACATCCATAGAGAACATACCCTCGAAGACAACAAAGCTTTGTTAATGCGATGGAACTCGTGGATGATGTAGTCGTACACTTGCCGATCTTAATATCATGATGAAGTCTAGCAGGTCCAGCAGGTCCAACTCCAGCACGTCCATCAGATCCAGCTCCAACAAGTCTAGCACCGCAAAGCAGCGGTGCATCCGTGATCGCACACACGTCCGGTACCCGGCAAACCCCGTCCCTTGCTCCAGCAAAGCAGCAGAAGCAGCAACCCCTTTCCAGATAAAGCCACCGGGAACATGTATCTCGCTAATCCGAGACCATGGGGGAAAATACTAGAGTGGGAGAGAGATCCTGCACGAGGAGGTGTGAGGAATAAGGGGTATGAGGGGAGGCCTTTTATAGGAGGAGGGGGTTCCCCTCCCCATGGCCGGCGCCCAAGGGGTGACCCTTCACCTCCTCATTCATGTGGTGGTAACTCCCTCCACATAAATTTGCCCCTTCACATTCTCTTTTAAAGTCTCCACTTTAAATGCATTAAATTTCTCCAAATTTAATGCTCTCTCATTTAATAAAACTCTTTTATTAATTTTATTCAGAATTTTGTTAATTACTTTAATTAACAAACATTCATATAAAAACCCCTACAATATTTCAATATTACATGCAGAACCAGTTTCAGCAATTTCACCCGAAACAGTCTCGGTGTCTATTGAAATAATTCCAGCGCTTTCTTAAATCTTTATCTGAAACATATTTGCTCCAAATAGTGTCGGTATCCCTTAAGTGTGTCACCCTACGGTTCACGAACAATGCAGACATGATCGAGACTCCTCTCCGATCAATAATTAGGAGTGGGTCCTAGAGATCCGTACTGACTCCCACATAAACGATGACTCTTGTGATCTGATACGTTTCTAACGTATCTATAATTTTTTATGTTCCATGCTTGTTTTATATCTACTTTCTTATGCTTTGTCCACACTTTGGAGTACTTTTACACATTTTCTGGGACTAACCTATTAACAAGATGCCACAGTGCCAGTTGCCTATTTTCTGTTGTTTGGTTCCAGGAAATTCAGAAAAATAATATTCTCGGAATTGGACAGGACAAAATCCAAAGTCAATATTTTACCGGAAGACACATGGAGTTCGAAGGAGAGACGAAGGGGGGCCACAGGGCGGCCACACCATGTGGTGGCGCGGGCTAGCCCTGGCTGCGCCACCAGGTGGTGTGGCCCCCTGGCCAGCCACCGACCTCGCCTCTTTGCCTATAAGAAGCCTCCCGATACAAAAACCCTAAATCGACCAACCTCCAGTCACGAAAAGTTCCGCAGCGCCGCCGCCACCGAGGAGGAGATTCGGGGGACAAAAGTCTCTGTTCCGGCACCCTGCCGGGACGGGGAATTGCCCCCGGAGCCATCTCCATCGATCTCCACCACCGTTGCTGATTCCCATGATGATGAGGGAGTAGTTCTTCCTCGAGGCTAAGGGTTCTACCGGTAGCTATGTGTTCATCTCTGTCTCTATGCATGATCATATTATGATCATGAGCTTTGTAATCAAGTAGATCTACCTTGCTACTCAAGTGCTTTAATAGATCTCTACTCTCCCCATGTGTGTGAAAGTGACAACGTGCACACCATGGTGGCACTTAGGCTAGCGATTACAAATACTTGTTATGAGTTATATTTGGAGTTGGATGTCTCTATGAAATTGTGGTGTTTGTTGGAACCATCTAGTGCTCAAGGTGACAGTGTGGGGTTATCTAGATGGGAAAAGCGAACTTTGAGGTGTGCTGTTATAGCCCTACCATGGATTAGAGTGTCCAACCAGAGAGTAGTTCAAAGTAGTATCATGAAGAGAATATATTTATATGAGAGTGTTCACTATTGAAAGTATGATCCCTAGGCCTTGTTTCTAAGCATTAAAAACAACGTTTGCAATTAGATCTGTTACATGTTTGCTTGCTTCCATCTTTATTTCAGTTTGCCTTTAGTCTCTTCCACGCCATCAAGCTTCTGGCACCGTTGTATTATATCCATACCACTTGTATTTTACTATCTCTTCATCGAACTAGTGCACCTATACACCTGACAAGTGTATTGGGTGTGTTGGGTGATGACCCACAAGTATAGGGGGTGTATCACAGTATTTTCGAGGGAAGTGAAACCCAATTTATTAATTCGACACAAGGGGAGCCAAAGAATATTTATAAGCCTTAACAACTGAGTTGTCAATTCACCTGCACCTGGAAACAATCTTGCTCACAACAGTTTATCAGTAGCAACAGTTTCGTAGTAGGAAAAGTGAAGTAACAGAAGTAGTAAAGCAAAGACAATAGTAACAAAAGCAGTAAACATTGGGATTCGAGTGCGGTAGGCATAGGGATGGATGGACGGGCGTTGCATGGACAAGACAATTCACATAGCAATCAGAACATAGGGCAATTGCAGATAAAGAAGATAAAGCACCCAAGTACTAGACAATCCTAGGCATGTGTTCCATATATAGTCATAGGTGCTCGCAATGAGAACTTGCACAACATCTTTTGTCCTGCCAGCCCGTTTGCAGCGGGGCCTCTAGAAAACTACTGGCAATTAAGGTGCTCCTTTTAATAGAGCACCGGGGCAAAGCATTAACACTCCGTGAACACATGTGATCCTCACATCAAAGCCATTCCCTTCCGGTTATCCCGATTTCTGTCACTTCGGGGCCATAGGTTCCGGACAATAACGTGTGTATACAACTTGTAGATAAGACCAGAAACAATACTATCATAATGAATCAATAATAAGTTCAGATCTGAAATCATGGCACTCGGGCCCTAGTGACAAGCATTAAGCACAACAAGTTGCAACAAAGTCATAAAGCACTAATAAAAGATACTAGGCACCATGCCCTAACAATCTGATGCGATTACATGAACGATCTCATCCAATCCCTACCATCCCCATAGCCTACAACGGGGGATTACTCACTCATAGATGGGGGAAACATGGATGGTCGATGGAGAAACGATGGTGATGATGATGGCGATGATCTCCTTCAATTCCCCGTCCCGGCAAGGTGCCAGAATGGAGTTTCTGGTGCTGTTTCGTGGAATCTGGTGGTGGCGGCGGAGCGGAACTCCTTCTAGAAAAACGTCGAAGCCCCCCCCCCCGAGGTTTTTAGGTCAGAAGGCTTCTTATAGGCGAAGAGGGGGACCGAGGGGGTGCCTGGGGCCACCACACCATGCCCTGGCGCGGCCAAGCCCAGCCCGTGCCTAGGGGTGGTGTGGCCAGGCCCTGGCCCTCCTCCATCTCGTATTCTGGCTCCGTGAGTCTTCTGAAAAAATAGGCACTTTGGCTTTTGTCCCATCCAATTCCGAGAATATTCATTTTTTTGACTTTCCTAGAACCAAAAGCAGCAGAAAACAGGCAGCTGGCACTGTGGCTCTTGTTAATAGGTTAGTCCAAGAAATCATATGAAAAGTACTCCAAAGTGTGGACAAAACACAAGAAAGTGGATAAAACCAAGCATGGAGCATCAAAAATTATAGATACATTTGCAATGTATCAACATCCCCAAGCTTAACTCCTGCTCATCCTTGAGTAGTTAAGTGATAAAAAGAAAGAATAATTTTTGAGGTGGCATGCACCATCAAAGACTTGATCAAAGTATTTGTAAAACATTCAAAGCTGGGATCATAGTGCTTCAATCATAACATGAAAGGCAAAGTTCTAGCAATAAGACAAAGAAACTATGATGCAACATGAAAAGGCACAAACAAAAGATTCATGAATAACAATGCTTTGCAAGACGTTTGTTTGTTTCACATAAAGAAAACATAGCATAGTGGCATTCAGCTTGTCCCTCAAAGAGTAGCAAACATAAATGCATAGGACACCTTCAAAGTTCACAAGAGTGAGTAGATACAAATAGTTTAAAACAAGCAATATCAAGGTATGCATCAATCAACAAGTCTTGGGACAATGCACATAGAACTAAGAATGGCCACTATGCTCTCAAGAAAGTGCTCATAGAATGTGTGGATACTCAACAAGGAAATGAAAAAGGTTTTGAAAAGTTTGAAAGGCTTCCAAATGCTGAAAGTATGGTACTCATTAGCTTTGAGCTCTCATTGCCCCTATCATAAGCATCTTTAATGTGGTTAAGGTGAAAGTGACACAACTAAGAGGATATGCTTGACAAGTTATAAATCAAAGTCTCATGACCCTTACTTACGAAGACCGATCCTCATGCTACTCAACTTCAGTCACGAGTAAGCTCTTGTCATTGTAAGTATATATGTGTCATAGAGAACCGCCAACGGGGTACCCCTTGCACATGATACAGGAGCTATCCCATAATAAAAATGACAAGGCAAGCAGACAATGAGCATCTCAGCGATCTTTTTATGTACTATGTGCATAGATTTTTATTGAGGATGCTTCATAGAATGCTCATTATGGTTATGCTGCAAGTTTTTACCATGATTAGGCATGGCTTAGGATAGCGGCCCAGGCGTTTCTCTAACATACATACAAACTCCATGATCTTACAAGTTCCACTTTTATTTCACACCGTCGGGATCCATAAGGAAACGAACATGATATCAACGAGGTACTAAGTGCCAATGCAATGTTGAAAGCGTTCCCCATGATACATGGTTCTGCTAACTTCAACTTACAAAGCGCAAGCATATACGCAACAAAGAAGGACGCAATGGTTCAGGTTTATTAAATGCAAGAAAGTAAAGTGTGCCATCAAGTTCGTGAGAGCTTTACTAACTAACTTTCTCATAACAAGCAAACATTTTATTCGGAAGAAAACAAGGCATATTGAATATGCACGGAAGTAGCAAATGATGCTAATAGGTAGGTATGGTGGACACTTTGGAAATATTTGGTTTAGGGAGTTGGAAACTTGAGTAAAACATACTCAGTGAAAGTGAAGGCTAGCAATAGTAAGGGAGCGACAAACAAGAGAGCAATAATGGCCATAATCATGCAGAGCGACAAAACATCATTGATCAAAGCATAAAGTGATACTACAAGTTGAAAACTAAAGGATCATAAATGCTTATGGCGACTTGGGATAGTCATAACATGGTGTGAACATGTGCCAAGTCAACCCAAATAAAGCATCAAAGGAGAATACCACTATACTATGCTTTAATATGCTAAAACAACGCATGATTCATCCAAGGCACATTAAGCAATCTCAATTGTTTATAACAAGTCATGCTACAACAAAGAATACTAAGCATAAAGCTAAAACAATATCAAGCATGGCATGACAAAGCATAGGCCACAGTCAAAAACAAGCTCTCTTTAACACTTAAGCATAAGCTTTCCTACTCTTTTCCAAACCAAACCAAACCAAACTATTTGAACACCAATGCATGAAAGAGGAGGTCCAACCAATTTATTCAGAAAACTAAGCAAACTAAGCAAACGAAAAACAAAAAATAAGACGCTCCAGAACAACACAACTGTGCATGAAACAATAAAAATGAAGTGTTTGGAAGAAACCTGGGATTTTTATTGACGAAGAAGGGAATGCCTTGGGCATCCCCAAGCTTTGACGCTTGTACTTCTTGGATATTTCTTGGGGTGACACACGTGGCATCCCCAAGCTTGAGCTTTAGTCCATCCTTCATCTCATTACTCATTCCTTCCATACACCTGAATTTTTTCCTTCATACAAAACTTCACACAATCTCATTAGCGACATTAGTGCACTTAAGATAAATAAGTCTTAAGATTCAGTTCTAACATCAAATAAACTTTCATTAGAACACTAGATACTGTATTACTTCCCTATAAAAGATCAATTCCCCAAAAGAACTCAACAAGGAACCAACAAGAAGCAAATGCAGAAAATGGCAGAAATCTGTCAAAACAGACCAGCAGGTAAAGACGAATTTGTTCGAAGACCTTCTGTTGCTCAAATCAAAAAGTGTTGAACTAACGAAAGTTAGATAACAACCTGGGGAAGAAGCACATAAAATTACAGCTCAATGCGACATACATAGCTCTCTCACGAATTTTTACGGTGAAGCACATAAATCTGTTTCGGGACAGCAACTTTCCCAATCATCACTTCACTCTCATTAGAGGTTACTCTTGGTACAAAAAGCAAATAAAAAGGATAAGGAGCGGTTATTATAGAGGTAATAACTTCCAATACTCATCTAAAACTTTTGGGTTATCTCCCAATAAGTACTTTTCTTTAATGCCTTTAAGTTAGGCATAAGCAAAAACTAGAATGGATAGAATAGAAGTAAACAGAAATAATCACGGTGAAAACATTGTTTTGTTCAATGAAATTCTTTTGTTAGCAAGGTTGATCAGGTCTTGCTACCAAAACAATTTCATATGAGATAAAACTTTGTATTCCACTTATGATTATGTTACCTCAACCTTGATAGCAATGGTCCCAATTATAATAGTTTTAAATTTTTCTCTTGGTATGGGACGATATAATTCTCCAACTTGAATGCCCTCAACATGCTCAATCGAATTCAAACCATAAATCCTTTCAATATTATTGAGGAAATAGACAATGTGTTCCTTGTCATTAACATTGAAGGTCACCTTCCCTTGATTACAATTAATAACAGCTCCTGCAGTATTTAAGAAAAGGTCTTCCAAGAATAATAGACATATTATCATCTTCAGACATAAAAGTTCGAGAGGATGCTCTCATAAGGAATATGAGTTAAAGTAAAAGAGAGCATCAAGGAGCAAATTCAAAACACATTTAAGTCTAACCCACTTCCTATGCATAGGAATCGTGTAAGCAAATAACAAAGTGGCATGCATAGGAAGATAAAACAAGAGTAACTTCAAAACTTTCAACACATAGAGAGGTGTTTCAATACCATGAAAACTTCCACAACCATATTTTCCTCTCTCATAATAATTTTCAGTAGCATCATGAATAAACTCAACAATATAACTATCACATAAAGCATGCTCTTCATGATCTACAAGCACTAGAGCTTTATCATAAACATCTTCAAAAGAATCCTCAGGAACATAACATTCATCCTTCTTTAGTAATCATGGGGGACAATCAAATAATATAAGGGATAAAGAGTTACTCTCATTAGAAGGTATGCATGGGTAGCTAATCCATTCTTACTCCTTTTGTTCATCACGCTCCTTCTCTTTTTCATCTAATGAGATTTCAAGTTCATCAATTTCTTCTTCCATAGGATCCTGCAAGGCATTAGTCTCTTCCATTTGTGGAAAGCATCTATTAAAATATTCAAGAATATAGCCATTTTCATCCTTGTAATTATCAAAGCAAAATTTAACTATACCATACACCTCATATTTGTAAGGTTAATCATCAATATTTTCAAGCAAACTAGCAAGTTCAAAAGCACCCTTCCAAGCAATAAATTCTTCAATTTGTTCCGCATCATAAAAGTCATAAATTCCTTTAGCATAGGAAGATATGGTATCATTATCACTATACTCACATTGAAAAGGGAGGTGTTTATACCTCTTTCTGCAACAAGACTCATCACAGCAATAAGTAACATTATAAGTAGAGCACACGTTCCTAGAAATGGTATACAATCTATCAATTTGTTCCCATAAGTGTTTCTCTTTTTGTGACAAGCGGTGTTCCTTATAATAATATTTTTGATCTTCCGTGAACCCACCTTGCCAATAAGCTTCAGTTTCAAAGAAACCAACCATTGCCAACAAGCATGATAAAGCAAGACAATAATAGACCAACGAAAATAACAACTAGAGTAGGAACTATTTTTTTTTGTATTTTTGATAAAGAAACAAGCAAACAAGGAGAAAGATAAACTTAGCTTGAACAATAGCGATTCCAAGTGAACTTGATAAATAAAGCTACGCTCCCCGGCAACAGCGCCAAAAAAATAGTCTTGATGACCCACAAGTATAGGGGGTGTATCGCAGTATTTTTGAGGGAAGTGAAACCCACTTTATTGATTCGACACAAGGAGAGCCAAAGAATATTTATAAGCCTTAACAACTGAGTTGTCAACTCAGCTGCACCTAGAAACAATCTTGCTCACAGCAGTTTATCAGTAGCAACAGTTTTGTAGTAGGAATAGTAAAGTAACAGCAGTAGTAAAGCAAAGACAGTAGTAACAAAAGTAGTAAACATTGGGATTCGAGTGTGGTAGGCATAGGGATGGATGGACGGGCATTGCATGGACAAGACAATTCAAATAGCAATCAGAACATAGGACAATTGCAGATAAATAAGATAAAGCATCCAAGTACTAGACAATCCTAGGCATGTGTTCCATATATAGTCATACGTGCTCGCAATGAGAACTTGCACAACATCTTTTGTCCCGTCAGCCCGTTTGCAGCGGGGCCTCTAGGGAACTACTGGCAATTAAGGTTCTCCTTTTAATAGAGCACCGGAGCAAAGCATTAACACTCCGTGAACACATGTGATCCTCACATCAAAGCCATTCCCTTCCGGTTATCCCGATTTCTGTCACTTCGGGGCCATAGGTTCCGGACAATAACGTGTGTATACAACTTGTAGATAAGACCAAAAACAATACTATCATAATGAATCAATAATAAGTTCAGATCTGAAATCATGGCACTCGGGCCCTAGTGACAAGCATTAAGCACAACAAGTTGCAACAAAGCCATAAAGCACTAATAAAAGATACTAGGCACCATGCCATAACAATCTGATGCCATTACATGAACGATCTCATCCAATCCCTACCATCCCCATAGCCTACAGCAGGGGATTACTCACTCATAGATGGGGGAAACATGGATGGTCGATGGAGAAGCGATGGTGATGATGATGGCGATGATCTCCTCCAATTCCCCGTCCCGGTAGGGTGCCAGAACGGAGTTTCTGGTGCTGTTTCATGGAATCTGGTGGTGGCGGCGGAGCGGAACTCCTTCTAGAAAAATGTCGACCCCCCGAGGTTTTTAGGTCAGAAGACTTCTTATAGGCGAAGAGGGGGACCGAGGGGGTGCCTGGGGGCACCACACCATGCCCTGGCACGGCCAAGCCCAGCCCGCGCTTGGGGGTGGTGTGGCCAGGCCCTGGCCCTCCTCCGTCTCGTATTCTGGCTCCATGAGTCTTCTGGAAAAATAGGCACTCTGGATTTTGTCCCGTCCAATTCCGAGAATATTCATTTTCTGACTTTCCTGGAACCAAAAACAGCAGAAAACAAGCAGCTGGCACTGTGGCTCTTGTTAATAGGTTAGTCCAAGAAATCATATGAAAAGTAATCCAAAGTATGGACAAAACACAAGAAAGTGGATAAAACCAAGCATGGAGCATCAAAAATTATAGATACATTTGCAATGTATCATTGGTGACACACGAGACTTCTTGTATCTTGATTGCAGGGTTGCTTGAGAGGGATACCTTTGACCACTTACCCCCTGAGTTCGATAAACCTTGGGTAATACACTTAAGGGAAACTTGCTGCTATTCTACAAACCTCTGCACTTGGAGGCCCAACAACTGTCTACAAGAATAGAAGTGCGTAGACATCAAGCTATTTTCTAGCGCCGTTGCCGGGGAGGTAAGGTAAAAGGTACTCACATCCTCCGGTGTGAGTTCTCGAAGTTATTTTCTTTAGATTCTGCAATTTTGTCTTTTGTTTCTTGTTTTCACTAGCTAGGCTTAATGGAAAACAACAACAAAATTAGAGAGCTTTATAGTATTTATCTTGAGTTAGGACATGAAGTGTTTGAAGAGAAAATTAAAAAATCTATGGAACTTTATTTGAATGCTAATAGCAATATTATTAGTATGAATTCTTTGAACACCATTATTGCTAATGTTATGGAAAAGTCTAAGCTTGGGGAAGCTAGTTTTTATGAAAATGATATTTTTAGTTCCCCAACTTTGGAAGATAGCAATTATATTGCTTATGATGATACAAAACCTCTAATTTATGATGATTAAAATGATGACTATGATATTTTCAGTCCACCTACTATTGAGGAGAAAATTAATTATGATTAGAATATGCCTCCTGTATTTTATGATTATGGTGATGAGAATAATAATGATAGCTATTTTGTTGAATTTGCTCCCACTACAATTAATAAAAATGACTATTCTTATGTGGAGAGTAATAATTATTATATGCATGTGGCTCATGATAAGAATTTTTTATGTGATAGTTATATTGTTAATTTTATTCATGATCCTACTGAAAGTTATTATGAGAGAGGGAAACATGGTTTTATGCATCTCAATAATGTTAAGTTTCCCCTCTTTAAAAGTTGCACTTGTTTTGCTTTCCTATGCTTGTTGCTTTGTGCTTTCATGACTTGTTTCTTTACAAGATTCCTATGCATAGGAAGTGGGTTAGACTTAAATGTTATTTGAATTTGCTTCTTGATGCTCTCTTTTACTTCAATTCATATTTCTTATGTGAGCATCTTCTCAAACTATCATGCCTAACTTAAAGGCGTTAAAGAAAAGTACTTATTGGGAGATAACCCAAAAGTTTTAGATGAGTCTTAGAAGTTATTACCTCTGTAATAACCGCTCCTTATCCTTTTTATTTGCGTTTTGTGCCAAGAGTAACCTCTAATGAGAGAGAAGTAATGTTTGGGAAAGTTGCTATCCCGAAATAGATTTTTATGCTTCACCGTAAAAATTCGTGTAAAATCTCTGAAGGTTGTTTTGAGGCGTGAATTTTTGTACTTATGCCCCAGGTTGTTATCTAACTTTCCTTAGTTCAACACTTTTCGATTTGAGCAGCAGAAGGTCTTCGAACAAATTGGTTTTTACCTGCTGGTCTGTTTTGACAGATTACTGCCATTATTTGCATTTGCTTCTTGTTGGTTCCTTTTTGAGTTCTCTTTGGGGAATTGAGCTTTTTGAGAGAAGTGCTACAGTAGCTTGTGTTTTATTGGTGTTGAAACTGAACCCAAAGACTTATTATCTTGAGTGCACTAATGTTGGTAATAAAGATTGTGTGAAGTTTTGTATAAAGGAATAAAACTCAAGCTTGGGGATGCCATGCGTGTCACCCCAAGAATTATCCAAGAAGTACAAGAGTCAAATCTTGGGGCGTGGCATCCCCTTCTTCATCAATAAAAATCTCAGGTCTTTCTAGACACTTCGTTTTTATTGTTTCATGCACAATTGTGTTGTTCTTGGAGCGTCTTTGTTTCATTTTTAGTTTTCGTTTGCTTAGTTTGCTGAATAAATTGGTTGGACCCCCTCTTTCATATATTAGTTTTCAAATAAGTTTGGTTTGGATTGGAAAAGAGTAGGAAAAGTTCATGCTTAAGTGGTAAAAGGAGCTTGTTTTTTACTATGGCCTATGCTTTGTCATGTCATGCTTGGTATTGTTTTGGCTTTATGCTTAGTGATTTTTGCTGTAGCATGACATGTTATAAACAATTGAGATTACTTAATGTGTCTCGAAAGAATCATGCGTTGTTTTAGCATATTAAAACATAGTATTGTGCTATTCTCCTTTGATGCTTTATTTGGGTTGGTTTGGCGCATGCTCACACCATGTTATGACTATCCAAAGTCACCATAGCCTTGATGATCCTTTGATTTTCGACTTGTAATATCACTTTATGCTTTAATTAATGATCACTACAAGAAATGTGTCAACTAGTGACCTTTTCTTAACGACCATGGATTTTTCGGTCATAGATCTTTGACCATTTCAAACTAAATGGTCGTAGGCCATTTGGGAGGGTACAAAGCCAGAAAAATAACGACATTTTATGTCAGGAAGGTCATAACTTGATTACACCAATAGGTCATAACATAGACATCATTAGTCCATGACCTTAATTTTAGGTTTCTAAGACCAATTTAAATTGGTCGTTACTGCTAATACATGATTTTTTGAAACAACTAGACTGTCAACTAACCAATTTCGCCTACGTATCATGTCCACGTATCAATTTTTCCTACGTATCATATCCACCTGTCAATTTTCATCCACGTGGGCGTCCTAGGCCCCGCGCGGGACCCCCACTATGAACCGCGAGTCAGCATATGGACTGACATGTAGGCCAACACCATGGACCGCGCGGGACCCACGTAGGCCATCACAAGTGAACTAAGCGTCAAGTATTAATTCGAAAAAAGAAGCACCACGGGAGGACTCGAACCCGCGCCGCCCCTATATCCTTAACCAAGCTAACCACTCTACCACCGCAAGGTTGTGTGAATAATATGCACACGAGACAAATAAATGTAGAATGACGCTGCAGGCTTGTGCCTTGAGCGGATGTGGCCCGACCTGAGGCTTCTTGGGTACTCCGTAGGCTAGCCTTGGGCCGGCGGCGGCTTGCTGATTTGGCCCGCCTAGCTAGTTGGTTCTCCCAGTTGGGTGCCTCCAATTTTTTCTCTTTATTCTTTTCAAAATTCTTTTGTATCTTTTTATTTATAACTCTAAATTGAGTCAAACAAAATTCAGAGAACTTGTAAAATTTCAGAGAATATTTTTAGGAAATTATGGAACACTTTTAATTTCCAGAAAAATTACGAGGATGTATTTTTATATAAAACCTTAATAAGTGTAAATAGACATTTTCGTATCGTGGTTTTGACAATAGGGTTTGAAATTCAAATTTTTCGTTGATCCTTGCGAAAATTTTTGTGGATATATGATGAAAGAAAATATTGGGAGTCTAAAAATGATTTTTTCAAAAATTCATGAGCATTAGATCATGAACCTGTAGTTCAAATCGGATCCACTTCCTCCCGTTTCGGCAGGAATTTGCCTTTTTCGCCAGGGGTGGATGGAAAGGTTTGAGAAACCTTGGTTGGGACATTTTCCATGTAAGATGGTCTAGTATTTTTGAAAAATGGGATGGTAGCATTTTAAATTATGAATTTGGTGGTTGCTTCACAAAACGCGCCGATTTTGGCACTCGGAAAATGGAAAATGATTTTTCCGTGTGACAAAATAGAAAACCTCCTCCTGCAACGTTGTTCTCCATCACAAGATGCACACGGGTGCACAATATGGACACATTATCACAAAATATGCCACGATTCAAGCCATAACATTGGTCGTTTAGCCTAGAAGCGATAAAACCTCGAACATGATAGATCATTTATGTGAAGATTTTGTTGAGAAACTTGCAATATACCAAGTTTGGTATTTTTCCTTAAAACTATGTCACATAATACGACGACACGTGAAGGATTTACATTGTTCGGACCGTTTTTGAATTTCCTATGCCCATTTCAAAATTTTCTCGTTTCAAACTATGCTCAAAAGGGTTGGCATGAAGATAGGGGATGAGCCTCGCTAAACCTGCATTGGATCTCTAAAGAAACATCATATTGTGAGTCTAAAAATGTTTTTTCAAAAAATCTTGAGTGTTAGATTATGTACCTGTAGTTCAAATCGGACCCACTTTCTACCGATTCGACAGGAATTTGTCTTTTTTGCCTGGGGTAGACGGAAAAGTTTTAGATACCCTGGTTAGGACATTGTTCATGTAAGGTGGGTATATTATTTTTGAAAAATAGGGTGGTACCATTTTGAAACTATCATTTGGTGGTTGCTTCACAAAACACCTCGATTTTGGCACTTCGAAAATGGAAAATGTTTTTTCCGTGCGACAAAATGGAAAACATCCTCCTGCAATATTGTTCTCCATCACAAGATGCACACGAGTGCACAATATGGACACATTATCACAAAATATGCCGCGATTCTAGCCATATCATTGGTCGTTTAACCTAAAAGCCATGAAACCTCGAACATGATAGGTCATTTATGTGAAGGTTTTTTGGGGAAACTTGCACTATACCAAGTTTGGCATTTTTCCTTGAAACTATGTCACATAATATGACGCCACGCGAAGGATTTACATTATTCGGGCTATTTTTGAATTTCTTATGCCCGTTTCAAAAAATATCGTTTCAAACTATGGTCAAAACGGCGGGCATGAAGATAGCGGATGAGCCTCGCTAAATTTGCACTAGATATCTAAATAAACATCATATTGTGAGTCTAAAAATGATTTTTTCAAAAAATCATGAGCATTAGATCATGTACTTGTAGTTCAAACTAGACCCACTTCCTACCGATTCGGCAGGAATTTGTCTTTTTCGCCAGAGGTAGAAGAAAAGGTTTTAGATACCCTAGTTGGGACATTGTTCATGTAAGGTGGGTCTATTATTTTTGAAAAATAGGGTGGTGCCATTTTGAAACTATTATTTGGTGGTTGCTTCACAAAACGCCCCGATTTTGGCACTCGGAAAATGGAAAATGCTTTTTCCGTGTGAAGAAATGGAAAACTTCCTCCTGCAATATTGTTATCCATCACAAGATTCACACAAGTGCACAATATGGACACATTATCACAAACAATGCCGTGATTCTAGCCATAACATTGGTCGTTTAGCCTAAAAGCCATGAAACCTCGAACATGATAGGTCATTTTTGTGAAGTTTTTTCTGGAAACTTGCAATATACCAAGTTTGGTATTTTTCCTTTAAACTATGTCATATAATACGATGCCACGTGAAGGATTTACATTGTTCGGGGCCATTTTTGAATTTCTTATGCTCGTTTCAATTTCTTCCATTTCAAACTATGCTCAAAAGGGTGGGCATGAAGATAGCGGATGAGCCTCGCTGAACTTGCACTGGATCTCCAAAGAAACATCATATTGTGAGTATAAAAATGATTTTTGCAAAAAATCATGAGTATTAGATCATGTACCTGTAGTTCAAATTGGACCCACTTCCTACCGATTCGGCAGGAATTTGTCTTTTTCACCAGGGGTGGATGGAAAGGTTTTAGATACCACAGTTGGGACATTTGCCATGTAAGGTGGTCTAGTATTTTTTAAAAATAGGGTGGTACCATTTTGAAACTGTGACTTGGTAGTTGCTTAACAAAACACCCTGATTTTAGCACTCGAGAAATAGAAAATGGCTTTTCTATGCGGCGTAAAGAAAAACTTCCTGCTACAACATTGTTCTCGGTCCCAAGATACACGTGTGTGCACAATACGGGCATATTATCACAAACTATGCCACGATTTAGGCCATAACATTGGTCTTTTGACCTGAAAGCCAGGAAACCTCGAACATGAGAGGTCATTTCTGAGAAGGTTTTACCGAGATATCTACAATATACCAAGTTTGTTATTTTTCCTTGCAACTATGTCACATAATATGATGCCATGCGAAGGATTCACCTTGTTTGGACTATTTTTGAAATTCTTATGCCGTTTCAAACTATGGTCAAATGGCGGGCCAATCAGAAGAGAGAATAGGGCTACCCACGGATCAACCCAATGAAGCAGATCTCAACCATTCAGATGCCCTCCATCCAACGGCACAAAGTGTTGCATAGTAGAGGTGGACATGTGTAGTTTAGTAAAATCGCAGGCAATCGAGAGGTAACATCCACGCGAACCACGCCCCCAAACCCTACCATTCTTCCTCTCCCTTCACGCGCGAGACCCCGCCTCCTCTCTTGGTCTCTCCAGATCCCCGCGAAACCCTAACCCCAGAAATCACTCGATCACCCCACCGCCGTTCCGCCACCGGGACGTCCCGCCGCCTGCTCGCTAAACACCACTGCCTCGCTAACCCTAGCCCTAGCTCGCCCCCAGGATGGTGTCGACAATGACAGGGCCATGCCTCATGCTGGGAGTGGTCTTCTGCCGATTCCGGACAGGCCAGATCCACGGCGGCCGTGGCTGGCTTGGTCGCCGGTGCGCGTGTGCATCGCTAGGGCGATGCGTGGCGCTCCGTCGAGCTCGCCTGCCAGCGTCCTTGGCACCGATGGCCGCAAGATCTGGCCAGGGATGGAGGGATGGAGGAGATGGCGGCCGCTTCCTTCACCACCGCCGTCTTCTTATCTCGGGCTTTAGCCACCACCGTGTCCTCTTCCTCCTCCCACAGATCGACAGCGCGCGACTTCCCCTGCCAAATGAAGGCGTCATGGAATGAGTCAAGGAACTCCCGTAGAATTCCGCGGCTGCGCATGGCGATGGCGACATCGTTGTGCTTCCAATCGAGAGGAGGTGGAGCTTCCCCAAGGATAGGAGCAGCGTCGCTGAAGTGAAGCTGCGGCTAGGAGTGCGAGACGGAGGTGTCCGTCCTAATCCAGAAGGCATTCCGAGGATACTTGGTATGACTCCGTTTATTGTTTCCTGCAGATATTTTTCTTTCTCTCTGATTTTATTTTTCTGAAATTTGTGATGAACATGCGTCGTATGTTTGAAAATTTACTACTAGGGAATGCTTCCTAATATCTATGTTAGTGTTCCACTAGAGAATTTGTGATTAACTCGATATATTTGTGTCAGTGTTCCACAATGCTTCCTAATAATGCTGCTTTTATAAACGAAAATAGAGAATTAATTTGGAACTGTAGTCCAATATTAATTTGGAACTGTAGTCCAACAACGAAAATAGAGAATTTGTGATTAACTCGATATATTTGGTGAAAAGCATGTTCAGTCATATAGTCTAATACTTTGGAACTGTAGTCCAATTTTCCTTGGATTGGAAATTCCTTGGTGTCTTATGAAAGCTAGTTGTGTGCATACACTAGATGTGCATATTTTTCCGATTGGATGCTCCTTATGCATAGGGAGGCAGGGAGCTCCACGGGTGCTCCGGGTTATGCTTGGAGCTGGCCATGGACGTGACATGCTTGTTCTGATGTATTGTTTATGTTTCAGCACGAACTATGTCACATAATATGACACCTTGCTCCATTGATAGTATATTTGGACCATTCAGTTCTTTTAGGTATCTTCTGTTTAGACACTTGGTCCATTCATAGTAAGTGGTGTACTACCAGATGATATATTGTTCCCACTTGAGCTTAGTTAGCCGAAATGACTTGACTTTACATTATATTACTTCAGAAAATATGTGAGTACCATGTACCCAACTAAATTCTACCGGTGTGCCTACTTCTTTTGTAGGATATGGTACCTGGTGAGACAGTGAGGAGGTTGCCCAATTGCTCCCATGCTTTTCACCAGCCCTGTGTGGACAAATGTCTCCTTAGCCACGGTTCATGCCCGGTGTGTCAGCAACATGTGGAATATACGAAGATATGTAGGTAAGCATTTTTATGTTTTCTTATGAAGAATTAGTTGTGCAAAATGCTTGCTCTTATACTATACAGGAAGAAAGAGAGAGGAGAGTATACATAGATAGTGTTGTAAATTAGATCAATCTATCTATTCTACTACAAGCAAAGAGGCTCTATAAATGTGAAAGTGAAACGAATTGCTCTGCTGCCATAGAATGTATATAAGCCATTTTAGAATGTAGCTTATGTTGATGGTTGTATACATGTGGCCTTCTCTATATGTAAATGAAACAAGTTCTGTACAAAATGAGTTATGTTCATGTGCATTGATAAATTCAACATTTTTTACACCAAACCTGATAAATTGTACCAAACATCTGCTTCATGTATTTCACGCTTTGTAGGTTTTGTGTATGCCCAGTACTTATTTATAATTGAATTGCCATGTTGATTTCCTGTAATTTTAGGTATACCCTTCATTGAGACTAAACTGTGGCAGTTACTTTTCTACATTAGCTCCATAACCGAAGAGATAGGACGTAGGGCGTGTCTGGCACAGCTTGTTGGTCGAGCCCGATAGAAGAATGAGCAACTGAGAGGATATCTCGAGAAGAAATGACTCTTAAGGGAAGAATGTTGACTGCTACATAGGAAAGAGTAGCATATTGTAATGTAATATTAGGCATAGCGGGGCAGACTGTAATAATAGGATTGTTTGGTGATAAATTTCCTGTTCGTTGTTCTTATGAAATATTTTTTTATGTATGCAATGTTCCAATGGGAACCAGGTATATGAATAATCTGACAATTTGGATCTTTCTGACTTGTGGACCAACTTATGAAATGATTCTGACAAGTGGGACTACTCTGATAAATGGGACCTGAAATGTGACACGTGGGACCAATTGTGATAGGTAGGACCCATCTGACATGTGGGACCAATTATGAAAAGAAATTGAAAAAACAAAAATGTTGGGCCAAAGAGAACACCAGTAATTAAAAATATATGGGTTTAAGTTTTGGGCTTGGCCCATGAAATGAATAAACAGTAAATGCCAGAATTGTTGGGCTTGGACCATGTAAAGCACTAAACTGGACTGGGTTGTATTTGTTACCACGTCAGATTGGCTTACGTGGACATGCTAGAATTCCATGACCAAAATTTTGGTGATAGACACTACAACCAACTATTTTGGTCATAGTTGTCCAAAATAGGTCGTGAGCTGTCTATAGTGACCCTCGGTATGTGACCTACTGTTATTGGTCATAGATGAATTATTATAACCTTTCTATGACCAATATTTGGGGTCACTAGTTAGCACATTCTTGTAGTGGATGTTTTGTCGCTTTGCATGATTATGGCCATTATTGCTCTCTTAGTTGGTCGCTCCTAGTCTTTTGCTAGCCTCCATAACTAAGTATGAGTTCCACTCATGCATCCAACTCCAAATAAAACCAAGTTATTCCAAAGAGTCCACCATACCTACCTATTAGCATTTGTTATTCCAAGTATATTCATACTTTTATCTACCTTCCGAATTAAACTTGTTATGTGAAAATTAGTGATTAAAGCTCTCACGAACTTGATGGCACACTTTACTTTTCTTGCATTTAATAATCTTGAACCATTGTGTCTATCTTTGTTGCGTATATGTTTGCGCTTTATAAGTTGAAGTTAGCAGAACCATGTATCATGGGGAACGCTTTCAACATTGCACTTATTATTCCGTTGATATCATGATTCTTTTGCTTATGGATTCCAGTGTTGTGAAATAAAAGGGGAACTTGTAAGATCATGGAGTTTGTATGTGTGTTAGAGAAACGCCTGGGCCGCTAGCCTAAGCCATGCCTAATCATTGTGGAAACTTGCAGCATCACATAGTGAGCAATCTATGAAGCATTATTCTTGTAAAAAAACAGATAGAGATTGAGAAAAACAAAAAAGATGAGAATAGAGGAAAGAGAGAGAAAAGGCACCATTTTCCATGGTAAATAAGAAGATTGCTGAGATGCTCATTGTCTGCTTGCCTTGTCATTTTGATTATGGGATAGCTCCTGTATCATGTGCAAGGGGTACCCCGTTGGTGGTTCTCTATGATACATATGTACTTACAATGAGAAGAGATTACTTGTGACTAAAGTTGAGTACATGAGGTTCGGTCTTCGTAAGTAAGGGACATGAGATTTCGGCTTATAACTTGTCAAGCATATCCTCTTAGTTGTGTCACTTTAACCTTAATCACCTAAAAGATGCTTATGATAGGGGCACTGAGAGCTGAAAGCTAATAAGTAGCATAATTTTTGGAAGCTCTTTATGAGACTTGAATCCCAGCTTCCTTCTATGAAGGCCTTTCTTTTACATTTATGTTGAGTCTCCATCTTCTATCTTTATGCACCTATTAAGAGAGCATAGTGGTCATTCTTAGTTCTATGTGCATTGTCCCAAGACTTGTTGATTGATGCATAGCTTTGATATTGCTTGTTTTAAACTATTTGTATCTAGTCACTGTTATGAACTTTGAAGGTGTCCTATGCATTTATGTTTTGCTACTCTATGAGGGACAAGCTGAATGCCACTATGCTATGTTTTCTTTATGTGAAACAAAGAAATGTCTTACAAAGCATTGTTATTCACGAATCTTTTGTTTATGCCTTTTCATGTTACAACATAGTTGCTATGTCTTATTGTTAGGACTATATCTTTCATGTCTATGTTAGAGTACTTTGATCCCAGCTTTCAATGCTTGCAAATGGTTTGATCTTGATTGTGATGGTGTGTGTCACCTCAAAAATTATTCTTTCTTTTTATCACTTACCTACTCGAGGACGAGCAGGAGTTAAGCTTGGGGATGTTGACACGTTGCTAACGTATCTATAATTTTTGATGTTCCATGCTTGTTTTATATCTACTTTCTTATGTTTTGTCCACACTTTGGAGTACTTTTACACATTTTCTGGGACTAACCTATTAACAAGATGCCACAGTGCCAGTTGCCTATTTTTGCTGTTTTTGGTTCCAGGAAAGTCGAAAATGAATATTCTCGGAATTGGACGGGACAATAGCCAAAGTTAATATTTTACCGAAAGACACATGGAGTCCGAAGGAGAGACGAAGGGGGGCCACAGGGCGGCCACACCATGTGGTGGCACGAGCTAGCCCTGGCCGCGCCACCAGGTGGTGTGCCCCCCTGGCCGGACATCGACCTCGCCTCTTCGCCTATAAGAAGCCTCCCGATGCAAAAACCCTAAATCGACCAGCCTCCAGCCACGAAAAGTTCCAGAGCGCCCCTGCCACCAAAGAGGAGATTCAAGGGACAAAAGTCTCTATTCCGGCACCCTGCTGGGACGGGGAATTGCCCCCGGAGCCATCTCCATCGATCTCCACCACCATCTCCATCACCATTGCTGATTCCCATGATGCTGATGGAGTAGTTCTTCCTCGAGGCTAAGGGTTCTACCGGTAGCTATGTGTTCATCTCTTTCTCTAAGCATGATCATATTGTGATCATGAGCTTTGTAATCAAGTAGATCTACCTTGCTACTCAAGTGCTTTAATAGATCTCTGCTCTCCCTATGTGTGTGAAAGTGACAGCGTGCACACCATGGTGGCACTTAGGCTAGAGATTACAAATACTTGTTATGAGTTATATTTGGAGTTGGATGTCTCTATGAAATTCTGGTGTTTGTTGGAACCATCTAGTGCTCAAGGTGACAGTGTGGGGTTATCTAGATGGGAAAAGCGAACTTTGAGGTGTGTTGTTATAGCCCTACCATGGATTAGAGTGTCCAACCGGAGAGTAGTTCAAAGTAGTATCATGAAGAGAATATATTTATATGCGAGTGTTCATTACTGAAAGTATGATACCTAGGCCTTGTTTCTAAGCATTGAAACACCGTTTGCAATTAGATCTATTACATGTTTCTTGCTTCCATCTTTATTTCAGTTTGCCTTTAGTCTCTTCCACGCCATCAAGCTTCTGGCACCGTTGTATTATATCCATACCACTTGTATTTTACTATCTCTTCGCCGAACTAGTGCACCTATACACCTGACAAGTGTATTGGGTGTGTTGGGGACACACAGACTTCTTGTATCTTGATTGCAGGGTTGCTTGAGAGGGATACCTTTGACCACTTTCTCCCTGAGTTCGATAAACCTTGGGTAATCCACTTAAGGGAAACTTGCTGCTGTTCTACAAACCTCTACACTTGGAGGCCCAACAAATGTCTACAAGAATAGAAGTGCGTAGACATCATGATCATGTGAACCTTTAATGTCGTAACAAAATCCCTTTGTCTCACGATATATTACATGTCCGAGGTTCGATCATCGGTATCTCCATACCTAGTTTGATCTTGTTGCCGACATGCACTCTTTTGTCGTTCTCGTGATATAACATTCTAGTGATCTCATCACTTGCTTGCAAGCTAACCAATGTGATATCACCGAGAGGGCCCAGAGTATATCTATCCGTCATCGGGATGGACAAATCCCACTCTTGATCCATGAGCCTCTACATAACACTTTCGTAGCACTGAACCCACATTTATAATCACCCTTTCACGGTGTGACGTTTGATGTTATCAAGATACTCTTCCAGTGTTAGTGATTGACATGATCTCATGGTCTAAGGACTAGGATTACTTTGTACGATGTTATAGCAATATAAACACAATGACTTTGATCGTAATGCTATACTTCGGATGAATGTTCATCACATCACTCCACTAATGTTGTGACCTCGTTATTAACAACATCCAATGTCTATGATCAGGAAACCTTGATCATCTTGTTAATCAACAAACAAGTTTATAAGAGAGACATAACTAGGAACTTTCCTTTTGTTTATTAAACACACATATATTAACGTTCCCAAATTAATACAATTATAGCATGCAAAATAAACATTTATAATAAACAAGGAATAAGATAATAACCACTTTATTATTGCCTCTCGGGCATATTCCCTTCAAGAAGACGGACAGGAACCGGAACATGAGAGAGCTCCGCCCACACCTGCGGTTACTAGAGCGGCAGTGGCAAAGAAGGCCACCAAGCCTCCGGCTCCGGCTATCCGACCGCAACAGGTGTAGGAACTCACCACGGGCCCTAGTACTGCCAAGCAATATAATCAGCCACCATCGCCACCGTCAACGTCTGCAGCGGGCAACCCATTGGTTACTCCCACCGACGAAGTGATATACAGTGCACTCCTTGTTGAGCCCATTACCTACGCCCATATTCAGAGCGTTACGGAGCTTGATGAGAAGCATGCAGAAATCCTAGTGGAGGCCAAGTGCATTGCAGAACAGGGCGCTCAGCTAGACAAGGACATGGCCAGGGCACATCAATCTATCAAGGCAGCAAGAGCTATGGAGGCTGAGTACAAGCAGTTGCTACTGAAGCACAAGGCAAAGAAAGCACCAGCTCACGTCGTCGAAGACCCCGGTGTTCGGTGCAGGTTGGGATATGATGGAACCAAACTGTTAAAAGCCACCCCATACATTGATTCAGAGGGGAGGCAAGTAATGCCAACTCCCGCCCTCAACATTGCCATCGCCAAGACCCTCCTAGAGACGGACAGGTCACTAGAAGCAGTTGCTCAGGTGTACGATCTCGTCGCCAAGGCATGCAAGCAACAGGAAAAGGCCACCTCGCAGAGGCTTGAGTCCAACCTGGAGCTTTGCCAGTCAACCGTGAATAACCGCAGAAGTCCAAGATCTCCCCGTGACAAGGGATCCCACACAGGCTCCATGGAGCAAAGACGGAGGGATGCGTGCAACATGGCTGATGCCATACCCATATCATCCGACCATGGAGAACAGGCTCGCCCTCGTCGATCGCTGCCACCCCCACCATCCCGGCATCACGAGGAACCACAGCCACGCCACCGCACAAGCCCACCTCCCCGACGTCCCCAGGTTGGTATTGTTATATGCGATCAGGGCGAGCATCCCCGACATGCAGGAGAGCACAACAACAATGAAGGACATAGGATAAAATCCTACAAGGAAGCACCACATCCGACAAGAAATGATGACAGACGTGAGGAGTTGCATGGAGGGAACAACAAAAATGCTAACCCATCGCTGCCACCGCTACCATCGCCACCCAACAGCCATCATGGCAGAGGACACAGCGGATCCCATGGACCGCACCATAATTCTCCTTCCCATGGAGGAAAAGGGAAGAAACCTGATCCGTACGACGCACGTTCACGGCTAGACAAGATCCAAGAAGCACGGGAGCTCCCATACCTTGGGACACGTTGTTTTGGACTAGTAATACGGTCCACAACCTACCCCAAGGGCCTTCGGATTGATAAGACCATCAAGCCATATGACGGCACTGCTAGGCCAGCTACATGGTTGCAGGACTACAACGAAGCGATTCACATCGCTGGGGGAAACCCTAATGTCACTATCAAGTACCTCCCACTTATGCTCACCAGCATCGCCCGCCAATGGATTGATGACTTGTCAGAGAAATCAATCTGCAATTGGTTGGACATGCATGAGGCGTTCACCAAGAACTTCGAGGTACATACAAACGTCCCTACACTGTCGGAGACCTACATCGGTGTGTACACGAAAAGGATGAAACCTCTCGTGCCTATCTCTCTCGTTGGCTGGATATGAAAAATTCCTGCACAGGAGTGCACGAACAAACCGCTATGGCCGCCTTCATCGACAGTTTGGAGAAGGGAACTTTGCTCCAGCATACGTTGAAGCGCAAGCAAGACAACAATGAGCTCAACCTCAACACAATGATCGCCATGGCTAGCAAATGTGCCGCCGCTGATGACGGCAATAGCAATCCCTACCCAGGATAGAAAGAACAATAACAACAAGCGAAAGACTCCGCCTGAAGAGAAGCAGACAACCGACATGGTCGCCACAATGTTCGCTGGCAAAAGCGGAGGCAGACGGTGTGGTCATGGCCGGGAAACTAGCTAGGGCCAGCAGAGGAGTGATGCTACACCCTCAGCGCCCCGCGTTCCCCAAACGTACATAGAGTATCGCGATATGCCGTGTTTTGTCCACCTCAACGCAAACGGCAAGGCCACCCACACCAACTGCCAATGCAAGTTTGTCAATGACCTCAAGGAGGACCCTGAGTCTGGCTACAAGTGAAGTCGGAAGAACAGACCTCGCGAAAAAGGCAAAGGGAAGAAGAAGGATGAGGAGTCCAAGGATTCAAGTGATATGGATGAAGGCATGGAACCCAAGTCCACCGACAAGGGTGATGGCAAGGGCAAGAAGCCCTTCGAAAAGAAGGCCCCAGTCTACCACACTTTCCTTGGTACCCCCACCGTCCATGCCCAGAAAACCTCGCTGAGGATACTGATGGATACCCTCCCCCAATTCCCCAATACGTCAGGTGGTCGGAAGTTCCAATCACTTGGGATCGGAAGGATCATCCAAATCTTATCCCAATAGAGAACCAGTATGCCATGGTCATCAACCCTTTGATTGACGTCATAGAGTTTACTAAGTGCCTCGTGGACAGTGGAAGCAACATCAACATCATGTACCTCGATACACTTCACAAGATGAACTTGACGGAGACCCAGCTAAGGAAGAGAAACACTATGTTCCATGGCATTGTCCATGGCTAACAAGCAAATTCCTTGGGCTGCATCACCCTTCCGGTCGCTTTTGGTGACGTCAACAATTACCGCCATGAACGCATGACCTTTGAAGTGGTGCCCTTCAAGAGCATGTACCATGTCATCTTCGACCGCGACATCTTCCACTCCTTCCTTGCAAGGCCATGCTTTGGCTACAACAAGCTCAAGATACCCGGACCAAACGACATCATCATCGTTGATGGAAGCTTCACCAAGGCACAGGAGTGCGAGCTCAGCGAAGCCGCCTTCACCAAAGCAATCCTCTACGATGAGGATTTCAAAGAGATCCAGAGCCAGGTCGATGCCTCAAAGATGCCGGCTTTGAAGAAGCAAATCACTACTGCCGAACCCGCATTCAAGGCCACCATCAAGGCCAAGCAGGTGGAGCTTGTTGAAGGATATTCCTCTAAGACCACCGCCATTGGAATGGACCTGAATAGGAAAGCGCGCTCATCAAGTCCCTTCGTGAGAATAAGGACATCTTTGCCTGGCAACCTGCCGACATGAAAGGTGTACCTAGGGAACTTGCCGAGCACAGCTTGAATATTGATCCTAATGCTAAACCGGTGAAACAACCTCTATGACGCTTTGGTGACGAAAGACGAAGGGCTATATGCAAAGAGTAGCTAGGTTACTTAAGGCTGGCTTTATCCGAGAAGTTATTCACACCCGATGGGTGGCACATCCTGTACTTGTCCCCCAAAAAGGGAACCAATGAATTAAGAATGTACGTTGATTACACCGGCTTGAACAAAGCGTGTTCGAAGGATCCGTTTGCTTTGCCTCGCATTGACCAAGTCATTGACTTTGCCGGCTGGCTCGGAACTCCTGTGTTTTCTCGATGCCTACTCAGGTTACCACCAAATCCGGAAGCGAAAGTCGGACCAACTGGCCACTTTGTTTACCACACCTTATGGCACATACTGCTATGTCACAATGCCCTTTAGGATAAAAAACGCTGGTGCTACTTACCAGCGGATGATGTAGCGCTGCCTACATGACCAAATAGGTCGCAACGAACACTCTTATGTGGACAACATCAAGGTAATGTCAAAGAAATCAAATGACCTTATCGCCGACTTGCATGAAACCTTCCACAATCTTCGGAAGTACAACATGATGCTTAACCCCAAGAAGTGCATCTTCGGGGTGCCATCCGGCAAATTGTTGGGCTTCATCATTTCGCATCGCAGAATCGAGGTCAACCCGGAGAAAATCAAGGCCATCCTTGACATCAAATGCCCGACATGCTTGAAGGGCATACATAGGCTCACATGCTATATAGCAGCAGTAAGCTAGTTCATCAGTTGACTTGGGGATAAGGCTATGCCGCTCTACAAGTTGCTCAAGAAGGCGGACAAATTTATATGGACGAACGAGGCTGACGCATCACTTCAGGAGTTATAGAGAATACTCTCATTTGCATCAATACTTGCAGCATCGGTATCAAGGGAGCCTATGTTAGTTTACATGGAGGCAACCAACCAAGTAATCAGCATCGTCATCGTGGTGGAGCATAAGGAACCGACGCATGAATACAGAGTTTAGCGACTAGTTTACTACGTAAGCGAGGTCTTGAGGGAATCCAAGAAGCGTTACCCGCACTACCAGAAGATAGCTTATGGAGTTTTCCTTGCTTCACGCAAGCTAAGGCATTATTTCTAGGAGCACCCTATCACAGTGGTGAGCAAAGCTCTGCTGTCCGACATCATCAATAACAGCGATGCAACAGGGAGAGTGGAAAAGTGGGGCATTGAACTTGCCGCCTTTGAAATCACCTACAAGAGACGTGACGCTATCAAATCTCAAGCATTGGCGGATTTTATTGCGGATTGGACGGAACTGCCAGAAGACACTCATGTGCTAGAGCCAAACATTGGGTCATGCAATTTGACGGATCAAAGATGCTCAACGGCTCGGAGGCTGGTGTATTACTACAATCACCAACAGGAGAAAAACTACAATACGTCCTGCGGATCCACTTCAACGCTACGAACAACATGGCGGAATATGAGGCCCTCATTCACAGACTTCGAGTAGCCAAGGATATTGGTATCAAGCGCATAGTTTGCTGTGGAGATTCCGACTTGGTTTCCCAGCAAGTGGCTGGCACCTGGAATGCGCGGAACCCTATGATGGCGCCATATCGAGACAAAGTAGACGAAATAGCCAAGTGCTTCAATGGCTACGAAGTCAAGTACGTCAAAAGGGAGGAAAATGAGGCGGCAGATCTGCTGTCAAAGCTTGGATCAGCCCATCGACAAGCATTTGCAGACCCCATCCATGAATGGAGCGGACCTCGACAACTCGGATAGAGTGGACTCATTTGTTAATACAGTAACAATGACCTCTCCGGCTTGGACGAAACCATTCATGGATTATCTGCAAGACAGAACTTTGCCTGCCGATGAAGTTGAAATCCGACAAATAGTACAAAGAGCAAAAGGCTACGTCATCATCGACGACCAACTATACAAAAGAAGTACCATAGGAGTTTTCATACGGTGCGTCTCCCAACAGCAAGGTATTGACATCCTTAGAGAAATACATCTCAGAGATTGTGGCCATCATGCCGCTCCCCGATCGTTGGTGGCCAAGGCCTTCTAACAAGGATTCTACTGGTTAACTGCCAAGGCAGACGCCGACAAGCTGGTGCAAACATGTCTTGGGTGCCAGTTTTATGCAAGACAACCAAATGTCCAGCTGAAGAATTGCGAACCATACCAATAACTTGTCCGTTTGTAGTCTAGGGGCTGGACATGGTGGTGATACCTTCGATCCGGATTACGGATGTAGTATAGCTTCTTTTTCCCTAGTAAACCTAGGTTATCGAATCCTCGAGAAGCGAATGCATAGTAAAGTTACTTTAACGGACCTTCGGGAGTTTTAGAATTCCATTTGTGTTTTCACCGGACTAGTAGCTTGCGTCTTTTTGTTGTTGTCGATGATGGAGAGAGAGGGCCTAGGGAGTTCGGTTTCACCTGTAGCTATGCAAAACATCTGATGGAAATAGAAGATAGAAATAAATTATGTGTGTACTTGTTAGAGCAAGATAAATTATATGTGGGCAGTGCATCCATAATTGCTATTTCCTCCGCAGTCGCTTATAGCAATAACCTACTAGTCTCATCCATAGAAGAAAGAGAACTAATCATATGCATCGTGATGTCACCGCTAATCCCAAGGAAATCCCTCACATATAGCCATATTACCCCTTCTGTCACTCAGGTTCCCAACCTGCAGATCAGTCATCACTCATACTCCCTATACCTGGCTCAACCCTCGGGGTCTTGGGTACCTGCAAATTCCTTAGATTGAGGCAAGAGAGGATACAATAATCATCATGTCATACAAACTAATACATGATCCCATCTATGATAAATAACATGCACAAACGCTACATGGCTAGGCCGAAGCCCTTAGCCCAAGGAGAATTACTCACACATAGAGATGAGATCGACAATCATAAACATTGTAATGAAAATCATAAGAATGATAGCAATAGTCTTACAATGTCACCAATCGAAAAAGAGATCTACTATTACAAGTGGTGGAATATGGCTATGGAGATGGAGAAGGGTTTTGAGATCTAGAGGCGGCTCGAGATGTCTATGGTTTGGGGGCGGCTAAACATTAATTCAATTGAACAAATCCTTTCAAAGAGAGCTATAAAGTCAATTAACATTTTCAATGGTGTTGAGTATCTCTAGAAATAAGCCTTCAAGGCTAAGCACTACAACACCCAAGCCTTCAATTGTGAGTATTTTTCTTATTACAATTGTTTAGCAATTTTTAGGCAAGACTTGGTTAATTACGAGAGCTAGAACAAAATGTACCCAATTAAATACCCATGCAAACAAAAATCTTACGACAATACACAGACTCACTCTACCAGTACAATATCTCAACATTTACTACTAAGTAGCATAGGTTTCTCAAACTTCAAAAGTGGGGAGTCATAAGGCATACCTCTCATGTTTGGTTCCACTTCTCTCTTTTTTATTTGTTTCTTGGAAACTCGAAGTCGACCACTCTCCTGCAAATATATGAAGACCTCGAGGCGGAAAGAAAAGCAAGAGGGAAAATAAGGAAAAATGGAGAAATATTTTTGTGGTTTTTAAGAGAAGGATTAAAAGAATAGAAAATTGGCGACAAAGCTCGGCTAGAAAATCTCGAAAGCAAATAGAAAGAACTAAAGATAAAGTGTTGGGGAAACCAACACGAGTGCTTATAAACTCAAATAAAAATACAACCTATAAATAAATAAAATCAAATAAACGCCAAATAAAGATACATGAGAAAACTTCCCCAAGCTTAGGCTTTTAAAAGCCCTTCAAATCATTGTGGTGGCAGGAAAAAGTCATTACTCCAATTCGTGAATTGAGTTGAGAGGTTACTTGTTAATTCTCGGAGGTTCAAAGAGAGGTTGTGCATCCTCTCCATAGTCCCTCCAAGTCCTTGGAAATCTTGGTATGTGGCGAACCAGGTGTGTGGCTGCTCCTCTTGATAAGGAACTTCTTGCTCCTCTTTTTGGTCCTCGTCCTCTTCAGGAATCTCTTCCTCGGGTTGATGTTGCTCAACCTGCACATCATATAGCAAACGTCCTTCCTTGATATAGAAAAGACCATTAGGCATAGGAGCGGGGTAGATACGCCTAGCTCCAGCAATATGTAGGTAATAAACACCACCTCTCCTAGTGAGTATTCCACAGGCTCTCAAGGTGGAGAAACCAACACGTGTCTCACCAAGTACCGGTTGCAACTCACCTAGGTCGAGGCCTAGAGCAGTGGCAAGTACAGTGATGACGCCTCCTCCTGTGATTGGCCCTTGGCTTTGGGAGGCTTGGTTCTACAGGTAGCGCACAAGGATGGTGCCCAAGTTGAGTGACAAGCTGCAGTTGATGTAAGCAGCCTTTGCGAGGACTAGAATGTCCTCCTTGTTGAGTCTCGTGAACTCATTACGTTCCTGCAAAGTGTTAGCAATAACATAGAACAAATAGAGAATTGCAGGATGTTGAATATTCTTCCCCTTGTTCACTCTACTAGTGAAACTCATTCCATTATAGTATTGATCGGGGGAAGGACTTAAGCCAGTAAAGGATGCGCGTAAAGCATGAACATCATTGTTTGGAAAATTAATACATGCGCACCATTCATCTAATGTTAAAGTGTAGTTGTTGTTCATCAGACGGAAAGAAATAATATCCTCTCCTTGCTATTGTTTAACGGTTCTTTGTAATGAGCTAAGGAATTCAATGGTTAAGCGGCGATAAGTAGGTACATCATTGTACACAAAGTTTTGCAGGCCAGCTCTATTGCAAAGAAAATTAAAGTCATCAGAAATACTGAGTTGGTTCAATATAATGGGGCAAGCCCACTTGGTGGCCTTAACTTCACGGTTCTTGATCCTGTTGAAGCGATCACGATGGGCCTCATCCCTGAACCATATCCCCATACATTCCTGAGTGGCAGCCCGAGAAGCGCTAGCGGTGGCTTGAGCACGAGTTCGGCTCCTTATGTTCATCATCTAAAACATTGAAGAAAGGCAAAAATAAAACTTTTTGATCCAACAACAGTAAGTGTATCATATTCCTCATCATATCCCACTAAAGAATTCTCCTCAAAATAATAATCTAGGTAAGAAAATCATAGCAATTGGTTCATAGTAGGTCTCACCCTAGATTGATAATGACAACAGATTGAAGATGAATTTGCAAAAAGTAATTGGAGGATCGGAGGAGAAACATACCGTATATCACTTGTGTGCGAGGAAATCGAATGAAATTGAGTAGAGATGGAGATCCCTTGAGGTTTTGAGAGAGTTTGGAGGTAGAAGAAAGTAAAAGGATTGAAGTTTTGGAGTTGGGAGTACCTTCCCATGCGATTTTGTGGTCGGACGCAACTATACGGCCCAGCTATACGGTCAGAACAACATGTTCCCGCCGTATAGTTGACCTTTTGTCAAAAATTTAGGTTTTCCTCCTGGCGGCGCATCTATACGGATGCAGCTGTAGGGTGGAACAAAATGTTCTGGCCGTATAGTTGGTCGTTAAATGTTTGTCCCTGCGAAAGAAAATTTGCAAAGGCAACGATATCTATACGACTGGAACTATACGGCCGGAATTTTTATTCCCGCCGTATAGTTGGTCGTTAAACTCTCAGTATATATAAAAAGAAATTATACGGAGGCAACGATATTATATGACCGGAACTATATGGCCGGAATTTTTATTCCCGCCGTATAGTTGGTCGTTAAACTCTCAGTACATATTGCAGAAAAAATTTCGATGGCAAAGATAACTATATGACCCGAACTATATGGCCAGAATTTTTATTCCCGCCATATAGTTGGTCGTTAAACTCTTTGTGCGCGTCAAAATTTTTCTATTTCTTAGTAAACTATTTCTTTTCCTGTAACTTAGTGATATACCTTGTTTTTGATAGAAAATTGACAGTAAATATTGTCGACCAATAATAGCATGAATAAAGCAGAATTTCAAGTACTACCAAATTTCTTCTCCTCAAATGGAGTTTTCGAGCACTCTTTATTAAACAAAAACGTAAACAAAAACTAAAAACTTTACTCAAACATTTATTTAACATGGGTTGCCTCCCATGGAGCGCTCTTTTATGGTCAATAGCTTGACATTGATGATACTCACTTGGGCCAAATGAGTGGAACACCCACTCCAAAGTAATTGGCCTTCAAAGTGATGACCTCCTTCTCGTCATGTTTGGCTTTCTTCTTCCTAGAGAAATGAATAACAAAAGGATCTCGTGAAGGCAATTGCAGCTTCACGTTCCCTTCATGCAGATTAATTAAAGCCTTTATAGTTCTCAAGAAAGGACGACCTAGTATTATAGGAGCAACAGAATCTTTAGGCATGTCAACAGTAACAAAATCAATTAGAGCAGGACATCCTTTGACGTAAACTAAAGTGTTCTCCTTAATGCCTACAGCTTGTTTGTAGGTAGAATCTGCTAGATGCAATTTTAACTCAGTAATTTCAAAGGAGCCAAGATTTAACTTGTTAAAAAGACTCTTTGGAATTGTTGAGACGCTTGCACCTAGATCACAAAGTGCAGCTATCTCATTGGTTCCAATCTTTATCTTAATAGTAGGCTTAAATATGTCATCTAGTTTAAGAGGTAACTTCTTAGTGATTTTCTTGTATTCTTGTTCAAACTTACGTACCTTAATTGCTACTTGATCAACAAAGTGTTGATACATGGCTTCATCATTACCTTCACTTACCAGAATTTTGACGTTGATCCTTTTTACGAGATCTTCGATGGTGTAGCTGGGTGAAGGGGTGTTACTATAATCAAGCTCTTTAGGCTCCTCCCTTTGGATCCTCATGATTTTGAGTTCTTCAACGGGATTGGGCTTAGCTTTACCTGCAAATTTAGCTAGAATGAGAGTTTGACTCTCGGTTATCTTACCTAGTTGTGCCTCAACGATCCTTGTTCTTTCTTGAAGGGCTTGCAAATCATTTCTCAAACTAACAACTTGGTTAGATAATTTACCAAGCATAACATCATGGTTCTCCGTAATTTTAACTAAAATATTATTTTGTTCATTTTGTGAGCCTATGAAAGACTTAAGTGTTTCTTGGAGACTACCATTACTATTTCCCATATTATTATTAGAATTACCTGCAGGACTAGCATAATGTTTCTGAAATTTAGGATTGTAACTCTTCTTCCAAGCAGGATTGTAATCATTACAAGCTACGAAGTCTATTTCTTCAATAATTTTTTAGGGATGGCTCTTACCTGGGTTTCTTTACCTTTAACGGCTAGTATGAGCTCATCCAACTTAGCATTGAGATCTTCGTTCTCTTGTGGTGAGACGGAGTTCACCTTCTTCGTGTTTGATCTTTCCACATGCCATTGGGCATGGTTGTCTTGCATATTGTCTAGCAGCTGCTTTGCTTCAGTGATATGCAGTATCAAGCATAGACTTAGATACAGGATTAAGAGCATTGTAAAATAAATGGAGGAATAACCAATCTTCCATCCCATGACTAGGACAGTTTCTTAGGCATTCTTTCATCCTCTCCCATGCAAGCACTAGTGGATCATGCTCTTCCTATCTAAATCCAGTAATATTAGATCGAAGTTGTATAGTCTTTGCAGGTGGGAAAATATTAGTCATAAATAAAGAAGTACATCCCACCCATGATGTAATAGTATTTTTAGGCAAAGATAGCAACCATTCTTTAGCCCTCCCTCTTAGAGAGAAATGAAATAGACGCAATTTGACCACATTAGGGTCAACGTCTTTTATACGCATCATATCACATATTTCAATGAAAGTATTTAAGTGCATACATGCGTCTTCAACATCAGAGCCTCCAAATTGATTCTGTTGAACCAAACTTAAGTAATGGGGCTTAATTTCATAGTCATCAGCAAAAATTGCTGGCTGAGTAATAGGAGTACGCAAATAATCACTATTGGGAGTAACAAACTCCCCAAGCTTCTTTTTAGCCATATTTCCTATGTTTTTGGGTTTTCTTAGATTAAAAATTATAACAGTAAAAGCAAGAATTGAAAGGCTAACTTTTTTTGGTTTATCAAATAAAGACTGAATAGCAAACTGAAAAAAAAAGAATTAAAACTAGCAAGATTCCTAATAACCTCAGTAGGGTAGCTATTGCTTCCCCGGCAACGGCGCTAGAAAAAGGGTTGATACCTTTGATCCAGATTACGGATGTAGTATAGCTTCTTTTTCCCTAGTAGACCTTGGTTATCAAATCCTCGGGAAGCGAATGCGTAGTGAAGTTACTTTAACAGACCTTCGGGAGTTTTAGAATTCCTTTTGTGTTTTCACCGGACCAGTAGCTTGCGTCTTTTTGTTGTTGTCGATGATGGAGAGAGAGGGCCTAGGGCGTTCGGTTTCACCTATAGTTGTGCAAAACATATAATGGAAATAAAAATAGAAATAAAGTATGCGTGTACTTGTTAGACCAAGATAAATTATATGTGAGTAGTGCATCCATAATTGCTATTTCCTCCGCAGCCGCTTATAGCAATAACCTACTAGTCTCATCCATAGAAGAAAGAGAACTAATGATATGCATAGTGATGTCACCGTTAATCCCAAGCAAATCCCTCACATACTGCCATACTACCCCTTCTATCACTAGGTCCCAACCCGTAGATCAGTCATCACTCATACTCCCTATACCTGGGTCAACCCTCGGGGTCTTGGGTACCTGACAAGTCCTTGGATTGAGGCAAGAGAGGATACAATAATCATCATGTCATACAAACTAATACATGATCCCATCTATGATAAATAACATGCACAATTTCTACATGGCTAGGCCAAAGCCCTTAGCCCAAGGAGAATTACTCACACATAGAGATGAGATCAACAATCACAAACATTGTAATGAAAATCATAAGATTGATACCAATAGTCTTACAATGTCGCTAATTGGAGAAGAGATCTATTATTACAAGTGGTGGAATATGGCTATGGAGATGGAGAAGGGTTTGGAGATCCGGAGGCGGCTGGTGATCTGTGGCAGAGACTTTTTGGCGAGGTCTGGCTTGTTTTCTCGTCACCCGAGGCTTCTTTATATAGAGGTACCTTCACGAAAGTTGTTCTATTTGACCTAACGGTGGTGGCGCCAACTATACGACCGGAGCTATACGGCCGGAATTTTTGCTCCGGCTGTATAGTTGGTCGTTAAAGCGTCTGCCTCCATTGTAGGGCTTCTAGTTTCTTCTAGTTGTTGGAAATCTCGTATCTTTGAATTTAATGTAGTGATTCCCTCCTTTAAACGACAGTATCTACGCAGGATAAATATAAAAGAAATGATTACATACCCCTCTAAATATTAGCATTAGTGGCAGGGTTTAGAGAGACATTTTATCAAGAATATGAGTAATATCCAGTTTAAATATGGATGTAGATGGCTATATTTCAGAGCCATCACACATCCTTAGTCAAACAGGCAAGTTGAACGGGCCAATGGACTAATTCTGCACTGAATCAAGCCACACTTAGAGGCACCCCTACACAGAGCAGCTAGAGCCTGGGTGGACGAATTACCATCTATATTGTGGAGTTTAAGAACAACACCCAACAGATCCACCGGCCTGACCCCTTTCTTTATGGTTTATGGAGGAGAAGCCGTCCTACCATCCGACATCCTCCATGATGCACCAAGAGTTGCCGCCTACAAGGAGGATGACTGATACGTTGCTAACGTATCCATAATTTCTGTTCCATGCTTGGTTTTATCTACTTTCTTATGTTTTGTTCCAACTTTGGAGTACTTTCTATACACTTTCTTGGACTAACCTATTAACAAGAGCCACAGTGCCAGCTACATGTTTTCTGCTGTTTTTGGATGGGAAAGTCAGAAAATGAATATTTCGGAATTAGACGGGACAAAAGCCAAAGTCAGTTTTTCACCGAGGGACACCCGGAGCCAGAATACAAGATGGAGAGGGGCCAGAGGGTGGCCACAGCACCTAGCCACGTAGCCAGGCCTGGCCCGTGCCAGGGGGTGGTGTGGCCAGCCCAGGCACCCCTCGGCCTCTCCTTCCGCCTACAAGATTCCTCCGATACATAAACCCTAAGTACCCGATCAAAATTCCACGAAAGAGTCTGTAGCCGCTGTCATCTCCATCCCTACATCGGGAGGGATCTGAAGCTCTTCCCGGCACCCTGCCGGAGAGGGGAATTCACCCTGGAGGCCTTCTTCATCATCATGCAAGCCTTCGGTGTGATGCGTGAGTAGTTCATCCCTGGACTACGGGTCCATGTAGTAGCTAGATGGCTGGTTCTCCTCCTTTGTGCTATCATGTTTAGATCTTGTGAGCTCCGTTCATGATCAAGATCATCTGTTTGTAATTCCTACATGTTGTGTTTGTGGGGATCCGATGGATATTGAGATGCTATTTTAGATTGATTATTGATTCTATCATGTCTTTGTTATTTGTGATCTTGCATGCTTTCCGTTGTTAGTAGCTATCTTGGCCAAGTAGATGCTAGCAACTCCAAGAGTTAGTATTTATGCTCGATAGTGGGTTCATGCCTCTAGTAATCTGGGGAAGTGACAGAAATCTCTAAGGTACTAGATGTGCTGTTGCTACTAGGGAGAAAACAACAATCCTTTGTTCATAGAACAATCGTATTGTTTACTTTACACACAATGCGTAATGCAATTATCTGTTGCTTGCAACTTAATACTGGAGGGGGTTCGGATGATAACCTGAAGGTGGATTATTAGTCATAGATGCAGTTGGATTACAGTCTATGTATAATGTTGTAATGCCCAATCGAATCTCAAAGGAGTCAAGATTAGTAGTATATGCATATTGCTTTCTCGATGTTTGTCAATTGCCCCGCTGTAATTTGTTCACCCAACATGTCATCTATCTTAAGGAGAGCCACCACTAGTGAACTATGGACCCCGGTCCTTTCTTTTACCATCAATCTATAATCAACTGTTTACTGCTTTCTATTTACTTTCTACAAACTATTACTTTCTTCCATTCGATACGTTTAATCCTTTGTTTTCAGCAAAACCGGTGAGATTGACAACCTCATCGCAAGTTGGGGGCAAAGTTTTGTGGTTGTGTTATGTAGGTCTCCACGTTGCTGCTGATGTTGGTAGTGCGCCCTGCCGAAGTCCAGCTAGAAACACCTTTGGGGTGTTTCCTTGCTCCTACTGGATTGATAACCTTGTTTCATAACTGAGGGAAAACTTGCTGCTGTGCTCATCATACCTTCCTCTTGGGGTTCCCTAGTGAGCTCGATATATTTTGGGCCATCAATGATGCTGAAGAATCCAGACGCCTATATGTGGACCTACTCGAGGAAGAGCATGTGCTGGCATGCCAGAGATCCGCCATCTACCAGTAGAAGCTATGTGGCTACCCTAGTCACCGCGTTAGGCATCGCTCATTTAAAGAGGGGGATCTGGTGCTTAGACTCAAGCAGGAGAAATCACACAAACTATCCCCGCCTTGGGAAGGACCATTCGTCATAAGCAAAGCATTGCTCAATGGTTCCTATTACCTCGTCGATATTCGCGAGTTGAAAGATAGGCTAAAAAATCGCAAGTGCAAGTAACGTGACTCTGATGATGATTACCCGGAGACAGATCGGGCATGGAACATAGCACAGCTATGTCCCTTTTTCACTTAGAATATTTTATATTATGTAATAAGTTTCTTATATGATCAATGAAATAAAGCATTTGGTTCACTCATGGTTTCTGAGTCTTTTACCTCCTTTAGTTATTCATTTTGGATCATATAAACCCTTTATGCGCAAGTTTTCATTTGCACTTGTGAAAATTCCCCTACAGGAGTTAGCTTAAGTTTTCTGGTCTACACGTTTTCTGAAGTTTTTATGTGGATTCTGGAGTAGTGACTTCTCGACACTTAAAGCTGGCAATTTTGCTCTTAGGTTCTTGACGGTGCTATTAAGCATCATTGCCTGAGAGCATAGTTCTAGCTGCGAGTCTTCCGTCTCACGAAAGGTCAAACATACGAAACAAAATAATGGATAAGCCAGCACTTGCTTGAAAAATATAAACATGCTAGAAACAGATAAGTAGCAGGAAACTTGAGTACAAGTTTTTCTGCCTTACAAATACATAAGTTTTTCCGCATACATCTTCCAGAGATACATTTAATACATTAGTGTTTTTCATGGCTCTACTACAGGGGACTTCGTTACATCATTGGTAGCCAGAGAGCCAGGCCTAGACAAATCATAAAATTCAGAAGGCGAAGGGCTAGAATCCGCAGAAGGCACATTATCATCCATCACCTCGGTAGGCACGAAGACATCCGCCTTGGTGAGTGATACATTGCAAATGTATCTATAATTTTTGATATTCCATGCTTGGTTTTATCTACTTTCTTATGTTTTGTTCCAACTTTGGAGTACTTTTCATATGATTTCTTGGACTAACCTATTAACAAGAGCCACAGTGCCAGTTGCCTGTTTTCTGCTGTTTTTGGTTCCAGAAAGTCAGAAAATGAATATTCTTGGAATTGGACGGGACAAAAGCCAAAGTTCCTATTTTACAGGAAGACTCACGGAGCCAGAATAAGAGACGGAGGAGGGCATGGGCCTGGCCACACCCCCCAGGCACGGGCTAGCCCTACCCGCGCCACCAGGTGGTGTGGGCCCCAGGCACTCCACCGACCTTGCCTCCTTCGCCTATAAGATCCTCCCGATACCAAAACCCTAAATCGTCAAGCCTCCAGCCACGAAAAGTTCCGCAGCGCCGCCGCCACTAAAGGGGAGATTCGGGGGACAGAAAGTCTCTGTTCCGGCACCCTACCGGGACAGGGAAGTGCCCCCGGAGCCATCTCCATCGATCTCCACCGCCATCTCCATCACCGTTGCTGATTCCCATGATGAGGAGGGAGTAGTTCTCTCTCGAGGCTAATGGTTCTACCGGTAGCTATGTGTTCATCTCTCTCTCTATGCATGATCATATTGTGATCATGAGCTTTGTAATCTAGTAGATCAACCTTGCTACTCAAGTGCTTTAATAGATCTCTGCTCTCCCCATGTGTGTGAAAGTGACAGCGTGCACACCATGGTGGCACTTAGGCTAGAGATTACAAATACTTGTTATGAGTTATATTTGGAGTTGGATGTTTCTATGAAATTGTGGTGTTTGTTGGACCTATCTAGTACTCAAGGTGATAGTGTGGGGTTTTCTAGATGGGAAAGGCTTACTTTGAGGTGTGCTGTTATAGCCCTACCATATATTAGAGTGTCCAACCGGAGAGTAGTTAAGAGTAGTATCATAAAGAGAAGATATTTATATAAGAGTTTTCACTAGTGAAAGTATGATCCCTAGGTCTTGTTTCTAAGCATTGATACACCGTTTGCAATCAGATATGTTACATGTTTGCTTGCTTCCATCTTTATTTTAGTTTTACTTTAGTATTTTCCACGCCACAAAGCTATTTTCTATCACCGTTACCACTTGTATTTCACTATCTCTTCGCTGAACTAGTGCACCTATACACCTGACAAGTGTATTGGGTGTGTTGGGGACACAAGAGACTTCTTGTATCTTGATTGCAAAGTTGCTTGAGAGGGAATACCTTTGACCACTTCCTCCCTGAGTTCGATAAACCTTGGGTGATCCACTTAAGGGAAAACTTGCTGCTGTTCTACAAACCTCTGCACTTGGAGTCCCAACAACTGTCTACAAGAATAGAAGTGCGTAGACATCAAGCTATTTTATGGCGCCGTTGCCGGGGAGGAAAGGTAAAAGGTATTCACACCGGAGGATTAAAGAAGAAGAACCTCCCACGGCAAACGCCTATTTTCTGGTGTGAGTTCTCGAAGTTATTTCCTGTAGATTCTGTAATTTTGTCTTTTTGTTTCTTGTTTTCACTAGTTAGGCTTAATGGAAAACAACAAAAAAATTAGAGAGCTTTATAGTCTTTATCTTGAGTCAGGATATGAAGTGTTTGAAGAGAAAATTAAAAAACCTATGGAACTTTATTTGCATGCTAATAGCAATGTTGTTAGTATGAATTCTTTGGACACCATTGTTGCTAATGCTATGGAAAAGTCTAAGCTTGGGGAAGCTAGTTTTTATGAAAATGATCTTTTTAGTTCCCCACCTTTGGAAGATAGCTATTCTATTGCTTATGATGATACAAAACCTCCAATATATGATGATTACAATGATGAGTATGATATTTTCAGTCCACCTACTATTGAGGAGAAAATTAATTATGATTACAATATGCCTCCTATATTTGATGATTATGGTGATGAGAATAATAATGATAGCTATTTTGTTGAATTTGCTCCCACTACAACTAATAAGAATGACTATGCTTATGTGGAGAGTAATAATGATTATATGCATATGGCTCATGATAAGAATGTTTTATGTGATAGTTATATTGTTAATTTTATTCATGATGCTATTGAAAGTTATTATGAGAGAGGGAAACATGGTTTTATGCATCTCAATAATATTAAGTTTCCCCTCTTTATGTTGAAAGTCTTGAAGTTGCACTTATTTTGCTTTACTATGCTTGTTGCTTTGTGCTTTCATGACTTGTTTCTTTACAAGATTCCTATGCATAGGAAGTGGGTTAGACTTAAATGTGTTTTGAATTTGCTTCTTGATGCTCTCTTTTACTTCAATTCATATTTCTTATGTGAGCATCTTCTCAAACTATCATACCTAACTTAAATGCGTTAAAAAAGTACTTATTGGGAGATAACCCAAAAGTTTTAGATGAGTCTTGGAAGTTATTACCTCTGTAATAACCTCCCTTATCCTTTTTATTTGCGTTTTGTGCCAAGAGTAACCTCTAATGAGAGTGAAGTAATGATTGGGAAAGTTGTTGTCCCGAAACAGATTTTTGTGCTTCACTGTAAAAATTCGTGAGAGATCTTTGTATGTCATATTGAGCTGTAATTTTTTGTGCTTCTGCCCGAGTTTGTTATATAACTTTCGTTAGTTCAACCCTTTTTGTTTTGAGCAACAGAAGGTCTTCGCAAAAATTCGTCTTTACCTGCTGGTCTGTTTTGACAGATTTCTGCCATTTTCTGCATTTGCTTCTTGTTGGTTCCTTCTTGAGTTCTTTTGGGGAATTGAGCTTTTTGAGGGAAATGCTACAGTATCTAGTGTTCTAATGGAAGTTTATTTGGTGTTAGAACTGAACCTTAACACTTATTTATCTTAAGTGCACTAATGTTGCTAATGAGATCGTGTGAAGTTTTATATGAAGGAAAATTTTCAGGTGCATGGAAGGAATGAGTAATGAGATGAAGAATGGACTAAAGCTCAAGCTTGGGGATGCCACGCGTGTCACCCCAAGAAATATCCAAGAAGTACAAGCGTCAAAGCTTGGGGATGCCCAAGGCATCCCCTTCTTCATCAATAAAAATCCCAGGTTTCTTCCAAACGCTTCATTTTTATTGTTTCATGCATAGTTGTGTTGTTCTTGGAGCGTCTTCTTTTTCGTTTTGGTTTTGGTTTTTCGTTTTCTTGGTTTTCTTAGTTTGCTGAATAAATTGGTTGGACCCTCTCTTTCATTCATTGGTTTGCAAATAGTTTGGTTTGGTTTGGAAAAGAGTAGGAAAGTTCATGCTTAAGTGGTAAAAAGAGCTCATTTTTTAATATGGCCAATGCTCTGTCATGCCATGCTTGATATTGTTTTGGCTTTATGCCTAGTATTCTTTGATGTAGCATGACTTGTTATAAACAATTGAGATTGCTTAATGTGCCTTGGATGAATCATGCGTTGTTTTAGCATATTAAAGCATAGTATAGTGGTATTCTCCTTTGATGCTTTATTTGGGTTGACTTGGCGCATGCTCATACCATGTTATGACTATCTCAAGTCACCATAGCCTTTAGGATCCTTTAGTTTTCAACTTGTAGTATCACTTTATGCTTTGATCAATGATGTTTTGTCGCTCTGCATGATTATGGCCATTATTGCTCTTTTAGTTTGTCGCTCCTAGTCTTTTGCTAGCCTCCACAACAAAGTATGAGTTCCACTCATGCATCCAACTCCCTAAACCAAGTTATTCCAAAGAGTCCACCATACCTACCTACTAGCTTATGCTATTCCAAGTATATTCATGCTTTTGTTTACCTTCCAAATTAAACTTGTTATGAGAAAACTAGTGATTAAAGCTCTCACGAACTTGATGGCACACTTTATTTTACTTGCCCTTAATAAACTTGAACCATTGTGTCTTCTATGTTGTATATGCTTGCACTTATTTGTCGGGAATTAGCAGAACCATTCTTTCATGGGGAACTGTTGGGGATATACTTTCCGGGTATCCTCACAGTTCCTCGCTGACCAGGGTGGCCCACTTCAGGTTAGAGCTTTGCTTCACGGGCGGCCCAGTCAGAGAGAGAGAAGACGGAGTCCAATCCGGCTACGGGAAGGCCCAGAAGACTTACCGACTTAGGCCCATAATGTTACTTGTAGTTCAATATGTACTCTGTAACCAACTCTTAGTCGTAGCCAGATTGATCTCTCTTGTAAACCCTAGGCCGGATATCTATATAAGCCGTCCTAGGGAGAGCCTTTAGGGCGAACACCTTACAACACAATAGTCTACAATCTCAACTCGCACAGGCGAAACCCTTGTAACCCATATTCCGGCTCTGCCGTATTACTGGATTGCTAGCAGGAGTAGGATTCGTCCAAAGCTGGCGGATTCGAACCTGGGTAAACTTGTGTGCTCACCGTCCCGGAATACCGTACGTCTCACACCCCTCTCTTCCACACGCCTCGAGGACCCCCTCATGGCGTACTTGTCCTCAATCCGATGACAGTTGGCGCCCACCGTGGGGCAAGTGAGCTTCGGATCTGCGTTCCGAGCGGAATCTGCAAGAATCGGAATCGGCGAGACCATCACCGTCAGTCGCATCCTCTACGCCAGCAATGTCCCTCTCATCATTCTCGACGAGACTTGGATTCCGGCTAGGGAGACCGTGACTGCTTATACAATCATGTCTTTTGGCGAGATCGACGTTTACATCAGTTTCGCTGAACCTGCCCAACCCACCCCAGCGGTGATGATAGAAGCAGAAGAATCTTCTGGGTCCCCTTTGTCCGCAGAGGAGGCAGAGTTCCGGATCTCAGAAAACCCTAATCCCACCCAGCCCGCACCAGTTGTGGAGATAGTGGAGAAATCTGAACCTGAAGAAGACCTCACGGTCCAAGTCGAATCTGGAGTGGATCTCCCTGCAAAAGCCGGATCCCAGATCGACCCACCCGTGGAAGTCAAAATCCAAGAGGAGCATATCAACGACACTGATTCCGGCTCTGACGATGCCGGGACAGACAGGCCTTTCCTCAGGTACACACTAAGACGTATGATACTGCAAGGCGCTAGTGCAGATGCAATCCTTGAAACCATTAAAAGTTTCGATATGGCTGATCGCGAAAGCCGCAGGTACCTCAGGAAGCACGCATCGCACTTCGTCGGGTATGTCGGATCCGGATCCGGCTCTGCCGATGCTAGAGAAAACACCGACTCGGTGCTGGAGGCAATTGGAACAAACGCTGACGTCGGCAGATTTCTGAAAGTTCTCCGCGGAATATGAAGAGGAGTACAACTCCAAAGCTGGAGAAGAAGGAGAAGCCATGGATGAAGCATCCGGGGAACACTCTCCCAAAGCACAGGATGACATGGACGTCGGAGATAATCCCAAAGTCCAGATGTCTGTAAGTACCGATCAGAGCTTGACTCCGGGAAACGGACCCAAAGCCGTTTTTGCTACCGGCGCTGCCAAGAAGGCAAAGAAGAAGAACAAGAAGAACAAGAACCCGGCAAAAGACCCCCTCACAGAGGAGGTAATCGCCGAGGAGTACGAAGAAGACTCGGATGGAGCACTTATCCCAGACGAGCCGAAAAAAGAAGCATCAGTGGATGGACACGTGATCACTGAAGGTGCGCGTAAACTCATCGATGCCGCTTTAACCACACCTATCCCTACAGCTGTAGAACTTACTGCAGATGAGCTGGTCGAAAGGGCCCAGGCCCTAGAAGCGCGTCGTCAACAACTCCTTGATGAAGCCAAAAACATCGAGGTGGAGAAGAAGCGCATGTTAAACAAGGAGTACATGTCCCGTCTACATCAGAAGACACGGAAGCGTCACATAGATGACAACCAATTCCCACGTGTCCGTGCCGCCCTTTTCGGAGATGAGATGGGGAAGCCACGGAAGGATAGCAACGGAGATTGGGTATACCCAACACCAGTGCAAAATACCGTGGCAGCTCGTGAAATTCTATCAGCTAATCCAGGGCTAGAGGAGATACGCTTGGGTATCAAGCTACTCAACAAGGGACTGGAGCAGCAGAACGTCGCCCTGTCCGGAAGTCAAAAACTGGTCTCGGATTCTGACCAATGTCGCACAGATCCGGCATGGGCTGACGTAAGATCCCATTATGTTCGGGCGCAGTACCATCACCCCGAACGCAGGGAAGACAATTATTCAAGAACCGGATCGTCGGGACAGCATCGCAGAGCTACACATAACTAGAGCAATATCGCTCCAGCAGCCGAGAAAGTCGCGATCGCTACACTAAATCCGAGGAATCCTCCCCGACGAGAATTCAACGATCGAAAGGGAGAAGATAAGGAGAAACGTCGGGAGGAGGATCGTCAGAGAATACCACCTCCTAGACATGAGAGCCGTCCGGCTGAGCCTCACCATGGTGGGAACGACGGACGAAGGAATGACGGAAACCACGCCGGAACAAGCCGGCAGGGGGCTCGTCATAGTCCAGAACCTCCCCGGAACCGGAATAATGACGCTCCGGACGGAGGCCGGCGATCAGCCGGAAACTATCCAGCTGCACCACCCTCTCCACCAAACAGTTATCACAACGGCCCCCAAGGAGGTCAAGGATGACGACATGGCGGAGGAGGTGGTGGCAGAAGCCGAAGTCCGGCTCCAGGGCACCGCAGCCGCAGCCGACATTCGGGACGATCTCTATCCCTAAACGACGCAAGGCACAGGATCAACTCCAACATAGAAGCTCGACGCTATGAAAACGATGACGTGTACGTGGGCCCAAAGTGCTTCGGACCACGCATCAGAGCTACAAAATTCTCAAAAGGATTTGCTATCTCAAGACATCCAAGCCTACGACAGCATTGCTCGGCCAAACACCTGGTTACAGGATTTCTTCCAAGCTTGCTGCATCGCTAAAGGCGGAAACAGCCTGGTCGCAACCTGATATCTCCCACTTATGTTGCGAAAGACGGCACAATCATGGCTCAATGAACTTCCGGCAAACACCATCCACAACTGGTATGACTTGCAAAGTGCGTTCTTTCAGAATTTCGAAGGCACATATCGGAGGCCCTATACGGTTGGAGACCTACAGCATTGCACCCAGAAAGTCAGAGAAACTTGCCGGGATTATCTTAGACGACAGATCGACACAAAGAACTCCTACGAAGGAGTAAACTATCAAACTGCGATTGAAGCTTTCATCGCAGGTCTCCCAATTGGTTTACTGCACCATCGCTTGAAGTGTGACAAGGTTACTGATCTGGGAGAGATGATAGAAACAGCGATCAAGTATGCAGATGCTGACGATGATGCAGAGGGATTACTCAATGTCCTGGCTGTGCCTCAGTCGGCGAAACAACAAAGCAACAAGCTCAGAAGCGCAAAAATACCTCAGAAGAAAAACCCAACGCGGAGACAGCAGTGGTCACTACTATTTCTGGGTCTGGAGGACGAGGAGGACGTGGCGGAGGCCGCGGGCGTGGCCGTGGGACGTCAAGGGTCCAAGGTAGAGGAGAGCAACAACCAGGCAAAACCTACACTTGGGCCGACATTGCCAATAACCCATGTGTGCATCACTTAGACTCCAATGGGGGCTCATCCCACACCAACGCTGAATGTCGTTTTAATGACGACATCAAGAGAGATGATACCGCGGGCTACAAAGCTAAGCGGAAGAAAGGAAAGAAAACCCCCGAAAAAGACAAGGAGACCAAGGAAGATTCCGACATGGAGGAAGCTGATGCTTCAAATCCCAAGCCGGAAGGGAAGAAGACTTTTCCCACCAAGAAGGACACTAACGTCACCTTCCTCGGATCTCAACCAGCAAAGGTCAAGAAAGCAGTTCTCCACGAGCTCAATGCAACAGTTCCGGCTGTCCCTCAGTATCTGGACTGGTCAGAAGTGGCAATCACGTCTGACCGCGCTGATCATCCGGCTAAACTACACAGGCGAGGAAAATACGCCTTAATCGTCAATCCACTTATTGACGGCTATGGTTTCTCCAAGACCCTCATGGACGATGGTAGTAGCATCAATGTTCTCTATGTCGAAACGCTACGCCGGATGAAGATCTCGGAAACACAGCTAAACCATAGCTCTGTGATCTTTCACGGAGTTGTCCCAGGAAGACAAGCTAATTCCCTGGGAGAGATCACTTTGGATGTTACTTTTGGAACTCCAAAGAATTATCGGACGGAGGCACTTTCCTTCGAAGTAGTCCCGTTCAAGAGCGCATACCACGCTATATTCGGATGTCCGGCTTACTAGCGTCCGACGTACTTTGTCAGCGAGGTCCTGACAGAATCAAAACAGCGGTATCCGCACTATCAAAAGTTGCCTTACGGTGTTTTTCTAGCATCTCGTAAGTTGGCTTACGGTCCTGCCAAAAGTTGGCTTACGGTCCTGCCAAAAGTACGCCAAGCAAGCTCATGTTCCGGCTGATCAGCTGCGAACAATACCTATAACATGGCCCTTTGCAGTCTGGGGGCTTGATATGGTAGGACCTTTTAAATGAGCCCCAAGTGGATTCACTCACCTCTTAGTGATGGTGGACAAATTCACAAAGTGGATCGAGGCTAAACCTGTCACTAGTTGTGATGGAGCAACAGCCAAAAGATTTGTCAAGGATGTTATAATCCGGTATGGTTATCTGCATAGTATTATCACGGACAACAGGAGTAACTTTTCCATGGGAGAATTGGCTGAATTCTGTGATGAGCAAAATATCCGGCTTGACATTGCGTTAGTCGCACATCCACAGGCTAACGGACAAGTCGAAAGAGCAAATGGTTTAATTCTACAAGGGTTGAAACCAAGACTTGAAGCACCACTACGATGTGCTGCGGGGGCTTGGGCAGAGGAATTACCCTATGTAATTTGGAGTTTACGAACAACTCCGAACAGGTCAACAGGATACACACATTTCTTCTTGGTCTATGGCGCAGAAGCAGTTCTTCCTAGAGATTTAATTCATACTTCTCCTAGAGTGGCCGCGTATATCGAAGAGGATGCCGAGATTTCTCGACAAAATGATCTCGACTTAGTCGAAGAAGTTCGCGTCGTTGCTGAAATGAGATCTACAACCTATCAGCAGAAGTTATGCAAGTATCATAGCCAGAGAGTCCGAACTAGATCTTTCAATAAAGGTGATTTGGTTCTCCGGCTTGTGCAAAAAAGAAAGCACAAACTTTCCCTAGTATGGGAAGGGCCCTTTTTAGTTAGTCGAGTATTGCACAATGGATCGTACTACTTAACTGACATGGGGCCAGTCAAAGAAAGACCTGCTACTAAGAAGAGAAAGAGAGCTAGAGGCAGTACAAATCCGGATGAGTTAGACAGACCGTGGAATATTGCTCAGCTACGTCCCTTTTATTCTTAGTTTATCCTTCTTTGTAATCATACATATGTACATGTTCTGTGAGAAATAAAAGTTTTGGTTACCTCAAAGTTTTTACCATCTTATTTCCTAATGATCATGTCATAGTCGAAAATCCCAGAATGCTTGAAAGTACTTTATGCTCATGTTCGTTCTGGTTTAGATTTCTGATTCTAAAACTGCTACCTTCGGGTATAACTCTAAAAATTCTAGTCTTTACTTGGGTTATTTGTCTGATTGTTGGATGCGGGTATTTTCCGAGTAGTGAATTGTTGGTACTGGAAGCCGGCTTTGTTTCCGAGTTTAAACTGGTTTAGCAATTGAGCTCCGTTGCTCGACAAAGTTTCTGGCTGAAGGTTTAGCCAGCTCACGAAAGGGACGAGGCGGAAAGCCAGATAAACGATAAGTAGAGACGGAAAATTTCAAGTGCTTATGTGAACATTTCAGGCACGCAAAAATTTCAAAAGCCAAAAAGTGCTGAATAGATTAAAAGCTTAGCACTAGCAAAAATCAATAGTACTTAATATTTACAAACGCATCATGTTCTTTCACAGAATAATACATAAGTTTGTGGTCTATGATGCAGGAGGAGATGAAGGAGTTGTTGGCTCGCTGGTTACTCCGCCTTGATATCGTGCCGAGATGTCCGGATCCGAGGTGGTCCGTTCATCGTCAAAAACTTCTTCGGCTTCTTCTGGAGGAGGTGGCGGAGTAGCTACGCGAGTGAAGAAGGGGATCTCGTAGTTGGTCAGATCAGCTATGTGGCACCCATATCCGGCGCATGAGTGCATGATGGCTTGAAGGTCTTGCTCCTGGCCGTCTTCGTCTACCTTGTAGTACCCTCTGGTCACTTGCCATATCTCCATGTGTCCATGGTGGCTCATGACCATGGTGAGAGCGTTCTGTGCAGCAGTCCGTGCGTAGGACATGTTCTAGTCCCGAACAAGCTGCGGCATCTCCTTGGACTTCTCCCGCACCTGAAAATCCGACATGCTTGGCATGTCCGGAATCCTGAGGGACTCGCTAATGTTCTCAAGGGACTGGCGGTAGTCATGAAGAAGATCACTGACTTGGGTAAGCCGGTGGGTGCGGGGCTCGGACGAGGAAGAGTTTGTCAAGTTCAGAGGACCTATACACAAAACAATTGAAGAAAAAAAAAACCGACAATGATAGAAGTCGAAGAAAAGATAAGTCAGAGAGGGGAAACATACCAAGAATGACGTCGTCAATCTTGGCCTTCTCCTCCCGGAGACTCTGGAGTTCAGCCCAGAGCGCCTGGGAGATGTTCTTCTCTCTGCCAAGATCATTCTTGAGGTCCGAGATAACTTTATCTTGAGCGGCAATCTTGCTATCGCGCTCTTTAGTGGCCATGGAGGAGGATTCCAGGACTTGAGCTATGCTCGTTTCATGATCCGCCTTGAGCTTATCTAGCTCTTGGCGAAGTCCCTTGTTCTCCACCACTAGGGTCTTGAGGTTCTCGGCCTCTTCAATCATAGCGATGGATTGTTTCACCAACGCTGTAAGTCAAAAAGAACAACAATTCAGAAAAATTCGACATTGAAAAAGCAAAAGACAAGGTTTGAATCTCGAAATGTTTACCTTCGGCTTCATCCTTGGCTACCTTGAGCTCAGCATTTTTAAGCCGGAGAGCTTTGATCTCTCTCCGCTTATCACAGACATTGGATAATAATTCCTGGTTATAGGAACATACTTTCTGTAAGTCAGAATACCCAAAGTCAGAAAGCTACTTAAGACTCAGGCTAATATTTTTTGCTAAATATCAGCACGAGCCTTGGGGGCTACACTAGTTCATTCTTTGGCATCCTAATGAAGCATAAACTCGGATTCTATATCCTACTTCATGCTTGGGGGCTAGAGGATATGATATAACATAATGTAAAAACAAGAGTTGGAATTCCGACTTACATATTGCTCGCGGGTGAGTTTGTCTAAACCCGTGTTCACTTCAGCTGCCACCTTCTCGGCGAGGGTAAGAGGGATTATTGGGGCTGTTGGAAGCTCGCCAGTCCTGATCCTCTCGTCGCGAAGGCGGACTTGAGCGAGAAGGTCAGAGAACTTGACGTCCTCTGCTTCTTGCACTTCCTCCTTGAGGGATAGATGGCTTTTGTCCAGGACTTGCTTGGCCAGCCGCTGGATTTCCTCTGCAGATTTCCAGGATAGGCCAAACTTGGCAAGTCCTGGATTACTGAGGAGGTTTTCGACGAAGACTTCAGCCGAGGGATCATTACCCGAAGAGGGTTCACCCTTATCTTGAGCTGACGCACCCACGGTGACGTCAGTGTGCGACCCAAGGATCGCAGGCTCCGTTGGAGGAGCCGGATCTTCTGCGACCACCGGAGAAGGAATGATCGCCGGAGTTGCAGAAGGTTGAGGGGTAGGAGTTGGAGGAGCCACGACAGGAGAAGCTATGGCGAGCTTCGTCTATCGCAGGGCCTTCGCAGGAATCCCTTTCCCCTTACCCTTGATGAGAGGCTTTGCTTTGAGAATGTAGTAAAGTCAGAAACATTACATCTCAGAAAGAAATTTGAGAAAGGTACAAAGGCGGAAATTGTGAATGAAAGTTACCTCTTCACAACAGGCACTTCCTTTGTGCCAACAGCCACTGTCGGAGCTTTGCGCTTCTTGAGCACAAGGTCCGGCAATGGGACCACTTCAGTCTCCTGAGAAAACTTAGGAGGATATCCTTCGAGTGGAGCAAGCTCCAACTCGGGGAGGTCAGCAAGCTCAAAACAAGGAAGCATATCAGCACTGTAGTATATAACTTAGAGATTGGAACACATAAAAGGTGTATTGATGGAAGCTTACCAGCACCACAGGGTTTTCCACTGTGTGCATATCCAGAGAAATCTCCGGAAATCCTCCTCTCGATCCACTCCTTGATCAGCCACTTGATCTGGCTGATGTAGCCTTGAGTGGTGTAGGATTTGGGGCTGATGCGGAGGGAGTCTTTTTTGGAAGACGTGATGGAGTGCATCAGTCTATCCCCGTGGTACTGAAGTGGCTGGATCCGACGTGAGACCCAACACTGGACCAAGTCGGATCCCTTCAGACCCATGTGTTTGATCAGATATTCGATCCGCCTCTTAGCGAGGATCAGATCGTCGGTGAGAGCTGGAGCAGCCTCGTCCCAGGAAGGCTGGGTTGTGGCGGCTCCGTCGACAAAAGCCGGCAAAGCGGTAGCTTTGCCGGGAGCCGGAATATCCCTATGGTAGAAAAAAGTGGCTGGCCATTGTTTGACCGAGTCACTGGCAGAAATTTCGCGATATGCCCTATCTCGTCTAACAGAAAAGCTAATGGTGACGGTGATGTAAGGAACACCGGCAGTGATGGAATTTCTCCGGACATGAAAATAATACCAGAAGAGAAGCAAACTCGGCCTAATGCCGAGAAAGCCCTCGCAAAGCGCAACATATGTGCTCATTTCTAGAAGAGAATTGGGAGGAAGATTGTGGAGTTGAACTCCATAGTGATCTATCACCTCGGAGAAGAACTCCGAGGGAGGAAAAGACAGACCTCGGTCCAGATGGGTGCCGAAGTGGACACGCTCGCCCTCACGCGGGTTGGGGACGGTTTCGCCGGAGCCGGCCCGCTAGTCGCCAGCGGCGAGAAGCCCCTCCTTCTCCACGTTCTTGATGTCGTCCTCGTCAAGGGCGCAGGGGATCCAGATTCCTCGGAAGCTCTCCTTCTCCGCAGCTTCTTCCGCCGACGCCGCCACCGCTGCCGCCGCCAAGCCAGAGGAAGAAGATGATGAAGCCATTTTTCTCCGGTGAGAAAGTGACCTAAAAGGGGCGGCGCTAGGAGCTCTGTGGGGGGAGGGCGAGGAGGCTCGGAGCGCGCAGGGGGATTGGGAGGAAAGGAACGGCAAAGGACTGGTGGAAAGGAGAAGAAGAAATCCGAACCCCTTATATCCACCTACCTGTGCCAAGATTCGTGTAAAAGCTAAAGTGTAACCGCCACGCATCGTGGAAAGATCTGGGAAGGGCCCACGCGATGCTTGCGTCGCCTTGATCTCCATGCACGCATTGAAACGGTGCCTCGGTTCCATGAACCGCGGACCCACCAACGGTCATGCTGACGGAACGTCTGTCAGATGACGTGACTTGACCATGCTTGTGTGAGGTGGCGTTAGAGACCAAGTTCCGGTTTAGTTTAAAAGCGAGCTGGAAAATCCGAGTAACCTATTGAAAGGTCCGACTTACTTTTAAGACCCGGATCGTATTTTTTGTTGTGAAGTTTCAGGAATCCTTCAAGATTCTGCAAGCCGAAGATCAAGCTAGACGATGATAAAATCCGACTTTGGATCTTGGAGGCCTCCGGGGGCTGCTGTTGGGGATATACTTTCCGGGTATCCTCACAGTTCCTCGCTGACCAGGGTGGCCCACTTCGGGTTAGAGCTTTGCTTCACGGGCGGCCCAGTCAGAGAGAGAGAAGACGGAGTCCAATCCGGCTACGGGAAAGCCCAGAAGACTTACCGACTTAGGCCCATAATGTTACTTGTAGTTCAAGATGCACTCTATAACCAACTCTTAGTCGTAGCCGGATTGATCTCTCCTGTAAACCCTAGGCCGGATATCTATATAAGCCGTCCTAGGGAGAGCCTTTAGGGCGAACACCTTACAACACAATAGTCTACAATCTCAACTCGCACAGGCGAAACCCTTGTAACCCATATTCCGGCTCTGCCGTATTACTGGATTGCTAGCAGGAGTAGGATTCGTCCAAAGCTGGCGGATTCGAACCTGGGTAAACTTGTGTGCTCACCGTCCTGGAATACTGTATGTCTCACACCCCTCTCTTCCGCACGCCTCAAGGACCCCCTCATGGCGTACTTGTCCTCAATCCGACGACAGGAACGCTTTCAACATTGCACTTGGTACTTGTACCTAGTTGATATCATGCTCTTTTGTATATGGATGTCGTCGGTGTGAAATGAAAGGGGACCTTGTAAGTCCATGGAGTTATGTATATGTATTAGAGAAACGCCTGGGCCGCTGGTCTAATCCATGCTAACATGGTGGAAACCTGCAGCGTAACCATAATGAGCTGTCTATGAAGCATTCTTCTTATAAAAAAGAGTCCTATATTGAGAAAAAAAAGAGAAAAAAAGAGATACTATGAAAAGAGGAAAGAGAGAAAAAAGCACCATATTCCCATGGTAAATAAGAAGATTGCTGAGATGCTCGCTGTCTGCTTGCCTTGTCATTTTGATATGGGGATTCTTCCGTATCATTGGGCAAGGGGTACCCCGTTGGCGATTCTGTATGATACACATATACTTACAATGACGAGAACTTACCGGTGACTAAACTTGAGTAGCATGAGGAGCGGCCCTCGTATACAAGGGACATGAGATTTCTGACTTATACTTCGTCAAGCATTTACACCATAGTTTGTTCACTTTAACCTTAATCACTTCAAGATGCTTATGATAGGGGCAATGAGAGCTGAAAGCTATAAGTACCATAATTTTTGGAAGCTCTTTATGAGACTTGAATCCCTACTTCCTTCTATGAAGGCTTTTCTTCCACCATTATATTGAGTCTCCACCTTCTACCTTTATGCACTTACTTTGAGAGCATAGTGGCCATTCTTAGTTCTATGTGCATTGTCCCAAGACTAGTTGATTGATGCATAACTTGTTATTGCTTGTTTTAAACTATTGTATCTGGTCACTCTTATGAACTTTGAAGGTGTCCTATGCATTTATATTTGCTACTCTATTGAGGGACAAGCTGAATACTATTATGCTATGTTTTCTTTATGTGAAACAAACAAATGTCTTGCAAAGCATTGTTATTCATGAATCTTTTGTTTGTGCCTTTTCATGTTGCATCATAGTTTCTTTGCTTATTGCTAGAACTTTGCCTTTCATGTTATCATTGAAGTACTATGATCCCAACTTTGAATGTTTTGCAAATACTTTGATCAAGTCTTTGATGGTGCATGTCACCTCAAAAATTATTATTTGTTTTTATCACTTACCTACTCGAGGACGAGCAGGAGTTAAGCTTGGGGATGTTGATACATTGCAAATGTATCTATAATTTTTGATGTTCCATGCTTGGTTTTATCTACTTTCTTATGTTTTGTTCCAACTTTGGAGTACTTTTCATATGATTTCTTGGACTAACCTATTAACAAGAGCTATAGTGCCAGTTGCCTATTTTCTGCTGTTTTTGGTTCCAGAAAGTCAGAAAATGAATATTCTCGGAATTGGACGGGACAAAAGCCAAAGTTCCTATTTTACCGGAAGACTCACGGAGCCAGAATACGAGACAGAGGAGGGCCTGGGCCTGGCCACACCCTCCCAGGCGCGGGCTAGCCCTACCCGTGCCACCAGGTGGTGTGGGCCCCCTAGCACTCCACCGACCTTGCCTCCTTCGCCTATAAGAGCCTCCCGATACCAAAACCCTAAATCGTCAAGCCTCCAGCCACGGAAAGTTCCGCAGAGCCTCCGCCACCGAAGGGGAGATTCGGGGGACAGAAAGTCTCTGTTCCGGCACCCTGCCGGGATAGGGAAGTGCCCCCGGAGCCATATCCATCGATCTCCACCGCCATCTCCATCACCGTTGCTAATTCCCATGATGAGGAGGGAGTAGTTCTCTCTCGAGGCTAAGGGTTCTACCGGTAGCTATGTGTTCATCTCTCTCTCTATGCATGATCATATTGTAATCATGAGCTTTGTAATCTAGTAGATCTACCTTGCTACTCAAGTGCTTTAATAGATCTCTGCTCTCCCCATGTGTGTGAAAGTGACAGCGTGCACACCATGGTGGCACTTAGGCTAGAGATTACAAATACTTGTTATGAGTTATATTTGGAGTTGGATGTTTCTATGAAATTGTGGTGTTTGTTGGACCTATCTAGTACTCAAGGTGACAGTGTGGGGTTTTCTAGATGGGAAAGGCTTACTTTGAGGTGTGCTGTTATAGCCCTACCATCGATTAGAGTGTCCAACCAGAGAGTAGTTAAGAGTAGTATCATAAAGAGAAGATATTTATATGAGAGTGTTCACTAGTGAAAGTATGATCCCTAGGCCTTGTTTCTAAGCATTGATACACCGTTTGCAATTAGATATGTTACATGTTTGCTTGCTTCCATCTTTATTTCAGTTTTACTTTAGTCTTTTCCACACCACAAAGCTATTTTCTATCACCGTTACCACTTATATTCATCTATACCACTTGTATTTCACTATCTCTTCGCCGAACTAGTGCACCTATACACCTGACAAGTGTATTGGGTGTCTTGGGGACACAAGATACTTCTTATATCTTGATTGTAGGGTTGCTTGAGAGGAAATACCTTTGACCACTTCCTCCCTGAGTTCGATAAACCTTGGGTGATCCACTTAAGGGAGAACTTGCTGCTATTCTACAAACCTCTGCACTTGGAGGCCAAACAACTGTCTACAAGAATAGAAGTGCGTAGACATCAGTGAGCTTGGGAATCTTGGTGCCATAGCTGGCAAGGGAATCCCATATAGGATCACTATCAATCACATTCCCGTCCTCATCGTGCTTCGGCATGCCGGAGGTCACCAAGTCCATGTTGGTGTTGTCATAGTGCGCTTTGACCAAGCACAAAGCCATCCCCTAGCACCATCCCGGACACAAGAGGCTTTCCAGTCCTTGATTTTCTCGGGGGCTCGACGCAGGATTTCCGAGTACTTGGCCAAAGAATTTGCCGCCTTGATGGTGATGTCCAAATTCTATCTCCTTGGCTTGCGTGCTGGCGGTGTTGATGAAGTTCCCGCCAAGAATCTTGCATTCTTTAGGATCCGTAGCACCTTCACCCATGTTGGTTAAACCAATGGGGTTGTGTTTTCGTCAGAAACGAAAGTTCATGAGTCTAAATAATAAAACTATCCATCTTATAGAATTGACAAAGTTAGAGGAGAAATTACCAAAGATGTTGGTCTCCGCTTGCTTGCATGTCTCTGCCTTGATGTCATGCTCTTTCTGGATTGTCTTGTACATCTCAAGGTTCCTCTCATTCTGCTCTTTGGCAGCTTGGTTCTGTTCCTTGAGATGTGCAATCTCGTCCTTCAGATGCTGCATCTCGGCATCAGCAGACTCTTCCATAGCCTTCACCGCCTTCTCGTGACCCTTAAGAGCTTCAGCCAGGTCTTTCTTCAAGATTTTATTCTCATTGTCAAGCTCTTGAATATGCTTGGATTGCTCAGTGATGCTCTTGGCCTTGGCAATGGCTTCTATAAGACGGAAAGTGAACAACACTATGAGAAGACGACAGAAATGGACCCATGAGGAAATTAAGGAGTTGTTAAAAGAAAATAGACGCTTGCTATTCATTATTTGTTCCTTCAGGAAGGCTGTTTTACCCTGTTCAAAGTCCAGTTCCTTCCGCAAGTTAGCAAACCTCTCATTGGCGGCTATCCTCCATCTATTATCATTCTGCAAAGGAGATACCATGCTTAGCTTCTCTAGAGCATCTAGTCGGAACTATCTAGTTTCAACTACACACTCGGGGGCTACAGTATAAGATTTTAATCAACTAGTGTTCTCTCTTAGAGTGTTTAGTTGGAATTATCATTCTAAACAAAAAACTCTAGGGCTACATAGACAAGTTCTACACTTAGTTTTTTGGAGAACTCAGGCCAAAACTAATGATTTTCTGCCTAAGAGCTCGGGGGCTACAGTGGGATACATTACAATGTAAAAGAAGTGAAGTTTAGAAACTTACAATGGCAATCATCTTCAGATTGTTGGCCAAGTGAGCATATGAGTCATGGAAGGTCCATGCATTGTTATAAATAGCATTTACCTGCTTGATGAGGTTATCCAGGCACAATGCCGGAGGAGTCGTAGCCAGAGGAGTTGTTGAAGCCGGAGGCATGGATGACGCCCTAGCCGTCTGCTACGTGACAATAGGAGTTGATGGCTCAGAGACTCCCACCTCGTCCGTTGCTACAGCCTCCTCCGCCTCCGCTCCCTCCACTACTTGTTTCCCTTTCTAGATGGCATCCTTAGCCTAGCCAGAGCTTCAACCATTTTTGAGGAGGTACTCTCCTGTGTTGCTTGACCACTGGGAGCAACATCCATGTTGGCCGAGCCTGAGACATCAGTTGATGGATTGATATCTGTCTCCATAGCGGAGGACTTAGGGATGACGGTGGTTGAAGGCCCAGTGGGGCCTGTTACGGGCTTGGCGGCAGGAGTAGGGGGAGCAGTAGCGGGAGAAGACTTGGCTGCCATGTCCTTGGTCAGCATATCGCAGATATTTTTGGACCCTCCAACGTCTTTGGAGGATTGCTTCAAACCAACACCAGATTTCTTCATGAAACGTACTCGATATAAGTACAAGAATTGAGTGTGTGCAATGAAATTTAAAGTCAGAGAATGAAGGCACTTACACCACAGCAGGCGCCTTAGTTAAGGGGATGCTGGTGGATTTCTTCTTCTTCTCTGCCTCTAAGGCGGCAATGGATTTCTTGGAGACTCCACTCTCCATTTTCTTCTTCTTGCTCTCCGTAGCAGCATCAGAGGTGGAGCTCTTCTGCTTTCACGCTATCGGAGCTGGATGATCCTTGGAGGCATCATCGTCAGACACCACCTGGATATCCTTCAGCTTGGGATCATAGACCTAGGAGGCCATCTGATCCGCCGCCAAGGTCGCCAGCAGCAAGACAAAAGGAGTGTTAGATTTGTGACTTCAAGGTGGAAAAACCTTAGAGTATATATAACGAGCAACAAAGGAAACATAAGCTACCTCTGGGCACTTGCCGCATTCGAACATGTCATAGGTGATCTTGAAGCCACACTTCCTGTCTTTCACCTTGACTATATCCTTTAGCCGAAGCTTGATTGAATCAGTGGAGAAGTTATCCTGTGAAATACGCATGGGATCCTTCCAGCTCTTGGAGTACTTGCACATCAGCTCGACGCGGTGCTGCAGTGGTTGGATCCTCCTAGTGAACCAGCACATGGTTAGGTCCAAGCCGGTCAGACCTCCGTCCACGAGCCATTCGATCCGCCTTATGGTGTGGTTGGCCTCTTTGTCGGATGGGAGGTAGGCTTGGGACCTCCAGGTGGGTGCTTCGACAGCGGCTCCGTCGACAAAGTCGGGATACATCTCTAGACGGTTGGGCAGAGGAATGTTTGCGCTGTAAAAATATGTACGTTGCAAGTTCTTACAAGACTCGTGGCCCATGATGTCGGGGAAGCGCCTGCTAGGCCGGATCTTAAAGCTAATGGTTCCGCATATCCGCAGCTCATCCTTGGCCTCTACGGACTCTCCCTTGACGGCAAAGAAATAGACGAACAGATCTAATCTAGGTTTGATTCCTAGATATCCCTCGCACAAAGCTACGAAATTGCTAAGTACGAGAATGCTATTGGGAGAAAGGTTGTGGGTAAGTACCCGAAAGTAATGGAGAACATCCAGGAAGAAGTCGGAGACTAGCAGGCTTACGCCACGTACCAACTGGGATTTGAGGTACACATTCTCTCCGGCTTGGGGAGAAGGGGTGACCTCGCCAGCTGGCGCCAACCGCCAACCGCCAAACCAAACCCTCCGCCACGGGGAGATACCCCTCAGCGATGAGTTCTTGCAAGTCTTTGGTGGAGAGATCAGAGCCCCTCCACACTCCTTTGTGGGGTCACTATCTTCTTCAACAGCTTCTGGCGCCGCTTGTTTTGGGTCATCACCGGTGGTTTCTACCACGACAGAGATAGGGACGACGATCCCCTGCGGTGGGACAGTCACTCCCTGAGATGGCTTCGAGGAAGCCTCGGGAGTCGCCGCCGTCGAAGGAGCAGAGCTGCGTGAAGCCATTGTATGAGTGGAAGAGGATGGAGAAAGGTGGTTAGGGTTTTTTGTCGAGGAGCTCGAACAAACGTGCGGCTAGAGGAAGACGAAGACGCAAGTGAGAATGCGGGTAAAATAAAATAACATAGCCATAGTTAAAATATATAGATCCGACGTTAAGATTCGTGCAAAAGGATCTAACGGACGGAGTGCTGCCGACATGGAGATGAACGTGCGTGGTAATTTCGCCACGTCCTCCGTCTTTGCCGCTCTACAGTTTCGGATTTCGCATGCATGAATATAGCTAATGATTAATTCCTTGCCTTATGTGAGTTTCGAGGTAGCGTAGGCTATACCCAACGTCATCCTCCTGACAGTTGCAGTGAAGAGGTCACATCTGAAGATTCCATCGAAGACGGAAGATATCCGGCTATGGAAACAAAGACTTAAAGAATCTTTGGCTACACAACAAAGACGGAGAGGATTGTGGGGTTCTTTGGTAGACCTGCAAGATATGCTTAACGGATTGCAAGCATCACATAGACGGAGCATCCAAGACCAACGGGCGAGACGGCGCAAGATCTCAAAGTCCTCCGGGGGCTACTGTTGGGGATATGCTAAATGAGTATCACCATAGCATTGATGGCTTTATACAACACTTTTTAGCAATATAAATTGTGTCATTTGCCTATTATATCATGCTTCATCTAACTATTGCTATGCCTAATATGCATGATTACTTGTTTTTATTAAATTCAATATGAGCTTTGGAAGTTTAGTCGTTTAGGTAGAATTTTGTCCCTCTTCCTTGTCTTTGACATGTGTGTAGGTGTTGATGATGATTATGGATAAAACAAAGGCAAAAGGAACAAATAGAGCATAGTATGGAGGGGCTGCAGGGACCAGACTTAGCCATTTGGGTGCTGGAAAAGTGATTTTTTCCAATTTCTGAAAATAAATATCCAAGACCACGTGATTGTAGCCCTCGACGAGATGAACTCAACGAGCCCAAGAACACCCAAAACGGATTACGTATGAAGAAATGGTGGCCAAAACACTGCGGAACACTCAAGGTTTGACGAGCAACTATACGACCGGAAGCATTTTTCGGCTGTATAGTTGCACCCGTATAGTTGTAAAAAGGGTCAGAACGATGGTATTTTGCCCCAGAAAAGCTCCAGAACCTTCCCTATGTCATATGACGGTATTGGGGGAACCCTAGGGAACCCCCAAGGCCTATATAAAGGAGGGAAGAGAGGAGGAAGCCACAATACACCATATACAAGATCTAGATCCCATCTACCACCTCCACGGCAGCGCCCTGCCGCCTCCATAGCCTCTACAGCTCCACCAAGATCCAGATCTCCATCAACACCATCAAGCCATCCAAGAAAGAAGGGGAGGATAAGGAGGACGCCGCCGTCACCACGCCGATGCCACCATCACCGCGCCGTCATCACCATCTCCATCATCGCTACTCCTTCATCCTTCCCCATCATGATCTCCGTGATGGGTTGTAACATGGCTTGAACCCCATTTTATTAATGTTATAATGATTTGAGTAATTGAAGTGTGGTGTGTTCTTGTTAATTAATATGTTTATGCTTTCTCTTTACATTTTTCTATTCATGATATTATTCTAGTGATTGGAGACGTCCAATCAATTGTTGAGGAATTTACTAGGGATTCACGGAGTGTCACAAAACATATCATTAGTCTCTACTCGTCCATGGGTCTGACAAGTCCGTGGGTAGAACTAATAGGCTATTTGCTATAAGTGATTTGCGGAGGCAATAGCATCTTAGGATGCACCGCCCATTAAGATTTAATTTCCTCAAGATCACTCATGATATAGATAGGTATAGTGTTGTGAATTGCTTGACCCCAAAGTGGTAGATGGGATATCTTGTGACTAGCACACTTGCTTAGGAGTACGGTTGTCCATAGAACTTAATGCCTTTGCTTTGGTTTACCTTGATTGGTCTTGTTACCTTAATACACTATTCTCTTACAAGATGACCCATGTCCGAAGAGGGTGTGGACAATTGAGTTGTCTAGTTGCCAATTACCAATGGTGGGAGACAACAGTATATGAGGGACCACCACATTTATAGTTAATAGCTATTCCATAAGCACTTATCATGCACACCGGTATACACAACATTACTTGTGGAATCATATCATTAATATTTCATCTCATTGTATTCACCTCTTTTCAGTTTTAATTTTGTTCTAGTTTTCTTCAAGTTTTAGTAGTAGTTATTACAAAACATCTTAAATTCATTTATCCTAGCAACTTATAGAATAGGCTATTTCCAAACCACGGTTTTGGGTGCGAACATGGTTGCATTGATAACACGGTTGCGAGGGTCGTGTTCGCCGAGCTCCCATCGGGACAAACTCTTTAAATATTTGCTGCTACATGTACTGCAATAACCCTGTTTTGGTGCAGGAACCCAGCCCATCAAGCATGTCTCTAATCCGGCTAACCCGGGTGGCCCACGGTTGGTAGTATGGCCCATGGCCTACTGGGTAGCCCAGTTAGACGGATCTAGAAGGGAGACCCATACCCGATAAAGGAAGGCTACGTAGGAGTCACCGATGTACTCGGAGCCTTGGAGTGGAAGACACGGAAGACTAGTTTGTATTAGTGTAGGACTCTTTACCTTGTCTGGCAAGGTCCTTTCCCTGTAACACTAGGTTCTAGTGCCTTTATAAACCGGACCCGTGGGAGCCTTTAGGGGACAACACTTACGACTCGTACAATTGGGGTATCCAACGTACAACACCTCGCATAGCGAATCGATCTCTAAAACTCGGCGTATTCCCATTATAGTGATTTATAGCAGGAGTAGAGTTTCGCCACGGTTGTGGGACTTGAACCTGGGTAAGCTGTGTTACCTCCTACCCGCCAACTCTCCGCCTTACCTCACGTCTCTAAACACGCACTGTGAGGACCCATCCATGGCATACTTGTTGGCAATACCACGACAAAACATGTAATCAAGCTTCGCCATGCGGCGCTGTGGTTGGCTGCACGTGCTGAGTGGGCACTACTGACTGGCTGATACGTCGTAAACGTATCTATAATTTTTGATGTTCCATGCTTGTTTAGTATCTCCTTTCTTATGTTTTGTCTAAATTTTGAGATACTTTTATGCACTTTTCTAGAACTAACCTATTAACAAGATGCCACAGTGTCAGTTGCCTATTTTCTGCTGTTTTTGGTTTCAGAAAAGCTGCAAAAGAAATATTCTCAGAATTGGACCGGGGCTGGCCACACCACCTGGTGGCACGGGCCAGACCAGGCCATACCAGGGGGTGGTGTGAGCCCCTCGGGCGCCCACCGACCTTGCCTCTTCACCTATATATTCCCCCCGAGACGAAAACCCTAAGAACGAGATCAAAATTCCACGAAAAGTTCCGCAGCGCTGCCGCCACCGAAGAGGAGATTCGGGGACATAAGTCTCTATTCCGGCACCCTGACGGGACGGGGAAGTGCCCCCGGAGCCATCTCCATCGACTCCATCGCCATCTCCATCGCCGTTGCTGACTCCCGTGATGAGGAGGGAGTAGTTCTCTCTCGAGGCTAAGGGCTCTACCGGTAGCTATGTGTTCATCTCTCTCTCTATGCGTGATCTTATGAGATCATGAGCTTTGTAATCTATAGATCTATCCTGCTACTCAAGTGCTTTAATTAATCTCTGCTTATCCCCATGTGTGTGAAGTTGACCCTGTGCACACCGTGTGGAACTTTGGCTAAGGTTACATAAATACTTATCATGCATATAATTTGAGTTGGATGTCTCTATGAGATTCTGGTGTTTGTTGGAACCATCTAGCGCTCAAGGTGACAGTGAGGGGTTATCTAGATGGGGAATGCGAACTTTAAGGTGTGCTGTTATAGTCCTACATCGTCCAACCGGAGAGTAGTTCAGGGTAGCATCATAAAGAGAAGATATTTATATGAGAGTGTTCACTAGTGAAAGTATGATCCCTAGGCCTTGTTTCTAAGCATTGAAACACCGTTCACAATCAGTCCTATTACATGTTTGCTTGTTGCCACTCTTATTTCAGATTGCAATTACCACTTATAATCATCCATACTACTTGTATTTCACTATCTCTTCGCCCAACTAGTGCACCTATACACCTGACAAGTGTATTGGGTGTGTTGGGGACACAAGAGACTTCTTGTATCTTGATTGCAGGGTTGCTTGAGAGGTATACCTTTGACCACTTCCTCCCTGAGTTAGATAAACCTTGGGTGGTCCACTTAAGGGAAACTTGCTACTTTTCTACAAACCTCTGCACTTGGAGGCCCAACATTGTCTACAAGAATAGAAGCGTGCGTAGACATCAAGCTATTTTCTGGCGCCGTTGCCAAGGAGGTAAGGTAAAAAGTACTCACATCCTCTGGATACTAAACTATCTTCTAGTACAGTTGCTGGTGTGTGAGTGCTCGAAGTTATTTCCTTAGATTCTGCAATTATATCTTTTTGTTTCTTGTTTTTATTTTCACTAGTTAGGCTTAATGGAAAACAACAAAAAAATTAGAGAGGTTTATAGTATTTATCTTGAGTTAGGACATGAAGTGTTTGAAGAGAAAATTTAAAAACCTATGGAATTTTATTTGCGTGCTAATAGAAATGTTATTAGTATGAATTCTTTGAACACCATTATTGCTAATGCTATGGAAAAGTCTAAGCTTGGGGAAGCTAGTTTTTATTAAAATGACCTTTTTAGTCCCCCAAGCACGGAGGAGAAAATTTACTTTGATGATACTATGCCTCCAATATATGATGATTACAATGGTGAATATGATATTTTCAGTCCACCTACTATTGAGGAGAAAATTAATTATGATTACAATATGCCTTCTATATTTGATGATTATGGTGATGAGAATAATAATAATAGCTATTTTGTTGAATTTGCTCCCACTATGATTAATAAGAATGACTATGCTTGTGGGGAGAGTAATAATGATTATATGCATGTGGATCATGATACGAATGTTTTATGTGATATTTATATTGTTAATTTTATTCATGATGCTACTGAAAGTTATTATGAGAGAGGGAAACATGGTTTTATGTATATCAACAATATTAAGTTTCCCCTCTTTATGTTGAAATTTTTGAAGTTGCACTTGTTTTACTTTCCTATGCTTGTTGCTTTGTGCTTTCATGACTTGTTTCTTTACAAGATAATTTTTCATAGGAAATGGGTCAGACTTATATTTGTTCCATATTTGCTTCTTGATGCTCTCTTTTACTTCAATTCATATTTCTTATGTGAGCATCATCAAAATTATCAAGCCTATCTTAATGGCTATAAAGAAAGAGCTTTTGGGAGATAACCCATTATATTTTTACTTTCAGTTTATTTTTGTTTTGTTGAGTATTGGAAGTTATTGTATCTGTAATAACCTCTCCTTATCCTTTTTGTGTGGTTTTTGTGCCAAGAGTAACCTCTAATGAGAGAGAAGTAAGACTTGGGAAAGTTGTTGTCCGAAACATATTTTTGTGCTTCACTGTAAAAATTCGTGAAAAATCTCTGTATGTCGGATTGAGCTATAATTTTTTGTGATTCTGCCCCAGGTTGTTATATAAATTTCGTTAGTTCAGCCCTTTTCGATTGGAGTAACAGAAGGTTTTTGAAAAAATCGGTTTTTACCTGCTGATCTGTTTTGACAGTTTTCTGTTGTTATTTGCATTTGCCTCTTAATCTCTTTCTCTTTGAGTTCTCTTTGATCACTTGAACTTTTAAAAGGAATTGCTACAGTAGCTTGTGCTTTAATGGAAGTTTTACTTGTGTTGAAACTGAACCTAAAGACTTATTATCTTAAGTACACTAATGTTGCTAATGAAGATTGTGTGAAGTTTTGTATGAAGGAAATTTTAAAGTGTAGGGAAGAATAATGTGATAAGATGAAGTATGGACAAAAGCTCAAGCTTGAGGATGCCACTTGTGTCACCCCAAGAAATATTCAAGAAGTACAAGCGTCAAAGCTTGGGGATGCCCAAGGCATCCCCTTCTTTATCAATAAAAATCTCAAGTTTTCTTCCAAACACTTCATTTTTATTGTTTCATGCATAATTGTGTTGTTGGAGCGTCTTAGTTTTAGTTTTTAGTTTTATTTTGTTTGGTTTGTTTAAATAAGTCGGTTGGATCCCAACACACTTCTTTTAGAGAGAGACACGCCCCGTTATTCATTGCCTAGAACACTCTAGTTTTCACTCTTATTGCTCTGTGAGTGTTCTCCTTTGCTAGCACTGCGTTTAGCTTTAGTTTTTGATTGGTGTTGGAAAAGAGTAGGAAGTTCATCCTTATAAGTGGTACAAAAGGAGTTTTGTTTTGAATGTGGCCTAGACTTTATCATGTCATGTTTGATAAAGATTTGACTTTATGCTTAGTAATTATTGTTGTAGCATGACTTGTTCCAAACAATTGAGATTGCTTAATGTGCCTTGAAAGAATCATGCGTTGTTTTAGCATATAAAAGCATAATATTGTGGTATTCTCCTTTGATGCTTTATTTGGGTTGACTTGGCGCATGCTCACACCATGTTAAGACTATACCAAGTCACCATAGCCTCAATGATCATTTAGTTTTCGACTTGTAATATCACTTTATGCTTTAATTAATAATGTTTTGTCGCTTTGCATGATTATGGCCATTATTGCTCTCTTAGTTGGTCGCTCCCAGTCTTTTGCTAGCCTCCACATGTACCAAGTATGAGTTACACTCATGCATCCAACTCCAAATAAAACCAAGTTATTCCAAAGAGTCCACCATACCTACCTAGTAGCATTATTGCTATTCCAAGTATATTCATGTTTTTATCTACCTTCCGAATTGAACTTGTTATGTGAAAATTAGTGATTAAAGCTCTCACAAACTTGATGGCACACTTTAATTTTCTTGCACTTAATAAACTTGAACCATTGTGTCCATCTATGTTGTGTATATGCTTGCATTTTATAAGTTGTGAATTAGCAGAACCATGTTACCATGGGGAATGCTTTCAACATTGCACTTTATTTGGTTGATATCATGTTCTTTTGCTTATGGATCCCGGTGGTGTGAAATAAAAGGGGAGCTTGTAAGCTCATGGATTTTGTATATGTGTTAGAGAAACGCCTGGGCTGCTAGCCTAAGCCATGCCTAATCATGGTGGAAACTTGCATCATAACCATAGTGAGCAATCTGTGAAACATCCTCAATAAAAACCTATGCAAATAGCAAATAAAAAGATTGCTGAGATGCTCATTGTCTGCTTGTCTTGTCATTTTGATATGGGAAAGCTCCTGTATCATGGGGCAAGGGGTACCCCGTTGGCGGTTCTCTATGACACACATGTACTTACAATGACAAGAACTTACTCGTGACTAAAGTTGAGTAGCATGAGGTTCGGTCTTCGTAAGTAAGGGGCATGAGATTTTCAACTTATAACTTGTCAAGCAAATCCTCATATTTGTTCACTTTAACCTTAATCACCTAAAGATGCTTATGATAGGGGCAATGAGAGCTGAAAGCTAATAAGTACCATAATTTTTGGAAGCTCTTTATGAAACTTGAATCCCTACTTCCTTCTATGAAGGGCCTTCCTTTTTACTTTTATGTTGAGTCTCCATCTTCTATCTTTATGCACCTATTGAGAGAGAATAGTGGCCATTCTTAGTTTAATGTGCATTGTCCTAAAACTTGTTGATTGATTCAAAACTTTGATATTGCTTGATCTTAAACTATATGTATCTAGTCACCCTTATGAACTTTGAAGGTGTCCTATGCATTTATGTTTTGCTATACTCTGAGGGACAAGCTGAATATCATTATCATTATGTTTTCTATATGTGAAACAAACAAATGTCTTTCAAAGCATTGTTATTCATGAATCTTTTATTTGTACATTTTCATGTTACAACATAGTTGCTATGTCTTATTGTTAGAACTATATCTTTCATGTCTATGTTAAAGTACTATGATCCCAGCTATCAATGTTTTACAAATACCTTGATCAAGATTGTGATGGTGCATGTCACCTCAAAAATTATTCTTTTTTATCACTTACCTACTCGAGGACGAGCAGGAGTTAAGCTTGGGGGTGTTGATACGTCGTAAACGTATCTATAATTTTTGATGTTCCATGCTTGTTTAGTATCTACTTTCTTATGTTTTGTCTACATTTTGAGATACTTTTATGCATTTTTTGGAACTAAGCTATTAACAAGATGCCACAATGCCAGTTGCCTATTTTCTACTATTTTTGGTTTCAGAAAAGCTGGAAAATAAATATTCTCGGAATTGGACCGGACAAAAACCAAAGTCGATATTTTACCGGAAGACTCACGGAGCCAGAAGACGAGACGGAGAGGGGCCAGGGGCTGGCGACACCACCTGGTGGTGCGGGCCATCCCAGGACGCACCAGGGGGTGGTGTGGGCCCCTCGGGCACCCACCAACCTGGCCTCTTCGCCTATATATTCCCCCCAGGCCCAAAACCCTAAGAACGAGATCAAAATTCCACGAAAAGTTCTGCAGCGCCGCCGCCACCGAAGAGGAGATTCAGGGGACGAAAGTCTCTGTTTCGGCACCCTGCCGGGACGGGGAAGTACCCTCGGAGCCATCTCCATCGACTCCACCGCCATCTCCATCGCCGTTGCCGACTCCCATGATGAAGAGGGAGTAGTTCTCTCTCGAGGCTAAGGGCTCTACCGGTAGCTATGTGTTCATCTCTCTCTATGCGTGATCTTATGAGATCATGAGCTTTGTAATCTATATATCTATTCTGCTACTCAAGTGCTTGAATTAATCTGCTTATCCCCACGTGTGTGAAGTTGACAGTGTGCACACCGTGTGGCACTTTGGCTAAGGTTACATAAATATTTATCATGAGTATAATTTGAGTTGGATGTCTCTATGAGATTGTGGTGTTTGTTGGAACCATCTAGCGCTCAAGGTGACAGTGAGAGGGTATCTAGATGGGGAATGCGAACTTTAAGGTGTGCTGTTATAGCCCTACATTGTCCAACCGGAGAGTAGTTCAGGGTAGCATCATAAAGAGAAGATATTTATATGAGAGTGTTCACTAGTGAAAGTATGATCCCTAGGCCTTGTTTCTAAGCATTGAAACACCGCTCACAATCAGTCCTATTACATGTTTGCTTGTTGCCACTCTTATTTCAGATTGCAATTACCACTTATAATCATCCATACTACTTGTATTTCACTATCTCTTCGCTGAACTAGTGCACCTATACACCTGACAAGTGTATTGGGTGTGTTGGGGACACAAGAGAATTCTTGTATCTTGACTGCAGGGTTGCTCGAGAGGGATACCTTTGACCACTTCCTCCCTGAGTTCGATAAACCTTGGGTGATCCACTTAAGGGAAACTTGCTGCTGTTCTACAAACCTCTGCACTTGGAGGCCCAACACTCTCTACAAGAATAGAAGCGTGCGTAGACATCACTGGCCTACTGACATGGGGTGCCAAGTGCCGCATCTAACTGGCATTTGTTGGGTTCGCAGCATAGAAAACAAAAAATTCCTACGATGGGAACTACTATACGCCAAGATCTATCTACTACATACAAGCAACAGGTGGATATACATCCATAGAGAACATACACTCAAAGACAACAAAGCTTTGTTAATGAGATGGAACTCATGGATGATGTAGTCGTATACTTGCCGATCTCAAGATCGTGATGAAGTCCAGCAGGTCCAGTAGGTCCAGCTCTAGCACGTCCATCAGATCTAGCTCCAGCAAGTCCAACACCACCAAGTCCAGCACCGCAAAGTAGTGGTGCATCCGTGATCGCACACACGTACGGTACCCCGACAACCTCCGTCCCCTGCTCCAGCAAAGTAGCGGAAGCAACAACTCCTTTACAGATAAAGCCACTAGGAACATGTATCTCACTAATCCGAGACCATGGGGGAAAATACTATAGGGGTAGAGAGATCCTTCACGAGGAGGTGTGAGAAAGGAGTGAGAGGGGGCCTTTTATAGGATAAGGGGGGTACCCCTCCCCATGGCCGACACCCCATGGGGGGTGACTCCTCACCTCCCCCATTCATGTGGTGGTAACCCCCTCCACATAAATTTGCCCCTTAACATTCCCCTTTAAAGTCTTCACTTTAAATGCATTCAATTTCTCCAAATTTAATGCTCTCTCATTTAATAAAACACTTTTATTAATTTTATTCAGAATTTTGTTAATTAATTTAATTAACAAACATTCATATAAAAAACCCTGCAACATTTCAATATTACATGTAGAACCAATTTCAACAATTTCACCCAAAACAGTTTCGGTGTCTATTGAAATAATTCCATCGCTTTCTTAAATATTTATCTGAAACATATTTGCTCCTAATGGTGTCGGTATCCCTTAAGTGCGTCACCCTACAGTTCACGAATAATGCAGACATGATCAAGACCCCTCTCAGATCAATAATCAGAAGCGGGACCTGGAGATCCATATTGACTCCCACACATTCAACGATGACTCTTGTGATCGTGTGAACCTTTAACGTCGTAACTAAATCCCTTTGTATCGCGATATGTTACATGTCCGAGATTCGATCATTGGTATCTCCATACCTAGTTTGATCTCATTACCGACATGAACTCTTTTCTCGTTCCTGTGATATAACATTCTAGTGATCTCATCACTTGCTCGCAATCTAACCAATGTGATATCACCGAGAGGGCCCAGAGTATATCTATCCGTCATCGGGATGGACAAATCTCACTCTTGGTCCATGAGCCTCTACATAACACTTTCGTAGCACTGAACCCACCTTTATAATCACCCTTCACGGTGCGACGTTTGATGTTATCAAGATACTGTTTCAGTGTGAGTGATTGACATGATCTCATGGTCTAAGGACTAGGATTAATTCTCATGATGTTATAGTAATATAAACACAATGACTTTGATCGTAATGCTATACTTTGGATGAAAGTTCATCACATCATTCTACTAATGGTGTGACCTCGTTATTAACAACATCCAATGTCCATGATCAGGAAACCTTGATCATCTTGTTAATCAACGAGCTAGTTTATAAGAGAGGCATAATTAGGAACTTTCCTTTTTTATTAAACACACATGTATTAACGTTTCCAAATTAATACAATTATAGCATACAAAATAAACATTTATCATAAACAAGGAATAATATAATAACCACTTTATTATTGCCTCTCGAGCATATTCCCTTCAGTCTCCCACTTGTACTAGAGTCAATAATCTAGTTTGAAAAACTTTGCGTATTGAACACCTATGGCTTTCTAGTGTTGCATATACACGATTGCTAGTGGTTAACATAATCTCCGGATCTGACAGTTTTAGGTCAGTGTGTATTTGCATGTCTTTGCGTCTCTACGCATCACTCATTCTCAAATGAGATGGCATTGTATAAATTTGGTCCTTTGGTGATACCTTTAGTTCGTTCAGGTTAAAATATATTTATATTATTGTCATACAATATATCTTCATAGTATTAGCCCACTTTGAACCACACCTAGTTTGATTTAAAATAACAAACTACTTAACACAAATGCCCTCCTTTGCTGCTACTATAGCAGTCATATACTTAGCCTTTTGTTGTAGTATCCGTCATAATGTCTCAACTTTGGAACTCATCCAAATCCATCATGGAACATCTTTTCCATTACATTGTGCCACCCATAGTCTAAATTGAGATAAATTTGATATGTATCTTATGACAAAACTAGTATCAATGTAACACTTTACAGTGAACTACCTTTAACTATTTGTCACTTATACATGATATATTCTTAGTTCTTCCAAAGCTCATAAGAATATCTTTACTATCGCCCAATGATCATCTTATGAATCATTCTGGTATGTGCTCATAACATTTAGAGCATAGGACATATCTGGATATATACATATCACGGTATAATCGATCAAAATCTTCATGTGATTTTACTCACCAAGTGTTGAAACACTTGAATCTTGATACAATCCTTTCCATGCAGCAAAAACCTTTCTTGTTGTTTCCATATTGAACCCTTTCAATATCTCATATATGTACGTCTGGCACAACCATATTAGCGCCTCAATCTATCCATATAGATATTGATGCTAAATATTCCGGTTTTGCCCGAGTCTTTCATCGAAATCCTATTTTAATGACATTCTTAACTTGTGTCAATAAAAGATACATCATTTCCAATCAATAATATGTACTCTACATAATGTATTAGAAATTTGTCTCAGCGCTCCCACTTAATTTCTTGCAAATGCAAGCATCTTCATCGTCTCCGATGAAATTAAACTCCTTTAACATTTTCATCATGGTGAAGATTCCAACTCTGCTACGCTCACTTCAACTATTGAAGTTTGCATGCCCTTTTAGCACCCTTTGAATTAACAAAACCCTTCATACCGTGTCTTGTACACGTCCTAGGTAACCATTCTATTAAAAGAACATTGTTTTGTTTGTTCCACTACCATACACCAAATTATATGTAGTGGTTGCTACGTTAATCCGCCAAGACTAAATATCGCTATGAAATATCAAATCTTGTTAGAGTCAACTCCTTGAACATTGTCTTAAACTTCTTTCTGACATGTTGACTATTTCATAGATGTTAAACATCCATGTCTATTTCCTTATAGATCCAAACACGACCGATAGGCTTCACGCCTTTCCGGAGGGTCTTCCAAGTTCAGAAACTTGATTTCACGTGTATGGATACTATCATGGATTCTATGACTTCTAGTCATTTTAGGGAGTCAGGGCCCATCAATGCTTCTTTCCATGCAGTCGGTTCATCATTGTCAAAACAATAACGACTTCTATATCAAATCTCACTATTTGATTCTTACTCGATGCATACGGTTCAAATAGGTCTAATCTCCAAGATCACACCCTTTGTAATCACGGGAGCCATGAGCATTGTGGCCGCCACCGGGACACTTTCCAACGCTGCGCTACTTAGCACATATAGCTAAGGTTCAACAACCTTATCAAAGTTATATTGTCCTCCCACTTAACTTTTCGTGAAAAATTCCTTCTCAAGAAACTTGACGTTCCAAGCGACAAAATCTTTTGTCCTCGGTGTTATGGAGGAATTCCCAACAAATTATCTGGGATAACCTACAAAGACATGCTTATCGGACTTTGGTTGTAAACATTTTATTTATGCATAGCATACCAAAATTTAAGAAAAGACAATTCAGGCTTTATCCCAAACCATAACTCATATGGTGTCATTTCAACGGATCACGATGGTGCTCTTTTCAGTGTAAAAGCGGTAGTCTCTAAAGCTTTGATCCTTAAAACATAATGGCAGTTTTATTAATGACACCTTTGGTCTTACCATGTCAAACAAGGTTTTATTTGATCTCTCGAATATACCTGATGGCTCAATGCATGACGCCCAGAAAAATGCTTGAAGGTGGTGTTGACGTAGAGCTCGTTGGGAACCCCAAGAGGAAGGTATGATGAGCACAACATCAAGTTTCCCTCAGTTATGAAACCAAGGTTTAATCGAACCCGTAGGAGCAAGGAAACACCCCAAAGGTGTAGCTGAGCTTTGGCAGGGCGCACTACCGGTGCTAGTAGCAACATGGAGACCTGCACAACACAACCACAGAACTTTGTCCCCAACTTGCGATGAGGTTGTCAATATCATCGTGTTTTGCGGAAAACAAAGGATTAAACATATCGAATGGAAAGAAGTAAAAGTTTGCAGAAAGTAAACACAAAAAGTAAACAGTTTGTAGATTGTATGTAAAGAAAAAAGGACCGGGATCCATAGTTCACTAGAGGTGGCTCTCCTTAGATAGATAAGATGTTGGGTGACCAAATTACAGCGGGGCAATTGACAAACACCGAGAAAGCAATACATGCATATACTAATCATCTTGACTCCTCTGAGACTTGATTGGGCATTACAACATAATACATAGACCGCCATCCAACTGCATCTAAGACTAATAATCCACCTTCAGGATATCATCCGAACCCCCTCCAGTATTAAGTTGCAAGCAACAGATTATTGCTTTACGAACTGCGTGTAAAGTAAACAATACAATTGTTCTATGAACAAAGGATCGTTGTTTTCTCCCTAGTAGCAACAGCACATCTAGTACCTTAGAGATTTCTGTCACTTCCCTAGATTACCAGAGGCATGAACCCACTATCGAGCATAAATACTAACTCTTGGAGTTGCTAGAATCTACTTGGCCAAGATAGCTACTAACAACGGAAAGCATGCAAGATCTCAAATAACAAAGACATGATAGAATCAATAATCAATCTAAAATAGCATCACAATATTCATCGGATCCCCGCAAACACAACATGTATGAATTACAAATAGATGATCTTGATCATGAACGGAGCTCACAAGATCTAAACATGAAAGCACAAAGGAGGAGAAACCAGCCATCTAGCTACTACATGGATCCGTAGTCCAAGGATGAACTACTCACGCATCACACCGGAGGCTTGCATGGTGATGAAGAAGGCCTCCCGGGTGAATTCCCCTCTCCGGCAGGGTGCCGGGAAGAGCTTCACATCCCCCCGATCTAGGGACAGAGATGACAGCGGCTATAGACTCTTTCGTGGATTTTTGATCGGGTACTTAGGGTTTTCGTCCCGAGTGCAACTTATAGGCGGAAGGAGAGGCCGAGGGGGTGTTGGGGTCGGCCAGACCACCCCCTGGGGCAGGCCAAGCCTGGCCGCGCGGCCAGGTGGTGTGGCCGGCCCCTGGCCCCTCTCCGTCTCGTATTCTGGCACTTGATCCGTTCCGGAAAAATAGGCACTTTGGCTTTTGTCCCGTCCAATTCCGAGAATATTTATTTTCTGACTTTCCTGGAACCAAAAACAGCAGAAAACAGGCAGCTGGCACTGTGGCTCTTGTTAATAGGTTAGTCCAAGAAATCATAATAAAATTACTCCAAAGTTGGAACAAAACACAAGAAAGTGGATAAAACTAAGCATGGAACATCAAAAATTATAGATACATTTGCAATGTATCAATACCATACTCCTATGGTTTATTGGGAAGTGCAAATTCAAGGAACAATTCCTAAAATCTTAGGTGTTTTCCTAAACATGTAACTCAAATATCTTTCTTCGAATCATGAACTCTTTATTTTCTTGTTACAATGATTTTCCACTTCATCTTGAAAGTCTCTGAATAATTTTCAAATGTTTCATACTTCTTCCTTATTAAGTAAATATATAGATATATTCACGCAAATTTCTGGAGAAATCATATGAAGCAAAAAGATCCATCGCATTTGGCTACACATAATGGACTATGCACATCAGTATGCACAATTTCCAATAAGCTAGTCATCCGTTCCTCTTTGGCCTATGGACGGAGTTTCAATTATCACGAGGAAAGTCTCACAAGCGTCAATTGATCAAAATCAAAGACTCCAAAAATCCATCAACATGGAGTTTCTTCATGTTTTCTTTCCAATATAATTTAAACAGCGATGTCACTTCATAAGTGATCTTTTAATCATTTGTCTTGCGACATTTTAGCAATAGTGTTTATGGATGTTATTTCTCCCACTAGACTTGTAAAAGTTCATCCATCCTTTATGGAATACAATAATTATTTGAATAACCATTGTTCTTATAATACCGGAACAAAATAACAATTATTTAAACAAACCTTGAACACAAGCTTTGATCTCAACGAGAAACGTAATAACACTTTATTTGTTTTCGATGAACATCGTCACTTATTCTCTTCCTAGTTACTTAGGCCGTTGTTGTTCATGAATTGCGTTGTCCTGTATGACACTTCATACCAACCAATTCGGTATCCAATACCCAAGAACCACATTGTTTAACAAGCAAAGAATACAGCCATAACATGTATATCTTCTATATACCTAAGTCGGACATCTCCAACCTTTTCTTTTCTACCAAATATTTTATAGATTCTCTTTCAGCAATTCCTTTTCTTTTAAAGTAATCTATCAACATCAATAGTGGTGTCATTCACATGACACATAGTACAAAGTGTATATAGTCAAATACTAATACCTTTGGACTTGCACTTTGAAGTGGATCACCATCATCAAATGTTTGGTGTTCTTTCAAAAATCCATTCTTTAGTAATCTATTAGTGTAGTAAACATTTTACTTACATCTTCTATTCATCCTTATCATGACAACTTTCATGATCAAGCTACTATAGCCTATAAGGAAGAATCACGAGTATAATGTTAGTTCCCAAAACCTTTTTGGTAGATTAGGGCGCCTAGCATCTCCATCCTTCACAAATTCTCATACAATATGAAAACATGTATTTTGCTAAATTATACTCTATCATAATGCAACCAAAAACATTGTTTCGGATATCACAATATCTTCCACATATGATGGTTTCTGAAACAATTATTTGAGCTCCTAGATAACCTCGATATTAAAACAAATTTTGAATATCTAAAATCATGGAGGCAAACATGATACTTTATATACTAACATTGGAATTCTTACTCTTGATTTAATACTACTTATTAAACTTCATGGAGTAAATAGAGTTTGTTGAAAGTTTGCAATAGGACTTATAAACTTTAAATTGACATTCAAAACAATACGATACCAGTTCGTAAAGTAAATATCTAAAACTCTATAGTTCTATTATCTTAATTAAAACTAAGCATAAGGTAGTAAACAAATGCCAATGACTGCAACAAATTATGCAAATTCACTTTGATTTAGTTTATGACAAATTTGGTTCGATTAATCCAAATTAGAAATGAACTCCCACTCAAAAACGACATCCCTCGTGCCTTTTTGGTGATTACATGAACCAAATCCACTACACCAAGTCCGATCATCACGTCAGTCGGTGTAGCTTCAAAGGCGAGCATCAATATGGTCATCACATCAACTATATGACTCATGCTTAACCTTTCGGTCCGTGTTCCGAGGCCATGTTTGTACATACTAGGCTCGCCAAGTAAGAACCTTAGTACTCACGTGTGTAAAACTGTCTTACACCCGTTGTATGAAAGCGTAGAGTCGAGTACACCCGATCATCACGTGATGTCTCGAAACACGATCCATAGAACAGTGCATACTTAAGGAAGAACACATTTTATCTTGATATTTAAATGAGGGATCATCTTATAACGCTACTAAAACGACAAACTAGCAATATAAGATGCAAACATCATATGTGTAAAGTGGAATGATATGGTCCATGCATTTGATCACTATCATGTGCATCGTGGTATGATCTCTATCATTCCCTTATGTGTAAGGCCAATGTCTATGGAACTTACACGTTAGGTGTGTTGTAAGGGTATCAACTGTACATCAACTTACAACATTTCCATATCATGACACTAGCCCAACAACAATCTAAACTAGACGCCTCTAATTTATCAATTGCAAGTTTTTACATGGCTTAGGACTTTCGAAGATAGAACCGGTCTTACCTACGAACATGGAACCACAATGATGATAACTAAGTTATTAGCAACTCGTTGTAAATTAGATATTGACTATAGTAGGAGAGACAGACACCCTCCAGCCACTTATGCAAAACTAGTTGCATGTTAGTCATGGAACCGGTCTCATGTGCGATGACATGTAAAGTTGGTCCGGGCCGCTTCATCCCACTATGCCACCAATATCCAAAATACATGAAAGAAGCAATAACATGATCATCATCGCCCGCATACTCTTATGTGTTCTACCCGTGCAAAGAACCTACGCATAGATCAGGCTCTGATACCACTATTGGGTTCGCAGCATAGAAAACAAAAAATCCTACGATGAGAACTACTATACACCAAGATCTATCTACTAGATACAAGAAACGGGTGGATATACATTCATAGAGAACATACCCTCAAAGACAACAAAGCTTTGTTAACGAGATGGAACTCATGGATGATGTAGTCGTACACTTGCCGATCTCAAGATCGTGATGATGTCTAGCAGGTCCAGCTCCAACACGTCCATCATATCTAGCTCCACCAAGTCCAGTACCATCAAGTCCAGCATCGCAAAGCAGCGGTGCGTCCGTGATCGCACACACGTCAGGTACCCCGACATCCTCCATCCTTGCTCCAGCAAAGCAGCAAAAGCAGCAACTCCTTTCCAGGTAAAGCCACCAGGAACATGTATCTCGCTAATCCGAGACCATGGGGGGAAATACTAGAGGGGGAGAGATCCTTCACGAGGAGGTGTGAGAAAGAAGGAGTGAGAGGGGGGCCTTTTATAGGAGGAGGGGGGTACCCCTCCCCATGGCCGGCGCCCCATGGGGGGTGACTCCTCACCTCCCCCATTCATGTGGTGGTAACCCCCTCCACATAAATTTGCCCCTTAACATTCCCCTTTAAAGTCTTCACTTTAAATGCATTAAATTTCTCCAAATTTAATGCTCTCTCATTTAATAAAACTCTTTTATTAATTTTATTCAGAATTTTTTTAATTACTTTAATTAGCAAACATTCATATAAAACCCCCTGCAACATTTCAATATTACATGCAGAACCAATTTCAGCAATTTCACCCGAAACAGTTTTGGTGTCTACTGAAATAATTCCAGCGCTTTCTTAAATCTTTATGTGAAACATATTTGCTCCAAATGGTGTCGGCATCCTTTAAGTGTGTCACCCTATGGTTCACGAATACTGCAGACATGATCGAGACCCCTCTCAGATCAATAATAAGAAGCGGGACCTAGAGATCCATACTAACTCCCACACATTCAACGATGACTCTTGTGATCGTGTGAACCTTTAACGTCGTAACTAATTCCCTTTGTCTCGCGATATATTACATGTCCGAGATTCGATCATTGTTATCTTCATACCTAGTTTGATCTCATTACCGACATGTACTCTTTTCTTGTTCCCGTGATATAACATTCTAGTGATCTCATCACTTGCTTGCAAGCTAACCAATGTGATATCAACGTGAGGGCCCAGAGTATATCTATCCGTCATCGGGATGGACAAATCTCACTCTTGGTCCATGAGCCTCTACATAACACTTTCGTAGCATTGAACCCACCTTTATAATCACCCTTTCATGGTGTGACGTTTGATGTTATCAAGATACTCTTCCAGTGTTAGTGATTGACATGATCTCATGGTCTAAGGACTAGGATTACTTCGTATGATGTTATAGCAATATAAACACAATGACTTTGATCGTAATGCTATACTTCGGATGAATGTTCATCACATCATTCCACTAATGTCGTGACCTCGTTATTAACAACATCCAATGTCCATGATCAGGAAACCTTGATCATCTTGTTAATCAACGAGCTAGTTTATAAGAGAGACATAACTAAGAACTTTCCTTTTGTTTATTAAACACACATGTATTAACGTTTCCAAATTAATACGATTATAGCATGCAAAATAAACATTTATCATAAACAAGGAATAATATAATAACCACTTTCTTATTGCCTCTCGGGCATATTCCCTTCAGCATTACCTCTTCGCACTACAGATCTAATCTGACACGTTTGTAGGCGAGTGAATGGCTGACGATGGAGGCTTCCTGGCTCACCGGTGCTGGTGGCGGTGGACGGCGGTGCCAGTGCGGATGGTGGACCTGGACGGTGTTCCGGTGATCTTCGTCGATGGAGGAGTGGACGACGTGATGCGTCTGATCATGACGAGCTTGCGGGTGTGTTCGTCGTCAGCTTCCCCTTCATCTAGCAATGGTGAGGCGCAACCGGAGTCGTGCGGCTGCTGCGGGGCTCCGACGAGAAGGTGCGCATGCTGGGGTCCTGTGAGATGGGAAGGAGGGCGATGCGACTTAGAAGAGAGAGCCGAAGATGACAAAGGAGAGAAGAGGGGTCAGGGCGGCTGAACCTCATAGTCGAGCTCGATCTGTAGCGGTGGCGGCGAGACAGAACTCGACATATGGCGTCTAGGGTTTCACGAAGAGGAGAAAAAAGAACGGGCGAGACCCAAATGGTTTACAAGGAGGCGAAGGCGTGCGGAAAGGGGCAAAAACACGAATGTATTGACCGGATTTTGAGGAAGTGTCGATCGGATCAAACCGTACGTGTTCGCGTTAGAACCTCGGCCAGAGGAAGAAGATGTCGGGATGGGTTCTGTTGTTAGCGGTGGATGAGGGGGAGGAGGCTAGGCTGGTCTGTTAGGCTGGCCGTGGGCCGACAGTGGCTGCTGCGCTGCGCGCGGGCGGGAGAAAGAGAAACATCCGGCTCGGTGCGGCCCAGCTAGGTAGGGTAGTTAGGTTTTTTTTTATTTTGTTTTTATTATTTGTTTCTAGTTTCTCTAATAAGTTTTGAAATATAGCCCCAAATGAGCTCAAACCAAAACCCAAAATTTTCAAAAATTCAAAAAATCATTTTAGGACTCTAGGGAAACATATTCATGTCCAACAAAAATACAAACATGTATTTTTTCCTTTAAACCGTAAATAGGCGCATTTGGAGTTTTCTAATAGGGTTTTCACAAATGGTTTTGGAAAAAGGGGTTTTGAGATGATGCTAATGATGCAATGCACATGAATGCAATGTAAAATCGCATATATAAAATTTGGGATGTTACATAATGCAGGAGAATGCAGTTAATGGTATGTTTCCGCGGCAAACATAAATTTCTGAATCCCCAACAATTCTATTTCCCCATGCAATTTTGTAGCAACTATGTTAATAGAAAATATTTGTCCACCATTGTCTTTGACTTTATCCCAAATCCTAAATCAATTATTTTATTGTTTTCACCCATTGAGATTTTGAATGTATGATTAAGTTACTGCATGTTGCTCAGGATGATGATATGGTTAACAAGAGGAAGTCTAAGCTGAAGTTTAGTTCCACATGGAAAGTTGGAGGAGAGTTACACCATCTTATAAGGTAGAGTTGTTCACCACTTTGTAAAGTGAGTGAGAAGAGGAGAACTATACGCGCGCTCCTCCTCCGACGACGCCGCTCGCACGCATGCACGTCCGCCCGCCCGTTGCGGGTTGCGGGTTGTGGGAATCTCGCCGAGCCGAGCTTTATTTTTGCTGCTTGGGAAAACTTGTGCGGTTTTGACAGACGTGTCAACAATTAACCTATTCGGGTCGCTCCTGGATCGTGGGTTATCTGTAACCGACCCGAACGTGCCCTATGCGGAACTCCCGAGCCGCTCTATATAAACTCCAGTGTGGCTTCCACCACGAACACACCGAAAACCAATCTAGGGTTTGCCAACCTCTCTGCTTGCGCCACCACCGTAGTCTACTCCATCCCGCTTGTCGGCGTGCACCAGCGGACGGGAGAGCAGGTCTCCGGAACCACTCGCCTTTGCAATCCTGTACGGGAGAGGGCGAATAAGGTTTTTGGGAAGCGCCCTGCGCGACTGCTCAAGTTCTGCATCACGGCTCGTCTTCCATCCAAGTCGGGCGGTGTTGCCTATCGTCGTCTTCGCCGCCGTCTGCTTCGACCAATCTTCCCCAAGGCTACTGCTGCGATTACTGCAATCGGACGGTACGTGCGACGTGCTGCTGTCTGGTTATTAATCATGTTCTGTGAGTACATGTTTAGCTGCTGCCTATTTCCGTTCATCTTGTTGTTTAGTACATCTAGTATGTTCGAGTTACATGTGCGAGTAGCTGGTATTGTCATGTTTAATATTCTGGAATTAATCACGGAAATTGTGCCTAATTATCCAACAATCCAAAAACCTTATTGTAGGCAATTTTCCGAGATAAACATGGGACACTTGGCCGATGCGATGAAGCCGGAAAAGTTTACCGGTGTTCATTTTAAGAGGTGGCAGTATAAGACCACTATGTGGCTGCAAAATCTGAAAGTATTCGAGGTTAGTGAGGGTTTACCTGAAGGAACTATATCTGAACAAGATCAGAACAAGTTCAAGGAAACCAATCTTGCCTTTGTGGGATGCGTTCTGAGTGTTCTGGACAACAAGCTGTTTGATGTGTACATGCACTTCAAAGATGGCAAAGAGCTCTGGGAGGCACTGAACGCTAAGTTCGGTGTAACAGATGCTGGCAGTGAACTGTACATCATGGAGAACTTTCATGATTACAGGATGGTTAACAATCGTTCTGTAGTCGAACAAGCTCATGAGATACAGTGCTTTGCCAAAGAGCTTGAAATCCTTAAGTGTAACTTACCCGACAAGTTTGTGGCTGGGTGCATCATTGCAAAGTTGCCTTCTTCATGGAGGAATTTCGCCACAACTCTCAAACATAAGACACAAGAGATATCGGTTGAAAACCTGATAGCGTCTCTTGATGTTGAGGAGAAGGCTCGGGCTAAGGACACTGCTGAGAAAGGAGGCGAGGGCCAGTCTAGCACCAACATGGTGCAGAAGAGGACCTTCAACAAGAACAAAGGGAACTATAAGCCCTCCTTCAATAAGCCTGAAAAGACTACAACCTTCAAGAAGAAGAAGAAGCCGAACAAGTCCGAGCTAGGTTGCTTTACCTGTGGAGAGCTCGGGCACTTTTCCAAGAACTTCCCAGAACGTGCAGATCGTAAAGGGAAAAAGGGGAAGACCGTCAACGTCGTGACTGCTAGCAATGCTGATGGGTATGGTAATCTATTTACTGTTCTTTCAGTTTTTCAATCACCATGTTGGTGGATTGATACGGGTGCTAATATTCATGTGTGTGCTAACATCTCTATGTTCACTTCTTATCAGGTCGCTTGGGATTCATCCGTCCTAATGGGGAATGGGTCACATGCTTATGTTCATGGTGCTGGCACGGTGGATCTGAAGTTCACTTCGGGAAAGATCGTGCAGCTGAAGAACGTGCAACATGTCCCTTCCATGAACAAGAATCTCGTTAGCGGCTCCCTTCTATGCAGAGATGGGTTTAAGGTTGTTTTTGAGTCTAATAAAGTCATTGTGTCGAGACATGGACAATTTATTGGTAAAGGATATGAGTGCGGAGGGTTGTTCCGCTTTCCACTTTCAGATTTTTGTAATAAGTCCGTAAACCATATTTGTGGCGGTGTTAATGATGATACCAGTGTTTGGCATTCTCGTTTATGTCACATTAATTTTGGTTTGATGTCCAAGTTGTCCAATATGAGTTTAATTCTGAATTTCACTATTGACCAAAGGTTCCAAGTGCCATAGTTGTGTGCAATCAAAGCAACCTCGAAAGCCTCACAAGGCAGCCGAGGAGAGAAACTGGGCACCTCTAGAGCTCATACATTCTGATCTTTGTGAGATAAATGGTGTGTTGACAAAAGGTGAAAAGAGATATTTTATGACTTTGATTGATGATGCGACTAGATACTGCTATGTTTATTTGTTGCGCACAAAAGATGAAGCTTTAGACTACTTTAAAATTTATAAAGCCGAAGTTGAAAATCAACTAGAGAGAAATATCAAACGTCTTAGGTCGGATCGTGGTGGTGAATATTTTCCCAACATCTTCGATGAATTCTGTGAGGAACATGGCATTATTCATGAAAGGACGCCTCCCTACTCGCCTCAATCAAACAGGGTTGCCGAGAGGAAAAACCGCACACTGACTGACTTGGTGAATTCCATGTTAGCCACCGCTGGTTTATCTAAGGCATGGTGGGGGAGGCCTTGTTGACAGTGTGTCATGTCCTAAATAGAGTTCCTAACAAGAATGAAGATAAAACCCCTTATGAGGAGTGGGCTGGGAGAAAACCATCACTTTCTTACTTGCGCACTTGGGGGTGTTTGGCTCAGGTCAACATACCAATTCCTAAGAAACGCAAATTTGGACCAAAGACAGTGGATTGCATCTTTCTAGGATATGCTCCGCGGAGTGTAGGCTATAGATTTTTAGTAGTTAAATCTGAGGTTCCTGATATGCATGTTGATACTATAATGGAATCTCGTGATGCAACATTCTTTGAGAATATGTTTCCTATGAAAGATATGCATAGCACTGCTAGAATTTCTTCTGAAATACTTCCTGAAACTAGTGCATCTAGTGAGAATTTTGAGCAACCACGTGAGGAAGAAGTCCTAGAGAAGGATGACAATGAAGCTCCTACACGGAGTAAGAGACAGAGGGTTGCAAAATCCTTTGGAGATGATTTCATTGTGTACCTTGTGGATGATACTCCCACTTCCATTGCAGAGGCATATGCATCTCCTGATGCAGATGATTGGAAATAAGCTGTTCATAATGAGATGGACTCGATTCTTTCTAATGGAACTTGGAAACTATCAGAACGACCCCATGGCTGTAAGCCTGTGGGTTGCAAGTGGGTGTTCAAGAAGCTAAGGCCTGATGGTACTATTGAAAAGTACAAGGCTCGACTTGTAGCAAAAGGCTACACCTAGAGAGAAGGTGAAGATTACTTTGACACCTATTCACCTGTTGCTAGACTGACCACCATTCGAGTACTACTATCCCTGGCTGCCTCTTATGGTCTTATCGTTCATCAAATGGACGTTAAGACAGCTTTCCTCAATGGAGAGTTGGAAGAGGAGATCTATATGGATCAGCCTGATGGGTTTGTGGTAAAAGGTGAACAGAGAAAGGTGTGCAAGTTGTTAAAATCTTTATATGGCCTGAAGCAAGCACCTAAGCAATGGCATGAGAAGTTTGACAGAACATTAACTTCTGTTGGCTTTGTCATTAATGAGGCTGACAAGTGCGTCTACTATCGCCATGGTGGGGGCGAAGGTGTTATATTATGTTTGTACGTGGATGATATCCTTATCTTTGGTACAAACATGAATGTGATAAATGAAGTTAAGTCCTTTCTGTCAAAGAGCTTTGATATGAAAGATCTGGGAGAAGCTGATGTTATTCTGAATATCAAGCTGATTAAGCACGAGAGTGGGATTACTTTGACGCAATCACACTATGTTGAGAAGATCTTGAGCCGTTTCCGTTTCGTTGATGGCAAGTCTTCCCCAACACCTTATGATCCCAGTGTGACATTACGGAAAAACAAGAAAGAGCCGAAAGAACAATTGAGATACTCTCAAATCGTTGGCTCACTCATGTACTTAGCTAGCGCGACAAGACCCGACATCTCTTTTGTTGTGAGCAAGTTGAGTAGGTTCATGTCTAACCCGGGTACTGAACATTGGTGTGCACTTGAAAGGGTCATGCGCTATCTATGTGGTACAATGAGTTATGGGATACACTATTTGGGGCATCCAGCGGTGCTCGAAGGATATAGTGATGCGAACTGGATCTCGGATGTAGATGGACTCTACGCCACTAGCGGGTATGTATTTACCTTTGGAGGTGGCGCGGTATCACGGAGATCTTGCAAACAAACCATATTGACAAGGTCGACTATGGAGGCAGAACTTGCTGCTTTAGACACAACCACTATAGAGTCAGAATGGCTGCGTGAACTCTTGATGGACTTGCCGGTGGTTGAGAAACCTATACCGGCCATCCTCTTGAATTGTGATAATCAAACTGTTATTGTCAAAGTGAACAATTCTAAGGATAACGCGAAGTCATCAAGACACGTCAAGAGACGTTTGAAGTCTGTCAGGAAATTGAGAAACTCCGGAGTAATTACTGTTACGTATATTCAAACTGACAAAAACCTGGCAGATCCCTTTACAAAGGGACTATCACGAAACGTGATAGAAAGTGCATCGAGAGAGATGGGTTTGAGACCCATGGATGTTACACAGTAGTGGTAACCCAACCTTTTTGATCGGAGATCCCGTGAATTAGGACCTGGGAAAAACAAGCTAGTGGTCTGACGGAGGACAGTATTAGACAACCCTCTCTATGTGAAAATGTACAACTCTCAAAAGTTGTAAGGCAGGTTGGCAACATGCCTTAATGTGTTTCTGTTGACTATGATTAGCAAAGATGCTGTCCTACAGAGCATTCTTGAAAGAACACACCTATACGAGTTCCAATTGTTAAACGTCGCAATCTATGAGATTTGGGTGATCTCTAGTAAACTCATGAAGAGACCAAGTAGTATGACGCATATGCTACACCCGCGGGGTAGGCTACTGGCAGCCAGGTACTAGTTATGACTTTGTGTGAAATCTAAAAGCACCAAACTTGCAATTCAAGGTTCATCCATTGTTCAAGTTGTCGATAGACGTAGCTCAAGGTTCTAGGCGGAAGTTCAACTTAACAGTCTCTGCTGAAACACTGGTATATAAACAAGTAGCGATAGTTGACAAATCTTCAAATGGGCATTTGAGATCTGGTGGGGGATTGTTAGAAATAATGGGCTAAATAAATAAGCCTATATAGATTTCAGATTTTCCCTAAATCTCAAAGCCCATGTGTGTGGAAGCCCATGTGTGATTTGGCCCAATTTGGTGGCAGCTCACATATGAGTGGAGTGAGAGCTAAAGTTTAGTCCCACATGGAAAGTTGGAGGAGAGTTACACCACCTTATAAGGTGGAGTGGTTTACCACTTAGTAAAGTGAGTGAGAAGAGGAGAACTACACGCGCGCTCCTCCTCCGACGACGCTGCCGCTTGCACGCACTCCCGCCCGTTCGTCTCGTCACGACGCGTGCGCGCGCCGCGGGTTGCGGGTTACGGGTTGCGGGAATTGAGCCGAGGTTTATTTTTCCTGCTTGGGAAAACTTGTGCGGTTTTGACAGACGTGTCAACAGTTAGCCTATTCGGGTCGCTCCCGGATCGTAGGCTATCTGTAACCGACCCGAACGTGTGCAAAGTGGGCTTGGTCCACGACGTGCCCTATGCGGGACTCCCGAGCCGCTCTATATAAACTCCAGTGCGGCTTCCACCACGAACACACCGAAAACCAATCTAGGGTTTGCCAACCTCTCTGCTTGCGCCGCCACCGTAGTCTACTCCATCCCGCTTGTCGGCGTGCACCGGCGGACGGGAGAGCAGGTCTCCGGAACCACTCGCCTTTGCGATCCTGTATGGGAGAGGGCGAATAAGGTTTTTGGGAAGCGCCCTGCGCGACTGCTCAAGTTCTGCATCACGGCTCGTCTTCCATCCAAGTCGGGCGGTGTTGCCTATCGTCGTCTTCGTCGCCGTCTGCTTCGACCAATCTTCCCCAAGGCTACTGTTGCGATTACTGCAATCGAACGGTACGTGCGACGTGCTGCTGTCTGGTTATTAATCATGTTCTACGAGTACATGTTTAGCTGCTGCATGTTTCTGTTCATCTTGTTGTTTAGTACATCTAGTATGTTCGAGTTACATGTGCGAGTAGCTGGTATTGTCATGTTTAATATTCTGAAATTAATCATGCCTAATTATCCAACATATTTTTTAACCGTGTTATGGATCTTACTGGCTGCAGCGAAATCATAATTTTTTCCATGTACAAGCTAGGAAAAATGCAAAATCTCTTCCTAAACTCAGTCATCTACTAAAAAAGGCAACTGTAAATCTACTACTCCCTCCGTCAAGAAATCAGTGACTTGACTTAAATTTGAATGAATCTAGACACTTTTTAGTATATAGATATATGCTAGTCTAAATAAATGCTAGTGAGTTATTTATGGACAGAGGTAACCACGACAGCAGAGCAGAATGTCCGATTCGCGCGGGAAACATGGAAAGTTTCCGCGAAAGGAAAATATAGAAGCCAAAACCATCTCAAGGCCCATCCAAAAGGCCTACGCCCCATCCTTCCGGCCCACCCATCAATCGGCAGCGAGAGGACTGGGAGAAGAACCGAACACGCCGCCGCCGCCGCCGCCACCGCCGCCGCAGCAAGTCTCGACTTGTTCCTCCCAGCGAGCGTTGGCGAGCGACCGCCGTCCACCATCGCCGACGACTCCCGGTACCTCTCAGTCCGCCAACCATTTCATCTCTCAAGCTACATGGTAGATTTTCTCCTTTGGTTGCATTCGTCCCGAGATCCATCCATCCATCTCTCGCCGGCTCGCCGCTAGCAGTTGTTTTCATTTGGGTGGCCGGCGTTAGCGTTGCGAGCTGTAATTTATGCAGAGCGAGTTTTGGCCATGCGTAGCTTTGTTGCTCGGTTGGAAATCAGTACGGGTCATGTTGTGTCAGCTCAAGCAGCATGGCTTCTGGAATGAGTAATATTTCTTGATATTTGAGTTTGTCTTTTAAATTTTTGTAATGAAAATAGACAGTATCAGCTGAAGAATCGAGATGATGCATAAGTTTATTTGCTGCGATCCCTCGTGTTGGCATAAGTTAATAATTTTGGAAATATCATATTTTTATTCATTATGTAGTTCATGTTTGAAGCCGAACTTGGGGTCTGTTTATGAATTCATGCCGAAATGGTAGACAAACATGATATTGAAATAATTTCACTTGATAAACGCATGTGGTAGCCAAACATGATTTTTCAGCTTGGAATTCAATTTGGCCAAATGAAATGGTATCCTAAATATGCTTTCATTTCATTTTCTGCCAAATGAAATGAAATGAGGGGGTGCCAAACGAGCCCTTAGTGCTCCCATGAACTGTTCATACAATCAAATCTACCATGATGTTGAACTCTACAAGGTAACACTGATTAGGCTTTCAATCTTCTGATTCCTACTTTCAGCTTTACCGGAATTGTAGGATAAAGCGTTCACCAAGTATTGTCAGGTTGAGCTGATTGAACAACATTACATGGCCGTAACACTTCCATCATCTTAGGACTGCATACCATGTTACTCTGTTCTGTGATTATGTCTCCTCTCGTGCTTCAGCCAGTTCAGTGCTTTTTAATTGTTTAGTTGCTGAAATGGTTTCATCGCAGCCACGGTGATTTCCGTCTTTGTTAGTTCAGGATCCAGATGCTACTGGCAGAGGTGCTCAGAGCAGGAGCGTACATCGCTAGGGTTTCTCGACACAAATGCCAAGTATATATATACTATACTACTAGCAAAAAATCATCTTTAACGGTAGCACTTTACTTGTGAAATTGATTTCCTTTAAGATGATTTTTTGCTCGAGAGGTTGTGTAGATAGTTACTACTTGATTGGCTGTTGTGTGGACGCTTCCATTTGTCCTGTGATGGCCCAGGCCCTTCATTTCTTTTAACTTTCGTACGGTTCTCTGCCATATATCTTCGTATAGTTGACTAAACTGCGATCTTATAAGTTATAATATCTTGCTTCTTCAGATTCAGGCTGCAAGATTTTTCAGCATTACTTCTACTCCCATTCCTCGGTTCGGAAAACGCCAATCTCTGGACAACATCAGCAGCCTAAGATCTTGCCACTTCAATCAATCTCGGCGGATAGCCATGGCAACCGCCCTCGCCAATGGCGATTCGCAGAACAGCCTTCAGAGGAACTACCAGGTTGTCGTTGCTGCTACGCGTGACATGGGCATTGGGAAGGATGGGGTCTTGCCGTGGAGGCTTCCTGGCGACCTTAAATTCTTCAAGAAAGTTACACAGACTACGTCTGACCCTGCGAAGAAGAATGCGGTTATAATGGGAAGGAAAACCTGGGAGAGCATACCACTTCAAGTAAGGCCGTTACCTGGCCGTTTGAATGTCATATTGACTCGATCTGGTAGTTTTGATTTTGCAACAGCCGAGAATGTTGTTATCTGTAGAAGCATGAACTCTGCCCTAGAACTTCTAGCATCCACTCCGTATTTCTTGTCGATCGAGAAGGTTTTTGTGATAGGGGGTGGGCAGATACTGAGGTGAGTTATCGCCTTTTCCAGGAACCTACTGTAACTGTGCCATGTTGTATGTATTCAACTGCATTGCAGTGCTATTGACCCTGTCTGCAAAATCGTTCTGCAGGGAAGCGCTGAATGGACCTGCATGTGAGGCCATCCATCTAACTGACATTCAGTCAAACATTGAGTGCGACACTTTCATTCCCCCAGTTGACTTCTCGGTGTTCCAGCCATGGTGTTCATCTTTGCCAGTGGTTGAGAGCAACATTAGGCATTCTTTTGTGACCTTTGTCCGTGTGAGAAGATCAGTTTCCGAATCTCCTGACTTGAATGGCAAGGCGTCAACTGAGCATGATACCAAGAGTAACAAGTTTGAAATCGAGAACTTCTCTTTTCTCCCTAAGATGATATTCGATCGCCATGAAGAGTATTATTACCTCAACCTTGTTGATGATATTATAAGGTGTGGTGCTCAAAAAGGTGATAGGACTGGAACAGGGACATTATCTAAATTTGGTTGTCAGGTATTTCTCTATTTTTCCTTAATATTTAGTTTGGTAAAACATAGAATGAACTTTGTCTTCCTTTTTTCTATTAATTAGATGCGGTTCAACCTAAGGAAGAGCTTCCCCTTGCTGACAACAAAGGTATGCATCTATTGCACTGAACTGCCATTTCGAGAATTGGCTTTTTTTACTAAAGAAATGGACATAACAAAAAAGGAAACAAAGCAAACGAGTGATTATAAAATTGCAACTGTTTCCCCACTTTTCCTATCTTCCTAGTGATTGAAGGGTGTGTTTGGTTTGTGCCCAAGATTGCCCCACCAAATATTTGGCTAGCCAAAATTTTGGTTGAGCCTTTGCTTGCCAACAAGTTGGCCAACATTGGCTAAAAAATTGAACTAGAGTTGGTAGTGGAGCATTGGCATGCCAATTTTTTTGCAACAATCTAAACAAGAGCCAACCTTTTGGTCATGACCAAAATATTGGTAGGGTACACTTTGGCCACAATCCAAACACACCCCAAACCTAGTGTCAATGCATGCCACCTAGGTTGCTGCCGCTTTCTCTATTTTGCGATGTTTACATGTACTCCCTCCATCCAGAAATAAGTGACTTGGATTTGTCTAAATTTGGATGTATCTAGATGCAGTTTAGTATATAGATACATGCGCATCTTGAAAAATCCAAGTCAAATATTATGGCGGCTGTACTTTCAATCTAATTATAATTGCATAGGCTCAATCGACAGAACTTCTGCAGCGTTTGTACTTAGTAATTAAGTGGAGATTTTTTGCATTATCTGATTTGTATAGTTATCGTCTAGAAACAGCTACATCTCTCACTAAGGAAAAATAAGCTTGTGTGATGTATGTATTAAGTTGCCACTTCTGACCCTTCACTATAGGAATATGCTTATCCTTTCATTATTTCAGTAGTGATGATGGTGACTGCTGATACCGTGATACTTGGGCACTGCTGCACAACAGTGTTAATGTCCTTAAACTATCTTGTCATGCCTTGAACTGTGAATTGAGAGCTTTGGTATTCCCCCTTTTTCCAATGAATAATATAATAGCATTTGCTCTTTACCAGAGGGTGTTTTGGCGTGGTGTTCTTGAAGAACTGCTGTGGTTCATCAGTGGCTCGACTAATGCAAAGGTACTCCTTAAATATTCTGTTGGTTCTGTTCCTATCATTTTTCATTATCTTATACTCAATACTTTGGTCACATATCATGTTTATTCCCCAGGCTGTATCTACAGACAAGAACACACCTAAAAAACTTGCGCTCACCCTGTGCCCAACTGTCCTTGACTAACAATTCCCATGGCTTTACATTATTTGCAAGAATGGGATCATTGTGTCTGTTAACTTCATATAACCTGTACACCTGCAAGCTTTGGTGCATGATCTCTTGCCTTGAATGACTTTTTATGAGTCTTTGTTTCATTAGTTGCTATCCATGGCTAGTTGGAACTTCAGATTGCTGCATTGAGATGTTAGGAAGTACCTTTTACATTCTATGAAAAAATTACGTGTGAATTCTCATGTTGTGTCTGCAAGTCTTGGAGAAGGTTTACTCAGTTAAGCTCTTAAGAGAATTACATTAATTTTACTTGCCGATTCACACAAATAGCAAAGCTTCCAAGCTTTTGAAAAGCCCAAAGAAATGTTATGTGTTCCCTGGATATGCATGTAGAGTCGTTCTTAGAGACCTCTAATTGACAATTTTGAATTTTCTATCTGCTTTCTAACTGAAGCAATAGGTTTCTTTATGTTGCTTATGGTAGTTAATAAATCTAGTTTCTGTATCCTTTGAGTCCCTGGGGTGTAGTTATGGCCAGTGGCGCAATGCTACCCCCCCCCCCCCCCCCCACGCACATAGGGTCCAGTGTCCCTATCTTAATCGAGACAAGTCTTATCCCTCGTATCCTGAAAGAAAGTTAATGGTACTAGTTCCGCTAGGTGTATTTGTTAATAGCACTTCAGACAGAAACATATGCTAGTAGTTCTTAATTTCTTCACATGAACTTACTGTGCTTCAAACTTCTGATTTGGTATGATGATGTATTACTTTTCTCTCTGTAGGTTTTGCAGGAAAAGGGTATTCATATATGGGATGGCAATGCGTCAAGAGAATATCTTGATAGGTCTATCTCTTGGATATTAGCTACTCAAAAACAATGGCCATTACTATTTCTGTGGTCTGATCTACCTGGCAATATTTTGTAGTGTCGGCCTAGCAAATAGGGAGGAAGGTGATTTAGGCCCGGTTTATGGATTTCAATGGCGACACTTTGGCGCTGAGTAAGTTTGCATTGCTCCCCCTCCATCTTGCATTCCCTCCCATCCTCCCTTGCCACTTCTGTCCCTCGCTTCTAAGCAATGCCAATATATACAGATACACAGACATGCATGCTGACTATACTGGAAAAGGTTTTGATCAGCTAATGGATGTGATTGACAAGATCAAGAATAATCCTGACGATCGGCGGATCATCCTGTCTGCATGGAATCCTTCAGATCTAAAAAAGATGGCCCTTCCTCCCTGCCACATGTTTGCACAAGTTAGTATATTTTGATTTTGTTTTGGTAAAATCTGAGTCTAGTTTATTTGGCATGAGTGACCATTAAGATCTTTTTTACTTAATGTCTGGTCATTATGATGTTAAGCCTAGTGAGTGTTATTCTCCCCTCCATTCTATCCTTTTCACAAGTTAACTGCAATGCTGTTGATATGCTTCAAATGTGAATGCTATTGCTTGTGATTCTTGTATGCTACCGATAGATTCTCTAGAGTCTAGATGTTCTTCTGCCTTATAATTAAATATGGTAGGACAATGGACATTTCTTCTGGTAATTTCAGAGATATCAATCATGTTGCTTGCTTATGTAAAATTATGGCTTGCAGTTTTATGTTGAGAATGGGGAGCTATCATGCCAGATGTACCAACGCTCTGCAGACATGGGACTTGGTGTTCCATTCAACATTGCATCATATTCTCTTCTGACATGCCTGATTGCTCAAGTTTGTGGTATGTTCTTACTCTGGTTAACCGCAAAAGCTAGAACTTAATGTTCAGGCTAAACAATGTTACTGTTAATAACTTGGTGCCTGGCTATGCTGCATAACACTATGCTAATTTTGATTGATGTTGGTATTGGGAGTAAGTGCCAGGGAAACATTTTGAGGACTTCTCAAACTCAAATGCCTTTTTTGCAGTCTGTTGCAATTATTCATGAATCAGTGTTAGACTGATTTTATAAGGAAAAAAAATGATCAAATGCCACTTATACAAGTGAGTATCAGGGAAATACCCATTCATCTGAATGGGTCTCAAGATATTCCATTAAATTTTGTTGCGATTGGTAAGATGCCACACATTCCAGTGTAACCCATAGAATGCCATTTTGGTCCCTTTAATCCCCACATTCTTGGTTGATAGCTAACCAGGTTATGTAGGTATTTTCTACCCCTTTAATTTCCCCTTTGTCCTCTTCGGTGATAGTTACCAGGAAATGTGAGTAACAAATGACCAGAATGTCATTTATTTTAGCTGGCTCCTACTCCTGTGAGTGGCATTTCATTAATCTCCCTTCTGCTACATCGTAAACAATCGTTGCCTATGTATTATTGATGTTGTTGCAACACATTTTCAGAAAGCGTTTAATTGATGAAATGACAGTGTCCTCCTGTACGTTGCTTTTTTTTGTTTCTTTCTGCCTATTTCTTGCAATTGGTAGGCAGTAGTAATTAGGAAAAAATATTCACCCATTCTGTGAACTGTACCCTGTCTCTAATGTTTAAAATTCTCAACATCCTTGTTCTATTATCCTGTATTCACGCATCGTATGTGTATATTTGTGTGGAGGTCTCTCCCCTGGAGATTTCGTCCATGTCATTGGGGACGCCCACGTTTACAGAACGCACGTTCGACCTTTAGAGGAGCAGATCCAGAAGCTTCCCAGACCGTTCCCAGTAAGCAGATTTCAGTAAGCAGATTTCAGTAATCTAGTATTACATTCAGGACCACAAGATTTTCCTGTCTTTTGGTGCTGATATAGTAAATCTCTATGGCCCTTGCGTGCAGATTCTGAAGATAAACCCTTCGAAGAAGGATATCGATTCTTTTGTGGCATCGGACTTCAAGCTGGACAGCTACGACCCGCACAAGAAGATAGAGATGGAGATGGCGATATAGCGGTACCATTTCTTTCTACTTGCAAATGATCCCCTGTTTTTTGTTGTATTTTCTACAGTAAGTATTTTCCTGTCTAAATGGAAATGTATGTACACACCTGGCACTCATTTGGCTCCCATTTCTTATTTCACAGGTGGCTTTGGCCATACCCTCGGTCCGAGTTTGGAAACATTAATCCAACTATGGAAACATTAATCCAACTGCTATAGTATCAGAATATCGCACCGCCTTTTTTGGGAGGTGCTGAAAGTTCATTTTGAGGTGTAATTGTACTCGAGTTAGATCGTGTATCCCTACTCTAGAAAACTATGTGTCCCCTTTTATTTGGAGCATAGTGGTGACTCGAATGTGGGGAGTTGTTTGAGTGTTGAAAGGGCCAACTGGTTTGTGCCCCGCGATGATCGAATACCCATTAGACTTGAACTTGTAGGAGATCCCTCTGTGTGGTAATGAGCTGAAGTGTCTGTCTATGTGCCCATGCTACTGTAGTTTTAAACTATATATCCTATATCAGTGTTCTTACATTTTTTTCTCCTCGTAGTTCAAGAAAAACATGAAGTCCCATGCGGCATGCCCATCAATTGGAGTAAAATGCGTGTACATAATTGTCACATTACAAATCCTTATACAACTCGCGACGACGCGTGAACTTGTGCATGCACTACAACTTGCGCAAAAACAGAACAAATTTGTGGTCTTTCAGGGGAAAAATGCACTCGTTCAACCTTCAAAAAAATTGTACAGTACTATAGAAAAAGACTGCACACACACATCAAGAATTGTTTTCAGGAACACATTGAAAAAGACTTTTGCTACGTCTGGGCCACCATGAAGTGATTTTCTGCAGAAGCCCTTATGGCGACCGAACTCTTCCTTCTCATATATTTGCTCATATATTTTCTGTTCAGCGATTCTGTGTGGACTCTATTGTTTAGTCATGGAGATTTTTTAATATGTCCTGGTTAGCAAGCGATTGTTAGACCTTCCACAGTTGCTTCCATTATTTCCCTTCTCCCATCGATCGCACGACCCAGTTTTTTTTTTTTTTTTTTTTTTTTGCGAATAGAACTTTAGCATTGAAGAAACATCAAACAATACAAAACATCTCAACAAAAACGAAAATTACATCGAAATCTTTGAGAAGCCTTTCATCTTCAACCTCTAGGCCGTGTAGACGGCGCGCCACCGCTGCCGCTCCTCCCTGAACCGGCTTGACGTTGTTGGTTGCGGACGGTAAGTCGCCGAACGGGTCAAAAAGACCACACCCGTCCCGAAGATGAAGAAGAAGGATGAAATGTTGACGAAGCTCCTTGACGTCTGAAGATCCCCACAACCAGAGGAAGTCATCGAGGACCACACCAATCCCACAAGCTCCTCGACATCACCGTCGAGATGACACTGAAGCCAGGAAGACCTTATTGGAAGAGACGCCGCCGCCGCCACCACCACCTAAGCGCCGCCCCACCAAACTTGAACCCTCAAACCAGGAAAACGAAGCCTTCCCGTCGACGGGGGCCTAGATCCACCACACCTCCATGGCCCAAAGGCCACAAAAGCGAGGCAGATCGGCGCCGCCGCCGATGGGAGGCGATGAAACCCTAGTCGCCTTGGCAGGGAGGAGGAGAGGGAGGGGAACGGTTCAGTCTGCCTGGAAATTCTGATGCGCTTGACGCCAATCCAGTTGGCCGATCATGTAGCCAGTCCTCTCTTTGCTTTTTTTCTTTAAACAAAATAAGACGGGAAAAAGATTCCACTGACAGTATACCATTCCTCTCGTAATGCCACACCCAGCTATCTTACATCCTTCTCATACTGAGTGGTATAGATCATATGATATCAACATCCATATGAAGGAGGTACTCCTCTAGCAGGTCTCGCTTCCATGTCATAGAAGTGTCGAGTCACAACTTGCACCTAAAGAATGCACCCGCTGGGGACATTGTCAGCTAGGATCGTCAGATACCGCTCCGCTCGCATCTAACGGCTAGAATTTAACTCTTGTTTAAATTAACTTTGTTGAATTCCATCAAGTTGTAATATTTGAACTGGTTGCATCGCGGTTCTCCTGGTACTCTACGGGTGTGTTTGGTAGGTCGGGTCATCAGAGAATGACTTTCTCACCTCATACAAGCTGCATCGAGATTTTGTCACGTGTTTGGTGGCTCGTGTGTGTTCGCCCATGACGTGTCAAGATGTTGTTTCATAGCTTGTATACATTGAGATCTGCTTATTTACACACAAGACCCTCTACCAGAAATTAAATTGCAAACAAGTCCAACATTTTACACACAACACCCTGAATAAAAAAAATAAAAATCAATCCAGTCCTCTCGTGAGTGGTGGCTGGCAATGTTGGCTCTGGGCGCCGCCGCCGGTGGGAATACAGGCCAACGAGCTAGCCACCGGTGAAGAACGAGGACCGAAGAGGCCTGTTACGGTGTAGATCGGGGCAGGGATGGCGAGCTGCAGGGCTAGCACTGAGGAAAGAGAAAGGGCAGCGCCGGGGGCTACATCGAGGAGGCGGAGAGGCGGAGGTGGAGGCTGTGCTCGTTGAGGAGAAAGGCTCGTACGTAGGTGGCGGCAAGGGGAGTTTGAGGAGGAGGCGCTATTCCAGGAGGCAGCGGCGCAAGCCAGAGTTGAGGAGGCAGAGGCCGGCGTCGATGGAGGAGGCGGAGGCGGACATCGGCGGAGGAGGCAAAGGCCGACGTCGGTGGAGAAGGCGGAGGTCGGCGTCGGTGGAGGCGCTGGTGTGAGGAGGGGGTGAGAGAGCTAAGAAGGGGGGAATGAGGAGGATGGCTTGACCCCTGTGGGCGCGAGCGTGGGCTCGGGACGTGCGGGGGAAAATTCGGGCAAGTTCAGCCCTGCCCACCTACGAAGCTCAATTCGATCTTTTCTACCGGGCAGGGCTGAGGGCCATTTTTCGGGCGAGTTGGGCAGTGCCCATGTGAGAAATCCGGCCTACCAAACACCTAAAATTTTAGAATTCTCCGTTGAGATGGGAATTGCTGAGGTGACCCGGGCTACCAAACATGGCCTATATAACCCGGGAGAGAGGCTGAGAGGATGGATGGGTGGCGTGGTATAAGAAACCCAACTTTTCTTGCCTTACTTTCATGTTCTTCCTTTCCAAGTTATTTCCTTTATCCGCATCTACACAATTTCTAGTTTTGTTCTTCTAATTACTACCACTTATTGACAGGACCGGCCTTGGGGGGAGGGGGGGGGGGGGGTCCAACGCGGTAGCCGAATCTCCAAGGAGAACTCAAACCTATGCACCAATCATGAAGAAGAGGAAGAACACAAGAGGAGAACAAAAAACTCTCCAAGATCTAGATCCCAAGGATTCCTTCACAGAGAAGGGATTTGGTTTGTTGGGGTTGTAGATCTAGATCTCCTCTCTCAAAACCTTCAAAAATATGCAAGAATCATAGGAGGGGGAAGGGACCGGGCGGTAGCCGCCCCGGGCCCAAAAAAAGTAGGGGCCCAAAAAAGTATAGGCCTAGTATAGGCATTGATCGATTCCCAGGTCCACTCGACGCCTCGACTCCTAGGCATGATCGACCGCGGACTCATCGCTCGCGTCGTTTCCTTTCCGAGACTCCGAGTCTCGCCTGGTTGCCTCGACACCAGGGCCCCTGCTCGACACAACACGATCGATTCCTAGAATCCTAGGTGCCAGGTCCCAGCATCGCGTTGTTCCCCTGCGAGTCTCCCATGTACCGTCGCTTCCCCTGGTCCCTGGATCGGATCGGTTAGCGGGACCCTTGAATCGATGCCTTTAAAAGGGAAACAGATGTCGCCTAGAGGGGGGGGGGGGTGAATAGGTGTTTAAAAAATATTATGGTTTAGGCTCTAAAAATGTGGAATAAAACTTAATATTTATTTTATCAAACCAAAACCTATATCAACTAGGTTCGACTAAGTGCACCAACAACCTATGCTAAGCAAGACAAGCAACAAGGTGATAGTAAGATATAATACTTCAAGCACGATGACTATCACAAAGTAAATTGCATAAGTAAAGGACTCGATTAAGAGATAATCGATGGACGCAAAGACGATGATTTGTTTCATGAAGTTCACTTCCAAAAAAGCCACGTCTTCGTTGGAGATGTGCGGGGGCGCAATGTACTTCGAACACCACAAATGGCTCACCTCGAGGTGTGGCGGCTCGATGCTCACCAAACGGCTAATACCTTCGATCTGGATTACGGATGTAGTATAGCTTCTTTTTCCCTAGTAGACCCAGGTTATCGAATCCTCGGGAAGCGAATGCATAGTAAAGTTACTTTAATGAACCTTTGGGAGTTTTAGAATTCCTTTAGTGTTTTTACCGAACCAATAGTTTGTGTCTTTTTATTGTTGTCGATGATGGATAGAGAGGGCCTAGGGCGTTCGGTTTCACCTGTAGCCATGCAAAACATCTGATGGAAATAAAAGATAGAAATAAAGTATGCATGTACTTATTAGAGTAAGATAAATTATATATGGGCAGTGCATCCATAATTGTTATTGCCTCCGTAAACGCTTGTAGCAATAACCTACTAGTCTCATCCATAGAAGAAAGAGAACTAATGATATGCATAGTGATGTCACCATTAATCCCAAGTAAATCCCTCACATACAGCCATACTACCCCTTATGTCACTGGGATTCCCATCCTGTAGATCAGTCGTTACTCATACTCCCTATACCTAGCTCAACCCTCGGGGTCTTGGGTACCTGACAAGTCCTTAGATTGAGGCAAGAGAGGATACAATAATCATCATGTCATACAAACTAATACATGATCCCATCTATGATAAATAACATGCACAAACGCTACATGGCTAGGCCGAAGCCCTTAGCCCAAGGAGAATTACTCACACATAGAGATGAGATCAACAATCATAAACATTGTAATGAAAATCATAAGAATGATAGCAATAGTCTTACAATGTCGCCAATCGAAAAAGAGATCTACTATTACAAGTGGTGGAATATGGCTATGGAGATGGAGAAGGGTTTTGAGATCTAGAGGCGGCTCGAGATGTCTATGGTCTGGGGGCGGCTGGAGCTTGTTTTCTCGTCGCCTGAGGCTTCTTTATATAGGGGTCCCTTCATGAAAGTTGTTCTGTTTGACCTAACGGTGGCGGCGCCAACTATACGACCGGAGCTATATGGCCAGAATTTTTCTCCGATCGTATAGTTGGTCGTTAAGGCGTCTGCCTCCGCTTCATGGCTCCTGGTTTCTTTTCGTTGTTAGAAATCTCGTATCTTTGACTTTAATGTAGTGATTCCCATCTTCAAACAACATTATCTGTACAGGAAAAATATAAAAAGAAAGGACTGCATACCCCTCTGAATATTAGGCATTAGTGGCAGGGTTTAGGGAGATATTTCATCAAAAATATGAATAATATCCAGTTTAAATATGGACGTAGATGGCTATATTTCAGAGCCATCAACGCCACACAGGGCCTCACCCCAAGATGCGAAGGCACGCAACTCACCGACGCCACAAAAGGCTCACCCTATTCTCCTGTGAGCTTGCCACAAAGGCCTACTCATGTTCCACTATGGGACACTTGAGGGCGGTCACCGAACCCGTACAAGGCTTGGGGCAAGCTCCACAACTCAATTGGAGGGCTCCCAAGAAATGCCACAAAGGCTCCACAATGCCATAATAGGCCAACAAGCTTGAGGAATCTCCACAACTCAATTGGAGGCCCCAAGAACACACCACAACTCCACACAACCGTCTAGGGTTCCAAGAACCCAAAAGAAACAAGATCAAGAGCTTGAACTCACCGAATCTCCAAGGAGAACTCAAACCTATGCACCAATCATGAAGAGGAAGAACACAAGAGGAGAACAAAAAACTCTCCAAGATCTAGATCCCAAGGATTCCTTCACAGAGAAGGGATTTGGTTTGTTGGGGTTGTAGATCTAGATCTCCTCTCTCAAAACCCTCAAAAGGATGCAAGAATCATAGGAGGGGGAAGGGGAGAGGGCAAGCTCTTCAAGGTCAACAATGGAGGAGAGAGATAAGGACAAAAACCAAGAAGAACAAGTGAGGCCCGAAGGGGAAAGGGGAGCTCCTTTTAAGGGCTCCCCGATCTGCCCGTTACCCATAGAATCACGCACGGTCGGTAGTACTGGTGGCATCCAGCCAACGGTCAGAAAACAACGAGAGAACAAAGAAAAACACGAGCCTGGCCGGTACTACCACCGCTCACCGGAACTATTGGCGGCAAAAATGCCCTAGCGGTACTACCGCCTGAACTTTCGACCGAAGTTTCGACAAATATACGCGACCAAAATAGAGAGGTTACTGAACCGAAATCGGGGTTACCAGAATTTGGGCCGGAATTAACACCGGCACTACTGGCGGAAAAATGCCCTAGTGGTACTACTGGTGGATGGCCGAAACTTCCAGCCAGGCATGTGTTCCATATATAGTCATACGTGCTCACAATGAGAACTTGCACAACATCTTTTGTCCTGCCATCCCGTTTGCAGTGGGGCCTCAAGGGAACTACTGGAAATTAAGGTGCTCATTTTAATAGAGCACCGGAGCAAAGAATTAACACTCTGTGAACACACATGATCCTCACATTAAAGCCATTCCCTCTAGTTATCCCGATTGTTGTCACTTCGGGGCCTTTGGTTCCGAACAACAATGTGTGTATACAACTTGCAGGTAAGACCAAAAACAATACTATCATAATTAATCAATAACATGTTCAGATCTGAAATCATGGCACTCGAGCCCTAGTGACAAGCATTAAGCATAACAAGTTGCAACAAAGTCAAAAAGCACTAATAATAGATACTAGGCACCATGCCCTAACAATCTTATGCCATTACATGAACAATCTCATCCAATCCCTACCATCCCCATAGCCTACAACGGGGGATTACTCACTCATAGATGGGGGAATCATGGATGGTCGATGGACAAGCGATGGTGATGATGATGGCGATGATCTCCTCCAATTCCCCGCCCCGGCAGGGTGCCAGAATGGAGTTTCTGGTTCCGAATCGCGGAATCTGGTGGTGGCGGCGTAGCGGAACTCTTTCTGGAAAAACATCGACCCCCTCGGTTTTTAGGTCAAGAGGCGTCTTATAGGCGAAGAGGGAGGCCGAGGGGGTAGCCGACCACCCCCTGGCACGGCCAGGCCTGGCCTGCACGGCCAGGTGGTGTGGGCCCCTCGTGGCCCTCCTCCGTCTCGTCTTCTGGCTCCATGAGTCTTCTAGTGAAATAGGATTTTTGGCATATTTTCTGAGATTTTTCCTGATAGTTAATTTTCTGCACAAAAACTAGACACCAAGGTAATTCTGCTGAAAACAACGTCAGTCTGTGTTAGTTGTACCCAAATCACACAAGTTTAGAGGAGAAACAATAGCAAAAGTGTTTGGGAAAGTAGATACATTTTGGACGTATCAGCGACATTGTAAGACTATTTGCTATTAATCTCATGATTTCCACTACAATGTTTATGATCTTTGATCTCATCTCTATGTGTGAGTAATTCTCCTTGGGCTAAGGGCTTCGGCCTAGCCATGTAGCTTTTGTGCATGTTATTTATCATAGATGGAATCATGTATTAGTGTGTATGACATGATGATTATTGTATCCTCTCTTTCCTCAATCTAATGACTTGTCAGGTACCCAAGACCCCGAGGATTGAGCCAGATATAGGGAGTATGAGTAATGACTAATCTGCAGGTTGGTAACCCCAGTGATAGAAGGGGTAGTATGGCTGTATGTGAGGGATTTACTTGGGATTAACGGTGACGTCACTATGCATATCATTTGTTCTCTTTCTTCTATGGATGAGACTAGTAGGTTATTGCTATAAGCGGTTGCGGAGGCAATATCAATTATGGATGCACTACCCACATATAACTTATCTTTCTTTAACAATTACATGCATACTTTATTTCTATATTTTATTCCCATCAGATGTTTTGTAGAGCTACAGGTGAAACTGAATGCCCTAGGCCCTCTCTCTCCATCATCGACAACAACAAACCACGCAAACTCTTGGTCCGGTAAAAACACAAAAGGAATTTTAAAACTCCCGAAGGTCCGTTAAAGTAACTTCACTACGCTTTTGCTTCCCGAGGATTCGATAAACCTAGGTATACTAGGGAAAAAGAGCTATACTACATCCGTAATCCAGATTGAAGGTATCAACCCTTTTTCTGGCGCCATTGTCGGGGAATCAATAGCTACCCTGGTGAGGTTAGTAGGAACCTTGCTAGTTTTAATTCTTGTTTTTAATTTATAGTTTGCTTTCAGTCATTATTTGAAAAACCAAAAAATTAGTTAGCCTTTAAATTCTTGCTTTTACTATTATAAGTCTATGTTTAAGAAAACCCAAAAACATAGGAAATATGGCTGAAAAGAAGCTTGGGGAGTTTGCTACTCCCAACAATGATTATTTACGCACTCCTATTACTCAGCCAGCAATTGCTGCACATGACTATGAAATTAAGCCCCATTATTTAAGTTTGGTTCAACAGAATCAATTTGGAGGCTCTGCTATTGAGGACGCAGGTATGCACTTGAACACTTTCACTAAAATATGTGATATGATGCGTATAAAAGATGTTGACCCTGATGCGGTTAAATTGCGCTTATTTTCTTTCTCTCTTAGAGGAAGAGCAAAATAATGGTTGCTATCTTTGCCTAGAAATACTATTACATCATGAGTGGAATGCACTTCTTTATTTATGACTAAAATTTTCCCACATGTAAAGACTATGCAACTAAGATCTAATATTACTAGTTTTAGACAGGAAGAGCATGAGCCACTAGTGCTTGCATGAGAGAGGATGAAAGAATGCATGATAAGTTGTCCTAGTCATGGGATGGAAGACTGGTTAATTCTCCATTTATTTTATAATAATCTTAATCCTGTGTCTAAGTCTATGCTTGATATTGAACCTAGAGGAACATTTATGGGTAAACATATTACTGAAGCAAAGCAGCTGCTAGACAGTATGCAAGACAACCATGCCCAATGGCATGTGGATAGATCAAACACGAAGAAGGTGAACTCCGTCTCACCACAAGAAAATGAAGAACTCAATTCTAAGTGGATGAGCTCATATTAGCCGTAAAAGGCAAGGAAACCCAGGTAAGAGCTATCCCAGAAACAAATATTGAAGAAATAGACTTCATAGCTCGTAATGATTATAACCCTTCTTGGAAGAAGAATTTTAATCCTAACTTTTAGAAACATTATTCTAGTCATGCAGGTAACTCCAATAATAATATGGGAACTAGTAATGGTAGTCTCCAAGAAACACTTAAGTCCTTTATAGACTCACAAAATGAGCAAAATAATATCCTTGTTAGGTAAGTGAAGGAAATGAGGAAGCTATGTACCAACACTTTTTTAATCAGGTAGCAATAAATGTACTTGAGCTTGAGGAAGAATATAAGCAAATTGCTAAAAATTAACTGTGAAGCTTGATGATACATTTGAGCCTACTATTAAGATTAAGATTGTGACCAATGAGATGGCTGCACTTTGTGATCTAGGTGCAAGCATCTCAACAATTCCAAAGAGTCTTTTTAACAAGTTAAACCTTGGCTCTTTTGAGACCACCAAGTTAAAATTACATCTTGCAGATTCTACCTACAAACAAGCTATAGGAATTAAGGAGAATACTTTAGTATACATTAAAAGTTGTCCTGCTCTTATTGATTTTGTTATTGTTGACATGCCTAAAGATGCCACTGCTCCTATTATATTAGGCCATCCTTTATTAAGAACTATTAAGGCTTTGATTAATCTACATGAAGGGAACGTGATGCTTCAATTGCCTTCGTGAGATCCTTTTGTTATTCATTTCCCTAGGAAGAAGAAAGCCAAGCATGATGAGAAGGATGCCATCACTTTGAAGGCCAACTATTTTGGAGTGGGTGTTCCACTTATCTGGCCTAAGTGAGCAACATTGAGGTCAAGCTATTGACCATAAAAGAGCGCTTCATGGGAGGCAACCCATGTGAAATAAAGGTTTGAGTAAAGTTTTTAAGTTTTTGTTTAAGTTTATGTTTCATAAAGAGTGCTAGAAAGCTCTAATTGAGGAGAAGAAGTTTGGTAGTACTAAAAATCCTGCTTAATACATGCTGATGTTGGTTGAAAATATTTACTGTCATTTTTCTATCAAAAACAAGGTATTCCACTAAGTTATAGGATAAGAAATAATTCTCGAAGAAACAGAATTTTTTGATGTATATAGAAGGTTTAACAACCAACTATACGGCAGGAATAAAAATTCCAGCTATATAGTTTCGGTCGTATAGATATTTTTGCCATGGACAATTTTTCTTTCATATGTACCGACGGTTTAACTACCAACTATACGATGGGAATAAAAATTCCGGCCGTATAGTTCTAGCCATATAGATATCAATGCTTTCATACAATTTCTTTTGCAGGTATAGAGAGTTTGACGACCAACTATACGGCGGGAATAAAAATTCTGGCTGTATAGTTCTGGTCATATAGCTGCGCTGCCAGGTGGAAACCCTAAAATTTTGATAGCAGGCCAACTATATGGCAGGAACACATTGTTCTGGCCATATAGTTCCACCCGTATAGTTGCGTCCGACCACAAAAACGCCTCAGGAGGTACCTCCAACCCCAAAACTTCAATCCGTTTTCTCTCTTGTACCTCCAAACCCTCTCAAAACCTCAAGAGATCTTTATCTCTACTCAATTCCATTCGATTTCCTCACACACAAGTGATGTGCGGTATGTTTCTCCTCCGATCCTCCAATTACTTTTTGCAAATTCATCTTCGATCTATCGTCATTATCAATCTAGGATGAGACCTACTATGAACTAATTGCCATGATTCTCTTGCCTAGATTATTATTTTGAGGGGATTCTTTAGTGTGCTATGATGAGGAACATGTTATACTTACTATTGTTGGATCAAAAAGTTTTATTTTTGTCTTTCTTCATTATTTTAGATGATGAACACAAGGATCCAAACTCGTGCTCATGCCGCCGCTAGCGCTTCTTGGGATGTCACTCAAGAATGCATGGGGATACGGTTCAGGAATGAGCTCCAACATGATCGCTTCGAAAGGATCAAGAACCGAGAAGTGAAGGCAACCAAGTGGGATGGCCCCATTATATTGAACCAACTCGGTATTTCTAATGAATTCAATTTACTTTGCAATAGAGCTGGCCTGCAAAACTTTGTGTACAATGATGTTCCTACTTATTGCCGGTTAACTATTGAATTTCTAAGTTCTTTGCAAAGCACCATTAAACTATGGCAAGGAGAGGACACGATTTCTTTCCGACTTATGAATAACAATTACACTTTAACACTAGATGAATGGTGCGCATGTTTTAATTTCCCAAACAATGATGTTAATGCCTTACGCGCATCCTTTACTAGCTTAGATCCTTCCCCTACACAATATTACAATGGAATGAGTTTCACTACTAGAGTAAGCAAGGGGAAGAATATTCAACATCCTGCAATTCGCTATTTGTTCTATGTTATTGCTAACACCTTGCAGGCAAGAAATGAGTTCACAAGACTCAATGAGGAGCACATCTTAGTCCTCGCAAAAGCTGCTTACACTAATTGCGACTTGTCACTCAACTTGGGCACAATCCTTGTGCGCTACCTGGAGGACCAATCCTCCCAAAGCCAAGGACCAATCACGGGTGGATGCGTCATCACCGTGCTTGCCATTGCCCTACTCATCGACCTAGGTGAGTTGCAACCTATTCTAGGTGGGCGACGTGTTGGTTTCTCTACTTTAAAAGCTTGTGGAATGCTCACTAGGAGAGGTGGTGTTTATTACTTGCATATTTTTGGAGTTGGGCATCTCTACCCCGCTCCTATGCCTAATGGTCTTTTCTCTATCGAGGAAGGACATTTGCTATATGACTTGCAGGATGAGCAACACCAACCCGAGGAGGAGATTCCAGATGAGGATGAGGACCAAGAAGTTCCTTATCAAGAGGAGCTGCCACAAACCCGGTTCGCCACATACCAAGACTTCCAAGAACTTAGAGGGACTGTGGAGAGGATGCATAGCCTCTCCTTGAACCTCCGGGGAACAACTAGTAATTTATCAACTCAATTTTTAAACTAGAGTAATGACTTTTTCCCGCCACCACAATGATTTGAATGGCTTGCAAAAGCTTAAGCTTGGGGAAGTTTCCTCTTGTATCTTTATTTGACGGTCATTTTATTTTATTTATTTCAAGGTTATGTTTTTAATTCGAGTTTATAAGCACTCGTGTTGGTTTCCCCAACACTTTATTTTTCATTATTCCTATTTGCTTTAGAGATTTTCTAGCTGAGCTTTGCCGCCAATTTTCTATTCTTTAATTCCTCCTCTCAAAAACAACAAAAAGATTTTGTCATTTATCTTTATTTTTCCCTCTTTCTTTTCTTTCCGCCTCGAGGTTCTCATATATTTGCAGGAGAGTGATCGACTTCGAGTTTCCAAGAAGCAAATATAAAAAGAAAGAGAGAAGTGGAACCAAACATGATATGTATGCGTTATGACTCCCCACTTTTGAAGTTTGAGAAACCCATGCTAGTTAATAGTAAATGTTCAGATATTATATTGGTGGAGTGAGTCTTTATATTGTAGCATAATTGTGTTTACATGGGTATTTAGTTGGGTACGTTTTGTTCCAGCTCTTGTAGTTAACCAAGTCTTGTCTAAAATTTGCTAAACAATTGTCATAAGAAAAATTCTCACAATTGAAGGCTTGGGTGTTGTAGTGTTTAGTCTCGAAGGCTTATTTATAGAGACACTCAACACCACGGAATATAATGATTGACATTATAGCTCTCTTTAAAGGGATTTTTTCGATTAAATTAATGTTTAGCGGTTCTTGTGAGCATGCCAAAGTTTGACTTGTTAATCGTAAGAATGATATAGCTTTATGCATGTCAAACTTCCTGGGATGCCAACAACTCCGCTGGCCTTCGAACGATCTTCATGGAGGAAACTCCTAGATTTTGGCTATGAGTTGATTAAACACATATAGCAGCAATGATATAGTGGGTAAGATTCTTAGCACTCCCGACTAGCTACATTCATGATGGAATCACTCCTCTGGCTGTTGATACGTCCATAACGTATCTGTAATTTTTGATGGTTTTATGCTAATAATATGCTTTTGATACTCCTTTTTATATAAAGTTTATGATTTATTTGGACTAATGTAACATCCCATATTTTTGCAATTACAGATGTTACTAGAAGCATGCATCGTATCCTTGCATCATGGCATCGCATAATAAAAACTGCGTAAATATTTCTTCCTAAATCCCATAGTCATATATAGACTAAAAAGGGTAAAACCTATTTGAACCACCAAAACCCTTGCAAAAGTGTTATTTTATAGTCCTACTCTAACCCTCTTCTTTTTACAAAATTTTAGAAATAAATTTCGTTTAATTCGGAGTCCGTTTGCAAAAGTTGTTAAACAAATAGGAAAACAGAAAAAAAAGAAAAAAAAAAGCAAAACCTAACCTAACCGGGCCGGCCGAGCCAGCCCAGGACTTACCTACCGCCCGCCTGGCCGGGTGGGCGACGCGCAACACGTGGGCCGGTCCAGTAGCCGCCGCCAGCAGCCAGCCCGCCTCCAACCGCAGCCGCTGACAGGCCGGACCCACCCGTCATCCCCCTCCTCCGAGTCTGGCTCGAGCACGTCGTCGACGCCGCGTCGGCACAACCGACTCCGGCCGAATCGGAGCGGATTCCGTGACCCCCGCACCAAGCAAGGCCGCCTATAAGTACCCCCGACACGCCTCCCGCGAAACCCTAGCCTTTTTCTACCCCACCGCCACCGAGCCACAGCCAATCGTTCGTCGGAGCGCCGCCGACGCTCCGCCGCCTCTAGCCGATGCCCGCCGCCACCTCGGGAAGGAGGAGCCGACGCCGCCCCCGGGAACGCAACCACAGCGAGGAGCCGGTCGGCGTCGTGTACTTCACCGGGCCGGAGGAGCACCGCCACGCCGCCGTCAACCATCGCCGGCCGCCGCCGACGCTCCGCCGCCACCCGCCGTCGCCACCGCCGGTAAGCCACCCCCCTCTCCGACTGTTAGATCGAGATCCAACGGCTCAAAACGGTCAAACCGCCCCGACCAATCGCGTCGCGCCGCGTGGCACCCGCCGCGTCATCACTGCGTCGGTGTCACGCGCGCCCCGCTGGCCAATCCCGAGCCGCCACTTGTCGCCGCGTAGCTGGCCACCTTTTTATTTTCTTTTTAAATAGGCAGAAATTACACTAATCTTGTAAAATCCATAGTAATTCGAGTATTAGTCCAAAACTTGCGTATAATATACCGTTGGATTCATATTTTTGAGTAGAACACAGATCTACAATAATATTGCTGTTTTGCCACAGCAATATTGCAGTAGGATTTAAAGTTTAGATTAGAGTATTTTAATTCTAGAAAATTATCCGTAGCTGCGTTTTAGTTGATTCTTGTTGCGTTGGCTTTGTATCGACGAGACCTTCTGTAGAGAATTGTCATATCATGCTTAGGGTGTTCAGATCTTTCCCAAGGTAGATTGGAGTTGTAGATCTAGTTTTGAGCTTGGTAAATTAGGGTTTAACCTGAAATACTTAAAATATGTGGGGCATCGATTCTAATGACATCCCCAACTATACAACACTCCTGAATAAAACCCTTGGTCAAATTTGAATCCATCCTTGCATATTACCATGTTGCATGCATGCATATTCGACTTCGTGACTTTGTTTTTTGCAAATTGTGATTGGATCTATGTTTGTTTCGTTAGATTGCTCGGAGTGCGCTGAGGAGTACTGTTGTGTAGATTGCTACTCGGATCAAGGCAAGTTACACCACTTGTTCATGTTTATGTCCCAGTTTTGACTATGCATGTTTTACTCTTCAAATTCTGTAGTATGCATGTGTAGGATTTTGGTAGATTTTCTTAGAACTATTTTTCGCAAGTGTGGTTTTGTAGTATGCCATGAGTAGCTCTATGCTTAGGAATTTTTCCATCCCAATAGGTTATCCTGTTTTTCTAAGTTATGCTTGCTATGCTATATACTTGTATATATCAAGTACCGTTGGGAGGGTTCGAAAGACTCAATTTTTTTTCTAAGTACGAGAGCTCTCTCGAGCGAACTTTTCTTCTCTAAACCCCCTTCAAAATAAAACTAAGTTTTCTTCTGGGCGGAATGGTTGTCGGATCAACAAGTGGATATTTGGTGGAGGACGGCTGCCCAGGAATCAAAGAAGTCTGCCATGTTTCAGAATTCAGAAGCTTTCCATGCAACCACAATACATATGGGCTCTGTCTTGGCTTAGTACTTAGTGGGAAACCTCACCAGGGTACCAACATTTGGAGGTTCTTGGCACGGTTGGATCCAGCTGGTAGAGGGGCTACTAAGGGAAGGCTTCGCCATGGTCTTGTCTGTAAAAGGACTTGATCGTGGATTGTGGGGAAAGTCCACAACCTCTCGAGAGTATTGCAAACTGATCGATCAGCCGTGTTCACGGAAATAGAACAACTTCGAGCATCTGAAGGATGGAGCCTCTGAAAGATCTTCCTCTCTCTTTTCCAAACCTAACGTTTTACAAAACCCAAGGCGTGAGTAATATCGCCGTTGGGCGGGATTTTGGGAACTTGGTGTGTAATATCCAAGTCCTAGGTTGATTGGGCACTTGGTGAGTAATATCCACGTGTTCCATTCGACCCTATACTATTTATCAAAGTTTACAAAGTAGGGAAAACTTTCTTCCTCCTTTCTTATTATATTGATAAAATTGGCTTTACGCAAATGAACCCCAGAGCCTACTCTTAGCCCTACATGTAGAGATAGTTTTACTGTTTCCTTGGTGTAATTTGCCAATACATTTAAAGTATTGACCCAACTTGTTGGCTGCACGTCTTATGTGCAGAATCCGAAGACTGAAAGGTGCGTAGGGATCGCGAGTCTTCACGCAGCTAGCCTGAGGCGTTGATGGACTCAAGTTTTACTTAGTTTACGCTGTTTTATTTGAGCTAGCTATAAGCTATGCAAGTTGTAATAATTATACTCTGGATTATTCGTGTAATAATGACTTGTGTTTTATATGATATTCATCAACTGTGAAGTGCTAGCTATTGTTCCAGGGACTAGCATGTTAATCACAGGGACTTAGAATCCATAACGATCCGAGGTCGCAACAACTAACCTAATAATATTTGCAAAAGTGCACAATGTTCTTGTTTTACACTTTGATGTGTAGGAGTTACCAAGAATACAAGTGGAAACCTTGTTGGAGTCAAATTGGGATTTTCCAGAAATCTGTCTCAGACCTCTTTTTGAAGATGGTCACGTTTCGGGTCGAAGACGGCATCAAACGGAAAAATCTTCAACTACAAAGTTGTTGGAAATTTCGCGACAAACGTTCTGGACATAAAATTTAGCTGATTACAAGTCCGGATGGGCCCGATAGGCCCGATTTACTGCGGCAGAATCCGAGAAGCTATATAAAGGGAGGAAACCTAATTCGTGGGAGACACCTCCACCCACGAATTTGCAGCCACCAAAGCCATGTTTTTGCCTCCTCAGTGGATCCCATCTCCATTGGAGAGGGATCCCAAGAAGCCATGAAGGAAGGGGCTAAGGGGCGGTGCTCCCCTGTGATACCGGCGGCGGGGAAGGAGTCCTCCGCGCCAGCGCCGCCACCGCCTCTTCACCATATTCACCATCATCTCCATCAACTCAACCGCCATCTCTATCGCTGTTGCTGACTCCCATGATAAGGAGGGAGTAGTTCTCTCTCGAGGCTAAGGATTCTACCCGTAACTATGTGTTCATCTCTCTCTCTATGCATGATCATATTGTGATCATGAGCTTTGTAATCAAGTATATCTACCTTGCTTCTCGAGTGCTTTAATAGATCTCTGGCTCTCCCCATGTGTGTGAAACTGATAGCGTGCACACCATGGTGGCACTTAGGCTAGAGATTACAAATACTTATTATGAGTTATATTTGGAGTTGCATGTCTCTATGAAATTGTGGTGTTTGTTAGAACCATCTAGTGCTCAAGGTGATAGTGAGGGGTTATCTAGATGGGGAAAGAGAACTTTGAGGAGTGCTGTTATAGCCCTACCATGGATTAGAGTGTCCAACCAGAGAGTAGTTCAGAGTAATATCATAAAGAGAAGATATTTATATGAGATTGTTCACTAGTGAAAGTATGATCCCTAGGCCTTGTTTCTAAGCATTGAAACACCGTTTGCAACTAGATCTGTTACATGTTTGCTTGCTTCCATCTTTATTTCAAATTGCTTTTAGTCTCTTCCTACCCGTCAACCACGCTCCATCAAAGCTATTTTCTGGCACCGTTACCACTTATACTTATCCATACCACTTGTATTTCACTATCTCTTCGCCGAACTAGTGCACCTATACACCTGACAAGTGTATTGGGTGTGTTGGGGACATAAGAGACTTCTTGTATCTTGATTGTAGGGTTGCTTGAGACGGGATACCTTTGACCACTTCCTCCCTGAGTTCAATAAACCTTGGGTAATCCACTTAAGGGAAACTTGCTGCTGTTCTACAAACCTCTGTACTTGGAGGCCCAACAACTGTCTACAAGAATAGAAGTGCGTAGACATCAAGCTATTTTCTGGCGCCGTTGCCAGGGAGGTAAGGTAAAAGGTACTCACATCCTCTGGCTACTAAGCTATCTTATAGTACGGTTGCTGGTGTGTGAGTGCTCGAAGTTATTTCCTTTAGATTCTGCAATTATATCTTTTTGTTTCTTGTTTTTATTTTCACTAGTTAGGCTTAATGGAAAACAACAACAAAATTAGAGAGCTTTATAGTATTTATATTGACTTAGGACATGAAGTGTTTGAAGAGAAAATTAAAAAACCTATGGAACTTTACTTGCATGCTAATAACAATGTTATTAGTATAAATTCGTTGAACACCATTATTGCTAATGCTATGGAAAAGTCTAAGCTTGGGGAAGCTGGTTTTGATGAGCACGATATGTTTAGTCCCCCAAGAACGGAGGAGAAAATTTACTTTGATGATACTATACCTCCAATGTATGATGATTACAATGATGAATATGATATTTTCAGTCCACCTACTATTGAGGAGAAAATTAATTATGAATATAATATTCCTCCTATATTTGATGATTATGGTGATGCGAATAATAATGATACTTATTTTGTTGAATTTTCTCCCACTACGATAAATAAGAATGACTATGCTTATAGGGAGAGTAATAATTATTTTATGCCAGTGGCTTATGATAAGAATGTTTTATGTGATAGTTATATTGTTAATTTTATTCATGATGCTACGGAAAGTTATTATGAGAGAGGTAAACATGGTTTTATGTATCTCAACAATATTAAGTTTCCCCTCTTTATGTTGAAATTTTTGAAGTTGCACTTGTTTTGCTTTCCTATTCTTGTTGCTTTGTGCTTTCATGATTTGTTTCTTTACAAGATTCCTATGTATAGGAAGTGGGTTAGACTTAAATGTGCTTTGAATTTGCTTCTTGATGCTCTCTTTTACTTCAATTCATATTTCTTATGTGAGCATCTTCTCACACTATTATGCCTAGCTCAAAGGCGTTAAAAAAAGCACTTATTGGGAGATAACCCAAATTTCATTTGGAGTCTTTTGTTGAGTCTTGGAAGTTATTACTTTTGTAATAACCACTCCTTATCATTTTTGTGTGGATTTTGTGCCAATAATATCCTCTAATGAGAGAGAAGTAATACTTGGGAAAGTTGCTGTCCCGAAATAGATTTTTGTGCTTCGCTGTAAAAATTCGTGAAAAATCTTCCTACGTTGGTTTGAGCTGTGATTTTTGTGCTTCTGCCCCAGGTTGTTATGCAACTTTCATTAGTTCAACAATTTTCGATTTGAGTAACATAAGGTCATCGAAAAAATCAGTTTTTACCTGCTGGTCTGTTTTGAAAGATTTCTGCCATTATTTGCCTTTGCCTCTTAATCTCTTTCTCTTTGAGTTCTCTTTGATCACTTGAACTTTTAAAAAGAATTGCTAGTGTGAATCTGAACCCAAAGACATATTATTTTGAATACACTAATGTTGCTAACAAAGATCGTGTGAAGTTTTGGATGAAGGAGATTTTCAGGTGTAGGAAAAGAATGATGTAGTGAGATGAAGAATGGACAAAAGCTCAAGCTTGGGAATGCCACCCCGTGTCACCCCAAGAAATATTCAATAGCTACAAGCGTCAAATCTTGGGGATGCCCAAGGCATCCCCTTCTTCATCAATAAAAATCTAAGGTCTTTCTAGAAACTTCGTTTTTATTGTTTCATGCACTGTTGTGTTGTTCTTGGAGCGTCTTTGTTTTTGTTTTTTGTTTTCTTTTGCTTGGTTTTCTAAAATAAGTTAGTTTGATCCCAACATACATCTTTTGGAGAGATAGACACGCCGTTATTCATTTCCTAGAACACTCTAGTTTTCACTCTTATTGTTCTGTGAGTGTTCTCCTTTGCTAGCACTACGTTTAGCTTTAGTTTTCGATTGGAGTTGGAAAATAGTAGGAAGTTTCATACTTAAAGTGGTATAAAAGGAGCTTGTTTTTTATTGTGGCCTATGCTTTGTCATATCATGCTTGATATTGTTTTGGCTTTATGCTTAGTGATCATTGTTGTAGCATGACATGTTATAAACAATTGAGATTGCTTAATGTGCCTTGAAAGAATTATGTGTTGTTTTAGCATATTAAAGCATAGTATTTTGGTATTCTCCTTTGATGCTTTATTTGGGTTAACTTGGCACATTCTCACACCATGTTATGACTATCCCAAGTCACCATAGCCTCTATGATCCTTTAGTTTTCGACTTGTAATATCACTTTATGCTTTAATTAATGATGTTTTGTCACTTTGCATGATTATGGCCATTATTGCTCTCTTAGTTGGTCGCTCCCAGTCTTTTGCTAGCCTCCACATGTACCAAGTATGAGTTCCACTCATGCATCCAACTCCAAATAAAACAAAGTTATTCCAAAGAGTCCACCATACCTACCTATTAGCACTATTGCTATTCCAAGTATATTCACGTTTTTATCTACCTTCCGAATTAAACTTGTTATGTGAAAATTAGTGATTAAAGCTCTCACGAACTTGATGGCACACTTTACTTTTCTTTCCCCTAATAAACTTGAACCATTGTGTCATCTATGTTGTATATGCTTGCACTTATACGTTGGGAATTAGCAGAACCATGCTGCCATGGGGAATGCTTTCAACATTGCACTTGTACATTGTACCCAGTTGATATCATGCTCTTTTGTTTATGGATTTCGTCGATGTGAAATGAAAGGGGAGCTTGTAAGTCCATGGAGTTATGTATGTGTGCTAGAGAAACGCTTGGGCGGCTGGTCTAATCCATGCCTAATCATGGTGGAAACCTGCAGTGTAACCATAATGAGCAATCTATGAAGCATTCTTCTTATAAAAAAAGAGATAGAGATTGAGAAAAAGAAAAAAAGATGAGAAAGGAGGAAAGAGAAAAAAAGCACCATTTTCCCATGGTAAATAAGAAGATTGCTGAGATGCTTATTGTCTGCTTTCCTTGTCATTTTGATATGGGGATTCTTCCATATCATCGGGAAGGGGTACCCTGTTGGCAGTTTTTATGATACATATGTACTTACTATGACAAGAACTTACCGGTAACTAAACTTGAGTAGCATGAGGAGCGGCCCTCGTATTCAAGGGACATGAGATTGCCAACTTATACTTTGTCAAGCATATACTCCATAGTTTGTTCACTTTAACCTTGATTACTTCAAGATGCTTATGATAGGGGCAATGAGAGCTGAAAGCTAATAAGTACCATAATTTTTGGAAGCTCTTTATGAGACTTGAGTCCCTGCTTCCCTTTATGAAGGCCTTTCTTTTACTTTTATGTTGAGTCTCCATCTTCTATCTTTATGCACCTATTGAGAGAGCATAGTGACCATTCTTAGTTTAATGTGCATTGTCCCAAAACATGTTGATTGATGCATAACTTTGACATTGCTTCTCCTTAAACTATTTGTATCTAGTCACCCTTTATGCATCATGGCATCGCATAATAAAAACTGCGTAGATATTTCTTCCTAAATCCCATAGTCATATATAGACTAAAAAGGGTAAAACCTTTTTGAACCACCAAAACCCTTGCAAAAGTGTTATTTTATAGTCCTACTCTAACCCTCTTCTTTTTACAAAATTTTAGAATTTTTTTTGTTTAATTCGGAGTCCGTTTGCAAAAGTTGTTAAACAAATAGGAAAATAGAAAAAAAGAAAAAAAAAGAAAAAAAAAGTGAAACCTAACCTAACCGGGCCAGCCGAGCCAGCCCGGGACTTACCTACCGCCCGCCTGGCCGGGTGGGCGACGCGCAGCACGTGGGCCGGTCCAGTAGCCGCCGCCAGCAGCCAGCCTGCCTCCAGCCGCAGCCGCTGACTGGCCGGACCCACCCGTCATCCCCCCTCCTCCGAGTCCGGCTCGAGCACGTCGTCGTCGCCGCGTCGGCACAACCGACTCCGGCCGAATCGGAGCGGATTCCGGGACCCCCGCGCCAAGCAAGGCCACCTATAAGTACCCCCGGCATGCCTCCCGCGAAACCCTAGCCTTTTTCTACCCCACCACCACCGACCGCCGCCAATCGCTCGCCGGAGCACCACTGACGCTCCGCCGCCTCCAGCCGCCGCCCGCCGCCACCTCGGGAAGGAGGAGCCGACGCCGCCCCCGGGAACGCAACCACGGCGAGGAGACGGTCGCCGTCGTCTACTTCACCGGGCCGGAGGAGCACCGCCACGCTGCCGTCAACCGTCACCGGCCGCCGTCGACGCTCCGCCGCCACCCGCCGTCGCCACCGCCGGTAAGCCACCCCCCTCTCCGACCGTTAGATCGAGATCCAATGGCTCAAAACGGTCAAACCGCCCCGACCAATCATGTCGCGCCGCGTGGCACCCGCCGCGTCATTGCCGCGTCATCACTGCGTCGGCGTCACGCGCGCCCCGCTGGCCAATCCCGAGCCGCCACTTGTCGCCGCGTAGCTGGCCACCTTTTTATTTTCTTTTTAAATAGGCAGAAATTACTCTAATCTTGTAAAATCCATAGTAATTCGAGTATTAGTCCAAAAATTGCGTATAATATACCGTTGGATCCATATTTTTGAGTAGAACACAGATCTACAATAATATTGCTGTTTTGCCATCTGGCAGTAGGATTTAAAGTTTAGATTAGAGTATTTTAATTCTAGAAAATTATCCGTAGCTGCGTTTTAGTTGATTCTTGTTGCGTTGGCTTTGTATCGACGAGAACTTCTGTGGAAAATTGTCATATCATGCTTAGGGTGTTCAGATCTATCCCGAGGTAGATTGGAGTTGTAGATCTAGTTTTGAGCTTGGTAAATTAGGGTTTAACCCAAAATACTTCAAATCTGTGGGGAATCGATTCTAATGACATCCCCAACTCAACAACACCCCTGAATAAAACCCTTGGTCAAATTTGAATCCATCCTTGCATATTACCATGTTGCATGCATGCATATTCGACTTCGTGACTTTGTTTTGTGCAAATCGTGATTGGATCCATGTTTGTTTCGTTAGATTGCTCGGAGTGCGCCGAGGAGTACTATTGTGTAGATTGCTGCTCGGATCAAGGCAAGTTACACCACTTGTTCATGTTTATGTCCCAGTTTTGACTATGCATGTTTTACTCTTCAAATTCTGTAGTATGCATGTGTAGGATTTTGGTAGATTTTCTTAGAACTATTTTTCGCAAGTGTGGTTTTGTAGTATGCCATGAGTAGCTCTATGCTTAGGAATTTTTCCATCCCAATAGGTTATCCTGTTTTTATAAGTTATGCTTGCTATGCTATATACTTGTATATATCAAGTACCGTTGGGAGGGTTCGAAAGACTCAATTTTTTTTTCTAAGTACGAGAGCTCTCTCGAGCGAACTTTTCTTCTCTAAACCCCCTTCAAAATAAAACTAAGTTTTCTTCTGGGCGGAATGTTTGTCGGGTCAACGAGTGGATATTTGGTGGAGGACGGCCGCCCAGGAATCAAAGAAGTCTGCCATGTTTCAGAATTCAGAAGCTTTCCGTGCAACCACAATACATATGGGCTCTGTCTTGGCTTAGTACTTAGTGGGAAACCTCACCGGGGTACCAACATTTGGAGGTTCTTGGCACGGTTGGATCGAGCTGGTAGAGGGGCTACTAAGGGAAGGCTTCGCCATGGTCTTGTCTGTAAAAGGACTTGATCGTGGATTGTGGGGAAAGTGCACAACCTCTCGAGAGTATTGCAAACTGATAGATCACCGTGTTCACGGAAACAGAACAACTTTGAGCATGTGAAGGATGGAGCCTCTGAAAGATCTTCCTCTCTCTTTTCCAAACCTAACGTTTTACAAAACCCAAGGCGTGAGTAATATCACCGTTGGGCGGTATTTTGGGAACTTGGTGTGTAATATCCAAGTGCTAGGTTGATTGGGCACTTGGTGAGTAATATCCACGTGTTCCATTCGACCCTATACTATTTATCAAAGTTTACAAAGTAGGGAAAACTTTCTTCCTCCTTTCTTATTATATTGATAAAATTGGCTTTACGCAAATGAACCCCAGAGGCTACTCTTAGCCCTGCATGTAGAGATTGTCTTACTCTTTCCTTGGTGTAATTTGCAATTACATTCAAAGTATTGACCCAACTTGTTGGCTGCACGTCTTATGTGTGCAGAATCCGAAGACTGAAAGGTGCGTAGGGATCGCGGGTCTTCACGCAGCTAGCCTGAGGCGTTGATGGACTCAAGTTTTATTTAGTTTCCGCTGTTTTATTTGAGCTAGCTATAAGCTATGCAAGTTGTAATAATTATACTCTGGATTATTCGTGTAATAATGACTTCTGTTTTATATGATATTCATCGACTGTGAAGTGCTAGCTATTGATCCAGGGACTAGCATGTTAATCACAGGGACTTAGGATCCTTAACGATCCGAAGTCGCAACAACTAACCTACTAATACTTGCAAAAGTGCACAATGTTCTTGTTTTACACTTTGATGTGTAGGAATTACCAAGAATACAAGTGGAAACCTTGTTAGAGTCAAATTGGGATTTTCTAGAAATCTGTCTCAGACCTCTTTTTGAAGATGTTCACGTTTCGGGTCGAAGACGGCGTCAAACGGAAAAATCTTCAACTACAAATTTGTTGGAAATTTCGCGACAAACATTCTGGACATAAAAAGTACCTGATTACGAGTCCAGATGGGCCCGGTAGGCCAGATTTACTATAGCAGAATCCGAGAAGTTATATAAAGGGAGGAAACCTAATTCGTGGGAGACACCTCCACCCACGAATTTGCAGCCACCAAAGCCACGTTTTTGCCTCCCTAGTGGATCCCATCTCCATTGGAGTGGGATCCCAAGAAGCCATGAAGGAAGGGGGCTAAGGGGCGGTGCTCCCCTGTGATACCGGCGGCGGGGAAGGAGTCCTCCCAATATAATATTCTTCCTATATTTGATGATTATGGTGATGCGAATAATAACGATAGCTATTTTGTCGAATTTGCTCCCACTATGATAAATAAGAATGACTATGCTTACAGGGAGAGTAATAATTATTTTATGCTAGTGGCTTATGATAAGAATGTTTTATGTGATAGTTATATTGTTAATTTTATTCATGATGCTACGGAAAGTTATTATGAGAGAGGGAAACATGGTTTTATGTATCTCAACAATATTAAGTTTCCCCTCTTTATGTTGAAAATTTTGAAGTTGAACTTGTTTTGCTTTCCTATGCTTGTTGCTTTGTGCTTTCATGATTTGTTTCTTTATAAGATTCCTATGTATAGGAAGTGGATTAGACTTAAATGTGCTTTGAATTTGCTTCTTGATGCTCTCTTTTACTTCAATTCATATTTCTTATGTGAGCATCTTCTCACACTATTATGCCTAGCTCAAAGGCGTTAAAAAAGCACTTATTGGGAGATAACCCAAATTTCATTTGGAGTCTTTTGTTGAGTCTTGGAAGTTATTACTTCTGTAATAACCACTCCTTATCATTTTTGTGTGGATTTTGTGCCAATAATATCCTCTAATGAGAGAGAAGTAATACTTGGGAAAGTTGCTGTCCCAAAATAGATTTTTGTGCTTCGCTGTAAAAATTCATGAAAAATCTCTGTATGTTGGTTTGAGCTGTAATGTTTTGTGCTTCTGTCCCAGGTTGTTATGCAACTTTCATTAGTTCATCACTTTTCTATTTGAGTAACATAAGGTCATCGAAAAAATCAGTTTTTACCTGCTGGTCTGTTTTGAAAGATTTCTGCCATTATTTGCATTTGCCTCTTAATCTCTTTCTCTTTGAGTTCTCTTTGATCACTTGAACTTTTAAAAAGAATTGCTAGTGTGAATCTGAACCCAAAGACATATTATTTTGAATACACTAATGTTGCTAACGAAGATTGTGTGAAGTTTTGGATGAAGGAGATTTTCAGGTGTAGGAAAAGAATGATGTAGTGAGATGAAGAATGGACAAAAGCTCAAGCTTGGGAATGCCACCCCGTGTCACCCCAAGAAATATTCAATAGCTACAAGCGTCAAAGCTTGGGGATGCCCAAGGCATCCCCTTCTTCATCAATAAAAATCTAAGGTCTTTCTAGACACTTCGTTTTTATTGTTTCATGCACTGTTGTGTTGTTCTTGGAGCGTCTTTGTTTTTGTTTTTTGTTTTCTTTTGCTTGGTTTTCTGAAATAAGTTGGTTTGATCCCAACATACTTATTTTGGAGAGATAGACCCGCCGTTATTCATTGCCTAGAACAAGGTTTCACTCTTATTGTTTTGTGAGTGTTCTCCTTTGCTACCACTATGTTTAGCTTTAGTTTTCGATTGGTGTTGGAAAATAGTAGGAAGTTTCATACATAAAGTGGTATAAAAGGAGGTTGTTTTAGATTGTGGCCTATGCTTTGTCATATCATGCTTGATATTGTTTTGGCTTTATGCTTAGTGATTATTGTTGTAGCATGACATGTTATAAACAATTGAGATTGCTTAATGTGCCTTGAAAGGATTATGCGTTGTTTTAGCATATTAAATCATAGTATTTTGGTATTGTCCTTTGATGCGTTATTTGGGTTAACTTGGCGCATTCTCACACCATGTTATGACTATCCCAAGTCACCATAGCCTCTATGATCCTTTAGTTTTCGACTTGTAATATCACTTTATGCTTTAATTAATGATGTTTTGTCACTTTTCATGATTATGGCCATTATTGCTCTCTTAGTTGGTCGCTCCCAGTCTTTTGCTAGCCTCCACATGTACCAAGTATGAGTTCCACTCATGCATCCAACTCCAAATAAAACAAAGTTATTCCAAAGAGTCCACCATACCTACCTATTAGCACTATTGCTATTCCAAGTATATTCACGTTTTTATCTACCTTCCGAATTAAACTTGTTATGTGAAAATTAGTGATTAAAGCTCTCACGAACTTTATGGCACACTTTACTTTTCTTTCCCCCAATAAACTTGAACCATTGTGTCATCTATGTTGTATATGCTTGCACTTATACGTTGGGAATTAGCAGAACCATGCTGCCATGGGGAATGCTTTCAACATTGCACTTGTACATTATACCCAGTTGATATCATGCTCTTTTGTTTATGGATGTCGTCGGTGTGAAATGAAAGGGGAGCTTGTAAGTCCATGGAGTTATGTATGTGTGTTAGAGAAACGCTTGGGCGGCTGGTCTAATCCATGCCTAATCATGGTGGAAACCTGCAGTGTAACCATAATGAGCAATCTATGAAGCATTCTTCTTATAAAAAAAGAGATAGAGATTGAGAAAAAGAAAAAAAGATGAGAAAGGAGGAAAGAGAGAAAAAAGCACCATTTTCCCATGGTAAATAAGAAGATTGCTGAGATGCTTATTGTCTGCTTGCCTTTTCATTTTGATATGGGGATTCTTCCATATCATCGGGAAAGGGGTACCCTGTTGGCAGTTTTTTATGATACATATGTACTTACTATGACAAGAACTTACCGGTAACTAAACTTGAGTAGCATGAGGAGCGGCCCTCGTATTCAAGGGACATGGGATTGCCAACTTATACTTTGTCAAGCATATACTCCATAGTTTGTTCACTTTAACCTTGATTACTTCAAGATGCTTATGATAGGGGCAATGAGAGCTGAAAGCTAATAAGTACCATAATTTTTGGAAGCTCTTTATGAGACTTGAGTCCTTGCTTCCCTTTATGAAGGCCTTTCTTTTACTTTTATGTTGAGTCTCCATATTCTATCTTTATGCACCTATTGAGAGAGCATAGTGACCATTCTTATTTTAATGTGCATTGTCCCAAAACATGTTGATTGATGCATAACTTTGACATTGCTTGTCCTTAAACTATTTGTATCTAGTCACCCTTATGAACTTTGAAGGTGGCCTGTGCATTTATGTTTTGCTACACTATGAGGGAGAAGCTGAATACCATTCTCATTATGTTTTCTTTATGTGAAACAAACAAACGTCTTTCAAAGCATTGTTATTCATGAATCTTTTGTTTGTACCTTTTCATGTTACAACATAGTTGCTATGTCTTATTGTTAGAACTCTATCTTTCATGTTCATGTTTAGAGTACCTTGATCCCAGCTATCAATGCTTTTACAATAATGATGATCAAGATTGTGTTGGCTGCGTGTCACCTCAAAAATTATATTGTTTTTATTGTTTACCTACTCGAGGATGAGCATGAACTAAGCTTGGGGATGTTGATACGTCCATAGCGTATCTGTAATTTTTGATGGTTTTATGCTAATAATATGCTTTTGATGTTGGGTTCGAAGCATAGAAAACAAAAAATTTCCTACGGTGGGAACTATACGCCAAGATCTATCTACTAGATACAAGAAATGGGTGGATATACATCCATAGAGAACTTACCCTTGAAGACAACAAAGCTCTGTTAATGAGTTGGAACTCGTGGATGATGTAGTCGTACACTTGCCGATCTCAAGATCGTGATGAAGTCCAACAGGTCCGGCTCCATCACGTCCATCAAATCCAGCTCCAGCAAGTCCAACACCACCAAGTCCAGCACCGCAAAGCAGCGATGCATCCGTGATCGCACACACGTCCGGTACCCCGACAACCTCTGTCCCTCGCTCCAGCAAAGCAGCGGAAGCAGCAACTCCTTTCCAGATAAAGCCACCGAGAACATGTATCTCGCTAATCCGAGACCATGGGGGAAAATACTAGAGGGGGAGAGAGATCCTTCACGAGGAGGTGTGAGTGTGAAGGTGTGAGAGGGGGCCTTTTATAGGAGGAGGGGAGGGTACCCCTCCCCATGGCCGGCGCCCCAAGGGGTGACCCCTCACCTCCTCATTCATGTGGTGGTAACTCCCTCCACATAAATTTGCCCCTTCACATTCTCTTTTAAAGTCTCCACTTTAAATGCATTAAATTTCTCCAAATTTAATGCTCTCTCATTTAATAAAACCTTTTTATTAATTTCAGAATTTTGTTAATTACTTTAATTAACAAACATTCACATAAAACCCCCTGCAACATTTCAATATTACATGTAGAACCAATTTCAACAATTTCACCCGAAACAGTTTCGGTGTCTATTGAAATAATTCTAACGCTTTTGTAAATCTTTATCTGAAACATTTGGTCCAAATGGTGTCGGTATCCCTTAAGTGTGTCACCCTACGGTTCGCGAATGATGCAGACATGATCGAGACCCCTCTCAGATCAATAATCAGAAGCAGGACCTAGAGATCCATACTGACTCCTACACATTCAACAATGACTTTTGTGATCGTGAGAACCTTTAACTCTAGTAACTAAATCCCTTTGTCTCACGATATATTAAATGTCCGAGATTCGATCATCGGTATCTCCATACCTAGTTTGATCTCGTTGCCGACATGCACTCTTTTCTCGTTCCCGTGATATAACATTCTAGTGATCTCATCACTTGCTTGCAAGCTATCTTAATGTGATATCACCAAGAGGGCCCAGAGTATATCTATCCGTCATCGGGATGGACAAATCCCACTCTTGATCCATGAGCCTCAACATAACACCTTTGTAGCACTGAACCCACCTTTATAGTCACCCTGTTACGGTGTGATGTTTGATGTTATCTAGATACTCTTCCGGTGTCAGCAATTAACATGATCTCATGGTCTAAGGATTAAGATTACTTCGTATGATGTTATAGAAATATAAACATAATGACTTTGATCATAATGCTATACTTCAGATGAGTGTTCATCACATCATTCCACCAATGTTGTGACCTCGTTATTAACAACATCCAATGTCCATGATCAGGAAACCTTGATCATCTTGTTAGTCAACAAGCTAGTTTATATGAGAGGCAGTACTAGGAACTTTGTATTTTGTTTATTAAACACACATGTATTAACATTTCCAATAAATACAACTATATGCAAAATAAACATTTATCATAAACATGGAATAAGATAATAACCACTTTATTATTGCCTCTCGGGCATATTCCCTTCAGTCTCCCACTTGCACTAGAGTCAATAATCTAGTTCGTAGACTTGTATATACAACACCTAGGTGTTGAATATACGGGTTTGCTAGTGGTTAACATAATCTCCGGATCTGGCACTTTCAGGTCCGTGTGTATTTGCATGTCTTTGCGTCTCTACGCATCACTCATTCTCAAATGAGATGGCATTGAATAAATTTGGTCCTTTAGTGAGACCTTTAGTTCGTTCGGGTTAAAATATGTTGATATTATTGTCATACAATATATCTTCATAGTATTAGCCCACTTTGAACCACACCTAGTTTGATAACAAACTACATAACACAAATCCCCTCCTTTGCTGCTACTATAGTAGTCATATACTTAGCCTTTTGTTGTAGTATCCGTCACAATGTCTCAACTTTGGAACTTATCCAAATCCATCATGGAACATCCTTTCCATTACATTGTGCCACCCATAGTCTAAATTGAGATAAATTTAATTTGTATCTTATGACAAAACTAGTATAAATGTAACACTTTACAATGAACTACTTTAACTATTTTTCACTTATACATGATATATTCTTAGTTCTTCCAAAGCTCATAAGAATATCTTTACTATTGTCTAGTGATCATCTTATGAATCATTCTGGTATGTGCTCACAACATTTATAGCATAGGGCATTCTGGATATATACATATCACGATATAATCGATCAAAATCTTCATGTGATTTTACCCACCAAGTGTTGAGACACTTGAATCTTGATACAATCCTTTCCATGCAGCAAGAACTTTTCTTGTTGTTTCCATATTGAACCCTTTCAATATCTCATATATGTATGTCTGGCACAACCATATTAGCGCCTCAATCTATCCATATAGATATTGATGCCAAATATTCCTGTTTTGCCCAAGTCTTTCATCGAAATCTTATTTTAATGAAATTCTTAACTTGTGTCAATACAAGATACATCATTTCCAATCAACAATATGTCCTCTACATAATGTATTAGAAATATGTCTCAATGATCCTACTTAATTTCTTGCAAATGCAAGCATGTTCATCATCTCCGATGAATTTAAACTCTTTTAATAGTTTGATCATGGTGAAGATTCCAACTCCGCTATGCTTACTTCAACTATTGAAGTTTGCATGCCCTTTTTAGCACCCTTTGAATTAACAAAACCCTTCGGACCATGTTTTGTACACGTCCTAGGTAACCATTCTATTAGAAGAACATTGTTTTGTTTGTTCAACTACCATACATCAAATTATATGTAGTGGTTGCTACATTAATCCGTCAAGACTAAATATCGCTATGAAAGATCAAATCTTATCATAGTCAACTCCTTGAACATTGACGTAAACTTCTTTCTGACATGTTGACTATTTCATAGATGTTAAACATCCATGTCTATTTCTTTATAGATCCAAACACGACCGATAGGCTTCACGCCTTTCCGGAGGGTCTTCCAAGTTCAGAAGCTTGATTTCTCGTGTATGGATACTATCACGGATTCTATGACTTCTAGTCATTTTATGGAGTCAGGGCCCATCATCGCTTCTTTGCATGTAGTCGGTTCATCATTGTCAAAATAATAACGACTTGCTTATCAAATCACACTATTTGATTCTTACCGACCCACATGGTTCAATAGGAACTCTAATCTCCGAGATCACAACCTTTGTAATCACGGGAGCCATGAGCATTGTGGCCGCCACCGGGACACTTTCCAGCGCTGTGCTACTTAGCACATATAGCTAAGGTTCAACAACCTTATCAAAGTTGTGGATCTTATCAAGGTGGAAACCGGGAATGGTGACCACCTCACCCACCCTCTCTCTGGCGCACCCCCTGGCGATCCATGGCGATTCTCTCTAAGTCCCCCATGGAATGGATCCGCGTGCTCTTGGTGATACTCTGGATTTCTCCCATGGCATGGGGCTTGAATTGAAGGTTCGATCTTCCTTTTCCACCCATGTGCAATCCCCATCTCCTAGATCTGGTTTTACTCTTGTGGTCTCTTTTGGCCGAGCCATCTTTCGACTTGATCTAGACAATGTTTGCATTGTCCTTCAATCATGCCTTGGTGGAAGTAAATTTTGATTTCATGTCAGCTTGGTTCGTGATCGGACTTTTAAATTTGAAGTATTCTCCAAAGCTGTGGGTTTCTTAATCTACAAACTCAGATACTTCGAATGCCCGAAATTTAAATGCTATTTCTCTCTATGGGGTTATGGGGGTCCGAATTGGATCAAAGAATCGATGGATTTGTTTCATGAGCAAGAGATGGATTGGACTATGGTTTCTCGCCGGAGATCATGTCTCACCGGAGCCAATTCCACGCCGTTAGCCTCTCATCGGAGGAGAACCTACGTGGAAAGATCGCCGGCTAACTCGCTACGTGATCCGATCTCCTCGGATCGGATGCCAGTCTCCCGCCCGGAGTCTCTCTCAAACTCTTGTGAGATTCGGCCCACTGGTTCACTCAGCCCAACACTTCCACCCTGCTCGGCGCACGCTATCTGCTCCAGGTGCCTTGCGATGGGCCACTAAAGCCCAGAATGTCCATCTCAAGTTCGCTGCAAAAGTTGTTATGGATATGGACACATTAGGAAATTTTGTTATATGATTATGCGAAAATCTCAGGTTTATCGCATTAAACAAAAACGACCTGAGCATATCATCTCCTCTGAAAGAGGGCTTGTCGTTACGACTTCGGAAATAGTACTCCTTGACCCCTCCGCTCTCCAGGAAAACCCTGTTCATTCCTCGCCATCGTCGCCACTGCAATCTCACTCCTATAACCTCCCCCTCTCCTCCACAACAATGGCGAACTACCCCTGCGACCCCAACCCCCACCTCCCACCTAGAGCTGAAGTCATCCAACCCTGCATCCATCGCCGACGTCGGGGTTTTCACATTTTCAGTGGAGATGCCATGCTTCGGTGCGATGACATGACCATTGTCATCCTTGAGCCTCCATCTAACCCTGAGCAGTTCGCCGCGGATGCACACCTTATCAGGAACTACTTAAACGATCACGGCCTCAACATTCGCAATTTCTCCAGGTCTGCCATGGGTGCCGCTCTGGTATAGTTCTCTGATACTTGCGCTAGGGATACTGCTATTGAGCGTAGTCCTTTCTTTGTTGGAGACAGCATTCTTAGGGTGATCCCCCATAATAGAGGTCTGAACCATAGAAACATGAATTTTACACATGATGTCTGGCTGATGATGGTTAATTTCCCCCAAGATGCATGGCTAGTTGATAAAGTTAGAGAATCTGTCAGTGAATTTGGGAAATTCTTAGTCTGGAACAGAGATTATTCTAACAGAGCTAGAGTCCTGGTTAAAATCAGAGTGCCAGATATGCTTGAAATCCCTATTAGCCTGGTCCTAGGGGATAATACTAGTGATGAAGGACATGGTCATTCCTTGACTGTGGTGATTAAGTTCTGCAGGCTAGAATGATTGGTGTACTTGGTGGTGATGAGGATCCTCTTCCACCTGATGGTGGTAACCCACACCCCATGCCCCAACCATTTGGTGGACACTGGGATGATATGGTCCACGATCATGTTCCTGAAGAACCAGCAAATGTTGCACCTGTGATTCCCAATGTTGTAATACCATATGGAAATGCTGCACCTGCTGCTGACATTGAACCAATGATTGCTACCCCTCCCTAGCTCACTCCTGCACATGCTGCTCATATTGCTGAACTTGAACCAATGATGGAAGCCGTGGACTCTTTCAATGCCATCCATGGTCTGCTAACTGACATGGTTAAGAATGCACCCACAACTCTGGGCAACACTGATATCTCTTGTATCCATGGTGCTGGATTCCAAATTCTTGATGTGGATACTGAGCATGGAAAACAAAGGAAGTGCCTTCTGAAACTTTATGCAACAACCCTTCATGTACCAGCCTCTTCTACTGTTTGTATCACTGAAATTTCTGATGATAATGTGCAAACCTCTCTGGATACATCTATTGGTGTTTCTTCAGCTGCCATTGAAGAAAGTATCTCCCAGGTGGCTAAACGCAAATTACTTGCTCCAAAGGATGTGACTGCTGTCAGACGCAGTACAAGGATTGCCAACCAATCTGAGGGATATAAGAACAAAGATGTTGCAGTTAAAGCCCAGGAGAAAGATTGTTCATCTCTGATCAATGCCTCAGGCAAATCCAGGAAGGTGGCCAAAAGCAAAGCTCATCCTCATGAGGTGGTGATCATGGACCAAGATGCTCCACCACCACCTGTCCTCCCTGTTGACACCATTCTGTCCATTGGTATCAACCAATGCCTGATCTCTGCTAGTGAGATTTCAGAGGACAAGCTCTTCTATGAATGTGGCTAATGTCACTTCACCCTACTGCATGTAATAATGTGTGTCATATATGTCTAATGACACATAGTTTTATGTTTTAGAAACTTTATCTACTTGATACTATCTGGCATGTAATAAGCACTTCTTTATTGCTCATGATGAGAAGAACCATATCCCTATATCTGCTTAAGTACCTAGATTTTTCTTTATCCCCTTTTATGTTATATACATCATCAACTCTTTTGTGGGATTTTCAATATGGGTCCAAGGTGCTTTTTATACTTTCATCTGATCTGCCAGCTGTCCCCAGTAAATACCTGATTAACTATGTTGATCAGAACCTGTGGTACCCTCACATGTTGAATTATGAATAGAAACTGGATGATTCTTGACTGGAATGTTAGAGGCATCAATTTTGATCTGAGACATGATCAACTTAGAGAAAAAGTTAATTCTAGCAATTGTGATATTATCTGCCTCCAAGAAACTAAAAGGGAAGATTTTGAACACTCCTATTTAAGGAAATTCTGTCCCAGGAGATTCTCTCACTTTGCATTTTCTCTTCACTTGGTAATTCTGGAGGATTAATTACTATATGGAATGGTAGCCTTTTTTCAGGAGAGCTTCTTAGTCAATCGAAATTCCATTTAACTATGGCTCTCACATGTAAGCACTCTGGTATCACCTGGATCTTGACCAATATTTATGGGCCTGCACACAATGAACACGTAGCTGAATTTTTCAATTGGATGCATAATATTGATACCTCCAATTATACATTCTAGATGCTAGTGGGTGATTTCAACCTCATTAAAAGCCCTGATGATAGAAACATAGAAGGTGGGGATGCTCACAATATGATGCTTTTCAACAATGTCATCCAATCTCATGATCTTGTGGAAGTACCACTGAAAGGGAGAGCATTCACCTGGAGTAACATGCAAGACCCCCCTCTTCTAGAAAAGCTAGATTGGATTTTTACATGTCCTTTATGGACCACAACTTTCCCCAACACTATGGCTCGTCCTCTCACTAGAATTGGCTCTGATCATACTCCCATCAGTATCCAAGTGGGCACTACCATTCCTAAAGCACAATTATTCAGATTTAAGAACCACTGGCTGGAATTTAATGGTTTCTATGATACTGTGAATAACCTCTAGAACTCAGCTCCCTATATCAGTGATACTACCCTTGCTATCAACTGCAAATTCAAACATCTCAGAGCTGGACTTAAAAAATGGTGCAAAAAGCATTCAAACCTAAATCAGACTATTGAGAACTGCACATTTATCCTGGCTTTACTTGAGGGAATAGAGGATCAGAGACCACTTGCTCTACATGAGAAGAATTTTAAAAATATTTTGATGGAACATACCAATAAGCTCCTGGAGGCTAAAAGAATCTATTGGAAAAGCAGAGCTAAAATTAGATGGGCCAAATTGGGAGATGAGAAAACCAAATTTTTCCATGCCGTGGCAACCCAGAGCTTCAGGAGAAATCTCATCACCCATATCAAGTCTGAAGACAATTTGATTTTGACTGAGCATGAACTTAAAGCTGTTGCAATCTGGCAATCTTACAAACACAGACTTGGCACAAGTGAAAACATTACTAATGACATCAACCTTGATGATTTGATTTCACCTCATGATCTTCTTCACGTGGATGCTCCATTCACAAATGAAGAGATTGATTCCGTAGTCAATGATTTTCCTTCTGATAAAGCACCTGGTCCTGATGGATTCAATGGTTAATTCCTTAAGAAATGCTGGCATATTATCAAAGAAGATTTTGTAAAATTGGTACAGGATTTCTATGATGAATCAGTGAATTTGGGTGCCATCAACACTGCCTTTATTACTCTCATCCCCAAGATAAATGATCCTGAGACCATGAATGACTACATACCCATTTCTCTGGTTAGTCTTCCACTTAAATTCATCACCAAGATTATGGCCAATAGACTCTAGAAGGTTATCAAACCCATTATCCATAACAATCAATATGGCTTTATTAAAGGGAAAAATATCCATGATTGTCTCGGATGGGCTTTTGAATATCTTCACATCTGCCATGTGTCTAAGAAGCCCATTATTATTCTGAAGATTGATTATGAGAAAGCATTTGACAAGATTGAATATAATGCAATTATTAATATGCTAAATGCCAAAGGTTTTGGCCCCAAATGGATTTCCCTGGTAAGATCTATATTGCACTCTGCCTCCACCTCAGTGTTACTAAATGGTGTTCTAGAGAAAAAAATATGCTGCAAAAGAGGTGTCAGACAAGGAGACCCCTTATCCCCCCTTCTATTTGTCTGCACAGCTGAGTTATTACAGGAAATTGTCAATGATGCCTGGCACAGAAATGAAATCAGCCTGCCACTTTATAATGATTATGGACAAAAATATCCTATTATTCAATATGCTGATGACACCCTGCTGATTATGCCTGCTGATAGTTTGCAACTTAATAACCTCAAGATCAGACTCCAACAATTCAGCAATATGACAGGGCTCAAGGTAAATTATGACAAATCTACTCTTGTACCTATCAATATAACAGTGGAATATGCATGTCAACTGGCATCTGATTTTGGATGCAAATTGGAGAGTTTACCTTTCACCTACCTGGGTCTCCCACTTGGTACCACAAGACCATCTATTGATAGCTTGATGCCCATTGATTCCAAATTTGACAGAAGACTATCTGGACTATCATCTCTCATGTCATATACAGGAAGACTCACACTACTGAATTCTGTATTAAATTCTATGCCCATCCATGCCATGTGCTCTTTTAAAGTCCCTTTATCAATTTTTACCCATTTCGAAAAAGGTGGCAGACAGTTCCTCTAGGCAGGAAAGGATATCCACAAACATGGCAAATGTCTTGCTAAATGGGATTTGGTATGTAGACCAAAATAACAAGGAGGTTTAGGTGTCATAAACCTCAGGGTACAAAATCAGGCCCTTTTACTGAAGAATATTCATAAATTCTACAACAGGGCTGATATACCATGGGTTGATCTCATTTGGAAAGCTTACTACCAAGGTGATTCTTCCCCACATTCAATGAATCATATTGGATCTTTCTAGTGGAGAGATTGTATGAATTATGTTGATATTTACAGAGATCTGACTCACTGCAAAATTGGCAATGGAAAATCTATGTTACTATGGAAGGATCTATGGAAAGGTGAATGCTTTGAAGATAGATACCCACACCTACACTCCTTCTGCCACAATGATACTTTGACCATGGGCAAGGCCATCTCTGCAGCTGATAATGATTTCTATGACCTTTTTCAACTCCCCTTATCCATTATTGCTCATGAGGAATTTACTGATATGTTGGAGAATATCAGAAGCATAAACCACACTGATGACCATGAGTCATGGTACTTTTCCTGGGGGGAGACTTTCAAAACCAGAAATATCTATAGAGCACTCATTGGGGCACACCCAACACCAAAACCCATAGTTGATATTTGGAAATCATGTTGTCTCCCAAGACACAATTTTTTTGCATGGCTGCTACTGAATAAGAGATTAAACACCAAGGACCTAATGAAAATAAAAAACTTCTTTGTGGAATTCAATGATTGTGTAATATGTGACACCTGTCCTCAGGAAACCCTGCAGCATCTATTTTTTGAATGCAGCTTCAGCCAAGGGTTCTGGTGGGCCTTGGGACTTGAATGGAACACATATATGGAGATTCATCAGATGATCAATGATGCTGGAAGTAGATTCAGTCCCAATTTTCTTATGGAAGTTATCATCACTGGATGCTGGAGTATATGGGAGCAAAGAAATGGTTATATTTTCAGGGAACTAAATCCTTCCATCACTAGATGTATTTCTTTTTTTAAAGCAACCTTCACCTTGACTATGCATAGAGCTAAGCCTAGTCTCAAGGAAGGTATGCAAGAGTGGCTTGACACGCTATGAATGTAACCATCTGTAACATAGATTGAGCCTGGCTCAACCATTTGTACATTATAAAATTTATAAAATGACACAGTAGGGGACTTCCCTACTGTTTTTGTCAAAAAAAACCTTATCAAAGTTCTATTGTCCTCCCACTTAACTTTTCGCGAAAAATTCCTTCTCAAGAAACTTGACGTTCCAAGTGACAAACTCTTTTGTCCTTGGTGTTATGGAGAAATTTCCAACAAATTCTTTGGGATAACCTACAAAGACGTGCTTATCTGACTTTGGTTGTAAACATTTTACTTATTGATAGCATACCAAAATTTAAGAAAAGACAATTCAGGTTTTATCCCAAACCATAACTTATATGGTGTCATTTCAACCGATCACGATGGTGCTCTTTTCAGTGTAAAAGCGGTAGTCTCTAAAGCTTCAATCCTTAAATCATAATGGCAGTTTTATAAATGACACTTTTGATCTTACCATGTCAAACATGGTTTGATTTCATCTCTCGAATATGCCATACTCCTATGGTTTATTGGTAAACACAAATCATGCAACAATTCCGCAAATCTTAGGTGTTTTGCTAAACATGTAACTCAAATATCTTCCTTTATGATCGAATCATAAACTCTTTATTTTCTTGTTACAATGATTTTCCACTTCATCTTGAAAGTCTTTGAACAATTTTCAAATGTTTCATACTTCTTCCTTATTAAGTAAATATATAGATATAGTCACTTAAATTTCTGGAGAAAGCATATGAAGCAAATAGAATCCATCGCATATGGCTACATATAATGGACTATATACATCAATATGCATAATATCCAATAAGTTAGTCATCCGTTCCTCTTTGGCCTATGTACGGAGTTTCAATTATCTCGAGAAAAGTCTCACAAGCGTCAATTGATCAAAATCAAAGTCTCCAAAAATCCATCAACATGGAGTTTCTTCATGTTTTCTTTCAAATATAATTTAAACAGCGATGTCACTTCATAAGTGATCTTTCAATCATTTGCCTTGCGACATTTTAGCAATAGTGTTTATGGATGTGATTTCTCCAACTGGACTTGTAAAAGTTCATTCATCCTTTATGGAATATGGTAATTATTTGAACAAACATTGTTCTCGTAATACCGGAACAAAATAACAATTATAAAAAAAAATCTTGAAGGCTAGGTTTGACGACAACGAAAAACACAATAACACTTTATATGTTTTCGATGAACATCATCACTTATTCTTTTCCCAGTTACTTAGGCCGTTGCAGTTCATGAATTGTGTTGTTCTGTATGACACTTCACACCAACCAATTCGGTATCGAATACCTCAGAACCACATTGTTTAACAAGCAAGGAATATATCCATAACATGTATATCTTCTATATACCTAAGTTGGACATCTCCAACATTTTTTTTTGTGCCAAATATTTTATAGATTCTCTTTCAACAATTCCTTTTCTTTTAAAAGAATCTATCAACATCAATAGTGGTGTCATTCACATGACACATAGTACAAAGTCTATATAGTCAAATACTAATACCTTTGGACTTGCACTTTGAAGTGGATCACCATCATCAAATGTTTGGCGTTGTTTCAAAAATCCATTCTTTAGTAATGTATTAGTATAGTAAACATTTTACTTACATCTTCTATTCATCCTTATCATGACAACTTTCATGATCAAGCTACTATAGTCTGTAAGGAAGAATCGCGAGTATAATGTTAGTTCCCAAAACCTTTTTGGGAGATTCGGATGCTTAGCATCTCCATCCTTCACAAATTTTCATACAATATGAGAACATGTATTTTGCTAAATTATACTCTATCATAATGCAACCAAAAACATTGTTTCAGATATCACAATATCTTTCACACATGATGGTTTCTGAAACAATTTTCAGCTCCTATATAATCTTGATATTAAAACAACTTTTGAATATCAATAATCATGGAGGCAAACATGATACTTTAGATACTAACATTGAAATTCTTACTCTTGATTTAATACTACTTATTAAACTTCATGGAGTAAATAGAGTTTACTGAAAGTTTGCAATAGGACTTATAAACTTTAAATTGACATTCAAAACAATATGATACCAGTTCGTAAAGTAAATATCCAGAATTCTGTAGTTCTATTATCTCAATTAAAACTAAGCATAAGGTAGTGAACAGATGCCAATGACTACAACAAATTATGCAAATTCACTTCGATTTAGTTTATGACAAATTGAGTTCGACTAATCCAAATTAGAAATGAACTCCCACTCAAAAATGACATCCCTCGTGCCTTTTTGGTGATTACATGAACCAAAGCCACTACACCAAGTCCGATCATCACGTGAGTCGGTGTAGCTTCAAAGGCGAGCATCTATATGGGCATCATATCAACTATATGACTCATGCTTAACCTTTCGGTCCGTGTTCCGAGGCCATGTATATACATGCTAGGCTCGTCAAGTAAGAACCTTAGTATTCCGCGTGTGTAAAACTGTCTTACACCCGTTGTATGAAAGCGCAGAGTCGAGTACACCCGATCATCACGTGATGTCTCGAAACACGATCCATAGAACGGTGCATACTCCAGGAAGAACACATTTTATCTTGATATCTAAATGACGGATCATCTTACAATGCTACTAAAAATGCCAAACTAGCAATATAAGATGCGAACATCTAATGTGTAAAGTGGGATGATATGGTCCATGCATTTGATCTCTATCACATTCATCGTGGTATGATCTTTATCATTCCTTTGTGTGTAAAGCCAAGGTCTATGGAACTTACACGTTAAGTGTGTTGTAAGAGTATCTACCATACATCCACTTACAACATTACCATATCAAGACACTAGCCCATCAACGATCTAAACTAGATGCCTCTAATTTATCCATTGCAAGTTTTACGTGGCTTAGGGATTTTAGAGATAGAACCGGTCTTACCTACGAACATGGAACCACAACGAGGATAACCAAGTTATTAGCAACTTGTTGTAAATCAGATATTGACTATAGTAGGAGAGACAGACACCCGCCAGCCACTTATGCAAAACTAGTTGCATGTCAGTCGTGGAACCGGTCTCATGTGCGATGACATGTAATGTTGGTCCGGGCCCCTTCATCCCACTATGCCATCATATACAAAATACATGAAAGATGCAATAACATGATCATCATCGCCCACATATAAACATATGTGTACTACCCGTGCAAAGCACCTATGCATAGATAAAGCTCTGATACCACTATTGGGTTCACAGCATAGAAAACAAAAATTTCCTATGGTGGGAACTATACACCAAGATCTATCTACTAGATACAAGCTACGAGTGGATATACATCCATAGAGAACTTACCCTCGAAGACAACAAAGCTTTGTTAACGAGTTGGAACTCATGGATGATGTAGTCGTACACTTGCTGATCTCAAGATCGTGATGAAGTCCAGCAGGTCTGGCTCCAGCACGTCCATCCGATCCAGCTCCAGCAAGTCCAGCACCACCAAGTCCAGCACCGCAAAGCAGCGGCGCATCCGTGATTGCACACATGTCCGGTACCCCGACAACCTCCGTCCCTCGCTCCAGCAAAGCAGCAGAAGCAGCAACTCCTTTCCAGATAAAGCCACCGGGAACATGTATCTCGCTAATCCGAGACCATGGGGGAAAATACTAGAGGGGGAGAGAGATCCTTCACGAAGAGGTGTGAGTGTGAAGGTGTGAGAGGGGGGCCTTTTATAGGAGGAGGGGAGGGTACCCCTCCCCATGGCCGACGCCCCAAGGGGTGACCCCTCACCTCCTCATTCATGTGGTGGTAACTCCCTCCACATAAATTTGCCCCTTCACATTCTCTTTTAAAGTCTCCACTTTAAATGCATTAAATTTCTCCAAATTTAATGCTCTCTCATCTAATAAAACCCTTTTATTAATTTCAGAATTTTGTTAATTACTAATTAACAAACATTCACATAAAACCCCCTGCAACATTTCAATATTACATGTAGAACCAATTTTAGCAATTTCATCCGAAACAGTTTCGGTGTCTATTGAAATAATTCCAGTGCTTTCTTAAATCTTTATCTGAAACATATTTGCTCCAAATGGTGTCGCTATCCCTTAAGTGTGTCACCCTACGGTTCGCGAATAATGTAGACATGATCGAGACCCCTCTCAGATCAATAATCAGAAGCGAGACCTAGAGATCCATACTGACTCCTACACATTCAACGATGACTTCTATGATCGTGGAACCTTTAACGCTAGTAACTAAATCCCTTTGTCTCATGATATATTACATGTCCGAGATTTGATCATCGGTATCTCCATACCTAGTTTGATCTCGTTGCCAACATGCACTCTTTTCTCGTTCCCGTGATATAACATTCTAGTGATCACATCACTTGCTTGCAAGCTATCTTAATGTGATATCACCGAGAGGGCCCAGAGTATATCTATCCGTCATCGGGATGGACAAATCCCACTCTTGATCCATGAGCCTCAACATAACACCTTTGTAGCACTGAACCCACCTTTATAGTCACCCTGTTACGGTGTGATGTTTGATGTTATCAAGATACTCTTCCGGTGTCAGCAATTAACATGATCTCATGGTCTAAGGACTAAGATTACTTCGTATGATGTTATAGCAATATAAACATAATGAATTTGATCATAATGCTATACTTTGGATGAATTTTCATCACATCATTCCACCAATGTTGTGACCTCGTTATTAACAACATCCAATGTCCATGATCAGGAAACCTTGATCATCTTGTTAATCAACAAGCTAGTTTATATGAGAGGCAGTACTAGGAACTTTGTATTTTGTTTATTAAACACACATGTATTAACGTTTCCAATTAATACAATTATAACATGCAAAATAAACATTTATCATAAACATGGAATAAGATAATAACCACTTTATTATTGCCTCTCGGGCATATTCCCTTCATTTGATACTCCTTTTTATATAAAGTTTATGATTTATTTGGACTAACCTACTAATAGTTGCAAAAGTGCACAATGTTCTTGTTTTACACTTTGATGTGTAGGAATTACCAAGAATACAAGTGGAAACCTTGTTGGAGTCAAATTGGGATTTGCCAGAAATCTGTCTCAAAACTCTTTTTGAAGATGGTCACGTTTCGGGTCGAATACGGCGTTAAACGGAAAACTCTTCAACTACATAATTGTTGTAAATGTCTGTCGCGACAAACGTTCTAGACATAAAATTTAGCTGATTCCGAGTCCGGATGGGTCCGGTAGGCCCGATTTACTGCAGCCCAAGATGGGGTGACGGGAATCCGAGAAGCTATATAAAGGGAGGAAAACAAATTCGTGGTAGACACCTCCACCCACGAATTTATAGCCACCAACCCATGGATCCCATCTCCATGGGAGAGGGCTCCCAAGAAGCCATGAAGTAAGGGGGTTAAGGGGCGGTGCTCCCCTGTGATACCGGCGGCGGGGAAGGAGTACTCCGCGCTGCCGTCGGTGCCGCCGCCACCTCTTCACCATCTTCACCGCCATCTCCATCGCCGTTGCTGACTCCCATGACGAGGAGGGAGTAGTTCTCTCTCGAGTCTAAGGGTTCTACCGGTAGCTATGTGTTCATCTCTCTCTCTATGCATGATCATATTGTGATCATGAGCTTTGTAATCAAGTAGATCTACCTTGATACTCAAGTGCTTTAACAGATCTCTGGCTCTCCCCATGTGTGTGAAAGTGATAGCGTGAACACCATGGTGGCACTTAGGCTAGAGATTACAAATACTTATTATGAGTTATATTGGGAGTTGGATGTCTCTATGAAATTGTGGTGTTTGTTGGAAGCATCTAGTGCTCAAGGTGATAGTGAGGGGTTATCTAGATGGGGAAAGCGAACTTTAAGGAGTGCTGTTATAGCCCTACCATGGATTAGAGTGTCCAACCAGAGAGTAGTTCAGAGTAATATCATAAAGAGAAGATATTTATATGAGAGTGTTCACTAGTGAAAGTATGATCCCTAGGCCTTGTTTCTAAGCATTGAAACACCGTTTACAACTAGATCTGTTACATGTTTGCTTGCTTTCATCTTTATTTCAGATTGCTTTTAGTCTCTTCCTACCCATTAACCACGCTCCGTCAAAGCTATTTTCTAGCACCGTTACCACTTATACTTATCCATACCACTTGTATTTCACTATCTCTTCGCCGAACTAGTGCACCTATACACCTGACAAGTGTATTGGGTGTGTTGGGGACACAAGAGACTTCTTGTATCTTGATTGCAGGGTTGCTTGAGAGGGATACCTTTGACCACTTCCTCCCTGAGTTCGATAAACCTTGGGTAATCCACTTAAGGGAAACTTGCTGCTGTTCTACAAACCTCTGCATTTGGAGGCCCAACAACTGTCTACAAGAATGGAAGTGCGTAGACATCAGCTGTTATGAGTAATCATTGTACAAAAGGAACAAAAACCTTAGTGATGCCACGAGTGTCCATCACAGCCCAATAAACTAATATTTTTTTTGGCACGCTCTCAATTACTTAAGAACTGAAATTCTTGAAGGACAATGAATAGAAAAGTAGTGTTTGAAGAGTCTTGATTTATTGATGTGGGAGAATTGAGATACTTTAGTGTATATGCTTTTTATGACAACTCTCACACTCTCAATTTTGCATCATTATACTTTATTGTTCAAAGGAAAGCCTATGAGTTAATTACATTACATGGAATAAAGTTTACCAATTTGAATCATCCATGTTAACAATAATTCTGCTGCGCTACAAGGATACATAAAAACCCGTATGATATGCTTGCCATTACTTTATCTATGCTGGAGTTTTTCAGATTTATGAAGTGAAGGAAACATGAGACTACCAATCATGAGTAAGATCAGCATCTCGTTATTTCAGTTTTAAAGCTGAGTTCCTTTTTGATTTTGATTTTCTTGCTCGAGGACGATCAAGTTTAAGCTTGGGGAGGTTGATGGCTCTGAAATATAGCCATCTATGTCCACATTTAAAATGGATATTATTCATATTTTTGATAAAATATCTCTCTAAACCCTGCCACTAATGCCTAATGATCAAAGGGGTATGCAATCCTTTCTTAATGTTTTCCCTGCGCAGATAATGACGTTTGATCATGGGAATCACTACATTAAAGTCAAAGATACGAGATTTCCAACAACGAGAAGAAACCAGGAGTCGTGAAGCGGAGGCAGACGCTTTAACGACCAACTATACGACCGGAACAAAATTTTGGCCGTATAGTTCCGGTCGTATAGTTGACGTCGACACCACTAGGTCAAACAGAACAACTTTCGTGAAGGGACCCGTATATAAAGAGGCCTCGGGCGACGAGAAAAGGCCCTGCCCTAGATCATCAACCGCCTCCAGATCTCCATCCACCATACTGAAGATCCACCGGAGGAATAGACTTATATATAATCTCCAAACCCTTCTCCACCACCATAGCCATATTCCACCACTTGTAATAGTAGAGCTCATCTTCGATTGGCGACATTGTAAGACTATTTCCTATCAATCTCATGATTTCCACTTAAATGTTTATGATCTTTGATATCATCTCTATGTGTGAGTAATTCTCCTTGGGATAAGGGCTTTAGCCTAGCCATGTAGCTTTTGTGCATGTTATTTATCATAGATGGGATCATGTATTAGTTTGTATGACATGATGATTATTGTATCCTCTCTTGCCTCAATCTAAGGACTTATCACGTACCCAAGACCCCGAGGATTGAGCCAGGTATAGGGAGTATGAGTAATGACTAATCTGCAGGTTGAACCCCAGTGACAGAAGGGGTAGTACGGCTGTATGTGAGGGATTTACTTGGGATTAACGGGGACGTCACTATGCATATCATTAGTTCTCTTTCTTCTATGGATGAGACTAGTAGGTTATTGCTATAAGGGTTGTGGAGGCAATAGCAATTATGGATGCACTGCCCACATATAATTTATCTTGCTCTAACAATTACATGCATACTTTATTTCTATCTTTTATTCCCATCAGATGTTTTGCACAGCTACAGGTGAAACCGAACGCCCTAGGCCCTCTCTCTCCATCATCAACAACAACAAAAGACACAAACTCTTGGTCTAGTAAAAACACAAAAGGAATTGTAAAACTCCTGAAGGTCCGTTAAAGTAACTTCACTCTGCTTCTGCTTCCCGAGGATTCGATAAACCTTGGTCTACTAGGGAAAAATAGCTATACTACATCCATAATCCGGATCGAAATTCTCAGGAGCCACAATAGGAGCAGCTGCTACCACGCCAGATCGATGACAAGGAGAAGTTCCCAAAATAGCAGTGCTTCGAGTGCTAGCAGTGTCCAGACCATGAGCTAGCTCCAGAACAGTAGCCCGCTGAGCTTGAGCACGGGTTCGAGGAGGAGGAACACCCAAGATAGTAGTCTTGGCAACAACAGCAGGGCTGCCTCTGGAAGACTTAGTTTGATCAATAGAGTCCTGGATTAGGTTTGCAATAGCTAGAGCAACTACACCTTGAGGACGACCAGTACCAGCAGATTCCAGAGCAGGGATTTGGACAACTTGAGCACGGGTTCGAGGAGGATCAGCACACAAGGCAGCAGTCCTGGCAACAACAGCGGGGCAGCCTCCGGAAGCCTTAGTTTGCTCAGCAGTGGCGGGATTGGCTCAACGGCAGCCAGATCAACCACACCATAGGGACGACTAGTACCAGCAGATTCCAGAGCAGAGGTTTGCACAACTTGAGCACGGGTTCTAGGAGGATCAACACACAAGGCAGCAGTCTTGGCAACAATAGTAGGGCAGTCTTCGAAAGCCTCAGTTTGCTCAACAACGATAGGGATTGGGTCAACAGCAGCCAGATCAACAACACCATAGGGACGACCAGTACCAGCAGATTCCAGAGGAGAGGTTTGCACAACTTGAGCACAGTTTCGAGGAGGAGCAGCACACAAGGTAGCAGTCTTGGCAACAACAGCCGGACAGCCTTCAGAAGCCTTAGTTTGCTCAACAGCAGCCAGATCAACAACAACAAGGGGATGACCAGTACCAACAGATTCCAGAGTAGAGTTTTGCACAATGGCAATACGCGGACTCCTATGAGGAGGTTGCCCGATAAAAGCATGGCACGGACGAGGAACCACATTTTGCTTAACAGCAGCAGGGGTTCGAGTTAAACCACCCTATCCAAGAATAGTTGGTTGACTCCCAATAGCAGCATCTTGCACATCCAGTATTTTACAATTCAGGGTCAACAAGCGAAGCCCAAGAAACCATTTCATCAACCAAATTAGCTGACTGTTAAACGTTACAGGAACCATGACACCTCGTTCATCCATGAAACTGAACCGTGCAGTCTGCTCTGGCCCCATTTCGACATGTTCACACACAGCAACAACCATACCAGGGATAGTGCATAACTACGCATGCGCTACTTTCATCTTCAGAGAGTGAGGTTGGTTCCACTTTCTCTTCCCATCTGCTAATTTAATGTGGTAGCCAGAGAGGGTTACTATAACCATGTATTTGGGTTCCGCAGAGATCTTGCTTGACAGAAAATTGGGGACAAAATATAAGAATTTTTTGTCAGCATTGTGCTAGCAAACAATTCTAGGTTCGATCTATCTCTATAATGCCAATAGCCAGCTAGTAGTTATAGATAGTGTGAATAGAAAGAGAAGAGTAGCTCACCCGCAATTAGCCAGAACTACTTTTCCTTCGTAATAGGATCTGCCATCCTTCGCGCTACTCAGCTCATCGGCGGAAGAGGCGGGCTAGAGCATTGCAACGACAAGCACATCATGCGGAATTGGATCTTAGGATCATCGAGTGGGCGCAACAACTTCATGCTAGAAGTCAAATGTCCGAAGGGATCGTTCGGGTTGGAGGGTGGATTTCGATGCCGTCGGTGCTAGGGTTCATGCAAAAGGAGGGAGTAGATTTGTGAATTTGGTCAATGCACCATGCCCCTTTAGTTCCTCATTTTGCCTATGTGGTTGCCGCGTTGGCGCTCACATCAAAGACAAATTACTGACATGAGGATCCTGACCGTCTACTTCACGAGGCAGTGTGACGGAATGTTTGGATTTGGCAGGGGTGAGATGAGTTTGCCTCTAAATGGCCCCTCTCGGTAGTTAGCAGCCCAACTTTGCGAAACGCGGCAATTACAGGCAACTCAGGCCGTGGGATGCACTCGCCTAGGAACTTTGGGGCCGCAAACGAACAAGCCCATGACAAGGAGGAAGTATCAGACTTTTCACAACAAATGTATACTCGTATTGCTAGGAGCATGCAATACTTACACATAATAAAGTTACAAGTGATGGTCAATTTACTATCAATCAATCGAGAATACACAAGAAATACAAAGTACTAAAAACTGGGAGAAAAACCTTGTTGGAGATCAAAACCACACACAACTGCATCATTTATAAAAGAAAACTAGAAAATGCACCAGCTTGCTCCTTTGAGGCGATGGTGAAACATAGCTTGCATTTGGGGGACACGATTAGTTTAGCTTTTTATCTTGCTTACTAGAACTCATGCCTCAATTAAGGTTATGTAATGCTATACAAGAAAAACAATAAAACTCAATTTAGAATATGTGACCGCATCGTGTTTGTATAGGTATATGGTCATATTGTGTATTCCTTTTGTATGTGTCCGTGTTGTATGAGACCAGGACTCCCCTTGTAATCCTCCTATATAATGAGCAATACAAAGCACCACTACATGTGGTTTCCCCTATCTTACATGGTATTATACGCAAAACCCTAGTCGGACCGTGTCGCCCCCCGCTTTCGCTGCCGCCGCCGCCGATCTACAAACTGCCCACCCTCCTTCTCGCCACGCCGCCTCTCTTGGAGCCATGGGCGAGGACGCTACATGGGCCATGGAGGACTCCAAGGAGAAGGAAGATCGTGAGGCTCGCGAGGCCGCCGATGCCAAGGCCAAGCTGGCCCTCGCCACCGCCCCTCCTCCAGCGCGGGGGCCTTCTCGCTCACCTCCATGCATGCCCAAGTCGTTGGCCTCCACTCCATCAAGGGGCATGTACCAGTCGAGTTGGACCTCGACACAGGCGTTCATCGCCAATGGTGCACCTTCTTCTACGTTGCCCTCCGCAAGTACGCGATGCTCGACCACATTGACGCGCTCGGTCCAATCGATCCAACTCTAGAGTGGTCCTTGTTGGATGCCATGGTGGTCTCGTGGCTCTACGGATCCATCTTGCTCGGCCTCCTCGACACCATCATGATGACGGGTGAAGATCCTCTTGCCGTCAAACTATGGACAAGCATCAACGGTCTCTTCAACAACCACAAGATCAATCTCCAGCTCCACCTCCCCGCCGAACTCGGCGAGATCAAGATGGTCAAACTTTCCATGACCGAGTACCTGAAGAAGATCAAGGCCCTCGCCGATGGTCTAGCAGATCTTGGAGCACCGGAATAAGATGCCAAGCTGGTAATCCACTGCCTCAATGGCCTTTCCAAGCAGTACGAGAACGCCGCCGACTTCATCTCCCTCATGCCCGAGATCACCTTCGAGAAGTCTTGTTCTCTCCTCGCGCTCCAAGATATGAAGCACAAAAATCTGCTTGCCCGCAACTCTGATACGGCTCTCGTCATTGACGGTTCCAACCCTGGCAAAGGCAACGGCAATCTCCACAAGAAGAAGGTTGCGGCTGAGGCTGCCAAGGAGGGCACTATCGTCCAGCACCAGGCCCCTGCTGCACCACCGGTCGTCGCTTTGCCAACCTGGCCCACGCTACAACTCCCATGGAACAGTGCGATCCAGATGTGGCCCTACGGTCAGGCACACATCTACGTGCAACGTCATGTGCCCTCGCCACACGCCTTCTACGCGCAGGGGCCCTATAGCATGCCGCACTCCTCCTATGGATACGACAACGGCTACCTGCCCCTGCCCCTACTTATGCCTATGGCGCCGCTCCTTCGTCACCGACACCATCATCACCGGCTGCATAAACCGCTCGTGGGATCAGTCCGCGCTCATGCACCAGTTCCAGACGATGGGCTTACAAGAACCCACTGAATGGGTAATGGACAATGGCGCCTCCTCCTACTTCGTGGCCAACCCCGGTATGCTCACCTTTGTGTCTCCCCTACCTCTTATCCTTGTGCTATTGTTGTCAGTAACGGCTCCACTCTTCCAATCACCGCTACTGGACATGCACGTTTTCCTATTTCCACCTCCGAGCGTCCCCTTCATCTTCATAATGTTTTAGTTGCTCCTGACATAGTTAAAAATCTTTTATCGGTTCGTCAGTTCACCATTGATAATCGTGTTTCCGTCGAATTTGACCCTCTTTGTTTTTCTATAAAGGATCTTCAAACCAGGAACGAGATTCTCAGATGCAATAGCCTCGGAACTCTCTATCCTGTCTGCACCTCCTCTACCAGTCGCCCACATGCCTTCCTCGTCGTCGATCCCACTCTATGGCATTGGCAGCTTGGACACCCTAGACGACCTGTCATGGAGTCTTTAGCTCGCTCTTCGGTTATTCCTAGGGATAAGAATAAATATAGTTTGTGTCATGCTTGTCAATTAGGTCATCATGTTCATCTTCCTTTTTCTTCTACTAATCATGTAACACATTCCCCGTTTCAAATTATTCACTATGATTTGTGGACATCACCGTTTGAGAGTATGTCTGGCTTTAAGTATTATCTTGTTTGCCTGGATGATTTCACTTAGTATGCCTAGGTTTATCCTCTATGTGCTAAGTCAGAAGTTTTATCGCACTTATCGTTCCTTCACGCCTTAGCCCGTACTCAGTTCCGTGCAAACTTGCAAGCTATTCAGTGTGATAATGGTCATGAGTTCGATAATTCCCTCCTCCACTCTTTTGCCCAACGCCATGGAATAGCACTCCGCTTTTCATGTCCATATACCTCACAACAGAACGGTAAAGCCTAGAGGATTATTTGCATCCTCAATGACATTACTCGCACGCTTATAATTCAAGAAAGTATGCCGCCACTCTTTTGGGCCGAGCCTCTTCATACAGCCATATTATTGCATAATCGGCTGCCTTCCAAGGCAATCTTGGATCATGTGCCTTTTCGAGCTCTTCATGGTGTCGACCCTGCGTATGTTGGTCTTAGGGTCTCAGATGTCTTTGCTACCCCAACACTACCGCCATTGCACCGCACAAGCTTGCGCCTCGCTCCGTACCCTATGTCTTTTTAGGTTATCCATCCCAACATCACGGCTATCGCTGTCTTGATCGTTCCACCAAAAGATCATCATCTCTCGCCATGTTGTATCCGACGAGTCTGTCTTTCCCTTTGCATCCACCATGTCTGCCACGTATCCTACTCCTTCCCTACACACTTATGATTTTCTGCAGGTTAAGCAGCTGATGTCATCGACGTCATTCACCATGCCAGACACGGGAAGCTCTGTCGCGGGCGTGCGGCAGCCTGGTGCGAGCACTCGGTAGCCTACTGCGAGTGCTTGGTAGCTTGCCCGGCTGTCTCTCCTACCACACACATCCGCTCTATCACGAGTTCGGCCACCTCTCCTGCCGCGGCCCTCTCGTCACCTGCGACTGCCCCGTCGCCCGCCTCGTCACCTGCCACGTCTACTGAGGACGATCTCTTGCCACGTGCGGCTGCTGCACTGACTCCGCCACCGACACTGCCTCCGGTCCATCGACCGTGCCCTCTGCCTCCGCCACCATCACACCACATGCTTACGAGTGCGAAGACAGGCGTGGTGCAGCCGAAGACCATCTTCGATCTTCATGTTGAGGGGTTACCTCCTCTCCTGAAGACGTATCGTGGAGCGCTCAAGGACCCTAATTGACATGCATCGATGATTGATGAGTACAATGCTCTTATCTCCAACAACACTTGGGACGTAGTTGATCCACCTCGCAATGCAAATATTGTCATAGGCAAGTGGATCTTTCATCACAAGTTAAAGTTTGATGGTTCTCTTGATCGGTACAAGGCATGGTGGGTGACGAGGGTTTAACTCGTCAATGCCCATTGTTATGGACTTGGGTTTTGGAGAAGGAGGGAGCTCTAGAGGCATTAATCGGCTAGTAAACAAGCACACAGGGACGCAAGGTTTACCCAGGTTCAGGCCTCGTAGAGGTCCCTACTCCTTCTTGTCTGCTCTTGGAATTAACAAAGGAATCGAAGATTACAGGGGCACGCAGATGCAATATGGTGAGAGTTGTGGAAACTAGGGTTGCGTGTGTCCTCCTCACTGCCCCCTCCTAGCCTTTATATAGATAGGCTAGGTCTCGGGTAGTAGTTCGAGTCGGTTAGTGATTAGGGTTTTCCCTTTGAACTTTCTATCTTAAGCTTCTTCATGTCTCGCAAGCAATCGAGAGTCCATGGGCCACTCGAATTCTCCACTGGGCCTTGGCAACATCGTGGGCTTCTGCCGTATCTGGACCGTATATACCAAACTTGAGTACCTGTAGGGTATACCCATGTCAGTAGCCCCTGAGTGTCCAGTGGAATCGCACATTCGACTGGGGACTTTATGAAGCCTTTCGAGTGCATGACTGAGCATTTTTCGAGTGCTATGTTTGTGTCATAGGGATTGTTGATATACGTGTCTGATTTAACCGATGTATCGGTGTTAGTTAACTGCCTTAGGGCAAAGCAACACAATCTACTCAAACTCGAGTCCCCAGACTTGAATTTGGAAAAGTGCTGGCGTAATTCGACTCAGGCCACAGAGGTCTTACATGAGTCGAATTCTAGTGTTATAAATGTGAGCACTTGACGCGTCCGTCAAGGCATGTTAGTCGCACCTGTAGGTACAGATATATTTCTGGTAGCGTGCAGCAGATGCATTGCCAGGCCTTATTCAGGTCTTAACTTCACGTTGTAAGCGCGGCATTCAAATTTTGTCATTGCGGAGATGATTCGGGTGACCCAGGAGACGCAGTCTCTTTGTAGGGAAAGTATGAGACGGAGTCGCCAAAGAATTCGAGTGTGGATGTTATCAACACACAGTATGATGTAAGAATAATCATAGGGTGCGTGCCCAGCGCTCCCTATGGGAGTAGCCCCCGAGTGCCTGATTGAGTCGAAGACTCGAGCGGGAACTAAAAACTTTTTGTGACTGCTGTCGTCTCTTGTTGCTTGTTTTAGTTGAGTTTGCTTCCGGCGCTCCCTATGGGAGTAACCCAGATTTGACAATTGAATCGTAGATTCGAGTGATGGGTTTATCTTGAATTCTTATACACTTGCATAAAATATAATCATAGGGTGCACGACCAGCGCTCCCTATGGGAGTAGCCCCTGAGTGCTTGGTTGAGTCGAAGACTCGAGCAAGGACTAAAGTAGTCAAAATCTTCAGTTTGCTGATATTTATGACATCAGTGCTGAGGATGTGATGGCCTCAGTTACCCGCGTGAGCGGTTTTGACGGGACGTGACAAGCAGTGGGTCCCACTTTCTGACTTCTATTTGACCTGGCGTGTGTAATATTCTATTTTAACTGCGTCTCCTCGATTTACGCGTGTAATGGGAATAGTGGGGGGACGATTCGTGCTTCAGCTTCGCCACATGGCGACGGCGATGTGCGCCACATGTGTAGTCGGGTTTCTGCTGGCCGTTGGATGGTGTCTGCGAGGAGGTTAAGTAGCGACGCAGCTACGGTAATTTTCCCATCTATCTTCTTTGCTTGTGCCTCCATTGCCATTGCTGTTGCTCTCTGCTTCCTTGCGCCCTTTCTCGGTGCGGCACTGGACCAGCTCCGTACTTTCCCCAACTACTTCCTCCGTTCTCATCGCCATCGGAAGATGGGCAAGAAGAAGGGAGGCGCCACCACTGGGTCCGCCATCGCCATTGCCGCCAGCAAGAAGAAGGGCAGCACCACCACTATGGGCACCAGCGCCGCTGGCGCTGGGAAGAAGAAGGGTGTAGGCACCCGCATCACCAATGGCGCCTGGCGGGTGTCCATCATCAAGCCTTCCGAGCTTCATCTTTACCGCCAAGATGGAGTTCTTCCCTCTGCTGAGGACGATTCGCGAGTGCCTGGTGATGAGGTAATTCCTTGTCCTCCTCTAGGTTTCTGGGTGATGTTCCTTGCGTTCATCATCCGAGGTCTTTCTCTCCCTCTGCATCCTTTCTTTCACGGCCTCCATTGTTTCTATGGGCTCCAGCTTCACCTGCTGTCCCCAAATTCCATTCTCCACATCTCATGCTTCATTACTCTTTGTGAGTGCTGGCTCGGAGCCGAGCCGCACTTTGGCCTCTTCAAGAGGATATTTAAGCTGGAATGCCAGTCAGCGTCCCGCATTGTAGTCTATGACGTCGGAGGCTACGGAGTCCATGTCGACTCTTCTGTCACTTATTTTGCCATCAATCTCACCGCGTCCGTCCAAGGGTGGAGAGACAAGTGGTTTTACATCCGCAACCAGAAGGCCGACGGAGAGCACTATGGACTCGCGCCTTTCGATCCCGCGACACCTTGCAAGAGGGGGCGTTCTTGGAAGAATGTCATTATGCTCGGCGAGTCCGCGGAGACAGAGGTGTTGTATGAGCGCGTCTGCGATCTCGAAAGCCGCATGGGCAAGGAAGAAGGTGGCGCTGCCCTCATTTGCACCTGGTTGCGTCGCCACATCCAATCTTTGCAAGCCAGAGTGCACCCTATGTTCTGCTCGACTGGTGCTGACGATGTCACTCGCGTGTCTGCCGAGGGCCTTTCCGCGGGTGAGGTGGATAAGAGGGTGCGACTAGTAACCAAATACACCGCCAAGGAGGTTCTCCCAGGCGAACCAGTCGTGCCTCCTTTCGACACATCTAACCCTCCTCCTGAGGTAGAACTGCATTGTGAAGTAGTTTCCATTTTTGATTGCCTTTATGATACTTTGATGTATTATGTTGTGTCTTCTGAATGCAGGCCTGGAAGGTGTCTCCTGATCTGCCTCCTCGTCCTGAAGGGGTTATCCCTCGCGAGGTGGATGAAGAGGACAAGTCGGAGTCGACCGTTACATTTGAAGAGGAGGGAGACCCCGAGTCCAGCAAACAGGACACTCGCAAGTGTTCCCGCAGCGAGGACTTGGATGCTTCGTCGCCGACAATGCCAGAAGGTCCTTATATTGCCGTAGAGGAGCCAATCCCCACCGTTCCTGTGCGCGCCATGGCTCCTCCTGCCCGGAAGAAGCTGCGACTGCCAAAGGAGTCGTCGGAGTTGGAGGAGCAGTCCTTTGACCTTGACAATTTTAGCTGGTAAGTTCTACATTCACTACTTCGTGTTTGGTCTTCTTTTTGGAGTTGCCTTTTTCCCTGAAGTTTTGTTTGATGTGCTTTGTAGCCGAGCGGCATCGTCGTCTTCTAGCGACGCCCAATTTGTGAAGGAATCCGGAGTCACAGACTCCAAGGCTAAGGAGGTGGCCGAACAGTCTCCTTCTCCTCCATTCGTGTCCCACTCCAGGAAAAACTCGTCGAGTTCGCCGCATGCTGGGGAACATCAGATGGTTGCCCGGACGACTGCGCGGTAGTCATCTTCGGAGTCTCTGGAGGACCACGTAAGCGTCGTTTTGTTGTGCTGGCATTCGAATTTGTTTTGGCTTCATCTTTTCCCTCATGAAGTTTATAGATTCGATTGATGATACATCCTGTGTTTTGCAGCTGAGCACAACGAAGTTCTTCGTAATGCTGCTTCCCTTGAAAAGGTGCTTGCCACGATGGTGAATAGTCGCGATGAAGCAGTCGCTGCGCTAGATGAGTCACGGAAACGTGAAGAGGATTTGCGTGCCTACACTGCTGAGAGGGAAAAGTTGTTCGAAGAACAACTCTTCTTGATCGCCAAGTCTCTCTCATGTATTCTATCATCTAGATATTCATTGTTTCTTTCTTTGACATCGTGTTATTGTGCTGACACTTTGCTGTATGTAGATGCCAGCGGCCTGAGCTTTGACGCCCGGGCCCTTCGTCACGATGATGCGTTGGCTGCTGCTTTCACCGCAATCGAAGACCGCAACACTTCCCTTCAGGGGACGCTGACGAAGGCCAAGGGTGTGCTTAGTCACATACGCAAGGATCTGACCCCCAAGGCTGAACTGATTAACAACCTAGAGGATCTGGTGGAGTCCCTTGCTGGGGGTATTCCCATGGGCTTCAGGAACTCCCAGTGGTCTGTCGGCGCCACCATGGCACTCGCGATGGTGCAAGCCCATGGCGTGGAGGTGGACCCTGCCGCGATCTCTAAGGCGATGCCCGTCGGCGCGAATGGCCAACAGGTAGTGTTTGCTCCCTTGGCTACTAGCTGTGGTAAATATGGGCCGCAACTCATCAATACAGTCGCCAAATACTCCGAAGAGCTGCAGCGAGCGAAGAATGCAGCGAAGGCTTCAACATCGGGGGCTGGCACCAGAAAGTCTATGGCGTTAGAGACCGCCACAGATTCGATGAGGCCCTCGAAGTCCAAGTCGAAGTCGAAGAAGCAAATTGCTCCTTAGTTTGCCAGTCTGTAATAGCTTGTATATGTCTTTTTGTTGGAACTATGCTTTTGTGGGAGTATCCCTTTTTGAGACCTTGATCCGCTTGAATGTGCTGGTGCCTTTTATCAATGTAATCTTGGTCCCTCATTTGTTCTTGCTTGATTTGTGATAGGGTATGTCGAGTGGTCCTCGTGATCCTCCATCCACCGATGAGATCTTGGCGCAGCCGCGCTCAAAAGTGGAGGAGTTGTCGTTGCTTTTGCGATTGCGCGATCACATTAAGCAGTTGGAGTGTGAGTTGCCTATCCTCCACGATAGTGTAGATGTTTAGAAGTCGAACGCGGAGAAGGCCACCGCCCGTGAGAAGTATCTCTTGGAGGAGGTGGCGCAGCTGAATGAGCGTTTCAAATGTTAGCTTTCTGCCCTCTTATCTTTTCTTTTAGTCAATCGCAGCGATGCCTTGTCTTCACACTTTGCCATTTGTGGTTGGTATAGTTGTCAGTGCTCGTCATCCTCAGGACAAGAAGGATCGGATTGCCATTCTAATGAATGGCTTGACCCAGGAGCAAAGATGTCTATGCACTTCTAATCTTGTAGACAGTTGTTGGGCCTCCAAGTGCAGAGGTTTGTAGAACAGCAGCAAGTTTTCCCTTAAGTGGATCACCCAAGGTTTATCAAACTCAGGGAGGAAGTGGTCATAGGTATTCCCTCTCAAGCAATCCTGCAATCAAGATACAAGAAGTCTCTTGTGTCCCCGACACACCCAATACACTTGTCAGGTGTATAGGTGCACTAGTTAGGCGAAGAGATAGTGAAATACAAGTGGTATAGATAATTATAAGTGGTAACGGTGCCATAAAATACTTGCTGGCGTGTGGTTGACTTGGGAAGAGACTAAAGGCAGACTTAAATAAAGATGGAAGCAAGCAAACATGTCTCAATTAAGGTTATGTAATGCTACACAAGAAAAACAACAAAACTCAATGTTAGAATATGTGACCGTATCGTGTTTGTATAGGTATACGGTCATATTGTGTATTCCTTTTGTATGTGTCCGTGTTGTATGAGACCAGGACTCCCCTTGTAATCCTCCTATATAATGAGCAATACAAAGCACCACTACATGTGGTTTCCCCTATCTTACATGGTATTATACGCAAAACCCTAGCCGGACCGCGTCGCCCCCCCTTTCGCTGCCGCCGCCGCCGATCTGCAAACTGCCCACCCTCCTTCTCGCTGCGCCGCCTCTCTTGGAGCCATGGGCGAGGACGCTACACGGGCCATGGAGGACTCCAAGGAGAAGGAAGATCGTGAGGCTCGCGAGGCCGCCGATGCCAAGGCCAAGCTGGCCCTCGCCAGCGCCCCTCCTCCAGCGCGGGGGCCTTCTCGCTCACCTCCATGCATGCCCAAGTCGTTGGCCTCCACTCCATCAAGGGGCATGTACCAGTCGAGTTGGACCTCGACACAGGCGTTCATCGCCAATGGTGCACCTTCTTCTACGTTGCCCTCCGCAAGTACGCGATGCTCGACCACATTGACGCGCTCGGTCCAATCGATCCAACTCTAGAGTGGTCCTTGTTGGATGCCATGGTGGTCTCGTGGCTCTACGGATCCATCTTCCTCGGCCTCCTCGACACCATCATGATGACGGGTGAAGATCCTCTTGGCGTCAAACTATGGACAAGCATCAACGGTCTCTTCAACGACCACAAGATCAATCTCCAGCTCCACCTCCCCGCCGAGCTCGGCGACATCAAGATGGTCAAACTTTCCATGACCGAGTACCTGAAGAAGATCAAGGCCCTCGCCGATGGTCTAGCAGATCTCGGAGCACCGGAATAAGATGCCAAGCTGGTGATCCACTGCCTCAATGGCCTTTCCAAGCAGTACGAGAACGCTGCCGACTTGATCTCCCTCATGCCCGAGATCACCTTCGAGAAGTCTTGTTCTCTCCTCGCGCTCCAAGATATGAAGCACAAAAATCTGCTTGCCCGCAACTCTGATACGGCTCTCGTCATTGACGGTTCCAACCCTGGCAAAGGCAACGGCAATCGCCCCAAGAAGAAGGTTGCGGCTGAGGCTGCCAAGGAGGGCGCTATCGTCCAGCACCAGGCCCCTGCTGCACCACCGGTCGTCGCTTTGCCAACCTGGCCCACGCTGCAACTCCCATGGAACGGTGCGATCCAGATGTGGCCCTACGGTCAGGCACACATCTACGTGCAAAGTCATGTGCCCTCGCCACACGCCTTCTACGCGCAGGGGCCCTATAGCATGCCGCACTCCTCCTATGGATACGACAACGGCTACCTGCCCCTGCCCCTACTTATGCCTATGGCGCCGCTCCTTCGTCACCGACACCATCATCACCGGCTGCATAAACCGCTCGTGGGATCAGTCCGCGCTCATGCACCAGTTCCAGACGATGGGCTTACAAGAACCCACTGAATGGGTAATGGACAATGGCGCCTCCTCCTACTTCGTGGCCAACCCCGGTATGCTCACCTTTGTGTCTCCCCTACCTCTTATCCTTGTGCTATTGTTGTCAGTAACGGCTCCACTCTTCCAATCACCGCTACTGGACATGCACGTTTTCCTATTTCCACCTCCGAGCGTCCCCTTCATCTTCATAATGTTTTAGTTGCTCCTGACATAGTTAAAAATCTTTTATCGGTTCGTCAGTTCACCATTGATAATCGTGTTTCCGTCGAATTTGACCCTCTTTGTTTTTCTATAAAGGATCTTCAAACCAGGAACGAGATTCTCAGATGCAATAGCCTCGGAACTCTCTATCCTGTCTGCACCTCCTCTACCAGTCGCCCACATGCCTTCCTCGTCGTCGATCCCACTCTATGGCATTGGCAGCTTGGACACCCTAGACGACCTGTCATGGAGTCTTTAGCTCGCTCTTCGGTTATTCCTAGGGATAAGAATAAATATAGTTTGTGTCATGCTTGTCAATTAGGTCATCATGTTCATCTTCCTTTTTCTTCTACTAATCATGTAACACATTCCCCGTTTCAAATTATTCACTATGATTTGTGGACATCACCGTTTGAGAGTATGTCTGGCTTTAAGTATTATCTTGTTTGCCTGGATGATTTCACTTAGTATGCCTAGGTTTATCCTCTATGTGCTAAGTCAGAAGTTTTATCGCACTTATCGTTCCTTCACGCCTTAGCCCGTACTCAGTTCCGTGCAAACTTGCAAGCTATTCAGTGTGATAATGGTCATGAGTTCGATAATTCCCTCCTCCACTCTTTTGCCCAACGCCATGGAATAGCACTCCGCTTTTCATGTCCATATACCTCACAACAGAACGGTAAAGCCTAGAGGATTATTTGCATCCTCAATGACATTACTCGCACGCTTATAATTCAAGAAAGTATGCCGCCACTCTTTTGGGTCGAGCCTCTTCATACAGCCATATTATTGCATAATCGGCTGCCTTCCAAGGCAATCTTGGATCGTGTGCCTTTTCGAGCTCTTCATGGTGTTGACCCTGCGTATGTTGGTCTTAGGGTCTCAGATGTCTTTGCTACCCCAACACTACCGCCATTGCACCGCACAAGCTTGCGCCTCGCTCCGTACCCTATGTCTTTTTAGGTTATCCATCCCAACATCACGGCTATCGCTGTCTTGATCGTTCCACCAAAAGATCATCATCTCTCGCCATGTTGTATCCGACGAGTCTGTCTTTCCCTTTGCATCCACCATGTCTGCCACGTATCCTACTCCTTCCCTACACACTTATGATTTTCTGCAGGTTAAGCAGCTGATGTCATCGACGTCATTCACCATGCCAGACACGGGAAGCTCTGTCGCGGGCGTGCGGCAGCCTGGTGCGAGCACTCGGTAGCCTACTGCGAGTGCTTGGTAGCTTGCCCGGCTGTCTCTCCTACCACACACATCCGCTCTATCACGAGTTCGGCCACCTCTCCTGCCGCGGCCCTCTCGTCACCTGCGACTGCCCCGTCGCCCGCCTCGTCACCTACCACGTCTACTGAGGACGATCTCTTGCCACGTGCGGCTGCTGCACTGACTCCGCCACCGACACTGCCTCCGGTCCATCGACCGTGCCCTCTGCCTCCGCCACCATCACACCACATGCTTACGGGTGCGAAGACAGGCGTGGTGCAGCCGAAGACCATCTTCGATCTTCATGTTGAGGGGTTACCTCCTCTCCTGAAGACGTATCGTGGAGCGCTCAAGGACCCTAATTGACATGCATCGATGATTGATGAGTACAATGCTCTTATCTCCAACAACACTTGGGACGTAGTTGATCCACCTCGCAATGCAAATATTGTCATAGGCAAGTGGATCTTTCATCACAAGTTAAAGTTTGATGGTTCTCTTGATCGGTACAAGGCATGGTGGGTGACGAGGGTTTAACTCGTCAATGCCCATTGTTATGGACTTGGGTTTTGGAGAAGGAGGGAGCTCTAGAGGCATAAATCGGCTAGTAAACAAGCACACAGGGACGCAAGGTTTACCCAGGTTCAGGCCTCGTAGAGGTCCCTACTCCTTCTTGTCTGCTCTTGGAATTAACAAAGGAATCGAAGATTACAGGGGCACGCAGATGCAATATGGTGAGAGTTGTGGAAACTAGGGTTGCGTGTGTCCTCCTCACTGCCCCCTCCTAGCCTTTATATAGATAGGCTAGGTCTCGGGTAGTAGTTCGAGTCGGTTAGTGATTAGGGTTTTCCCTTTGAACTTTCTATCTTAAGCTTCTTCATGTCTCGCAAGCAATCGAGAGTCCATGGGCCACTCGAATTCTCCACTGGGCCTTGGCAACATCGTGGGCTTCTGCCGTATCTGGACCGTATATACCAAACTTGAGTACCTGTAGGGTATACCCATGTCAGTAGCCCCCGAGTGTCCAGTGGAATCGCACATTCGACTGGGGACTTTATGAAGCCTTTCGAGTGCATGACTAAGCATTTTTCGAGTGCTATGTTTGTGTCATAGGGATTGTTGATATACGTGTCTGATTTAACCGATGTATCGGTGTCAGTTAACTGCCTTAGGGCAAAGCAACACAATCTACTCAAACTCGAGTCCCCAGACTTGAATTTGGAAAAGTGCTGGCGTAATTCGACTCAGGCCACAGAGGTCTTACATGAGTCGAATTCTAGTGTTATAAATGTGAGCACTTGACGCGTCCGTCAAGGCATGTTAGTCGCACCTGTAGGTACAGATATATTTTTGGTAGCATGCAGCAGATGCATTGCCAGGCCTTATTCAGGTCTTAACTTCACGTTGTAAGCGCGGCATCCAAATTTTGTCATCGCGGAGATGATTCGGGTGACCCAGGAGACGCAGTCTCTTTGTAGGGAAAGTATGAGACGGAGTCGCCAAAGAATTCGAGTGTGGATGTTATCAACACACAGTATGATGTAAGAATAATCATAGGGTGCGTGCCCAGCGCTCCCTATGGGAGTAGCCCCCGAGTGCCTGATTGAGTCGAAGACTCGAGCGGGAACTAAAAATTTTTTGTGGCTGCTGTCGTCTCTTGTTGCTTGTTTTAGTTGAGTTTGCTTCCGGCGCTCCCTATGGGAGTAAGCCAGATTTGACAATTGAATCGTAGATTCGAGTGATGGGTTTATCTTGAATTCTTATACACTTGCATAAAAAATAATCATAGGGTGCACGACCAGCGCTCCCTATGGGAGTAGCCCCCGAGTGCTTGGTTGAGTCGAAGACTCGAGCAAGGACTAAAGTAGTCAAAATCTTCGGTTTGCTGATATTTATGACATCAGTGCTGAGGATGTGATGGCCTCAGTTACCCGCGTGAGCGGTTTTGACGGGACGTGACAAGCAGTGGGTCCCACTTTCTGACTTCGATTTGACCTGGCGTGTGTAATATTCTATTTTAACTGCGTCTCCTCGATTTACGCGTGTAATGGGAATAGTGGGGGGACGATTCGTGCTTCAGCTTCGCCACATGGCGACGGCGATGTGCGCCACATGTGTAGTCGGGTTTCTGCTGGCCGTTGGATGGTGTCTGCGAGGAGGTTAAGTAGCGGCGCAGCTACGGTAATTTTCCCATCTATCTTCTTTGCTTGTGCCTCCATTGCCATTGCTGTTGCTCTCTGCTTCCTTGCGCCCTTTCTCGGTGCGGCACTGGACCAGCTCCGTACTTTCCCCAACTACTTCCTCCGTTCTCATCGCCATCGGAAGATGGGCAAGAAGAAGGGAGGCGCCACCACTGGGTCCGCCATCGCCATTGCCGCCACCAAGAAGAAGGGCAGCACCACCACTATGGGCACCAGCGCCGCTGGCGCTGGGAAGAAGAAGGGTGTAGGCACCCGCATCACCAATGGCGCCTGGCGGGTGTCCATCATCAAGCCTTCCGAGCTTCATCTTTACCGCCAAGATGGAGTTCTTCCCTCTGCTGAGGACGATTCGCGAGTGCCTGGTGATGAGGTAATTCCTTGTCCTCCTCTAGGTTTCTGGGTGATGTTCCTTGCGTTCATCATCCGAGGTCTTTCTCTCCCTCTGCATCCTTTCTTTCACGGCCTCCATTGTTTCTATGGGCTCCAGCTTCACCAGCTGTCCCCAAATTCCATTCTCCACATCTCATGCTTCATTACTCTTTGTGAGTGCTGGCTCGGAGCCGAGCCGCACTTTGGCCTCTTCAAGAGGATATTTAAGCTGGAATGCCAGTCAGCGTCCCGCATTGTAGTCTATGACGTCGGAGGCTACGGAGTCCATGTCGACTCTTCTGTCACTTATTTTGCCATCAATCTCACCGCGTCCGTCCAAGGGTGGAGAGACAAGTGGTTTTACATCCGCAACCAGAAGGCCGACAGAGAGCACTATGGACTCGCGCCTTTCGATCCCGCGACACCTTGCAAGAGGGGGCGTTCTTGGAAGAATGTCATTATGCTCGGCGAGTCCGCGGAGACAGAGGTGTTGTATGAGCGCGTCTGCGATCTCGAAAGCTGCATGGGCAAGGAAGAAGGTGGCGCTGCCCTCATTTGCACCTGGTTGCGTCGCCACATCCAATCTTTGCAAGCCAGAGTGCACCCTATGTTCTGCTCGACTGGTGCTGACGATGTCACTCGCGTGTCTGCCGAGGGCCTTTCCGCGGGTGAGGTGGATAAGAGGGTGCGACTAGTAACCAAATACACCGCCAAGGAGGTTCTCCCAGGCGAACCAGTCGTGCCTCCTTTCGACACATCTAACCCTCCTCCTGAGGTAGAACTGCATTGTGAAGTAGTTTCCATTTTTGATTGCCTTTATGATACTTTGATGTATTATGTTGTGTCTTCTGAATGCAGGCCTGGAAGGTGTCTCCTGATCTGCCTCCTCGTCCTGAAGGGGTTATCCCTCGCGAGGTGGATGAAGAGGACAAGTCGGAGTCGACCGTTACATTTGAAGAGGAGGGAGACCCCGAGTCCAGCAAACAGGACACTCGCAAGTGTTCCCGCAGCGAGGACTTGGATGCTTTGTCGCCGACAATGCCAGAAGGTCCTTATATTGCCGTAGAGGAGCCAATCCAAACCGTTCCTGTGCGCGCCATGGCTCCTCCTGCCCGGAAGAAGCTGCGACTGCCAAAGGAGTCGTCGGAGTTGGAGGAGCAGTCCTTTGACCTTGACAATTTTAGCTGGTAAGTTCTACATTCACTACTTCGTGTTTGGTCTTCTTTTTGGAGTTGCCTTTTTCCCTGAAGTTTTGTTTGATGTGCTTTGTAGCCGAGCGGCATCGTCGCCTTCTAGCGACGCCCAATTTGTGAAGGAATCCGGAGTCACAGACTCCAAGGCTAAGGAGGTGGCCGAACAGTCTCCTTCTCCTCCATTCGTGTCCCACTCCAGGAAAAACTCGTCGAGTTCGCCGCATGCTGGGGAACATCAGATGGTTGCCCGGACGACTGCGCGGTAGTCATCTTCGGAGTCTCTAGAGGACCACGTAAGCGTCGTTTTGTTGTGCTGGCATTCGAATTTGTTTTGGCTTCGTCTTTTCCCTCATGAAGTTTATAGATTCGATTGATGATACATCCTGTGTTTTGCAGCTGAGCACAACGAAGTTCTTCGTAATGCTGCTTCCCTTGAAAAGGTGCTTGCCACGATGGTGAATAGTCGCGATGAAGCAGTCGCTGCGCTAGATGAGTCACGGAAACGTGAAGAGGATTTGCGTGCCTACACTGCTGAGAGGGAAAAGTTGTTCGAAGAACAACTCTTCTTGATCGCCAAGTCTCTCTCATGTATTCTATCATCTAGATATTCATTGTTTCTTTCTTTGACATCGTGTTATTGTGCTGACACTTTGCTGTATGTAGATGCCAGCGGCCTGAGCTTTGACGCCCGGGCCCTTCGTCACGATGATGCGTTGGCTGCTGCTTTCACCGCAATCGAAGACCGCAACACTTCCCTTCAGGGGACGCTGACGAAGGCCAAGGGTGTGCTTAGTCACATACGCAAGGATCTGACCCCCAAGGCTGAACTGATTAACAACCTAGAGGATCTGGTGGAGTCCCTTGCTGGGGGTATTCCCATGGGCTTCAGGAACTCCCAGTGGTCTGTCGGCGCCACCATGGCACTCGCGATGGTGCAAGCCCATGGCGTGGAGGTGGACCCTGCCGCGATCTCTAAGGCGATGCCCGTCGGCGCGAATGGCCAACAGGTAGTGTTTGCTCCCTTGGCTACTAGCTGTGGTAAATATGGGCCGCAACTCATCAATACAGTCGCCAAATACTCCGAAGAGCTGCAGCGAGCGAAGAATGCAGCGAAGGCTTCAACATCGGGGGCTGGCACCAGAAAGTCTATGGCGTTAGAGACCGCCACAGATTCGATGAGGCCCTCGAAGTCCAAGTCGAAGTCGAAGAAGCAAATTGCTCCTTAGTTTGCCAGTCTGTAATAGCTTGTATATGTCTTTTTGTTGGAACTATGCTTTTGTGGGAGTATCCCTTTTTGAGACCTTGATCCGCTTGAATGTGCTGGTGCCTTTTATCAATGTAATCTTGGTCCCTCATTTGTTCTTGCTTGATTTGTGATAGGGTATGTCGAGTGGTCCTCGTGATCCTCCATCCACCGATGAGATCTTGGCGCAGCCGCGCTCAAAAGTGGAGGAGTTGTCGTTGCTTTTGCGATTGCGCGATCACATTAAGCAGTTGGAGTGTGAGTTGCCTATCCTCCACGATAGTGTAGATGTTTAGAAGTCGAACGCGGAGAAGGCCACCGCCCGTGAGAAGTATCTCTTGGAGGAGGTGGCGCAGCTGAATGAGCGTTTCAAATGTTAGCTTTCTGCCCTCTTATCTTTTCTTTTAGTCAATCGCAGCGATGCCTTGTCTTCACACTTTGCCATTTGTGGTTGGTATAGTTGTCAGTGCTCGTCATCCTCAGGACAAGAAGGATCGGATTGCCATTCTAATGAATGGCTTGACCCAGGAGCAAAGATGTCTATGCACTTCTAATCTTGTAGACAGTTGTTGGGCCTCCAAGTGCAGAGGTTTGTAGAACAGCAGCAAGTTTTCCCTTAAGTGGATCACCCAAGGTTTATCAAACTCAGGGAGGAAGTGGTCATAGGTATTCCCTCTCAAGCAATCCTGCAATCAAGATACAAGAAGTCTCTTGTGTCCCCGACACACCCAATACACTTGTCAGGTGTATAGGTGCACTAGTTAGGCGAAGAGATAGTGAAATACAAGTGGTATAGATAATTATAAGTGGTAACGGTGCCATAAAATACTTGCTGGCGTGTGGTTGACTTGGGAAGAGACTAAAGGCAAACTTAAATAAAGATGGAAGCAAGCAAACATGTCTCAATTAAGGTTATGTAATGCTACACAAGAAAAACAACAAAACTCAATGTTAGAATATGTGACCGTATCGTGTTTGTATAGGTATACGGTCATATTGTGTATTCGTTTTGTATGTGTCCGTGTTGTATGAGACCAGGACTCCCCTTGTGATCCTCCTATATAATGAGCAATACAAAGCACCACTACATGTGGTTTCCCCTATCTTACATGGTATTATACGCAAAACCCTAGCCGGACCGCGTCGCCCCCCGCTTTCGCTGCCGCCGCTGCCGATCTGCAGACTGCCCACCCTCCTTCTCGCTGCGCCGCCTCTCTTGGAGCCATGGGCGAGGATGCTACACGGGCCATGGAGGACTCCAAGGAGAAGGAAGATCGTGAGGCTCGCGAGGCCGCCGATGCCAAGGCCAAGCTGGCCCTCGCCACCGCCCCTCCTCCAGCGCGGGGGCCTTCTCGCTCACCTCCATGCATGCCCAAGTCGTTGGCCTCCACTCCATCAAGGGGCACGTACCAGTCGAGTTGGACCTCGACACAGGCGTTCATCGCCAATGGTGCACCTTCTTCTACGTTGCCCTCCGCAAGTACGCGATGCTCGACCACATTGACGCGCTCGGTCTAATCGATCCAACTCTGGAGTGGTCCTTGTTGGATGCCATGGTGGTCTCGTGGCTCTACGGATCCATCTTCCTCGGCCTCCTCGACACCATCATGATGACGGGTGAAGATCCTCTTGCCGTCGAACTATGGACAAGCATCAATGGTCTCTTCAACGACCACAAGATCAATCTCCAGCTCCACCTCCCTGCCGAGCTCGGCGAGATCAAGATGGTCAAACTTTCCATGACCGAGTACCTGAAGAAGATCAAGGCCCTCGCCGATGGTCTAGCAGATCTCGGAGCACCGGAATAAGATGCCAAGCTGGTGATCCACTGCCTCAATGGCCTTTCCAAGCAGTACGAGAACGCCGCCGACTTGATCTCCCTAATGCCCGAGATCACCTTCGAGAAGTCTTGTTCTCTCCTCGCGCTCCAAGATATGAAGCACAAAAATCTGCTTGCCCGCAACTCTAACACGGCTCTCGTCATTGACGGTTCCAACCCTGGCAAAGGCAACGGCAATCGCCGCAAGAAGAAGGTTGCGGCTGAGGCTGCCAAGGAGGGCGCTATCGTCCAGCACCAGGCCCCTGCTGCACCACCGGTCGTCGCTTTGCCAACCTGGCCCACGCTGCAACTCCCATGGAACGGTGCGATCCAGATGTGGCCCTACGGTCAGGCACACATCTACGTGCCACGTCATGTGCCCTCGCCACACGCCTTCTACGCGTAGGGGCCCTATAGCATGCCGCACTCCTCCTATGGATACGGCAACGGCTACCTGCCCCTACTTATGCCTATGGCGCCGCTCCTTCGTCATCGACACCATCATCACCGGCTGCGTCAACCGCTCGTGGGATCAGTCCGCGCTCATGCACCAGTTCCAGACGATGGGCTTACAAGAACCCACTGAATGGGTAATGGACAATGGCACCTCCTCCTACTTCGTGGCCAACCCCGGTATGCTCACCTTTGTGTCTCCCCTACCTCTTATCCTTGTGCTATTGTTGTCAGTAACGGCTCCACTCTTCCAATCACCACTACTAGACATGCACGTTTTCCTATTTCCACCTCCGAGCTTCCGCTTCATCTTCATAATGTTTTAGTTGCTCATGACATAGTTAAAAATATTTTGTCGGTTCGTCAGTTCACCATTGATTATCGTGTTTTCGTCGAATTTGACCCTCTTTGTGTTTCTATGAAGGATCTTCAAACCAGGAACGAGATTCTCAGATGCAATAGCCTCGAAACTCTCTATCCTGTCTGCACCTCCTCTACCAGTCGCCCACATGCCTTCCTCGTCGTCGATCCCACTCTATGGCATTGGCAGCTTGTGTTGGAGATATGCCCAAGAGGCAATAATGAAGTGGTTATTATTATATCTTTATGTTTATGGTAAATGTTTACATCCCATGCTATAATTGTATTAACCGGAAACATTAATACTTGTGTGTTTTGTAAACATAAAAGAGTCCCTAGTAAGCCTCTTGTTAAACTAGCTTGTTGATTAATGGATGATCATGGTTTCCTGATCATGGACATTGGATGTCGTTAATAACAAGATCATATCATTAGGAGAATGATGTGATGGACACACACCCGTAGTAAGCATAGCATAAGATCAAGTCATTAAGTTCGTTTGCTATAAGCTTTAAAATACATAGTAACCTAATCCTTCGACCATGAGGTTATGTTAATCACCATCACCGGATGGGTACTTTGATGACATCAAACACCGCTTCGTAACTGGGTGGTCATAAAGGTGTCATTGGGTATTCTAAAAGTATGTGTTGAAGCGCATGGACCAAGATTGGGATTTGTCCATCCATATGACGGATAGATATGCTCTGGGCCCTCTCGGTGGAATGTCATCTAATTAGCTTGCAAGCATGTGACTAGGTCACAAGGGATGACATAACATGGAACGAGTAAAGAGTACTTATCAGTAACGAGGTAGAACTAGGTATGGAGATACCGACGATCAAACCTCGGATAAGTAGAGTATCGCGTGACAAAGGGAATTGGTTTCGTATGTTAATGGTTCTATCGATCACAAAGTCATCATTGAGTATGTGGGAGTCGTTATGGATCTCCAGATCCCGCTGATGGTTATTGATCGGAGAGGTGTCTCCATCGTGTCTGCATATTCACGAACCGTAGGGTGACACACTTAAGGTTCGAAGTTGATTTAAGTAGATATGGAATGTGTGTTGGAGACCGAATGTTGTTCGGAGTCTCGGATTGGATTCGGGACGTCACGAGGAGCTCTGGAATTGTCCGGAGAATAAGATTCATATATTGGGGATCATTTTCTAAGTTAGGAAATGTTCCGGAGTATTTGTATGGGGATTCTAGAAGGTTTCGGAAGGTTCTGGAAGATTTCTTGGAGTTTACTTGAAAACCAAGAAAGGATCAAGGAATCCTTGTGGGTAAGACAAGGATTCGTGGGGGAGTAGGACTCTCCCCCACCTCCTTGATCCGCCGGCCAAGGGAGAGGGGAGTCCTACAAGGACTCCACCTCCCCATGGCGCCTCCCTCCTATAAATAGAGGGGGTGGAGGCGCCACCCCCTTGCCCCCTTCCACTCCAAACCCTAGCATCCTCTCTCCTCCTCCTTCCCTCTGCTCTGGCTTAGGCGAAGCCCTGTAGAATTCTCTACTCCACCACCACCACCACGCTGTCGTGCTGCTGGGATTCCGTGGAGAAGATCTACTACCTCCGCTGCTCACTGGAACAAGGAGAGGAAGGTCTGCTTCGACTCCGCACGTGTGACCGACTGTGGAAGCGCTGCCGGAACGCGGCACCGGAAGGATCGTCCACTCGATCTTGAGATCGGCAAGTGATCGACTACATCAACCACGAGATCCAATCTCGTAACGCTTTCTGATCTACAAGGGTTAGTACAGATTTATCTCATTGCACATGTCTAATAGATTAGATCTTGGCTTTTATCTAGATTAGATCTGGGTTTTGTTCGTTCTTGCGGTAGAAATTTTTTGTTTTCCCTGCTACGAACCCTTTAGTGGTATCAGAGCCATGTCTATGCGTAGATCTGTTGCACGAGTAGAACACAATGGTTTTGTGGGCGTTGGTGCTCATGCCATCTTTTGCTTTGTGTACTTTTCATCTTGCGGTATGGTGGGATGAAGCGGCTCGGGCTAACCTTACATGTCATCGCACATGAGACTTGCTCCACGCTTGACGTGTAACTTGCTTTGCACAAGTGGCTTTGCGGGTGTCTGTCTCTCCCACCATAGTATAGATCCAATCTACACTTTGCACTTGATAGCACTTGTATCAACGTTGTGGTTCATGTTCGTAGGTAAGATCCGTTCTTATTCGAAAGCCCCAAGCCACGTAAAACATGCAAAGAAGATTAGAGGCGTCTAACTCGTTTTTGCAGGGGTTTTGTGATGTGATATGGCCATTATGTGATTGTGATTATATTTGATGTATGCAATGATCCTTATTGTAATATGGCAACCGGCATGAGCCTAATGGTTGTCTTTAAATTTTGTTTCAGACCTGCGTGTCTATTCATCATGTAATAGCTTTATTCCAAGTAGTTGTAATAGTTGCTGTTGGTGATGGACAACCATGAAGCGGCGCCACGGACCTTGACGCCACGCTGGTGATGATGGAGATCATGTCCATCCTTTGGAGATGGAGATCAAAGGCACAAGAAGAAAGGCCATATCATATCACATATTATGAATTGCCTGTGATGTTAATCCTTTATGCATCTTGTATTGCTTAGATCGCGACGGTAACATTATAAGATGATCCCTCTCACTAAATATCAAGTGATAAAGTGTTCGTCCTTAGTTGGCACCATTGCTAAGACTCGTCGTTTCGAAGCATCTCATGATGATCGGATGTGATAAATTCTACGTGTGCATACAATGGGTGCAAGCCAGATTTGCACATGCGGAAACTAAGGTTAACCTTGACGAGCCTAGCATGTACAGACATGGTCTCGGAACACGGAATACCGAAAGGTAAAGCATGAGTCATATGGATGATATGATGAACATGTTGATTGTTCGCCTTTAAAGCTACATCATCTCACATGATGATCGGACTTGGTGTAGTGGATTTGGTTCGTGTAATCACTAAAACAACTCGAGGGATGTTGTTTTGAGTGGGAGTTCATTTGTAATTTGGATTAGTCGAACTCAATTTATCATAAACACAATCAAAGTGAATTTGCATAGTTTGTTGTAGTCATTGGCATCCGTTCACCACCTTACGCTTAGTTATAGTTGAGATAGTGGAACTATAGAAATTCTGGATATTTACTTTACGAACTGGTGTCGTATTGTTTTGAATGTCAATTTAGAGTTTATAAGTCCTATTGCAAACTTTCAGCAAACTCTATTTACTCCATGAAGTTTAATAAGTAGTATTAAATCAAGAGTAAGAATTCCAATGTTAGTATCTAAAGTATCATGTTTGCCTCCATGATTATTGATATTCAAAAGGTTGTTTTAATATCAAGATTATATTGGAGCTGAAAATTGTTTCAGAAACCATCATGTGTGAAAGATATTGTGATATCTGAAACAATGTTTTTGGTTGCATTATGATAGAGTATAATTTAGCAAAATACATGTTCTCATATTGTATGAGAATTTGTGAAGGATGGAGATGCTTGGCATCTGAATCTACCAAAAAGGTTTTGGGAACTGATATTATATTCGCGATTCTTCCTTATAGGCTATAGTAGCTTGATCATGAAAGTTGTCATGATAAGGATGAATAGAAGATGTAAGTAAAATGTTTACTACACTAAAAGATTACTAAAGGATGGATTTTTGAAAGAACACCAAACATTTGATGATGGTGATCCACTTCAAAGTGCAAGTCCAAAGGTATTGGTATGTGAATGACACCACTATTGATGTTGATAGATTCTTTTAAAAGAAAAGGAATTGTTGAAAGAGAATCTATAAAATATTTGGCAGAAAAGAAAAGATTGGAGATGTCCAACTTAGGCATATAGAAGATATACATGTTATGGTTGTATTCCTTGCTTGTTAAACAATGTGGTTCTTAGGTATTGGATACCGAATTGGTTGGTATGAAGTGTCATACAGGACATCACAATTCATGAACTGCAATGGCCTAAGTAACTAGCAAGAGAAAATGTGATGATGTTCATCGAAAACAAACAAAGGGTTGTTGTGTTGCTCGTTAACATCAAAGCTTGCCTTCAAGATTTGTTTCAATAATTGTTATTTTGATCAGGTATTATGACGACAAAAGGTTGTTCAAATAATTACCGTATTCCATAATAGATGGATAATATACAAGTCTGGTAGGAGAAATAACGACCATAAAACTAATGCTAAAATGTCGCAAGACAAATGATTGAAAGATCACTTGCGAAGTGACATCGCCGTTTAAATTATATTGAAAGGATATATGAAGAAACTCCATGTTGATGGATTTTTGGAGTCTTTGATTTGGATCAATTGACGCTTGTGATACTTTCCTAGAGATAATTAAAACTCCGTTCGTAGGCAAAAAGAGGAACGGACGACTAACTGATTGGAATTTGTACATATTGATGTATATAGTCCATTACGTGTAGTCGTGGGCGATGGATTTCAACTTCATATGCTTTCTCCGAAGATTTGAGTGAGTATATGTATATACTTACTCAATAAGGAAGAAGTATGAAACATTTGAAAATGTTCAAAAAACTTTCAAGATGAAGTGGAAAATTATTGTAACAAGAAAATAAAAAAGTTTATGATTAGATCATAAAGAAAGATGTTTGAGTTACAAGTTTAGCAAAACACCTAAGATTTGAGGAATCATTCCATGGATTTGCATTTCCCAAAACACCATAGGAGTATGGAGTGTTCAAGATATGTAATGAAACCTTGTTTGACATGGTAAGATCAAATGTGTCATTTATAAAACTGCCATTATATATTAAAGATTAAAGCTTTAGTGACTACCGCTTTTACACTGAAAAGAGCTCCATCGTGATCCGTTGAAATGACACCATATAGGTCATGGTTTGGGATAAAACCCAGGTTGTCATTTCTTAAATTTTTGGTATGCTAGGCATAAGTAAAATGTTTACAACCAAAGTCGGATAAGCACGTCTTTGTAGGTTATTCCAAAGAATTTGTTGGGAATTTCTCCATAACGCCGAGGACAAAAGAGTTTGTCGCTTGGAACGTCAAGTTCCTTGAGAAGGAATTTTTCGTGAAAAGTTAAGTGGGAGGACAATAGAACTTTGATAAGGTTGTTGAACCTTAGCTATATTAGCTAAGTAGCGCAGCGCCGGAAAGTGTCCCAGTGGCGGCCACAATGCTCATGGCTCTCGTGATTACAAAAGGTGTGATCTCGGAGATTAGAGTTCCTATAGAACCGTGTGGGTCGGTAAGAATCAAATAGTAAGATTTGATAAGCTAGTCGTTATTGTTTTGACAATGATGAACCGACTACATGCAAAGAAGCGATGATGGGCCCTGACTCCATAAAATGACTAGAAGTCATAGAATCCGTGATAGTATCCATACACGAGAAATCAAGTTTCTGAACTTAGAAGACCCTCCGGAAAGGCGTGAAGCCTATCAGTCGTGTTTGGATCTATAAAGAAATAGACATGGATGTTTCAAATCTATGAAATAGTCGACATGTCGGAAAGAGTTTATGACAATGTTCAAGGAATTGACTATGATAAGATTTGATCTTTCATAGCGATATTTAGTCTGGACGGATTAATGTAGCAACCACTACATATATTTTGGTATATGGTAGTTGAACAAACAAAACAAGTTCTTCTAATAGAATGGTTACCTAGGACATGTACATGACACGATCCAAAGGGTTTTGTTAAATTAAAAGGATGCTAAAAGAGTATGCAAAACTTCAATGGTTGAAGTGAGCATCGCGGAGTTGGAATCTTCACCGTGATGAAACCATTAAAAGGTTTAATTTCATCAGAGACGATGAAGATGTTTGCATTTTGTAAGAAATTAAGTGGGAGCGCTAAGACATATTTCTGATACATTATGTGAAAGACATATTGTTGATTAGAAATAATGTATCTTTTATTGACACAGGTTAAGAATTTCATTTCGATGAAAGACTTAGGCATAACTTAAGAATTAGGCATCAATGTCTATATGGATAGACTGAGGCGCTGATATGGTTTTGCCAAATGTACATAGATAAGATGTTGAATGAGTTCAATATGGAAACAACAAGAAAGGTTCTTGACGCACGGAAAGGACTAAATCAAGATTCAAGTGTGTTGACACGAGATTCAAGTGTTTTGACACTTGGTGAAATCACAAGAATATTTTGATCAATCATTCTTTGAGATGTACACATCCAGATATGTCCTATGCTCTAAATGTTATGAGCATATACCAGAATGATTCATAAGATGATCATTGGACAATAGTAAATATATTCTTATGATCTTTGGAAGAACTAAGAATATATCATGTATAAGTGACAAATAGTTAAAGGTAGTTCATTGTAAAGTGTTACATTGATACTAGTTTTGTCACAAGATACAAATTAAATTTATCTCAATTTAGACTATGGGTGGCACAATATAATGGAAAGGATGTTCCATAACGGATTTGGTTGAGTACCAAAGTTAAAACATTGTGATAGATACTACAACAAAAGGTTAAGTATATAACTGCTATAGTAGCAGCAAAGGAGGGCATTTGTGTTAAGTAGTTTGTTATCAAACTAGGCGTGGTTCATAGCGGGATAATACTATGAAGATACATTGTACGACAATTGTATCAACATGATTTAATCCCAGGGAACTAAAGGTCTCACCAAAGGACCAAATTTATACAATGCCATCTCATTGGAGAATGAGTAATGCGTAGAGACGCAAGGACATGCAAATACACACGGACCTGGAAGTGTTAGATCCGAAGATTATGTTTACCACTAGCAATAGTGTCTATACAACACCAGAAAGCCATAGGTGTTGAATGCACAAGTTTTTTAACTAGATTATTGACTCTAGTGCAAGTGGGAGACTGTTGGAGATATGCCCAAGAGGCAATAATAAAGTGGTTATTATTATATCTTTATGTTTATGATAAATGTTTACATCCCATGCTATAATTGTATTAACCAGAAACATTAATACTTGTGTGTTTTGTAAACATAAAAGAGTCCCTAGTAAGCCTCTTGTTAAACTAGCTTGTTGATTAATGGATGATCATGGTTTCCTGATCATGGACATTGGATGTCGTTAATAACAAGATCATATCATTAGGAGAATGATGTGATGGACACACACCCGTAGTAAGCATAGCATAAGATCAAGTCATTAAGTTCGTTTGCTATAAGCTTTAAAATAAATAGTAACCTAATCCTTCGACCATGAGGTTATGTTAATCACCATCACCGGATGGGTACTTTGATGACATCAAACACCGCTTCATAACTGGGTGGTCATAAAGGTGTCATTGGGTATTCTGAAAGTATGTGTTGAAGCGCATGGACCAAGATTGGGATTTGTCCATCCATATGACGGATATATATGCTCTGGGCCCTCTCGGTGGAATGTCATCTAATTAGCTTGCAAGCATGTGACTGGGTCACAAGGGATGACATAACATGGAACGAGTAAAGAGTACTTACCAGTAACGAGGTAGAACTAGGTATGGAGATACCGACGATCAATCCTCGGATAAGTAGAGTATCACGTGACAAAGGGAATTGGTTTCGTATGTTAATGGTTCTATCGATCACAAAGTCATCGTTGAGTATGTGGGAGCCGTTATGGATCTCCAGATCCCACTGATGGTTATTGATCGGAGAGGTGTCTCCATCATGTCTGCATATTCACGAACCGTAGGGTGACACACTTAAGGTTCGAAGTTGTTTTAAGTATATATGGAATGTGCGTTGGAGACCGAATGTTGTTCGGAGTCTCGGATTGGATTCGGGACGTCACGAGGAGCTCCGGAATTGTCTGGAGAATAAGATTCATATATTGGGGATCATTTTCTAAGTTAGGAAATGTTCCGGAGTATTTGTATGGGGATTCTAGAAGGTTTCGGAATGTTCCGGAAGATTTCTTGGAGTTTACTTGAAAACCAAGAAAGGATCAAGGAATCCTTGTGGGGTAAGACAAGGATTCGTGGGGGAGTAGGACTCTCCCCCACCTCCTTGATCCGCCGGCCAAGGGAGAGGGGAGTTCTACACGGACTCCACCTCCCCATGGAACCTCCCTCCTATAAATAGAGGGGGTGGAGGCGCCACCCCCTTGCCCCTTCCACTCCAAACCCTAGCCGCCTCTCTCCTCCTCCTTCCCTCTGCTCTGGCTTAGTAGAAGCCCTGCAGAATTCTCTACTCCACCACCACCACCACGCTGTCGTGCTGCTGGGATTCTGTGGAGAAGATCTACTACCTCTGCTGCTCGCTGGAACAAGGAGAGGAATGTCTGCTTCGACTCCGCACGTGTGACCGACTGCGGAAGCGCTGCCGGAACGCAGCGCTGGAAGGATCGTCCACTCGATCTTGAGATCGGCAAGTGATCGACTACATCAACCACGAGATCCAATCTCGTAACGCTTTCAGATCTACAAGGGTTAGTACAGATCTATCTCGTTGCACATGTCTAATAGATTAGATCTTGGCTTTTATCTAGATTAGATTTGGGTTTTGTTCGTTCTTGCGGTAGAATTTTTTTGTTTTCCCTGCTACGAACCCTTCAGCTTGGACACCCTAGACGACCTGTCATGGAGTCTTTAGCTCGCTCTTTGGTTATTCCTAGGGATAAGAATAAATATAGTTTGTGTCATGCTTGTCAATTAGGTCGTCATGTTCATCTTCCTTTTTCTTCTACTAATCATGTAACACATTCCCCGTTTCAAATTATTCACTATGATTTGTGGACATCACCGTTTGAGAGTATTTCTGGCTTTAAGTATTATCTTGTTTCCCTGGATGATTTCACTCAGTATGCCTAGGTTTATCCTCTACGTCCTAAGTCAGAAGTTTTATCGCACTTATCGTTCCTTCACGCCTTAGCCCGTACTCAGTTCCGTGCAAACTTGCAAGCTATTTAGTGTGATAATGGTCATGAGTTCGATAATTCCCTCCTCCACTCTTTTGCCCAACGCCATGGAATAGCACTCCGCTTTTCATGTCCATATACCTCACAACAGAACGGTAAAGCCTAGAGGAATATTTCCCTCAATGACATTACTCGCACGCTTATAATTCAAGAAAGTATGCCGCCACTCTTTTGGGCCGAGCCTCTTCATACAGCCATATTATTGCATAATCGGATGCCTTCCAAGGCAATCTTGGATCGTGTGCCTTTTCGAGCTCTTCATGGTGTCGACCCTGCGTATGTTGGTCTTAGGGTCTCAGATGTCTTTGCTACCCCAACACTACTGCCATTGCACCGCACAAGCTTGCGCCTCGCTTCGTGCCCTATGTCTTTTTAGGTTATCCATCCCAACATCACGGCTATCGCTGCCTTGATCGTTCCACCAAAAGATCATCATCTCTCGCCATGTTGTATCCGACGAGTCTGTCTTTCCCTTTGCATCCACCATGTCTACCACGTATCCTACTCCTTCCCTACACACTTATGATTTTCTGCAGGTTAAGCAGCTGATGTCATCGACGTCATTCACCATGCCAGACACGGGAAGCTCTGTCGCGGGCGTGCAGCATCCTGGCGCGAGCACTCGGTAGCCTGCTGCAAGTGCTTGGCAGATTGCCCGGCTGTCTCCCTACCACACACATCCGCTCTATCACGAGTTCGGCCACCTCTCCTGCCGCGGCCCTCTCGTCACCTGCGACTGCCCCGTGGCCCGCCTCGTCACCTGCCACGTCTACTGAGGACGATTTCTTGCCACGTGCGGCTGCTGCACTGACTCCGCCACCAACACTGCCTCCGGTCCGTCGATCGTGCCCTCTGCCTCCGCCACCATCACACCACATGCTTACGGGTGCGAAGACAGGCGTGGTGCAGCCGAAGACCATCTTCGATCTTCATGTTGAGGGGTTATCTCCTCTCCTGAAGACGTATCGTGGAGCGCTCAAGGACCCTAATTGACATGCATCGATGATTGGTGAGTACAATGCTCTTATCTCCAACAACACTTGGGACATAGTTGATCCACCTCGCAATGCAAATATTGTCATAGGCAAGTGGATCTTTCATCACAAGTTAAAGTTTGATGGTTCTCTTGATCGGTACAAGGCATGGTGGGTGATGAGGGTTTAACTCGTCAATGCCCATTGTTATGGACTTGGGTTTTGGAGAAGGAGGGAGCGCTAGAGGCATCAATCGGCTAGTAAACAAGCACATAGGGATGCAAGGTTTACCCAGGTTCAGGCCTCGTAGAGGTCCCTACTCCTTCTTGTCTGCTCTTGGAATTAACAAAGGAATCGAAGATTACAGGGGCACGCAGATGCAATATGGTGAGAGTTGTGGAAACTAGGGTTGCGTGTGTCCTCCTCACCGCCCCCTCCTAGCCTTTATATAGATAGGCTAGGTCTTGGGTCGTAGGTCGAGTCGGTTAGTGATTAGGGTTTTCCCTTTGAACTTTCTATCTTAAGCTTCTTCATGTCTCGCAAGCAATCGAGAGTCCATGGGCCACTTAAATTCTCCATTGGGCCTTGGCAACGTCGTGGGCTTCTGCCGTATCTGGACCGTATATACCAAACTTGAGTACCTGTAGGGTATACCCATGTCAGTAGCCCCCGAGTGTCCAGTGGAATCGCACATTCGACTGGGGACTTTATGAAGCCTTTCGAGTGCATGACTGAGCATTTTTCGAGTGCTATGTTTGTGTCATAGGGATTGTTGATATACATGTCTGATTTAACCGATGTATCGGTGTCAGTTAACTGCCTTAGGGAAAAGCAACACAATCTACTCAAACTCGAGTCCCCAGACTCGAATTTGGAAAAGTGCTGGCGTAATTCGACTCAGGCCACAGAGGTCTTACAGGAGTCGATATCTAGTATTATAAATGTGAGCACTTGACGCGTCTATCAAGGCATGTCCGTCGCACCTGTAGGTACGGATATATTTCTGGTAGCGTGCAGCAATTGCGTTGCCAGGCCTTATTCAGGTCTTAACTTCACGTTGTAAGCGCGACATCCAAATTTTGTCATCGTGGAGATGATTCGGGTGACCCAGGAGACGCAGTCTCTTTGTAAGAAAATTATGACACGGAGTCGCCAAAGAATTCGAGTGTGGATGTTATCAACACACAGTATGATGTAAGAATAATCATAGGGTGCGTGACCAGCGCTCCCTATGGGAGTAGCCCCCGAGTGCCTGATTGAGTCGAAGACTCGAGCGGGAACTAAAAACTTTTTGTGACTGCTGTCGTCTCTTGTTGCTTGTTTCAGTTGAGTTTGCTTCTGGCGCTCCCTATGGGAGTAACCCAGATTTGATAATTGAATCGTAGATTCGAGTGATGGGTTTGTCTTGATTGCTTATGCACTTGCATAAAAAATAATCATAGGGTGCACGACCAGCGCTCCCTATGGGAGTAGCCCCCGAGTGCTTGGTTGAGTCGAAGACTCGAGCAAGGACTAAAGTAGTCAAAATCTTCGGTTTGCTGATATTGATGACGTCAGTGCTGAGGATGTGATGACCTCAGTTGCCCGCGTGAGCGGTTTTGACGGGACGTGACAAGCAGTGGGTCCCACTTTCTGACTTCGATTTGACCGGGCGTGCGTAATATTCTATTTTAACTGCGTGTCCTCGATTTACGCGTGTAATGGGAATAGTGGGGGGACGATTCGTGCTTCAGCTTTGACACGTGGCGACAGCGATGTGCGCCACACGTGTAGTAGGGTTTCTGCTGGCCGTTGGATGGTGTCTGCGAGGAGGTTAAGTAGCGGCACAGCTGCGGTAATTTTCCCATCTATCTTTTTGCTTGTGCCTCCCTTGCCATTGCTGTTGCTCTCTGCTTCCTTGTGCCCTTTCTCGGTGCGGCACTGGACCAGCTCCGTACTTTCCCCAACTACTTCCTCCATTCTCATCGCCATCGAAAGATTGGCAAGAAGAAGGGAGGCGCCACCACTGGGTCCGCCAGCGCCATTGCCGCCACCAAGAAGAAGGGTAGCACAACCACTGTGGGCACCAGCGCCGCTGGCGCTGGGAAGAAGAAGGGTGCAGGCACCCGCATCACCAATGGCGCCTGGCGGGCGTCCATCATCAAGCCTTCCGAGCTTCATCTTTACCGCCAAGATGGAGTTCTTCCCTTTGCTGAGGACGATTCGCGAGTGCCTGGTGATGAGGTAATTCCTTGTCCTCCTCCGGGTTTCCGGATGATGTTCCTTGCGTTCATCATCCGAGGTCTTTCTTTCCCTCTGCATCCTTTCTTTCACGGCCTCCATTGTTTCTATGGGCTCTAGCTTCACCAGCTGTCCCCAAATTCCATTCTCCACATCTCATGCTTCATTACTCTTTGTGAGTGCTAGCTCGGAGCCGAGCTGCACTTTGGCCTCTTCAAGAGGCTTTTTAAGCTGAAATGCCAGTCAGCGTCCCGCACTGTAGTCTATGATGTAGGAGGCTGCGGAGTCCACGTCGACTCTTCTGTCACTTATTTTGCCATCAATCTCACCGTGTCTGTCCAAGGGTGGAGAGACAAGTGGTTCTACATCCGCAACCAGAAGGCCGACGGAGAGCACTACGGACTCGCGCCTTTCGATCCCGCGACACCTTGCAAGAGGGGGCGTTCTTGGAAGAATGTCATTATGCTCGGCGAGTCCACGGAGACAGAGGTGTTGTATGAGCGCGTCTGCGATCTCGAAAGCCGCATGGGCAAGGAAGAAGGTGGCGCTGCCCTCATTTGCACCTGGTTGCGTCGCCACATCCAGTCTTTGCAAGCCAGAGTGCACCCTATGTTCTGCTCGACTGATGCTGATGATGTCACTCGCGTGTCTGCCGAGGGCATTTCCGCGGGTGAGGTGGATAAGAGGGTGCGACTGGTAACCAAATACACTGCCAAGGAGGTTCTCCCAGGCGAACCAGTCGTGCCTCCTTTCGACACATCTAACCCTCCTCCTGAGGTAGAACTGCATTGTGAAGTAGTTTCCATTTTTGATTGTCTTTATGATACTTTGATGTATTATGTTGTGTCTTCTGAATGCAGGCCTGGAAGGTGTCTCCCGATTTGCCTCCTCGTCCTGAAGGGGTTATCCCTCGCGAGGTGGATGAAGAGGACAAATCGGAGTCGACCGTTACATTTGAAGAGGAGGGAGACCCCGAGTCTAGCAACTAGGACACTCGCAAGTGTTCCCGCAGCGAGGACTTGGATGCTTCGTCGCCGACAATGCCAGAAGGTCCTTATATTGCCGTAGAGGAGCCAATCCCCACCGTTGCTGTGCGCGCCATGGCTCCTCCTGCCTGGAAGAAGCTGCGACTGCCAAAGGAGCCGTCGGAGTCGGAGGAGCAGTCCTTTGACCTTGACAATTTTAGCTGGTAAGTTCTACATTCACTACTTCGTGTTTGGTCTTCTTTTTGGATTTGCCTTTTTCCCTGAAGTTTTGTTTGATGTGCTTTGTAGCCGAGCGGCATCGTCGTCTTCTAGCGATGCCCAATTTGTGAAGGAGTCCGGAGTCGCAGACTCCAAGGCTAAGGAGGTGGCCGAACGGTCTCCTTATCCTCCATTGGTGTCCCACTCCAGGAAAAACTCGTCGAGTTCCCCGCATGCTGGGGAACATCAGATGGTTGCTCGGACGACTGCGCGGTAGTCATCTTCAGAGTCTCTGGAGGACCACATAAGCGTCGTTTTGTTGTGCTGGCATTCGAATTTGTTTTGGCTTCATCTTTTCCCTCATGAAGTTTATAGATTCGATTGATGATACATCCTGTGTTTTGCAGCTGAGCACAACGAAGTTCTTCGTAATGCTGCTTCCCTTGAAAAGGCGCTCGCCACAGCGGTGAATAGTCGCGACGAAGCAGTCAGTGTGCTAGATGAGTCGCGGAAACGCGAAGAGGATTTGCGTGCCTACACTGCTGAGAGGGAAAAGTTGTTCGACGAACAAATCTTCTTGATCGCCAAGTATCTCTCAGGTATTCTATCATCTAGATGCCAGCGGCCTGAGCTTTGACGCCCGGGCCCTTCGTCGCGATGATGCGTTGGCTGCTGCTTTCGCCGCAATCGAAGACCGCAACGCTTCCCTTCAGGGGACGCTGACGAAGGCCAAGGGTGTGCTCAGTCGCATACGCAAGGATCTAACCCCCAAGGCTGAACTGATTAACAACCTAGAGGATCTGGTGGAGTCCCTTGCTGGGGGTATTCCCATGGGCTTCAGGAACTCCCAGTGGTCTGTCGGCGCCACTATGGCACTCGCGATGGTGCAAGCCCATGGCGTGGAGGTGGACCCTGCCACGATCTCTAAGGCGATGCCCATCGGCGCGAATGGCCAACAGGTAGTGTTTGTTCCCTTGGCTACTAGCTGTGGTAAATATGGGCCGCAACTCATCAATACAGTCGCCAAATACTCCGAAGAGCTGCAGCGAGCGAAGAATGCAGCGAAGGCTTTGACATCAGGGGCTGGCACCAGAAAGTCTGTGGCGTCAGAGACCGCCACAGATTCGATGAGGCCCTCGAAGTCCAAGTCGAAGTCGAAGAAGCAAATTGCTCCTTAATTTGCCAGTCTGTAATAGCTTGTATATGTCTTTTTGTTGGAACTATGCTTTTGTGGGAGTATCCCTTTTTGAGACCTTGATCCGCTTGAATGTGCTGGTGCCTTTTATCAATGTAATCTTGGTCCCTCATTTGTTCTTTCTTGATTTGTGATAGGGTACGTCGAGTGGTCCTCGTGATCCTCCATCCACCGATGAGATCTTGGCGCAGCCGCGCTCAAAAGTGGAGGAGTTGTCGTTGCTTTTGCGATTGCGCGATCACATTAAGCAGTTGGAGTGTGAGTTGCCTATCCTCCGTGATAGTGTAGATGTTTGGAAGTCGAAGGCGGAGAAGGCCACCGCCCGTGAGAAGTATCTCTTGGAGGAGGTGGCGCAGCTGAATGAGCGTTTCAAATGTTAGCTTTCTGCCCTCTTATCTTTTCTTTTAGTCAATCGCAGCGATGCCTTGTCTTCACACTTTGCCATTTGTGGTTGGTATAGTTGTCAGTGATCGTCATCCTCAGGATGAGAAGGATCGGATTGCCATTCTAATGAATGGCTTGACCCAGGAGCAAAGATGTCTATGCACTTCTATTCTTCTAGACAGTTGTTAGGCCTCCAAGTGCAGAGGTTTGTAGAACAGCAGCAAGTTTTCCCTTAAGTGGATCACCCAAGGTTTATCGAACTCAGGGAGGAAGTGGTCAAAGGTATTCCCTCTCAAGCAATCCTGCAATCAAGATACAAGAAGTCTCTTGTGTCCCCGACACACCCAATACACTTGTCAGGTGTATAGGTGCACTAGTTCGGCAAAGAGATAGTGAAATACAAGTGGTATAGATAATTATAAGTGGTAACGGTGCTAGAAAATACTGGCTGGCGTGTGGTTGACTTGGGAAGAGACTAAAGGCAAACTTAAATAAATATGGAAGCAAGCAAACATGTAACTGATCTAGTTGCAAACGGTGTTTCAATTCTTAGAAACAAGGCCTAGGGATCATACTTTCACTAGTGAACACTCTCATATAAATATCTTCCCTTTATGATACTACTCTAAACTACTCTCCGGTTGGACACTCTAATCCATGGTAGGGCTATAACAACACACCTCAAAGTTCGCTTTCCGCATCTAGATAACCCCACACTGTCACCTTGAGCACTAGATGGTTCCAACAAACACCACAATTTCATAGAGACAGCCAACTCCAAATATAACTCATAACAAGTATTTGTAATCTCTAGGCTAAGTGCCACCATGGTGTGCACACTATCAACTTCACACACATGGGGAAAACAGAGATCTATTAAAGCACTTGAGTAGCAAGGTATATCTATAGATTACAAGCTCATGATCACAATATGACCATGCATAGAGAGAGATGAACACATAGCTACCGGTAGAACCCTTAGCCTCGAGAGAGAACTACTCCATCTTCATTATGGGAATCAGAAACGGCAATGGAGATGGTGGTGGAGATCGATGGAGATGGCTCTGGGGGCACTTCCCCGTCCTGGCAGGGTGCCGGAACATAGACTTTATGTCCCCCGAATCTCCCCTTCGGTGGCGGCGGCGCTGCAGAACTTTTCGTGGATTTCTGATTGACGCCCTAGGGTTTTTGCATCGGGGGATATATATAGGCGAAAGAGGCAAGGTCGGTGGCCGGCTAGGGGGCCCACACCATGCCCTGGCGCGGCCAGGTGGGACCCATGCCTAGGGGTGGTGTGGCCACCCTGTGGCCCCTCTTTGTCTCGTCCTCTGGCTCCGTGAGTCTTCCAGTAAAATATTAACTTTGGCTTTTGTCCTGTACAATTCCGAGAATATTCATTCTCTGACTTTCCTGGAACCAAAAATAGCAGAAAACATGCAACTGGCACTGTGTCATCTTGTTAATAGGTTAGTCCCAGAAAGTGTATAAAAGTACTCCAAAGTGTGGACAAAACATAAGAAAGTAGATACTAAACAAGCATGGAACATCAAAAATTATAGATACGTTTGCAACGTAAGAACATCTCCAAGCTTAACTCCTGCTCGTCCTCGAGTAGGTAAGTGATAAAAAGAAAGAATAATTTTTGAGGTGACATGCACCATCATAAACTTGATCAAAGTATTTGTAAATTATTGATAGCTAGGATCATAGTACTTCAATCATAACATGAAAGACAAAGTTCTAGCAATAATACAAAGCAACTATGTTGCAACATGAAAAGGCACAAACAAAAGATTCATGAATAACAATGCTTTGCAAGACGTTTGTTTGTTTCACATAAAGAAAACATAGCATAGTGGCATGCAGCTTGTCCCTCATAGAGTAGCAAACATAAATGCATAAGACACCTTCAAAGTTCATAAGAGTGAGTAGATACAAGTAGTTTAAGAACAAGCAATATCAAGTTATGCATCAATCAAAAAGTCTTGGGACAATGCACATAGAACTAATAATGGCCACTATGCTCTCAAAGTAGGTGCGTAAAGGTGGAAGGTGGAGACTCAATATAAAGTAAAAGAAAGGCCTTCATAGAAGGAAGCAGGGATTCAAGTCTCATAAAGAGCTTCCAAAAATTATGGTACTTATTAGCTTTCAGCTCTTATTGCCCCTATCACTAGCATCTTGAAGTGATTAAGGTTAAAGTGAACAAACTATGGAGTATATGCTTGACAAAGTATAAGTTGGAAATCTCATGTCCATTGAATACGAGGGCTGCTCCTCATGCTACTCAAGTTTAGTTACCGGTAAGTTCTTCTCATAGTAAGTACATGTGTATCATAGAGAACCGCCAACAGGGTACCCCTTGCCCGATGATACGGAAGAATCCCCATATCAAAATGACAAGGCAAGAAGACAACGAGCATCTCAGCAATCTTCTTATTTACCATGGGAAAATGGTGCTTTTTTCTCTCTTTCCTCTTTTATCATCTCTTTTTTTCTCTTTTTCTCAATCTCTATCTCTTTTTTTATAAGAAGAATGCTTCATAGATTGCTCATTATGGTTACGTTGCTGGTTTCCACCATGATTAGGCATGTATTAGACCAGTGGCCCAGGCATTTCTCTAACACACATACATAACTCCATGGACTTACAAGATCCCCTTTCATTTCATACCGACGACATTCATAGACAAAAGAGCATGATATCAACTAGGTACAAAGTACAAGTGCAATGTTGAAAGCGTTCCCCATGATAACATAGTTCTGCTAATCCCCAACATATAAGTGCAAGCATATACAACATAGACGACACAATGGTTCAAGTTTATTAAGGGCAAGAAAAGTAAAGTGTGCCATCAATTTCGTGATAGCTTTAATCACTAGTTTTCTCATAACAAGTTTAATTCGGAAGGTAGATAAAAACATGAATATACTTGGAATAGCAAATGCTAATAGGTAGGTATGGTGGACTCTTTGGAATAACTTGGTTTTAGGAGTTGGATGCATGTGTGGAACTCATACTTGGTTACAGAGGCTAGCAAAAGACTGGGAGCGACAAAGTAAGAGAGCAATAATGGCCATAATCATGTAGAGTGACAAAACATCATTGATCAAAGCATAAAGTGATCTTACAAGTTGAAAACTAAAGGATCATAAAGGCTATGGTGACTTGGGATAGTCATAACATGGTGTGAGCATGCACCAAGTCAACCCAAATAAAGCATCAAAGGAGAATACCACAATACTATGCTTTTAATATGCTAAAACAACACATGATTCTTCCAAGGTACATTAAGCAATCTCAATTGTTTATAACATGTCATGATACAACAAAGATCACTAAGCATAAAGCCAGAACAATATCAAGCATGGCATGACAAAGCATAGGCCACAGTCAAAAACAAGCTCTCTTTACCACTTAAGCATGAACTTTCCTACTCTTTTCCAATCCAAACCAAACTATTTGAAAACCAATGTATGAAAGAGGGGGTCCAACCAATTTATTCAGCAAACTGAGCAAACCAAGCAAACTAAAACTAAAAACAAACACAAAGACACTCCAATAACAACACAATTGTGCATGAAACAATAAAAATGAAGTGTTTGGAAGAAACCTGAAATTTTATTGATGAAGAAGGGGATGCCTTGGGCATCCCCAAGCTTTGACGCTTGTACTTCTTGGATATTTCTTGGGCTGACACGGGTGATATCCCCAAGCTTGAGCTTTAGTCCATTCTTCATCTCATTACATCATTCTTTCCTTACACCTGAAATTTTTCTTTCATACAAAACTTCACACAATATTTATTAGCAACATTAGTGCACTCAAGATAATAAGTCTTTAGGTTCAGTTTCAACACCAATAAAACTTTCAATAAAACACAGGCTACTGTAGCACTTCCCTCAAAAAGCTCAATTCCCCAAAGAGAATCCAAAAAGGAACCAACAAGAAGCAAATGTAAATAATGGCAGAAATCTGTCAAAACAGACCAGCAGGTAAAAACCAATTTTTTCGAAGACCTTCTGTTGCTCAAATCGAAAAGTGTTGAACTAAATAAAGTTAGATAAGAGCCTAGGGCAGAAGCACAAAAATTCACGCCTCAAAACGACGTACAGAGATTTTACACAAATTTTTACGATGAAGCACATAAATCTATTTCGGGACAACAACTTTCCTAAGCATTACTTCTCTCTCATTAGAGGTTACTCTTGCCACAAAAGGCGAATAAAAAGGATAAGGAGCGGTTATTACAGAAGTAATAACTTCCAAGACTCAACTAAAACTTTTGGGTTATCTCCCAATAGGTACTTTTCTTTAACGCCTTTAAGTTAGGCATGATAGTTTGAGAAGATGCTCACATAAGAAATATGAATTGAATTAAAAGACAACATAAAGGAGCAAATTCAAAGAACATTTAAGTCTAACCCACTTCCTATGCATAGTAATCTTGCAAAGAAACAAGTCATGAAAGCATAAAGTAACAAGCATAGGAAATCAAAACAAGTGCAACTTCAAGACTTTCAACATAAAGAGGGGAAACTTAATAATGTTGAGATACATAAAACCATGTTTCCCTCTCTCATAATAACTTTCAGTAGCATCATGAATAAAATTAACAATCTACCTATCACATAAAACATTCTTATCACGAGCCACATGCATAAAAGAAGTAATACTTCCACATAAACATAGTCATTCTTATTAATTAAAGTGGGAGAAAATTCAACAAAATAGCTATCATTATTATTCTTATCACCATAATCATCAAATATAGGAGGCATATTGTAATCATAATTAATTTCTTCCTCAATAGTAGGTGGACTGAAAATATCATATTCATCATTGCAATCATCATGTAATGGAGGTATAGTATCATCATAAGCAATAGAATAATTATCTTCCAAAGTGTGTTCATTTGTAAACATATCATCATTGGAAGGATCATGGATAGCACTAATAGTACATCAATTATTAATATCATCATTTTCAGAATTGGTACTGAAGAGATTTTCAATATCAAAAGTGGTATTCTTTTCCCAATCATGATCACTACTATAGGTAATAGGCATAGGAACATCATCGAGTTCAGACTCATCAAAAACTATAATAGCAACAACATGTTTAGGGGAAAATACCGTTTCCTCTCTCCTTTTACTCCTCCTATTCTTCTTTTTATTCTTCTCTTTAGGAGGGAGAGGCTTGAAAGGAAGCTTCTCCATATACCCTGGTTTATTGTTAGAGACAATAGAAGAAACTTTGGAGGATTACTTCATTTCATTAATAAGATCAAAACACATATTAGTCTTGTCATATTTTGGTAAAATCTCATCTTCTACAATATTTTGTATGTAAGTATTTGTGTGGCAATTATCAACACAATAAAGATGACAACCATGCAGGACACTATTCATATCAAAACCACCCATATCTACCAAAGAGGTTTTTCTTGATAATTCTTCACACCCCAAAAATAATGTAAGTTCATCATGCTGATTACGAGTGATCATGCCATCATAATACAAACTTGCAGTACTCATTGGATTAGAAGGACTATTATTATGGCCTCAGCACTGAAAATTGAAACGACCCACTTCAAAGCAAAGTTCACAAATAAAAGGATAGAGGGCACAAACTTTTTTACCAAGATCATTTAGAGCCCTATACCACGTTCTAGTTTTTTCATTCCTGTGGGTGATACAATATTCTTCTTCAATTTGATTCTTCTCACAAGGTCTATGTATTCCACAAAAATTAACATGCTTATAAGAAATAGCGCTATCAGAGGTTTGAGCATGTTTATTGCTATCATTAATAACAATTTCATTTTCCATGCAAGTGTCTTTAAAAGGCTCATGATACATGTCCCATTTTTCATTAGGAGCATTAATATGAGAAGAAAAGGATCTAAAACAACCAATAAGAATTTGAGGATCAAGACCATATTTAGCACTAAGCTCTTGAAAATTAGCAGTTTCAGCAAAAGACTTAATGCAATCATACTCATAGTTTATACCCGGTTCTTTACCTTTGTTGTTATCCCAATCTTCGGTATTACTTTGAATTGTTTCAAGAAGATCCCACTAAGCTTTGACCTCCTTACTCGTGAAGGATCCCTCTAAACAAGTATCTAGATAGTCCTTGTAATGTCCTGAAAGCCTTGCATAGAAATTGTTAATAACAATATTACTGGGGAGCTCATGAATGGGACATTTGAGTATTAGTGACTTCAATCTCCCCCATGCTTGGGCAATACTTTCTCAATCATGAGGATGAAAATTGTAAATATAATTCCTATATTTATGAATTTCATGAGGAGGATAAAATTTAGAGTAAAAGAGAGAATCAAGATCCTTCCACTCCAAATGATGAGGATCATCTAGTAGCTCATACCACTCCCTTGCTTTGCCCTTAAGTGATAAAGAGAATAGCTTCCTCTTAACTTGGTTCACTGAAATACCTGCACACTTGAACAACCCGCATAATTCATGTATAAAGAGTAAATGATCACCAAGGTGGACAGTTCCATCTCCAAAATAAGAGTTATTGATAACACGTTCAATAATTGCCATAGGTATTTTAAAAGGGATGTTTTCAGTATGTGGATTTAAAATATCACAAGTATCATTAGAATCACCACATATGGGAGATAAAGTATCATCAGAGCAAATTTTCTTCTTTATAGCTGGGGAACTAAAAAGATCATTTTCATAAAAACTAACTTCCCCAAGATTAGACGTTTCCATAGCATTAGTAACAAAGGTGTTCAAAAGATTCATACTAATAACATTGCTATTAGCATGCAAAGAAAGTTCCATGGGTTTTTAAATTTTCTTTTCAGACAATTCATGTTCTATCTTAGGAAAAATACTAAAAATCTCTCTAATTTTGTTGTTGTTTTCCAATAAGCCTAACTAGTGAAAACAAGAAACAAAAAGACAAAAATGCAGAATCTAAAGGAAATAACTTCTATCACTCACACCGGAGGATGTGAGTACCTTTTACCTTACCTCCCCGGCAACGGCGCCAGAAAATAGCTTGATGTCTACGCACTTCTATTCTTGTAGACAGTTGTTGGGCCTCCAAGTGTAGAGGTTTGTAGAACAGCAGTAAGTTTTCCCTTAAGTGGATTACCCAAGGTTTATCGAACTCGGGGAGGAAGTGGTCAAAGGTATTCCCTCTCAAACAATCCTGCAATCAAGATACAAGAAGTCTCTTGTGTCCCCAACACACCCAATACACTTGTCAGGTGTATAGGTGCACTAGTTCGGCGAAGAGATAGTGAAATACAAGTGGTATATATATAATTATAAGTGGTAACGGTGACAGAAATACTTGCTGGCGTGTGGTTGACGTGGGAAGAGACTAAAGGCAAACTTAAATAAAGATGGAAGCAAGCAAACATGTAACAGACCTAGTTGCAAACGCTGTTTCAATGCTTAGAAACAAGGCCTAGGGATCATACTTTCACTAGTGGACTCTCTCATATAAATATCTTCTCTTTATGATACTACTCTAAACTACTCTCCGGTTGGACACTCTAATCCATGGTAGGGCTATAACAACAGACCTCAAAGTTCGCTTTCCGCATCTAGATAACCCCACACTATCACCTTGAGCACTAGATGGTTCCAACAAACACCACAATTTCATAGAGACATCCAACTCCAAATATAACTCATAACAAGTATTTGTAATCTCTAGGCTAAGTGCCACCATGGTGTGCACACTGTCAACTTCACACACATGGGGAAAACAGAGATCTATTAAAGCACTTGAGTAGAGAGATGAACACATAGCTACCGGTAGAACCCTTAGCCTCGAGAGAGAACTACCCCTCTTCATTATGGGAATCAGCAACGGCGATGGAGATGGTGGTGGAGATCGATGGAGATGGCTCCAGGGGCACTTCCCCGTCCCGGCAGGGTGCCGGAATAGAGTCTTTATGTCCCCCGAATCTCCCCTTCGGTGCCGGCGACGCTACGGAACTTTTCGTGGATTTCTGATTGGCGCCCTAGGGTTTTTGCATCGGGGGAGATATATAGGTGAAAGAGGCAAGGTCGGTGGCTGGCCAGGGGGGCATACCATGCCCTAGCGCGGCCAGGTGGGACCCGTGCCTAGGGGTGGTGTGGCCACCCTATGGCCCCTCTCCATCTCGTCTTCTGGCTCCGTGAGTCTTCCGGTAAAATATTAACTTTGGCTTTTGTCCCATCCAATTCCGAGAATATTCATTTTCTGACTTTCCTGGAACCAAAAATAGCAGAAAACAGGCAACTAGCACCGTGGCATCTTGTTAATAGGTTAGTCCCAAAAAGTGTATAAAAGTACTCCAAAGTGTGGACAAAACATAAGAAAGTAGATACTAAACAAGCATGGAACATCAAAAATTATAGATACGTTTGCAACGTATCAAGCAACTACAGGCGAGTGGGTACTTCTAGGTTGACCATGATCGTGCAGTTGCCTTGGCGACCCTAGAAGATTGTTCTTCTCGAGTGCTCTAATGCTTGAAGAAGGCGTAGTCATGCCCTAGGCATATTTATCAAACAATGTTTCCGTTGGACGTCATCCCTTCAAGCCTGCTGGCTCTCTTGGCGAAGTTTCAAGATTTTAGTGCGGTTTGCGAGTGCGTACGACAGCAGTTGGTAGCTGGTGCTAAGGCTGCATTGTCTCTGGTGCGACTGCAAAGGCTAGATGTGGATGTTGCAGTCGTTGCCGCTGGACCGCCGCCTCCGCTAGAAGGTATGACCTGGGACATGGTTCCGCACTACCAAGCGGTTGATCGCTCAGCAGAAGAAATTGTTGACTTCTTCAAGGAGCATGCGAACGTTCTTCTTTTGCAGCAGTAGCATGTTTGGTATCCTGCACATAATTGTATGTGTTGTTAAGTTCATACGATTGTATTGGGTGTATTGATCACCCGTTTCTATGTGAAGAGCTTGTTAGCTATTTTTTTATTTTGAGTGTGTTGCACTCTGCGATTCCTTTTCGTTAGCCTGACATGTGTTTATCTTAGCACCTTGCCAACCTGTCAGGTGCGTTGCAGCTGGGTTGGTGTTTGTCAAGGGTTCGATTAATGCATCAGCTACTCAGGATATCGCAATTAGTACATAGAACAGGAGTGTATAGGGTGGTGCAGCCCCCGAGTGATGAAATTGCAGGAAAAATAAGAATAACACAGAGTTTGGGGGCACTTAGCTTTATTTATTCGTAGGATAGTATGAGGTACAATGTGTTGCTAAGTAGCCTGGCTGAATAGCCTTATTTGTAAATGTAAAAACGACTAAGGGTAGAAGCGACGCAGCTGCCGATGTTCCAGGGGTTGGAGTATGCGACTCCTGTCGTGAAATCTTTAAGGCGATAGGCGCCTGATGACCCACAAGTATAGCAGGTGTATCGCAGTATTTTCAAGGGAAGTGAAACCCAATTTATTGATTCGACACAAGGGGAGCCAAAGAATATTTATAAGCCTTAACAGCTGAGTTGTCAACTCAGCTGCACCTGGAAACAATCTTGCTCACAGCAGTTTATTAGTAGCAATAGTTTTGTAGTAGGAATAGTAAGTAACAACAGTAGTAGAGCAAAGACAGTAGTAACAAAATCAGTAAACAGTGGGATTCGAGTGCGGTAGGCATAGGGATGGATGGATGGGCGTTGCATGGACAAGACAATTCAAATAGCAATCAGAACATAGGGCAATTGCAGATAAATAAGATAAAGCATCCAAGTACTAGACAATCCTAGGCATGTGTTCCATATATAGTCATACGTGCTCGCAATGAGAACTTGCACAACATCTTTTGTCCTGCCAGCCCGTTTGCAGCGGGGCCTCTAGGGAACTACTAGCAATTAAAGTGCTCCTTTTAATAGAGCACCGGAGCAAAGCATTAACACTCCATGAACACATGTGATCCTCGCATCAAAGCCTTTCCCTTCCGGTTATCCCGATTTCTATCACTTCGGGGCCATTGGTTCCGGACAACAACGTGTGTATACAACTTGTAGATAAGACCAAAAACAATACTATCATAATGAATCAATAACATGTTCAGATCTGAAATCATGGCACTCGGGCCCTAGTGACAAGCATTAAGCAAACAAGTTGCAACAAAGTCATAAAGCACTAATAAAATATACTAGGCACCATGCCCTAACAATATGATGCCATTACATGAACGATCTCATCCAATCCCTACCATCCCCATAGCCTACAGCAGGGGATTACTCACTCATAGATGGGGGAAACATGGATGGTCGATGGAGAAGCGATGGTGATGATGATGACGATGATCTCCTCCAATTCCCTGTCCCGGCAGGGTGCCAGAACGGAGTTTCTGGCGCTGTTTCGTGGAATCTGGTGGTGGCGGCGGAGCAGAACTCCTTCTGGAAAAACGTCGAACCCTCCGAAGTTTTTAGGTCAGAAAGCTCCTTATAGGCGAAGAGAGAGGCCGAGGGGGTGCCTGGGGGGCCCACACCACCAGGTGGTGTGGCCACCCCCTGGCTCTTCTCCGTCTCGTATTCTGCTCCTGGAGTCTTCGGGTGAAATAGGATTTTTGGCATATTTTCCGGGATTTTCCTGATAGTTGGTTTTCTGCACAAAAAGTAGACACCAATGCAGTTCTGCTGAAAACAGCGTCAGTCCGCGTTAGTTGCATTCAAATCACACAAGTTTAGAGGAGAAACAATAGCAAAAGTGTTCGGGAAAGTAGATACGTTTTGGACGTATCAACTCCCCCCAAGCTTAGCTTATTGCTTGTCCTCAAGCAATTCAGTTGAAAACTGAGTGCGATAAAAGAACTTTCACGAACACATTTGCTTCATATGATGTAAATATTCTCAGCAATGTGATCAACTACTTGGACAATTCATAATAAAGAGTACGCAACCAAGTCTACTTAATAGTCTTTGCAAGCTATGAAGAGATTCCAACTCAAGAATAATAAGTAGCATGAAGCACAAACATAAGCAACATTACAATGCTCATAAAAAGGTATGATAGAGTGGTATCTTGCTTGCCTTTGATTATGAATGCCAAGGCACCTCTGAAGTTCAAGTGATGACTACAAGTAAATATATCAAGGATACAAGCATCAAAGTCATAACACAAATAATCAAGTAATGGAACAAACATAAAGAATGACAACTATGCTCTCAAGAAGGTGCTCAAAGAATATGTGGAGACTCAACAAGTAGAAGAAAAGGTTTTGAATAATTTGAAAGGCTTCCAAATGCTGAAAGTATGTGACTCATTAGCTTTGAGCTCTCATTGCCCCTATCATAAGCATCTTTAATGTCGTTAAGGTTAAAGTGACACAACTAAGAGGATATGCTTGACAAGTTATAAATCGAAGTCTCATGCCCCTTACTTACGAAGACCGATCCTCATGCTACTCAACTTCAGTCACAAGTAAGCTCTTGTCATTGTAAGTATATACGTATCATAGAGAACCGCCAACGGAGTACCCCTTGCACATGACACGGGAGCTATCCCATAATCAAAATAACAAGCAAGCAGATAATGAGCATCTCGGCGATCTTTTTATTTACTATGTGCATAGATTTTTATTGAGGGTGCTTCATAGAATGCTCATTATAGTTATGCTGCAAGTTTCCACCATGATTAGGCATGGCTTAGGCTAGCGGCCCAGGCGTTTCTCTAACATACATACAAACTCCATGATCTTACAAGTTCCACTTTTATTTCACACCGCCGGGATCCATAAGCAAAAGAACATGATATCAACTAGGTACAAAGTACCTATGAAGTGTTGAAAGCAGTCCCCATGATACATGGTTCTGCTAACTTCAACTCATAAAGCGCAAGCATATGCGCAACAAAGAAGGACGCAATGGTTCAGGTTTATTAAGTGCAAGAAGATAAAGTGTGGCATCAAGTTCGTGAGAGCTTTACTAACTAACTTTCTCATAACAAGCAAACATTTTATTCGGAAGAAAACAAGGCATATTGAATATGCACGGAGGTAGCAAATGATGCTAATGGGTAGGTATGGTGGACACTTTGGAAATATTTGGTTTAGGGAGTTGGGAACTTGAGTAAAACATACTCAGTAAAAGTGAAGACTAGCAATAGTAAGGGAGCGACAAACGAGAGAGCAATAGCTGTCATTATCATGCTTGCAACAAAACAGGACTACTCATGGCATGAAAGTGATTCAAGTTCCTCAAGGCAAAATAATTCATCAAGGCTTAACTGATTATCACAGTCATGTGCATGCATGAGCATGTGCCAAATCAATTCAAATGAAACATTCAGAGGAGGATACCGCGGTGTCATACCAATTTATGAATAGAGCAATGCAAGCAAACATTCATAAGACATGCTACAAACTATTAGAGAGCTGGAGCTAATCATAAGAAAGCAAGAACTACTAAGCATCCAAGGATAACATACACCCTACTTGAATGGACTAAGCAAGCTCACAATGATGAGTATATGTACAAAATGAAAACAAATAGAGTTCGTTACCAGCCTCTTACCACACCTCAAGTTGTCATTGATCCTCATTATTGCTCTTCACTTGTGTGGCTTGAATAATAATAGGAAACCAATATCCACTGAGGACTGCCGAACCCAGTAGCAAACTCGCAAAAAACAAAGAAGAACGACAAATATTTTTGGTGTTTTCGATCTTTAAACAAGAACCAAAAGGGAAAAACAAGCAAAGCAAAATCTTTTTGGGTTTTTCGAGTAGTTCAAACAAAGAAAAAAGGGAAAAGCAAACCAAGGAAAAAAGAAGAAGCAAACCAAAGAGAAACAACAGAAATATTTTTGGTCTTTTTGTGTTTTTAGAAAGCAAAAGCAAAGAAGAACAAAAACTAAAAAGAGAACGAAAACATGAACATACAAAGTACCGACACAACATGATATGGAGATGAGTGCGGTGTCGGCGTACCTCCTCCCAAGCTTAGGCTTTTTGCCTAAGTGGGTATCAATCCATGTACGAATAGGGGTTCCAAGCGGGTGGATCTTGGTAAGAATGGTCGTAGCTGGGCCCATGAGAAGAAGAAGAAGCTCCCCAATCATAAGTGGGCTGCTGATATGAAGACTCTCCCTCATTCGAGGGCTGGACCGAATCATCCGTGATCTCCCTTCTAGTGTCCTGCTCCTGTTGGGAGAGCTCTCCCAAGTACGTGTTAAGCTCCTCCTCAGTGAGAGACCATCCTTCCCTGTTATCAAGGTTAAACAAAACAGGTGTAGGCAAAAGAACAACACGCTCGGACTTGCTCTTTCTCCAACCAGCTTTGAGAAAGGTTATTTCATAAGATAACTCACTCAAACTAGCCCACGAGGAAACAAATTTATGTTGTATCATGGAATTAAGATCAAGCCTCTCTATGGGAAACTATAGGTCTAGATGATGAGGCACTAAACCATGCAATGCTAGTAAACGAGAAGCAATGAGGCCTCCACAAATTCCACCTTTCTCACGGTTAGCAGCAAGAAGGAAAGCTATCAAAGCACCCAAGTTGTAACACCTATCTCGTCTAAGAGCAGCAGAGATAAATGCTAGATCAATCGAAGATAACTTATTGGCAGTTTTCCTAGCAAGAACACACTTGGCAATAAAGTAGGCAAAGTAGCGAATGGAGGGAAAATGAATGTTACAGATTTTTCCACTCTCCTTCGAGAAGCTACTCCCTTGGCAAATTTCTGCGTATAAATCCATGAGGGGTTCAGGTCTCTCCTTAATTTTTCTACATGATCCCCACTGAGGCACCTTAATAGATGCACAAAAATCATCAAGAGAAAGGTCGACAGCTATATTGTAAATTTTGTAATGGACCATGGGGTGATGACCCACAAATATAGGGGGTGTATCGCAGTATTTTCGAGGGAAGTGAAACCCAATTTATTGATTCGACACAAGGGGAGCCAAAGAATATTTATAAGCCTTAACAACTGAGTTGTCAATTCAGCTACACCTGGAAACAATCTTGCTCACAACAGTTTATCAGTAGCAATAGTTTTGTAGTAGGAATAATAAAGTAACAGCAGTAGCAAAGCAAGGATAGTAGTAACAAAAGCAGTAAACAATGGGATTCGAGCGCGGTAGGCATAGGGATGGATGGACGGGTGTTGCATGGACAAGACAATTCACATAGCAATCAGAACATAGGGCAATTGCAGATAAATAAGATAAAGCACCCAAGTACTAGACAATCCTAGGCATGTGTTCCATATATAGTCATACGTACTCGCAATGAGAATTGCACAACATCTTTTGTCCTGCCAACCCGTTTGCAGCGGGGCCTCTAGGGAACTACTGGCAATTAAGGTGCTCCTTTTAATAGAGCACCGGAGCAAAGCATTAACACTCCGTGAACACATGTGATCCTCACATCAAAGCCTTTCCCTTCCGGCTACCCCGATTTCTATCACTTCGGGACCATAGGTTCCGGACAACGATGTGTGTATACAACTTGTAGATAAGACCCATAACAATACTATCATAATGAATCAATAATAAGTTCAGATCTGAAATCATGGCACTCGGGCCCTAGTGACAAGCATTAAGCACAACAAAGTTGCAACAAAGTCATAAAGCACTAATAGAGATACTAGGCACTATGCCCTAACAATCTGATGCCATTACATGAACGATCTCATCCAATCCCTACCATCCCCATAGCCTACAGCGGGGGATTACTCACTCATAGATGGAAGAAACATGGATGGTCGATGAAGATGATGGTGGGGATCGATGGAGATGGCTCCGGGGGCACTTCCCCGTCCCGGCAGAGTGCCAGAATAGAGACTTTCTGTCCCCTGAATCTCCCCTTCGGTGGCGGCGGCGCAGCGGAACTTTTCGTGGAAAAACGTCGAACCCCCCAAAGTTTTTAGGTTAGAAGGCTTCTTATAGGCGAAGAGGGAGACCAAGGGGGTGCCTGGGGCCACCACACCATACCCTGGCGCGGCCAGGCCTAGCCCGCGCCTGGGGGGGGGGGGGGTGTGGCCAGCCCCTGGCCCTCCTCCGTCTCGTATTCTGGCTCCGTGAGTCTTCTAGAAAAATAGGCACTTTGGCTTTTGTCCCGTCCAATTCCGAGAATATTCATTTTCTGACTTCCCTGGAACCAAAAACAGCAGAAAACAGGCAGCTGGCACTATGGCTCTTGTTAATAGGTTAGTCCAAGAAATCATATGAAAAGTACTCCAAAGTGTGGAGAAAACACAAGAAAGTGGATAAAACCAAGCATGGAGCATCAAAAATTATAGATACATTTGCAATGTATCATGGGGTTAGGAAAAGAGTGACTAAATTGGAAGTCCTGCACCACAGACATGGTTAGCTTCACAAATTGACAAGGTTCATCTTCCAAAAACTGCTCTAACCCTGCATTAGAAACCAAAGTGTGGAAATCTTGTAGAATTCTTGCAGCTCTCATGAACTCAAAGCATGGATAAATGGAGGGAAAAACTTCCTCCTCCCGGTGGACCTTCATGACCTCAGGCACCCAAAGCTCATGTTGGTTTAGGTGGTGTTCACTCATCTTCTATTCTGAAATTTAATCACTTATTAAACAAGTGATTGCAAAGTAAATATAATGAAGGATTCTACTCATAGGGACTTGCAAGAGGCCTAAACATGCATCAAAACTATATCTCTAAGCATCAAACAAGCTTACAAGCCCTCATAACCAGTCACCTACAGCAGCAAAATACTCAACATATAATCCACTAAACACAAATCTACCTAGACAAGGGGAGGAGTCACATACCAGGGAACAAATGCTCCAAATTTCAGCAAGAAAGATGGGCTGAGCAAGGAGATCAAAAAAATCGAGAGCAAGCACAGCAAGAACGCGATTTTGAGATATGAACTGGAGCTTACTCGGGAGAGAGAAGAAAGTGGCAGGTGAGAGAGTTAGTGGGGGGCAGGGGTGGCCCACACCAGGGCATGGCGCCACCCAAGGCTGGCCGCGCCACCATGTGGTGTGCCTGCCTGGTGGGCCCCCCTGGTACCTCCCAGGTACTCCTCTGCCCCTTTTTCATGTAAAAATTTAATATGAATTTTCTGGAATTTTTTGAGACACTTTATTTTTGGGCAATTTTCAGAAATAGAAGAATGATTTTTCTGACAGATAGATTTTTTTCTTTTGGAAACATGATGCAAGGACAAAACAAGGCTAGAACTACAGAAGTTCTAAAATGCAAGCAACTAACAACAAAAATAAAACTAAAATGCAAAGGATAGAAATAAACGGAGATAATCATAATGATAACATTGTTTTGTTCAATGGAATCCTTTTGTTAACAAGGTTTATCAAGTCTTGCTACCAAAAAAATTGCATATGAGACAAAACTTTGTACTCCACTAATGATTATGTTACCTCAACCTTGATAGCAATGGTCCCAATCATAATAGTTTCAAATTTTTCTCTTGGTATGGGACAATATATTTCTCCAACTTGAATGCCTTCAACATGTTCAATTGAATTCAAACCATAATTCCTTTCAATCTTCTTGGGGAAATAGACAGTATGTTCCTTCTCATTAACATTGAAGGTCACCTTTCCTTATTACAATTAATAAGAGGTCCTGCAGTATTAAGAAAAGGTCTCCCAAGAATAATAGACATATTATCATCTTCAGGCATTTCAAGCACAACGAAATCAGTTAATATCAAGCAATTGTGAGCCACCTGAATAGGTACATCCTCACATATACCCATAGGAATAATGGTAGATTTATCAGCCATTTGCAAAGATATATCAGTTGGTATTAATTTTTCAAGTTGAAACCTCTTATAGAGAGAGAAAGGCATAACACTAACTCCAGCTCCCAAATCACACAAAGCAGTTCTAACATAACTGTTCTTAATAGAGCAAGGGATAGTTGGAATCCCTGGGTCTCCAAGTTTCTTAGGAACCTTACCATTGAAGGAATAATTAGCAAGCAAAGTAGAAATTTCTTCATTAGGGATCTTCCTTTTATTCGAGACAATGTCCTTCATATACTTTGAGTAAGGAGGCAATTTAATAGCATCAGTCAAAGGAATTTGCAAGAATAAAGGCTTCATCCACTCACAAAACTTATTATAGTGTTCATCTTCCTTTGACTTGTGTTTCTTATCAGGGAAAGGCAAAGGTTTTTGGACCCAAGGTTCTCTTTCACTACCATGTTTCTTAGCAATAAAATCCTCTTTGGTGTATTTAGTATTCTTAGTGTGGTTTTCAGGTTCTTCCTCAACTTTCTCTTCATTAGGAGCAACATTTTCTTCATTACCACTTTCAGTTTTAGCATCAGAGAAAGATATACTATTAGGATCTATAGAAGGTTCAGAGGGTTCTACAACAGTTTTATGTTTCTTTTTCCTTTTCTTACGAGTAGAACCACTATTTTCAGCTTGTTGAGAATCCTGCTCAATTCTTTGGGATGCCCCTAAGGATATAGAAGATCCTGGGTAGCAGCTCCAGTTCTAGTTCTAATTTCATAAGCATGTTTTTCTTTAGCAGCATTAACTAGCAAGTCGTTTTGCATTTAACGAGTTGATCTATTTGAGTTTGAACCATTTGAAAGTGTTTAACAATCATTTTAACATCATTAGAGGTTCTTTCCACAATATCTTTCAACTCAACAATAAAGATAGATGGGGGAAACATGGATGGTCGATGGAGAAGCGATGGTGATGATGATGGCGATGATCTCCTCCAATTCCCCATCCTGGCAGGGTGCCAGAACGAAGTTTTTTGTGCTGTTTCGTGGAATCTGGTGGTGGTGGCGGAGCAGAACTCCTTCTGGAAAAATATCGAACCCCCCAAAGTTTTTAGGTCAGAAGGCTCCTTATAGGCGAAGAGAGAGGCCGAGGGGGTGCCTGGGGGGCCCACACCATCCGTTGGCACGGCCTGGCCTGGCTCACGCCACCAGGTGGTGTGGCCACCCTTGGCTCTTCTCCGTCTCGTATTCTGGCTCCTGGAGTCTTCGGATGAAATAGGATTTTTGGCATATTTTCCGAGATTTTTCCTGATAGTTGGTTTTCTGCACAAAAAGTAGACACCAAGGCAATTCTGCTGAAAATAGCGTCAGTCCGCGTTAGTTGTATTCAAATCACACAAGTTTAGAGGAGAAACAATAGCAAAAGTGTTCGGGAAAGTAGATACGTTTTGGACGTATCAGCGCCACCTGGGATTACTTCTGTAATCACGTAGGGTCCTTCCCAATGGGACTCGAGCTTGATATTCCCTTGTTGCTTCAGTCGTAGGACCAGGTCTCCTTCGATGAAGGATCTGGGGCGTAGCCTTCTGTTGTTGTAGTTGCGGAGATTTTGTTGGTAGATCCTTGATCTCTCCGCTGCGATTTCTCGTGCCTCGTCGAGGAGGTCGATGGAGTCTTCGAGTCCGAGAGTTAACTTCTGCTCACCATATGCGACCACCCATGGGGCTTTGTAGCGTACTTCTCGGGGAAGTACCGCTTCAGCACCGTGCACCATGAAGAACAGGGTGTATCCCGTGGCACTGTTTGGAGTTGTGCGCAGGATCCAGAGTACGGATTGCAACTCGTCTGGCCAGAATCCGGCAGCTTGTTCGAGTGGTCGGAGGAGTCGTTTCTTGATTCTGCCGTAGACGAGGCCATTGGCCTTTTTGACTTGACCGTTGGTCTACGGGTGAGCCATTGAGGCGTAGCTTATGTTGATTCCCAGGTTTTCGCAGAATTCCTGGAATTCCTTAGAGGCGTAGTTCGTCCCATTGTCCGTGATGATGCTGTGTGGCACTCCGAAGCGGTAGACAATGGATTCGAAGAACTTGACGGCGCTGGCCCCTGATTGGTTTGTCACCGGCATGGCCTCTATCCACTTGGTGAATTTGTCGACTGCGACTAAGAGGTAGACGTAACCTCCTCGTGAGAACCTTGGGAGCTTGCCGACCATGTCGAGTCCCCATTGTGCGAAAGACGAGGCCAATGGTATTGGCCTGAGTTCTACGCCAGGTGCGTGAGGTTTGTCTGCGAATCGCTAGCAAGCATTGCAGCGCTTGACGATATCCTTGGCGTCGTGCATGGTCGTGGGCCAGTAGAATCCAGCTCGCAGAGCTTTGGCAACTATGGCGCGACTGCCAGCATGATGCCCACAGGTGCCTTCGTGTATGTCGAGGAGGACGGCCCGTCTGTCCCTGTTGGAGACGCATCGTTGGAGTACTCCTGTAATGTTGTGTTTGTATAGTTCGCCGTTGATAATGGTGAATTCCTAGGATCGTCGCGAGATGTGTCACGCATCAGTCGGGTCCCCTGGCAGTCGTTTGCTGAGCAGGTATGTGATGTATGGCTGTGTCCAAGATGGCTCAATTATCATGATGCTCATAGGTCCTTCGAGTCCTGTATCAATCTCTAGGTCGCCGAGTGTCGTTGGCTCTTTGCGTGGCATAGCCCCCAAGTCTGTTGGCACGATTGCTTTCTTCTTTGGAGCCTTTGGCTTGACGGAGCGTTTGTAGATGCGCTCGAGAAATACCCTAGGTGGTATGGGGGCGCAGGTGCATCCAATATTGGCGAGTAGATCCGCCTCTTCATTGCTTCCACGACCCACATGTCGTAGCTCACAGCCTTTGAAGTCCCCTTCGAGTGTGTCGTAGAGGTCACGATAGGCGATCATGTTGTCACTCAGTGCGTTGCACTCGTGCATCGTTTGGTTGACCACCAGTTTGAAGTCGCCATAGATGACGAGCCTTTTGGCGCCGCAGGCTTTCGCCATCCACATCCCATGGATTAGAGCCTCGTACTCAGCTTCATTGTTGGAGGCAGTGAACTGCATTCGCAGAATGTATTTCAGCTTGTCTCCCTGGGGCGATGTCAGTATGATGCTTGCGCCAGCTCTGTCCTTTCGTTTGGACCCATCGAAGTGCATTGTCTAGAGGTAGGACATATCTAGCTTGTCGGGGAGCTGGTTCTCCATCTAGTGTACGAGGAAATCAGGGAGGACTTGTGACTTGATCGTGTCGCGTTTTTCGTATGTGATGTCTCGTGGAGACAGTTCGATTCCCCAAAGCGCGACTCGCCTGGTGGCATCAGGGTTATTTAGGATATGCCCGAGCGGGGCGTCGTTGACCACCACGATTGGGTGCTCCTGGAAGTAGTGGCACAGTCGCCTAGCTATCATGAAGACACCGTACGCCAGCTTCTGGTTGTGCGGGTACCGCTGTTTTGTGGGTGTGAGCACCTCGCTGAGGTAGTAGACTGGGCGTTGGACCCCGTGGACTTTGTTTTCTTCGGCTCGTTCCACCATAAGTACCGTACTGACCACCTAGTTGGTGGCGGAGATGTAGAGCAACATCGGCTCCTTTTCACGTGGAGTCACCAGTACTGGCGAGGTGGATAGTAGACGTTTGTGGTCTTTAGATGCTTCTTGTGCTTCGTCTGTCCACTCGAACTTATTAGCTTTGTGGAGAAGTTGGTAGAAGGGTAGCGCCTTTTCGCCCATTCGACTGATGAATCGACTAAGCGCCGCGATTCGCCCAGCTAGCTGCTGGACGCCTTTTATGTTCTTCGGCTTTTCCATGGCCAGTATGGCCTTTATTTTCTTCGGGTTTGCTTCGAGCCCTCTCGCGGAGATGAGGTACCCGAGCAAATACCCAGATGGTACGCCAAAGGCGCATATGTCCGGATTGAGCTTGATCCGGTATCGGTCGTGGTTGGTGAAGGTTTCACGGAGATCGTCGATTAACGAAACTTCCTCTTTGGTTTTGATGATGATGTCGTCGACATAAACTTGGATGTTGCGACCAAGCTGATTTTTGAGGCAAGCCTGCATGTACCGCTGATAGGTAGCACCTGTGTTTTTAGCCCGAAGGGCATGGTGTTGTAGTAGAACACACCGAATGGTGTTGTAAACACCGTCTTCTCTTGGTCTTCCGCCTTCATTCGAATCTGATTGTAGCCTGAGTAGGCGTCGAGGAAGCAGAGGCGTTCACATCCCGCGGTAGAGTCGATGAGTTGGTTGATTCGTGGCAGCGGGAATGATCCTTGGGGTAGTGCTTGTTCAAGGAGGTGAAGTCTACGCACATCCGTAGGATATCCGTGTCTTTTTTGGGCACCATCACCGTATTGGCGAGCCAAGTGCTTTCCTTGATCTCACGTATGAAGTTTGCGTCGAGGAGTCTCTTGATCTCCATTCCGACTGCTTTTGCTCGTGGTTCAGATAGTCGCCGAATTGTCTGCTTGACTAGCCTTGCGTCTGGATTCACATTGAGAGAGTGCTCGGCGAATTCTCTGGGAACTCCTGGCATGTTCGCTGGACACCAGACGAAGATTTTCCCAGTGCTCATGGAGGAATTTGACGAGCGCGAGTTCCTACGCGGAACTCAAGTTGTTGGCGATGAGGGTTGTCTTGGCTGGGTCCGTCGGGTGGACCTGGACTTTCTTTGTGTGCACCGACATGACGAATGACAGATCGGGGGAGCTTGGCCTGCTTAGGGGAGGCAGACTGTTGTCTGTCGACTCCTTCAATCTTGTGAGTTCCTGCTACATCCCGAAGGACTGGGAGATTCTGTTGAATTCCCTGTCGCAGCTGTCGGACCTCTCGAAACTCCCGTTGATTGTGATGACGCTGTTTGGACCTTGCATTTTCATCTGCAGGTAGGCGTAGTGCGGCACTGCCATGAACCTAGCGAATGCGACGCGTCCGAGGATGCAGTGGTATTGGGAAGTCCTGGCGACGACTTCGAAGTTGATGCGCTTGCACCGAAAGTTTTTCAGTGTGCCGAAGATGACGTCGAGGTTGATTTTACCCAGGGGATATATGCCCTTGCCTGGGACGATGCCATGGAATGTCGTGTCTGAGACCTCCAGACATGTCAGAGGGATCCTCATTGCACACAAGGTACTCGCAAACATGAGGTTAATGTCGCTTCCGCCATCCATGAAGACGCGACTAATGTCAAAGCCTCCGATATGCGCCTCGAGTACGAGGGGATAGTGGCCTGGACGAGGGACTTGGCGTGGATGGTCGCGCTTGTCAAAAGTGATGCAGGAGTCACTTCCACTGAGGTACTCAGTGGTGGAGGGCGGGGAATTTGTCGCCAAGTTGACTTGGCGAGTGATGGCCTTCTGCACTTGATTTGAGGGGCGTCCTTTTTGGATCATCATGTTGCCTACGGCCCGTGGGTACAGCTCGCCTCCGTGGTGTTGGACTGGCGCAGCCACGGGTGGTGGTGGTCCGAGCGGTGGTGGTCCGGGCGGTGGTGGAGGAGCTCCATGTGCTACAGCGCCTAGGGCGGTTCCATAACCCCTGTTGACTGTGTCGCGATTCATCCGAGCCAGACCCTCATGGAGTTTGAGGAACTCGCGGCAGTCCTTGAGGAGGTGGTTGGATTTCTTCTTTCCATCGTGTTTGTCGATGTAGAAGTGCACGTTGCATGGTCCGGACAGTTTGTCCTCGATAGATGTTGCGGGTGCCTCTTCGCGGGTGCGGCGCTGCCATACTTGCGTGGTTTTCCCGGAGTCGCGATATCCACCACTGCGATAGCCGCTATTGCGGTTGTTGTCGTGTTTATCAGCGTAGCCGGCTCTGACCATATTGACATCATCACGGTCATCGTAGATGCGCATTCAACGCTTGCTTCGGCGGTCGCATCTGCGTCCAAGGTCGTCGTCATCATCGGAGTGAACGTGGTTTTTCACCAAGTCTTCTCCATCCGCCCACCGATTTGTGATTTCCATCAGGTGGTCAATTGTTTTGGGCTTCAAGCGGCCCAACTCCTCCCTGAGTTGTATGCGGCGAACAACGCCGTTGAACGCGTCGATCGTGCGATCCTCCGAGATGTTTTCTGTGGAGTTCTTGATGATGGACCACCTCTGGATGTACGAGCGCAGCGACTCGCTAGATCTGTGTTGGTAACTTCTTAATTCTTCGATTGATGCGGGCCTTTTGTAAGTGCCCTTGAAGTTGCGAATGAAGCTATAGACCAGCTCTTCCCAGCTGCGAATGGATCCGTGCGGGAGGTTGTTGAGCCATGCACGAGCGGCGCCCTGCAGTTGAGCTGCAAGCATTGCATGGTCGTGCTTTGACTCTCGCCATGGAGTCTGACGGAGGAGACGTGGTCCTCCAACCAGATTTTTGGGTCCTGCCGACCGTCAAATTTTGGGTTCTCCGATGGGAGTTTGAACCCCTTAGGCATTCACTTCTGCCTGATGGCTCTGCTAAAGCATCTGGCGCTGCAGAGCTCCACGTCTTCGTCCTCTGAGTAAGTTGAACGAGCGCGTCGTGCACGCATCTTGTTGACTTTTGTCGTGGAAATGGCCACGGCAGTCGCTGTCATAGGCAACGATTGAGTGTTTCGTGAGGAAGAGTTGGCGGCCATCTGCGGTGCGAGATGGGGGCGGATGCACATGGGTTTACCCAGGTTCGGCCCCCCGGAGGGTAAAGACCTACTCCTGCTAGATTAGATTATGAGAGAGAGAGAGTTACAGGGGTGGCGAGCTTGGCGGCTAGGCAGCGAGTCGCTTGAGCGGGTGTGTGATGGAATGTAAGGTTCCATGGTACCCTAGGGAGGTTTATATATGGAGCACCTCGCTAGCGTTTACAAGCTATCTCCGAACAAGATAAGGATCCGGGGACTTTTGACCTAATCCGACTAGGCTTCGGCTATGCTTCTGGGCTTCCAGTCCCCAGTCGATGGGCCTTTCCTTCCTTCATAGTCCAGTCGCTGCCCTCTAGGCGCACTCGTAGACCTTTCGGCCCACTCGGAACGTTCTGCTAGGCATACCCCGTTTGGCATATCCCCATCAATAGTCCCCGAGGCCATCGTTGACGCAGGCGCAGGCGTCCTTTTGGCGTTCGAAGTAGGCGAGCCCAATTTGGGCGTCCAGTCGAGTCGGCGATGGACTGTATTAGAACCGAGGAGAATTTCTCCATAGCTCCATTTGTCACTTCAATGAACATCACTGCTGCCTAGTCGCCGTATTGACGAGAGGAAAGACTGGCGGGTGGCGAGTAGACCAAAGGAGGTTGACCATCAAATCTGGTCAAACTATCGGTTGGAATTTCCAACGGTAACTACGGCGCAACTACCGTGAGTAACGGCTATCCCGATTTGGGCGGGTGAAGTCTCCTATATAAGGGGAGTGATGGATCAGCTTCGTAATCCTCCTTCGCATTCTTCATCCTTGCTCATTTGCTCTTCCTTCCTGCTTCCTCCCGACTTACTCTCCCCGCGTCGCGCGATTCCACTTCTCAGTCGATGGCGCCTCCCAAGGGCTCATGGGGGAAATCCAAGTGCACCACGGCCCAACTTAGATCCTTCGAGGACGCCGGGGTGCTCCGCAAGGGGAATTGGCGGGTTCCCCCTCCTCCGAGACCAAACCGAAACCGCGACCTGGCGAGTTCATCTGCTTCACCAGTCATCTTGAGAGGGGCTTACGGTTCCCTACCTCGCTCTTCTTCCGCCGCTTCTGCGCGTACTACGCGATCAAGCCCTCCGATCTTGGTCCACACAGCATCGAGCAGCTAGCGATCTTCGACGCCTTCTGCGAATGCTACCTTGGTTGCAGGCCATATTTCCCGTTGTGGAGTGGATGACGCGCTCGGCGTTCAGACGCGGGGCCACCACGGCGTTGAGCTTGGGTCTCGCCCATTTCCCAGATGACTTCGATCTTGACGATGTGACGAGTGGCTATCTGTCGGCGACCAGCACGGTGGAGATGTCAGAGGTGCTGAAGCTAACCACGAAGGCCACTCCTTACGCCGATCGTGTCTTGGCGATGGGAGATCTGCTGCCATATCAGGAGACGGTGTTGGCGCCTGGCGACCCTGAGCCGGAGTACCGTGACATGAAGTCAGATCAGCCCTTTCGATCGTCGGCGTCGAAGTCGCTGACAACGTATCCAACGAACCCGTGGCAGCCTTTTGTGCACGTCAAGGGTGGTGGTGGTGCCTCATCATCAGGTCTTGTGGAGTAGACAATGTAATTTTCCAAGTTGTGATAAATGCCGAGTGGCGAATGTTGTAAGATATTTTTGCAATATATGCCACGGGGGGTCGATCGACTCGTGTTTTAATGAGTAATGTATGTTGTGTTTTTTGCCTATGAATTGTTTTGGTTGAGCGAGTCCCCGGGCGCGTCCGCATTTTAATGGGGTATAACTCAATTGTATACTTTTGTGTATTTTTTGTGTTTACGTGTTGTTTTTATCCCTCGCGTCTTCTGAGTGGCGAGTCCCCAGCGCGAGTAGGACTAACTTATGAGCGAGTCCCCGAGCGTGGTGCCCGACCGTACTGGTCATGATCCTGTTGCAGGTTGTGAGTGCGTTGTTTGTAACGGGTCTCCTCCCCTAGCCCGAAGAGCCAGTCGCTTGGCGAGCCCTAGGAAGCTCTCTTACTTGGTGTGTTCCCGAGCCGCGTGGGGGTTTCCGTTTTGCGGAGTCCCCGTGCGTGGTACTTTACCGTTCGAGTCGCTTTGCGCGAGGGTGGGAGGGACAGATCGCTATGAGAAGCGTGTATCGGATGTCTTGGCCCGGCGGACCAGTCGGGCTATGCGACTCCAATGGCGGCTCCGGGTTGGCGTTTTTCATGGACGACCCAAGGTCCGAATATTTCCGGTGCCCTTGTGCCGCACTACTTGGCCGTGCCGGTCCTCGACCAGAGGTTGACTTCCGTAAGTAGCGTATTGCTGGCATGTATGAGTGCGAGTGGCACAAGAATATGGCGAGTGGACACAATTTGTGTGATCCGGATGAATTTCATTATATATTCCAATGGAGTACAGTGTGGGGTTCTAAGTATAAAACTTTCTGAGGAGTTTTACATTACATGGCCTCCCGACCTCCAATTGGCCATCACCCCTTATATCGATGAGGTAGTAGGCGTTGTTGCCAAGGACTCGGCCTATGGCGAATGGCCCCGCCCATGGGGGGAGAGCTTGTGCATGCCCTTCTTGTCTTGGGCTAGTCGTAGGACCAGGTCGCCTTCCTGGAAGGTGCGAGTTCGCACTCGGCGGTTGTGTTAGCGGTGAAGTCCTTGCTGGTATATGGTGGTGCGGGAGCGAGCCAGGTCGCGTGCCTCGTCGAGTTGGTCGATGCTGTCTTGGCGGGCGATCTTGTTGGCCGCCTCGACGTAGTTGGCGACTCGAGGGGAGTCGTGCTCCAGGTCTGTTGGCATTACAGCCTCGGCGCCATACACCATGAACAAAGGCGTGAACCCGGTTGATCGGTTGACGGAGGTGCGGATCCCCCATATCACAGAGGGGAGCTCGTCGACCTAGCATCCTGGGGTGCACTCAAGGGGCACCTGTAGTCGCGGCTTGAGCCCATGGAGGACGCTCTGGTTGGCGCGCTCTGCTTGGCCATTTGATTCTAGGTGGGCGACTGATGCGAGGTCAAGTCGGATACCATGCTCCTCGCAGAATTCCGCCATGGCCCCCTTGGCGAAGTTGGTGCCGTTGTCTGTTATGATGCTGTGCGGGTAGCCGTACTGGTAGATGAGTTCGCGGAGGAACTTGGTGGCCGTCTTGCCGTCACACTTTTTGATCGGCTTGGCCTCGACCCATTTGGTGAACTTGTTGACTGGGGCCAGGAGGTGAGTGAACCCAGACGGGGCCTTCTTGAATGGGCCTACCATGTCCATGCCCCATACGGCGAATGGCCACGTGATGGGGATTGTCTTCAGTGCCGAGCCAGGAAGGTGCGTCTGGTTGGCGTACTTCTGGCACCCGACGCATCGTTGGACGATGTTGGTGGCGTCGGCATGTGCGGTGAGCTAGTAGAAACAGTGCCGCATGGCCTTGGCGACTAGCGACTTGGCGCCGGCATGATGGCCGCAGTCGCCGGCATGAATGTCCTGAAGGATCTTGCGGCCTTCTTCTGGTTGTACACAGCGCTGGAACACGCCGGTCACGCTGCGCTTGTGGAGCTCGCCTTTGATGATGACGAAGGATTTGCAGCGGCGCGCGATCATTCGCGCCTCTGTCTCGTTGCTCGATAGGAGTTTGTGTTCCAGGAAGGCGACATATGGCGTTGTCCAGTCGCTAGGTTCCACAACCATGGCGACTAAGACCGGTTCTGGTTGTAGTGGGATCCCGACGTCGATCTCCTTCGGTGGGCTGAATGAGAGTTTGTGGATGATGTCGAGGAAGACGCCTACTGGTGGCGCCTGTCAGGTCGATCCGATGCGGGAAAGGGCGTCTGCCTCCTCGTTTTTGCGCCTGTCGATCCACTCGACGGAATATCCATCAAAGTGTCCTCCCAACTGGTCGACGGCTTGGCGGTACGCGATCATTGTTGGAGAGACAGCGTCACACGTCCCGGCCACATGGCCGGCGACTAGGTCGGAGTCGCCATAACACTGTAGGCGGTTGATGTTCATCTCCTTGGCAGCTCGCATGCCGTGGAGGAGGGCCTCGTATTCCGCCATGTTGTTGGTGCAGGGCTTGAAGTTGAGGTGGAGCATGTAGCGGAGCTTGTCTCCTTTGGGGGAGGTTAGTATGACCCCAGCCCCGTGCCGTCGGAGTTCTTGGAGCCGTCAAAGTGGAGCGACCAATAGTGTAGGTATGGGAGCTTCTCTGGCTGCTGTGCTTCTTCCCAATCTGCGAGGAAATCAGCCAGGGCTTGTGACTTGATCGCTTTTCGGGGCTCGTACTTGATGTTGTGGACGCCCGATCTCGACGGCCCACTTGGCGACTTGCCCGGTTGCCTCACAATTGCGTACGATGTCCTGCAGGGGCGCGGAGGAGACCACAGTGATTGGGTGCTCCTAGAAGTAGTGTGGGAGCCACCGCTGTGCTCAGAATACCGTGTATACCAGTTTTTGGTATTGCGGGTAGCGCTGTCATGAGTCCGTTAGGACTTCGCTGATGTAGTATACAGGGCGCTGTATGGGGCACTCCTTGCCCTCTTCCGGTCGTTCGATGACCATCACGGCGTTGGCGACTCGATTGGAGGCCGTGACATAAACGAGCATTGGCTCTTTGTCGAGTGGTGTGGCTAGTAGTGGTGCCGCGAGTAGCACTTCTTTTAGTGCTTTGAGTGCGTCATTGGCCTCTGCGTCCCATTGGAACGTTGCGTTCTTGCGCATCAGGCGGTAGAGGGGCATTGCCTTCTCGCCTAGTCGGGGGATGAAGCGACTGAGAGCCGCGACTCGCCCTGCCAACTTTTGGACGTCGCGCAGGCAGTCGGGTTTCCCGAGTCGCGCGATGGTGTCGATCTTGGTGGGGTTCACCTCAATGCCTCGCTTGGAGACTACGTATCCCAGGAGCTGTCCGGTGGGTACGACGAAGGTGCATTTTCCAGGGTTCAGCTTGATGTTGTACCTCTGCAAGTTTGCGAATGTTTCAGCTAGATCAGCGAGCAGATCATCCTGGTGGGTGGATTTTACCACCACGTTGTCGATGTAGACGTGAATGTTGCGGCCAATTTGGCTCGCTAGGCACTCCAGCATGCACCTCTGGTATGTGGCGCCTACGTTCTTGAGGCCAAACGTCATGGCCGTGTAGCAGAATGCGCCGAATGGCATGATGAACGCCATCTTCTCCTCGTCTTTGACCACCATCTTGATCTGGTTATAACCAGAGTACGCGTCGAGAAAACACAGTGACTCCGATCCCACGGTCGAGTCGATGATCTGATCAATGCACGGTAGGACGAACTCCTCCTTCGGGCAGGCGCTGTTGAGGTTGGTGTAGTCGATACACATTCTCTAGGTGTTGTTCTTTTTGAGAACCAGGACTGGGTTCGCCAGCCACTTGGAGTATTTGATTGGCCGGATGAAGCCTGCGGCTAACAGGCGCTGGAGTTCCTTGGCGATTGCTCGGTGGCGCTCTTCATTGAAGGGCCGTAGCGACTCCTTTACTGGTCGCACTTTGGGGTCGGCGTTAAGTTTGTGCTCAGCGAGTTCCCTCGAGACACCTGGCATGTCAGATGGTTTCCATGCGAAGATGTTGCGGTTCTCACGGAGGAACCCGATGAGCGCGCTTTCCTATGTGGGGCTCATGTGCGACCCGATGGTGACCGTCTGGCTGGAGTCGCCTGGGACGAGCTCGATGGTGCGGGTGTGCGTGGTCGCCTCGAACGTGGAGTTCGTGGCGATCGGTTTCTTCAGGATGGTGAGATCGTCCTTGTTGATGTTGCCCGCGTATTTCACAAGCTCCTCCGCGTGGTCGGTCTCCGCGGCGATGACGGCGTCGGCGAGCTCGGCGCCTTTTTCCTCGCATTCCATGGCCATGTCGGGGTCGCCGTGGACGTGGACGGTGATGATGCCGCTTGGCCCGGGAAGCTTCATCATGTTGTAAGCGTAGTGCGGGGTCGCCATGAACTTTGCGAATGCCTGGCGGCCTAGGACGCAGTGGTAGGGGTTGCGGAAGTTCACCAGCTCGAAGACGATCCTCTCTATGCGGTAGTTTGCCAGAGTGCCGAAGGTGACTGGCAGCATCACTTTACCGATCGGGTACGCCTTCCGACCGGGGACGATGCCGTGGAAGGTCATCAGTGTTGGCTCGATGGCTGTTTCTAGGAGCTGGAGCCTTTTGAAAGTGTCGAGGTACAAGATGTTGATGGAGCTCCCATCGTCCATCAGCGTCTTGGGCAGCCAGTAGTCGGCCACCTTTGGCCTGACTACCAGAGCGACTCGCCCTGGGTACTCGATTCTTGGTGCGTGGTCCTGGCGACTCCAGGTGATGCTCTGCTCGGACCAGTTTAGGAAGCGGGGGATGTTGACTTGCGTCACCGCATTGACGGCGACCGCGCGGGCGAGTACCTTCTTCTCACGCTTGGTGCCAAGCCCGGTGAAGGTATGTATCGACCCGACGGCAGTTTCGAAGCCGCCGCCGTTCCTGTTGTCCCGAGGTTGGTTGTTGTTGGGGTCCTCCCTTGCACGTCTCGCCTTCTCAATCTCTTTGAGAGAGTGGCAGTCGGCGGTGGTGTGGGTGGCGAGTTTTCCCTCCATGTTGTGGAAGATGCAGGGCTGATAAGCAGGGCGGCGGGGTCGAATTTCGTCCTCGTCGTGTTGTTGGCGTGGTAGTTCCCGCTGTCGCGGTAGTTTCCTCCGTCGCGGCGGTAGTTCTTGGAGTCGTGCTGGCCGTAGCCGGCGTTGGCGACGAAATCGACTCGCCCGTCCGTCTGGCGTTTGCCAGTGATGCGGGTGTTGCTGTAGCGCATGTCGCGTAGGCACCCGCTGTCGTGGATGCTAGTACGACGTCTTCCTCCCGACTCGTCGTCGGAGTCTTGGTTGAGGTCCTCCTCCGCGTAGCGCTTGGCGATCTCGAGGAGGTCAGGGATGTTATCGAGCGTCCGGTAGACCCTCTTGATCTTGGCGACCAGGGGTTCGTACCGGCATGCATTTTTGAAGCAGTGTATCGCCGTGTCTGGGTGGATGCCGGAGGCGTTTATCCACAGTTCTTGCCACCTTTGGATCCACCGGCGGGTCGACTCGCGTGGTCCCTGGATGCATCGCTCCAGGTCTTCTATGGTGGGGGCGTGGGTGTAGGAGGCCTCGAAGTGCCTGACGAAGGCGTCCCGCATTTCTTCCCATGAATCAATGCTGTCGGGAGGGAGGGTGTTGATCCACTGCCGGGTCGCACCCTCCATCATCAGGGGGAGGTAGCGAGCGGCGCGCAGGTCGTGGTGGCCTGCGATCCCCATTGCCATGAGGTATGTGTCCAACCAGACGGCGGGGTCGTACGCTGGGTCGTACTTCTCGATCTCCTTAGGGGCCTTGAAGTTGGCGGGGTATTTTTCCCCGCGAATCATTGGTCCAAAGAATTGCAGCCCGACTCGGCTAAGCGAACCTCTTGGCTCCGATTCGCCTCGGTTGGTGAGGGTGTGCCGCATGTCGTAGGGCTGGCGCGACCGCCACGTCTGGTTGTTGATGATGTTCGTTCGGGCGTCGATGGGTTGCCCGTTGGCGGCGACCGTGTTGTTTGCCGGTCGCGGATCCTTGGTTGAGAGCGCAGGATTGGCGGCCCGTGGTTGATTTGCCAGGGTCTGGGGTGGTGGGCAAACTAATGCGTTGGCCACGGTGGGGTGGCCGCTTGATGCCGCCCTGCTTACCGAAGAGCGGGAGTATATTCGCCCCCGCGGGTCGACTCCCGCGGCTTGTTGCTCGATGGCCCTGACGAGTAGGGCCTTGGTGTACTAGATCTGTAGCACGCCGTCGCCCTGGACATCGAGGTTGGCGATCGCGGCATCAGCCGCGACAACGTTGTCTGTCGGGGTGAAGTATAGTGGTAGCCCGTTGCCGTCACGGGCTTGAGGCGAGATGATGATCCGCAGTTGGTCCGGTGGGGGCGCACGACCCATGGGTGGTGGAGGAGCCCCAGTCGCCGGCGCTCCAGGTGGTGGTCTTGCGGGGTTGCTCCCGCCTGGCAGCACATTCTCGCAGTATTCGCGCTCGGCGGCACGCGCGGGGTTGCCCTCGTCGTTGAAGTTCAGGACGCGGCCCTGAAAGTCGGGGTTCAGGCGGGTCCTGATGCGGCGCTGGTGGTAGAGTGATAGCTCCCGCGCCGTTTCTCGCTCGAGGCGGTATTTCTCGCGCTCGGCGAGTTCGTTGCGTTGTGCCTCCGCGAGCCGCAGGCGGGCTTCCTCCACCTCCGTGGCCGTCGCGGTCGGCGGGATCGGCGTGGAGAACGGATCTGGCGGGGCGGCCATGCTACCCGCCATGTAGATCGCGTTAAAGCGATTGGATCTGGCGCGAAAATCCTTGGGGGATTCCGAGCCGGAGTCGGAGTCGAAGATCCCCAGGATGGAGGGGTCCTCAAAATCCTCGGGGTTGGAGACTCGCGTGATGGAGTCCTCCCGTGACGCGGCGGTGATAGATCCGCCGACTGATGTAGGGGTCACGGAGTCGGCGTCATCGATCAGGGCGTCGTCGTTGGTGGCGACGTTAGTCTCGACCGCATCGCTGGCTGCCGAGTCATACTTGGTGAAGAGGCTCCTGATGGAACGAACCTGCTCCTCCGAAAGCAGGTCACGGTGTGGCGGCGATCCGCCAACGATCACCGTCCCGGCAGGGTCGATCGCGCCGGTGAAGCCGACGAAGAGGTTGATGGAGCCGACCGGCATCACTGTGGCGTGGGTGACCGGGCGTGATGCCGGGATATAACTGCTGGGCAGGATCTGTAAGATCCCGCCGATGGCAATCATGCGACCGGCGGCGATCAGTCGATCGATCGGCGAGTAGGGTCTCGCCGCAGAACTCAGGCCAGTCCCGCTATGCCCCACGGTAGGCGCCATTGTCGTTAAAATGGCCACGGCAGTCGCTGTCATAAGCAGCGATTGAGTGTTTCGTGAGGACGAGTTGGCGGCCATCTGCGGTGCGAGATGGGGGCGGATGCACATGGGTTTACCTAGGTTCGCCCCCCCGGAGGGTAAAGACCTACTCCTGCTAGATTAGATTATGAGAGAGCGGGTTACAGGGGTGGCGAGCCCGGCGGCTAGGCAGCGAGTCGCTTGAGGGGGTGTATGATGGAATGTAAGGTTCCATGGTACCCTAGGGAGGTTTATATATGGAGCACCTCGCTAGGGTTTACAAGCTATCTCCGAACAAGAAAAGGATCTGGGGACTTTTGACCTAATCCGACTAGGCTTCGGCTACGCTTCTAGGCTTCCAGTCGCCAGTCGATGGGCCTTTCCTTCCTTCGTAGTCCAGTCGCTGCCCTCCAGGCGCACTCGTAGACCTTTCGGCCCACTCAGAATGTTCTGCTGGGCATACCCCCTTTGGCATATCCTCATCAACTTTGCACTGTGTGATGTCATCACGCGCGTCGTAGTCGCGATCGTGTCGCCGTGAACGGCGACGCCGAGATAGATCGCGGCTATCATCGCTGGACGAGGGCGAGGAATAGCGTTTTGCCTGAGCCTTGCTTTTCTTTGGCTCTGGTGTTGGCTCCTTGTCAAGGGTGGCCTCGATTAGTCCCAAGCCTACGATCGTAGATCGGTGCATGGTGGCTCGTGGATCTCTAGCTGGCAGCTGATTGTTGAGGAGATACATGGTGGCCGCCGTTACCGCAGCTTGTGGCGTTTTCGGGAGCACGTTGCCCCGTGTGTCCACCGTCATAGAGCTGAAGTCGAGGACTTTCGCGGCTTCCACGCATTCTTGTTCGGTGAGGTGGGCCCATCGAGATCGCTTTTTGTTGGCCACGTATTCATTACCCTTGGAGGAGGATCCTCCGTGGGAGGAGAGCCCAGCTCGCTAAAGGCTTGATTCATCTGCCGCCTTTTTTCGTGCTTAGAGTTGCACGACTGCATGTAGTTGGCGTCTGTATTCCTCCTTTAGCAGCCAATGGTAGCCCATCAGCATGTTCTACGAGGCGTCGAATGGCAGAGGATTAATCCTCGTATGGCTTCTCGACAATGCGCCCACTCATTGTCATTAAGCCTGATCACTACATGCTCTCTAGTGTTTTCGTTCACAATGGTTGGCGGTTCTCCTCCCACTCCATTGTTGATGGGCGCGCCATTGCCACCTTGGTAGGGCCACCGTTAGGTATGCCGCCATTGGGAGGACCGCCTTTGGGTATGCCACCGTTGGGTGGACCAGTGCCAGATCCGTTGCCAGCGTTATCGTGATTGGCGGCTGTGTCGCCCGCGTTGATGACGGCGCACATGAAGTGATTAAGGAAGTTGTTGCTCCCACAGCTTTCAGATCCAGAGCCATAAGCCCCATCTTTTGTGGCTAGGTCACCTAGATCGGATCTGTGACTGCTGTCGCTGTCCGTGCTCCCAGTTGTCGTCGAAGCGTTGAGCTCGCTGAGGGTGCCGATTGACGGAGGGAACCATGATGCTGGAACAATCGATGGTGTTGTCGGCTGGTCAGGCATGCGAAGCGTGCCTAACTGGCCCACTTGGAAGCGGAAGCTCCCGATTGCTAGGCTGATTCCGTCGCCCACGGACTCGAAATCCGGGCGAGTGGCCAGCGTGTGGACGGTGAAGTCGAAAGCGCCGAAGAGCTGGCGAATCTCTGCTGTTTCGGAGTTGTAGATCACGGTTGATGTGGCCGAAGAAGCCACAACATCAGCACTCCTTGTTCCCACAGACGATGCCAATTGACGAGGGTTTAACTCGTCGATGCCCATTGTTATGGACTTGGGTTGTGGAGGAGGGAGCGCTGGAGGCATTAATCGGCTAGAAAACAAGCACACAGGGACGCAAGGTTTACCCAGGTTCAGGCCTCGTAGAGGTCCCTACTCCTGCTTGTCTGCACTTGAAATTAACGAAGGAATCGAAGATTACAGGGGCGCGCAGATGCAATCTGGCGAGAGTTATGGAAACTAGGGTTGCGTGTGTCCTCCTTGCCACCCCCTCCTAGCTTTTATATAGATAGGCTAAATCTCGGGTAGCAGGTCGAGTCGGTTAGATATTAGGGTTTTCCCTTTGAACTTTCTATCTTAAGCTTCTTCTTGTCTCGCAAGCAATCGAGAGTCCGTGGGCCACTCAAATTCTCCACTAGGCCTTGGCAACATCGTGGGATTCTGCCGTATCTAGACCGTATATACCAAACTCGAGTACCTGTAGGGTATACCCATGTCAGTGGGTCTTGCAAGGATTCACACAACGTGAAGCTATTGATTTTGATGAAACTTTCAGTCCGGTTGTTAAAGCCGCCATGATACGAATAGTTCTGCCACTTGCTCTTTCTAGTGATTTGCCTATTCATCAGCTAGATGTCAAGAATGCTTTCCTCAACAGCAAACTTGATGAGACGGTTTATGCTCGAAAACCCTTATGAAAGGATCGTATGGGCACCTAGAGGGGGGGTGAATAGGTGCTACTTCAAATTTTACTCTTTTTCAAGTTAGGGTTTGACACAAAAGGTAAATTCTCTAGATCAACTATGGTGAATTTACCTATATGCCAATCTACCACAAACACTAAGCAAGAACTAGATAAGTAAAGTGAGGTAAAGGATAGAAGGAACCCAAGTGGAGCACGCGGAGACACAAGGATTTGTTTCCCGTAGTTCCTTCCTTTTGAGGGGAAGTACGTCTACGTTTGGAGAGGGGGTGGTTTCAAACCACCAACGCCACGAGAGGCCTCCCTTGTTTTCCCATGAACCTCACCCCAACGGGCTCGATTCACCTCTTCCACTATACGGCAACCTTCGAGGTGGAAGACGGCACCTTTACAACGAGTTCGGGGCACACATCCACAACTTAATTGGAGGCTCCCAAATACAAGCAAGCTGTCAAACAATCAAAGACCAGCTTATAAGAACCAAATCAAAAGCTAGGGTTTCCCAGAAAACACTAGATCATGGGGGCCCTCAAGTGAATGAGGGGGAAATGAAGATCTCTCTTGGTGAAGCTGTAGATCAAGGCCTCCTCCTTCGATTCTCCAAAGATCAATGACTTTGGATGGTTGGATGAGGAGATCTTGTTGATTTGGTGGCTCAAATGGGGGTGGTGTTCTTTAGTGGGACGAGCAACTGGAGGAAGGGGATAAGGTCCTCTATTTATAGCCCTTCACTCAACTGAACTGTTTTATGACCATTGGAGACAAGTCAGATCGGAGACTCCGGCCTGCACACCGGAGATTTGGGCCTAACTCCGGACCAGCCTCCGGACCAGCAGACAGTTTGACCCAGCCCTTCTGTGAGCCAAGTGGACCGGAGACTCCAGTCCATCTACACTGGAGACTCCGGTCAGAGGCAAGGATCAGAGACTCCGGACCATGCTCTGGACCACCTCTTTGGCTGACCCAGGCAGGAAACTGGAGCCCCCTCCAGAGACTCCTGGGGAAACTCCGCCCCACACCGGAGACTCCAGTCTAGGCAGACCGGAGACTCCGGTCTGGAATTCCCAGGAATTAAGTAAATATGCAGGGAAAGTTCCGCAGGCCAAGGGTCCTTTCCACTTTGCATTATATCAACCTGTAGACAATAGCATATTGTAAAATGCTCTACTTGTTGTTAACGAACACCAAAAGTGATTATGACAGTAAATGTCCTTTCAATCTCCCCCTTTTTGGTGTTCGATGACAACAAGTGATTTTGCATGGAAATAATTTGCAATGAATTATGAAAGTGAATAATAGTGCTCCCCCTATCTATGTGCACTAAGATAAACACATAAAGCATGCACGGTAGGTAGTACATAGATAAAGCACATAGTTTTCACACGAAAACGATCATGGTAGGTAGAACATGAATAAAACACATAGTTCTCGCACGAGTTACTATAATGTAGGAGCACCCACAAAGTCACACACAAATAGCACAAAGTGTCTCGCAATAACATAAGGCAAATAGATACGAAAGTCGAGATAGCAAATAAGAATCAGCCCAAGCCCATACAAATCCCGATGACAATGTCTTCTTCCCCTTTGGCATCGAAACACCGAAAAAGGGAAAAGACCTAAGCTAGCGTCCCAACGGATTAGTAGTCCTCGTCATCCTACTCCTCGTCCTCCTCATCCATATCCTGATCCTCATCATCATCATCATCATAGTCCTCATCACCATCTGGAGCTGCAGGTCCTTTGCCATGGGGCGAGAAGAGGAGGTACCCTGGTACCCATATCCAGACGTGACATCAGAAAAGGTCTTCCAATCCACCAAACTGTCCCATTGGGCATTCTATGCCCCAAGAGAAAGAGTGTAGTCTGACTCAGTGGAAGGGCGAGCGCCATGCTCATCAGTGTACTCATCCTCTCCTTCCTCATCATTCGCCTCACCCTGAGCCTTAATATCTTTGAGGAGTTTCTCTATGCGACAGTTGCTCTTGTAGGAGGCATATTGTTGCTTGCGGATGTCCACATTCATGCAACAAAGGGTCCTCTCCCATAATGAGGCCTTCTTAACCTTCTCATGTGCATATATAGTCACGTGTCATGGGAGGCAGAGGTGCATTGGAAGCACTCTTCCTCTAAGCCCTAGTAGGAGAGGGGGCCCTCTCGGTCTCTGAGATCTCCTCCTCCACATTGGCATGAGAGCGTCTAGGAGGAGGCCCCATGTGCCCCTTCTGCTGCAGTGATACAAAAGTGTGCTCGGTAAGATTGGGAGCCAAGGCAAGCGGCGAACCATGTTCTTGGGTGTTGATGAGCCTCATGACAAGTGGTGCATATGGTGGAGCCTTCTTGTATAATATGGCATGGTACATCTCCTCAAATATGTAGTCCATAACATCAATAGGATCTGCATCTGCCTTGGGGCTATCCATGTAAATCCTGTGGGTATGATACAGCAAGTTGACCAAACCACATCTGATGGCATCATCATTTCCAGCACTGGGGGAAATGATCTGGCGGAAGATCCTCAACATCAGATTGTAGAGAGGCTTGAGTCCCTTGGACCCACCCACAACACCTTCGCTGCCATACAAAGGGGCAAGCTTGTTCTTGTTCACCCCAAGAGCTATTGAGTGCATGCGCACCCCCACGTGAGTAGACACACCCTAAAAAGTCTCAAAGATGGCCTCAGCAAAGGCGTAGAAAGTAGCAGAGCAGCGGTGGTTTCCAGTCATCCAGGTCATAGTTCTGGCTTGGTCAGTCCCAAACACAACTGTGGCGTAAAACTTCCACACAAGGGTGATGTTGTAATCTTCACGGAGCTCCATCAAGTTGAACAGCCCTAAATTCTCACTAATCCACAGTGCATCAGAGAAGTAGGGGCTCTTCCTCATCTGCTCCACACTCATATACTTCTGGGGACACACAGGTGACCTCTTGAGCACACTGTAAATGTCCTTCATGAAAACAGCTTGCTCACTGGTGCGAGGCAAGGCATAGAAATCAGTTTTCCGTAGCTCACGGTGCTCCTTCTTAGACATGAGGGCCAAGGACTGAAGATTGTCGTACTTTTCCCTCTTGGCATGGTTCTCTTCCTCAACTTTGTCCAGTTCCCTCATGTATGCTGCATCACGGGCCTGCTGTCTCCGGTTGGACGGGGGCACAATATACTGACCCTCAGACTCATCATAGCATGGATCCACCCTCTTTAACTTGGCTTTGGTGCGAGGAGGACGACGAGAGCCAGAAGCTGTGAACAACAGTGAGGGAGATAGCATGGAGGTAAGTATATATGTCCCAAGGAGGCAGCACAAGAGCCTTGAGGTATTATGAGATCTGTTTGATCCATCCCACAACAAAGTCTCCACAGCCTACACCGGAGTCTCCGGCTCAGACCGGAGTCTCTGGTCCTGAGGACCGAAGTCTCTGGCCTGGACCAGAGTCTCCGGCCCTGAGGCCAGAATCTCTAGTTGGGAGGCTCGGGCAAGAACAGGGAGGCTCCAGGAGGGGTTGAATCCAACAGATCGGCCAAGGCAACAATGTTAATGTACTAGTGTGCACGCATACAAGTGATTCCCGTGGGATAAAACAGTACCAATCCTCAAAAAGAAATCAAGGGATGAACCCTAGGGGAAAAAGAGGAGGAGAGGTACCAGATCTGTCCATGGGATTGATTCCACCGTTGGGAATAACCCAATGGTGGAGAGGAGAATATTGGCCGACGGCACGGTGGATCCCTGGGGCTTCTCGACCTCCGGGGAGGAGTTTTGGAGGAGGAGACGACGGGGTTGTGAGGGGAGGGCGGGGGTGGATGAATGAAACTGTCTGTTTCAGTTCACCCCGTCCTCCCTGTAAGTGGCCCGAAACCGTCTGGACCAGAGACTTCGGTCTACACCGGAGACTCCGGTCTGAGCACACTGGAGACTCTGGTCCTCCTTGACCAAAAACACCAGGTTTTGTGTATGGGGACATATATGAGAGAGAGAGTGTTTTTAGGACAAAGAATAGGCTTGGGTTAAGATGACATACTGTGAAGAATCAATGAAACCATAGTAACCCATTCAAATGAACATTAATGCTCCAAATAAAAACAAACTATGAACCAACTCTTCAATAGGAAGAGGGTGGTGGCCGAGGCCACGATGTAAGAGTTTGTGGTATGACACTGATACGTCCATTTTGCATCACTATTCTATGTCTTAATTCACTATTATTCATGATATATTTCGTATTGAGAGGTGATACTTATGTTATTTCATCTGTTTTTGCATGGTTGATGACTTTTGGAGCATGGACCGCTGTAGTCAGGATTTTGATGGAAAAGGTGCTGTTTGGAGGCAAAATTCACGAAGATCAGAAAATCCGGGAAAATATACGAAAAATCCTATTTTTCCAGAAGACTAAGGATGCCAGAAGATGGAATGGAGGTGGGCCATAGGGGGGCCACACCACCCCATGGTGCGGGTAGGCCTAGGCCGCGCCTGGAGGTGGTGTGGCCACCCTGGCCCACTTCAGCCTCTCCCCTCTGGCGTATATCATCCCCACGAAACCCTAAGACTCGGGGAGCAACCACAGAAAGATTCCGCCGCCTCTGCGGGGCGGAAAACACCGAGAGAGAAAGATCTCTCCGGCAGACAGATTTCTGCCGGGGAATTCCTTCCTGGAGAGGGGAGATCATCGCCATCAACACCACCATCAAGCTGGACTTCATCGGGATCATCATCATCATCACCACCATCATCACCATCAGCACCCTCATCACCATCTCCATATTGCTGTAACAATTGGTTGAATCTTGCATTAGTTCATAGGGGAAACTTGCCCGATGTTGATTACTCTTTGTAGTTGATGTTATTGAGTGAACCATTGAGTTATTGTTTATGTTCAGATTGTTATACATCATTATTCCATCTCTGATCATGATCCATATGATGTCTTGTGAGTAGTTCGTTTTGTTCTTGAGGACATGGGAGAAGTCTTGTTGTTAGTAGTGGAGTTGTGTTGAGAAAGATTCAATAGATTGTTATTTAAGTTGTGGTGTACTTCTTCTAGTGGTGTCATGTGAACGTCGACTACATGACACTTCACCTATAAGGGCCTAGGGGAATGCATTGTGTATTTGGCTACTAATCATAGAGGTTGCCGGAGTGACAGAAACCTGAACCCCCGTTAGGAAACCATTGCACAAGGGATGTAAGGGTCTTAGAGTTTAAAGTTGTGGTTAGGTTTCTACCTTAATTACTTTCTTGTACTTACGGATGTTTGCAAGGGGTATAATCACAAGTATGTATTAGTCTTGGATGGGGCAGTACATTAGCACAGGTTCACCCACACAACACTTAGCAAGCTAAAGAAGATTAATCGACTATATGAAGTGAAAGCACTTGACAGTCTTCCCATGTGTCCTCGAGAACGTTTGGTCATCTTAAGAAATACAACCGGCTTGTCCTTTGCTACATAAAGGATTGGGCCACTTGCTGCATTTATTTCCACTATCTTTTTTTACTCATACTTTGTTTACTTGCTTTATCGAAAACCCCTAAAAATCCGTTTGCTAAGTATTTGTAGAGAATTCCTAATCCATACCACTAGCCAGCACCTTCTACTCCTCGTTGGGTTCGACACTCTTAGTTATCGAAAATACTGCGATACACCCCCTATACTTGTGGGTCATCAAGACTATTTTCTGGCGCCATTGTCGGGGAGTGAAGCGCTATTGGAGAGTGGAACTGGTAAAGGAAACTTCTATTGTGAGTATTGTTTACTTCTGCTAGTTACTTTATTTTTGTTATGGATAATTCGCTGAGTTTCTTATTTGGTAATGCTACTACCACTGCTAAGGTAGTAGATAAGCCACCACCTGCTGAGAATGATGTTTTCAAAATACCTACAATTGATCGTGTTATGGATAACTACTATGTTGGGGATGGAACTGTCCATCCCAGTGATCATTTACTCTTTATACACGAATTATGCGGGTTGTTCAAGTGTGCAGGTATTACTACAGATGAAGTTAAAGAAGAAGTTATTCTCATTATCACTGAGAGGAAGAGCTGAGGAATGGTATAAGCTGCTAAAGAATGGTCAAGCTCTGGAATGGGAGGAAATAGTGCCTCTCTTTTATTCAAAGTTTTATCCTCCTAGTGAGATTCATAAAGATCGGAATCAAATATACAACTTTTGGCCTCTTGATGGAGAGAGTACAGCTCAAGCTTGGGGGAGATTGAAGTTACTAATGCTCAAATGTCCCATTCATGAGCTCCCCAACAATATTATTATCAATAACTTTTATGCAAGACTCCCTCTACATGACAAAGATTTATTGGATGCCTCTTGTGCTGGATCATTCACTCGCATGGAAGAAGAAGCTAAATGGGACCTTCTAGACCGTATTCAAGACAATGTTGAAGCTTGGGAGAATGACAAAGGTAGAAGGTTGGGTATAAATTATGATTATGAATGCATTGAATCTTTTATGGGAACTGATGACTTTCAAAATATTAGTAATATTTATGGTCTTGATTTGCAAGTTATTACGAATTGCTTTAGAGCTTTTGCTTCCTATATCGAAATTCCAAAAAGGGGATGGAACAAATACCATGCACCTTACAAAGATATTGTTGACTATGCTCCTATTGGAAGTGCTGAGTATTGCATTATTGATCCCATCTTACCCGAACCTTATATCGAGAATATTCCCTTCCCTGAAAAGGTAAAGGACCATCCTATGATAACTAATGTAATCACCAAAAGTGAAAAAAGAACTGTAAAACCTGATGAACAAATAAATATTGAACCTGTGGTAGCAATTGTGAAAGACCTTGTCACTAAAAGCGTAGAAGATGGGCACATAGTCTTTTGTGAGGATGCTTCTAATATTGTTTCACATCCCAATAGAACTAAAAAGGCTAGTGTTCCTGTGCTTTCTGTTAGAATTGGTGATCATTGCTATTATGGTTTATGTGATATTGGTGCAAGTTCTAGTGTTATTCCTTATGAGCTTTACAGAGAAATTATGCATGAAATCAGTCCTTGCGAGTTGGAAGAGATTGATGTGGTTATTCACCTTGCTAATAGAGAGACCATCTCTCCAATTGGTATTGTACGAGACGTGGAAGTTCTTTGTGGTAAGATTAAGTACCCTGCTGATTTTCTAGTACTTGGTTCGGCTGCTAGTAAAACCTACCCTATCATTTTTGGTAGACCTTTCTTGAGTACTTGTGGAGCTATTATTGATTGCAAGAGGGAGAAAATCTTGACTAAGTTTGATGGGGAATCTTATGAGTTTAATTTTTCGAAATTTGCTAAAGAACCTTGCGAAGAGGAAACCCATAATGAGGATTTTAGGGTTGAACAACTTGCTTCTATTTCTCTTTCTCCTAACAATTCTTTGCAGCAATTTATGGAAGATCATGAAAGTGAAATCTTCATGGAAGAAAGGAATAAGATTGACAGGATTCTCCGTGATCAACCTATGATGCTTAAGCACGACTTGCCTATAGAAGACTTGGGTACCACGATACCACCTAAAAAGGATCCTGTTTTCGATCTAAAACCTCTCCCTGATGATCTTAAATATGCTTATATTGATGATAAAAAGATATATCCTGTTATTGTTAGAGCTAAACTTTCAGGGAAGGAAGAAGAACGGTTATTGGAAGTTTTTAGGAAACATCGAGGAGCTATGGGCTATACTCTAGATGATTTAAAAGGGATTTCACCTACTGTATGTCAGCACTCTATCAACATAGAACCAGATGCGAAGCCGGTAGTGGAGCACCAACGACGTTTAAATCCTAGGATGAAGGAAGTGGTAAGGAATGAGATATTGAAACTCCTTGATGCTGGTATTATTTACCCTATTGCAGATAGTGAATGGTTAGTCCTATTCATTGTGTTCCTAAAAAGGGAGGTATTACCATTGTCCCTAATGATAATGATGAGCTTATTCCTCAAAGAATAGTGGTAGGCTATAGGATGTGCATCGATTTTAGGAAAGTCAATAAAGTTACTAAGAAAGATCACTACCCGCTTCCTTTTATTGATCAAATGTTGGAAAGGTTGTCTAAAAAGACCCATTTTTGTTTTCTTGATGGTTATTCTGGTTTCTCTCAAATTGCTGTTAAACAACAAGATCAAGAAAAAACTACTTTTACTTGTCCTTATGGAACTTATGCTTATAGGCGTATGCCTTTTGGTTTATGTAATGCTCCTGCTACTTTCCAAAGGTGTATGTCTGCTATCTTTCATGGTTTTTGTGAGGAAATTGTAGAAGTGTTCATGGATGACTTTTCTGTCTATGGAACTTCTTTTGATAATTGTCTACACAACCTTGATAAAGTTTTGCAGAGATGTGAAGAAACTAATCTCGTTCTTAATTGGGAGAAATGCCACTTCATGGTTAATGAAGGGATTGTTCTTGGGCATAAAGTTTCTGAAAGAGGCATAGAAGTTGATAGAGCTAAGGTTGAGGCAATTGAGAAGATGACATGTCCAAGAGACATCAAAGGTATTCGTAGTATCCTTGGTCATGCTGGTTTCTATAGGAGGTTTATTAAAGACTTCTCTAGGATATCAAAACCTCTCACTAATCTTCTTCAAAAAGATGTACCTTTTGTTTTTGACGATGATTGTAGGGAAGCTTTTGAAACTCTTAAGAAGGCTTTAACTACGGCCCCTATTGTTCAACCACCTGATTGGAGTTTACCCTTTGAAATAATGTGTGATGCTAGTGATTTTGCTGTAGGGGCTATCCTTGGGCAACGTATTGATAAAAAGTTAAACGTTATTCATTATGCTAGTAAGACTCTAGACGCTGCTCAAAGGAATTATGCCACTACTGAAAAGGAATTTCTAGCTGTTGTTTTTGCCTGTGATAAGTTTAGGCCATATATTGTGGACTCAAAAGTAACCATTCATACTAATCATGCTGCTATTAAATATCTTATGACGAAGAAGGACGCTAAGCCTAGGCTTATTAGATGGGTGCTGCTTTTACAAGAGTTTGATCTACAAATAGTAGATAGGAAGGGTGTTGAAAACCCTGTAGCGGATAATTTATCTCATTTGGAAAACATCTCTTTTGATCCTATGCCTGTTAATGATAGTTTCCCAAATGAACAGTTAGCCGCAGTAGGGGTGAGATCGCGAGGAAGCCCTTGGTATGCTGATTATGGTAACTTTATTGTCTCCAAGTATTTGCCTCCAACTTTTACAGCTCAGCAAAGAAGAAAGTTTTTTTATGATCTGAGGCATTATTTTTGGGATGACCCACACTTATACAAAGAAGGAGTTGATGGTATTATGCGAAGATGTGTTCCAGAATATGAACAAAAAGAGATATTGCGGAAATGTCATGGTAGCGCCTATGGAGGACATCATGCAGGAGATATAACTGCACAAAAGGTATTACAATCAGGTTTCTACTGGCCTACCCTTTTTAAAGATGCAAGAAAATTTGTTTTATCTTGTGATGAATGTCAGCATGTTGGTAATATTTCTAGACGTAATGAAATGCCTATGAACTACTCTCTAGTTATTGAACCTTTTGATTGTTGGGGATTCGACTTTATGGGTCCTTTCCCTCCTTCGAAGGGTTACACTCATATTCTTGTTGCCATCGATTATGTTACTAAGTGGGTAGAAGCCATTCCTATGAAAAGTGCTGACGGGGAAACCTCTCTAAAAATGCTTAAGGACATTATCTTTCCTAGGTTTGGAGTGCCTAGGTATCTCATGACTGATGGGGGTTCTCATTTCATTCATGGCGGTTTTAGGAAGACCCTCGCTAAATATGATGTTAATCATAGAATTGCTTCAGCTTATCACCCCCAAACTAGCGGGCAAGTAGAGTTATCAAATAGAGAAATTAAATCTATCTTGCAAAAGACTATTAATAGGTCTAGAAAAAACTGGGCTAAGAAGTTGAATGATGCTTTATGGGCTTATAGAACTGCTTACAAAAATCCTATGGGAATGTCTCCTTATAAAATGGTTTAAGGGAAAGCTTGCCACCTACCCTTAGAATTAGAACACAAAGCTTACTAGGCAGTAAAAGAACTAAATAGAGATTGTAAGCTCCCTGGTGAGAAAAGATTATTTGACTTAAGTTCTTTAGATGAATGGAGGAGTGAAGCCTATGAGAATGCTAGGCTCTTTAAGGAAAAAGTTAAAAGATGGCATGACAAGCGAATACTTAAGAGAGAATTTCATGTTGGTGAGAAAATTCTATTGTATAGGTCTCGTCTCAGATTTTTTGCAGGTAAGCTACTATCAAAATGGGAAGGACCTTTCATCATTGAAGAAGTATACCGTTCAGGAGTAATAAAAATTTCTTGTCTAAAAGATAATACTACACAAGTAGTGAATGGACAGCGACCCAAACACTATATTGCTGGAGATTCTTACAATGAAGATGTTGATGCCTTTCAAGTTATAACTCCAGAGAAATTCATTGAGGACCAAATTCAGGGACCTGCAGAGTCCGTTTCCAACTAGGTAATAGTTCTGGTAAAGAAAGTTCCGCGAAAATACAATCCAACTATATTTTTGCAGTTTTCAGTCAATAAGGAAAGCTATGAAGCAAAAAAGGGACGGAAACGGAGCCAGGGTGGCCCACACCACCCTGTGGTGTGGGCCCACCCCTAGCCACGCCACCAGGTGATGAGTCCACCCGGGACTCCGCCTCCGACTCGTTTTCTCCCAGTACCTTCCTTCTGATATGAAACTTCGTAATATATAACCCCTCGGATCCCCCGAGGTTTGTGTATCGTGTTTTCGTCGTGTATTTGTTCCAATCTGTTTCTGCCAGGTAGAATCCCAGATTTGGAGCCACAATGTCTTCCTCTGGATCATCCAAAGGAGATTCTTTAGAAGATATCATCAACCCATACATGAGAGAATTGAAGATTCATCCCAAGGAGTTGTTGCTTGAAGGTGGGGAGGTCCGGATTAAAGAGGTTCAAGCCCTAAAGGTGAAGGAAGTCTGGAGGACAGGATGGAAGCACTGGAGCAAGAAGTCTTTAGGTACAGGAAGATGGCGGAGCGCGAAGTGGATATCATCCATAAGATTTGTTTCGAACTCATCAGCGAGCACCAAAAGGAGACTGCTGAACTCAAAGACGAAGTCTTCTCACTCCGCCAAACAACCAATGAACTGCAAGCACAGTTCTATGACGTTCAAAATCAAAACTATGAGTATGAAGCTAGATTTAAATGCATAAGTGCTGCTGCAAGTTTCAGGATGTTGGAAACCACGATGTCCTTTGTTGATGGGAAGCCTTTACCTTGGGGATACTGATCAAAGAGCTCATCGAGAGGATACCACCACCACCGAAGGAGTAATTCGTCATCAGGTTTGGCATCCCCTTGGTTTGTTCCAAGCTTGGGGGAGTGCCGCGGTATCATATCACTATCTCCTATCTTTTTACCTTATTAGTAGAGTCATATCGTGAATAGAGGAGTTATTATGTAGGATGGTTTGCATTATGGAAGTATCCCCTCTCTCGTTAGATATGTATCCCTTGGTGTGAGTTTCCGTTATGGAATATTAATGAGAAGTTCTATCATTCACTCTTTTGCATAGCTTATATTACTTTTCAATTCGTGGTTATATTATTGATCTTGTTGTTAGTATTGGTATCACTTTGGGATCATTGAGTTAATTTAGTTGGTTTTGGCAAACCTGGCTCGGTCAGTAGCACACTATTTTTGAGAGTTGAAAGAAAAGATAGAAGTACTCTAGATAAAAATAATTTCATCATCTTTCTTTCTTGATTTGCTCATAAGTTTAGTATTCTCTAGTTAAGATCTTTTGTTCTTCCGAGGAAGATTGCATGTTTGTTTTTATCACTTGTATGTTTGGTTGTTTCCTTCAACTCTTATACTTCCTACCCAGCCTTGCTAGCCAAAAACCTGTACTGAGAGGGTATTCTTCTCATGCATCCACTCCTTTAAACCAAAACCTTTGCCATTTGTGTCCACCATACCTACCTAGTAGCATTATTGCTATTCCAAGTAAATTCTTGTTTTATCTACCTCCCAAATTAAACTTGTTATGTGAAAATTAGTGATTAAAGCTCTCACGAACTTCATGGCACACTTTACTTTCCTGCATTTAATAAACTTGAACCATTGGGTCCTTCTTTGTTGCGTATATGCTTGCGCTTTATGAGTTGAAGTTAGCCGAACCATGTATCATGGGGACCGCTTTCAACACTTCATTGGGTACTTTGTGCCTAATTGATATCATGTTCTTTTGCTTATGGATCCCGGCGGTGTGAAATAAAAGTGGAACTTATAAGATCATGGAGTTTATATGTGTGTTAGAGAAACGCCTGTGCCGCTAGCCTAAGCCATGCCTAATCATGGTGGAAACTTGCAGCATAACTATAGTGAGCATTCTATGAAGCATCCTCAATAAAAACCTATGCAAATAGCAAATAAAAAGATTGTTGAGATGCTCACTGTCTGCTTGCCTTGTCATTTTGATTATGGGATAGCTCCTGTGTCATGTGCAAGGGGTACCCCGTTGGCGGTTCTCAATGATACGCATGTATTTACAATGACAAGAGCTTGCTCGTGACTGAAGTTGAGTAGCATGAGGATCGGTACTCATAAGTAAGGGGCATGGGACTCCAACTTATAACTTGTCAAGCATATCCTCTTAGTTGTGTCACTTTAACCTTAATCACCTAAAGATGCCTATGATAGGGGTAACGAGAGCTGAAAGCTAGTAAGTATCATAATTTTTGGGAGCTCTTTATGAGACTTGCAATTCCTGCTTCCCTCTTTGAAGGGCCTTTCTTTTACTTTGTAGTTGAGTCAGTAAACCTATTCCCTTCTATCTCAACAAGTATTTTGAGTTGATGTGTTTCATTCATTCATATGATGATTTATTCAATCATGTTTCTTATGTTCCTTGTTTTGCACATTGCTCTTATCTTGATGTTTACAACTTTGAAAGCTATCATTGAAAACCAGCTATTTGTGAACTCCAGCAAATTATCAACTATTCTTCGACCAAGACCTAAGTTTGCCTTTACCAATTATGATTCACTTTATGTATCTTTATTGTGTTTCCTTTACTCCTTGCAAGCTGAGTTATATAATAGTGAGTTGTCTTCTATTATGATCTACGTATTTGATGAATGTGATGCTTCTTGTCCGTATTCTTTTATCGACTCTTCACTCCATAAACCTGAGGTCATGTTTATTGAGCTCAGTTTCGCTTGGGGACAAGCGAAGTCTAAGCTTGGGGGAGTTGATACGTCCATTTTGCATCACTATTCTATGTCTTAATTCACTATTATTCATTGATATATTTCGTATGGAGAGGTGATACTTATGTTATTTCATCTGTTTTTGCATGGTTGATGACTTTTGGAGCATGGACCGCTGCAGTCAGGATTCTGATGGAAAAGGTGATGTTTGGAGGCAAAATTCGCGAAATCAGAAAATCCGGGAAAATATACGGAAAATCCTATTTTTCCAGAAGACTAAGGATGCGAGAAGATGGAGTGGAGGTGGGCCACAGGGGCCCACACCACCCCATGGCGCGGGCAGGCCTAGGCCGCGCTTGGAGGTGGTGTGGCTGCCCTGGCCCACTTCAGCCTCTCCCCTCTGGCGTATATCATCCCCACGAAACCCTAAGACTCGGGGAGCAACCACAGAAAGATTCCGCCGCCTCTGCGGGGCGGAAAACACCGAGAGAGAAAGATCTCTCCGGCAGACAGATTTCTGCCGGGGAAATTCCTTCCCGGAGAGGGGAGATCGTCGCCATCAACACCACCATCAAGCTGGACTTCATCGAGATCATCATCATCATCATCACCACCATCATCACCATCAGCACCCTCATCACCATCTCCATATTACTGTAACAATTGGTTGAATCTTGCATTAGTTCATAGGGGAAACTTGCCCGGTGTTGATTACTCTTTGTAGTTGATGCTATTGAGTGAACCATTGAATTATTGTTTATGTTTAGATTTTTATACATCATTATTCCATCTCTGATCATGATCCATATGATGTCTTGTGAGTAGTTCGTTTTGTTCTTGAGGACATGGGAGAAGTCTTGTTGTTAGTAGTGGAGTTGTGTTGAGAAAGATTCAATAGATTGTTATTTAAGTTGTGGTGTACTTCTTCTAGTGGTGTCATGTGAACGTCGACTACATGACTGAAAGGATACAGATTCCGCCTAGAGGGGGGGTGAATAGGTGGTTTAAAAACTCTTCCGAGAGAGGCTCAACAAAGGCGGAATTAAACTAGCATTTACTTTGTTAAGCACAAAAACCTAGAACAAACTAGGGTTCACCTATTTGCACCAACAACTTATGCTAAGCAATACAAGCAACTATGTGATAGCTAGATATATACTTCAAGCACGAAGGCTATCACAAAGTAAAGTGCATAAGTAAGAGCTCGGATATAGAGATAACCGAGGCACGCGGAGACGACGATATTTTACCGAGTTCCTCCCAACATGGAGTATGTCTCGTTTGGAGAGGGGGTGGTATCAAACCACCAATGCCGCAAAAGGCCTCCCTTGTTTTCCTGTGAATCTCACCCAACGGGATCGATCCACACTTCCACTAACGATGTACTTGTCGGTGGCAATCCGGAACCTCTCACAAGGTTGGGGCACTTCTCCACAACTTAATTGGAGGCTCCCAACAAACAAGCTTGGGGAAAGCCCCACAACTTAACTGGAGGCCCCAAGTAATCCACAAACCTGCAAAACCACCAAACCGTCTAGGGTTCCAATGAACCCAAGAGTAAAAAGCTTCTCACCTTTCACCCAATCGAATCCTCACCGAGAACTCAAACCGATGCACCAAATGCAATGGCAAGAACACAAGAAGTTCTCAAGTCCTTCACTACCAAATTCCACCAAAGCTACAAAAGCTTATGGGGGAATAAGAGAGGAAGAACGATGGAGGAAATCCACAAAAGACTCCAAGATCTAGATCCCAATATGTTCCCCTCACTTAGAGGAGAGATTGATTGGTGGGATTGTAGATCTAGATCTCCTCTTTCAAATCCCTCAAGAATATGCAAGAAACATAGGAGGGATTGAGAGGGAAGCAAGCTCAAGAGAATCAACAATGGTGGCTCAGTTTTAGGGTTCTTGAGGTTGGAAAACCCGCAGCAACCAAGGTAGAAGAAGGGGCATATATATAGGGCCCCTGGAAATAGAGCTGTTGGGATCCACTTACCCCGGACAGTCCGGCAAAAACAGGCCGGACAGTCCGGCCTAGCCGGACACTCCGGGCGACAACCACCAGACACTCCGGCCCAGCAAAGTTTTCGGCCAGTGTCCGGGTAGTGTCCGAAATGGCACACAGAATGTCCGAGTAGGTCGACGAAAACCAGGGCCAGACAGTCTGGCGAGAATCATCCGGACATTCTGGCCGGGCCGGACACTCCGGCCGAAAACGGCCGGACATTCCGCCCAAGGCAAAACTGACAGAAATAGCAAAACTGAAACGACCGTAACTTTTGCATCCGGACTCCGATTTTGATGATCTTGGGCTCGTTTCGAAGATAGTAACGAGATCTACAAGGTCATACGGAAAACCATCATAGTCCAGCAATGGATGATAGAACCAAATGATGAAAGGTTTAACCTATCTAGAAAAGACAAACCGGTAAACCCGCCAACCTCAAAAACGTGATAGAGAATGCATATGAAATCCGTTTTCGATGAACTTGGGATTGTCATGAAGATTAACACAAGATCAAGAACCTCACATGGATAAGATCCAAATAACAACCAAGAAATATAATGCCAAGTATGGAAAGGTTTGAGCTCTCTCCGAAGGATATGATCAAGTTACTCACTCGAGAGCCCCTCTTGATAGTACGGCTATCTATCCTATAAACCGGTCTCCCCGACTAACACCATGAGACGGTAAGAAAGAAACCCTATCAAGAACATACCTTTGCCTTAAGCATATTACACTTGAGCTTGACGATAGCGATCTTGTCCACCTCAAGATGGAATACCTTTCTTGATTGCACTAGCTTGGTGAAGACTTGCAAATTGCTCTCCCATACTCGACTATGGTAGAGCTTCTCTCTTGGGCATATCATCTTCCCATATCCATGGTAACCATAGGATGGCAAGCTTCAAGCAAATGATCTCTTCGAGATGGCTCATCTTGAACTTGCACATCATTTCTTCTTTCTTCATTATGTTGGTGTCTTGAAGGCACATAAGAGATATCACTCCAACTTTATTCTTCAAGACACACTTGCCATAGGTTCAACTCTCACATGACCAATCTTTGGATATCTCCTTGAACACCTTGGTCAATGCTTGATCTTCTTTACTTTCTTCTTCTCCCAACCTTGAAGCCAACATATGGTACAAGCATTGCCTATGGACAAATCCTACAAGTAAAACTCAATGCAAACATAAGTCCATAGAGATTGTCATTAATTACCAAAACCACACATGGGGGCACACATGCACTTTCAATCTCCCCCATTTTGGTAATTGATGACAATCCCTTTGAGAGGGTTTCTATACGGAATTTACCAAACAACACAGTGTGCTAACATCAAATACAGCACAAGTATGTGATGTTAGTACAACCACAATATAGAGCAAACTCCCCCACAATCTATGCACGTGTGGATGAACTTGAATTTCATTGCATATATTGCCAACTATTACTAGCGGTGGACTTTTCTCTATATATTCAAGATGTTATGCAACACATTAAGATGCAAAGCACACGAGGCAAGTGTTTGAGTACAAAACTCACAACACACAACCAAATTCCCTAAAACCCTCTAAAACTTCTCCCCCATTGACATCGATTGCCGAAATGGGTGAAAAACTTTAGAAGGCCAATTTAGTGAGAGTTCCTCCATATGGTGTGCATTTCTAATAATATGAGTGGGATCACAAGCATGTATCCAATGACGAATACCATGAGGAAATCAAACTAAACTGAGGATCCAAAGATCGCAAAGACATAAAATGGTGAAGAAGCATCAACGAATGAACCAAGCAATCAAAAGATCGAAAGAAGCACTTCACAAAAGGAAGATACAAAAAGAAAGTTAGATATGATGATAAGATAGAAAAGAGAGTGATCTAAATAATATGAGGAGACTCCCCAAGGTTTGTGCACAACAAAGTGCACAATTATGGAATCCTAACTCGCCATAATCAAACAAAACACCAAACAAGAACAAGAAGGCAAAAGTGTGTTTTTAGGTAAATTAGGAAAGCTCCCAAAGGTTTATGCACCAAATATAATAATTGCTTGGAATGCAAAGTGCATAAACATGGTATCCTTGCTCCCCCAAACTTACATAACAACTCAAGGCATGAGAGATCAACTTTCTTAACACCAACAAGTGTCAAAAGATGCAAATGAAAATGTCAAGCACTCAAACAAAAACTTTTGGAGCCACCAAAGAATAAAGAAGGAGCACAAGGTGGACTCCAAAGCCAAAAGGATATCAACTAGAGATTTAGCCATGATCATGTGTATAAGTTTCTAGGTAGACAACAATCACCAAGATATACATCCACAAAGAAATATGTACACACAAAATGGATACTCAAGAAAGAACAAGATATCCAAATAAAAGTCATAGATAATGCCAATAAGATTTTTGCTAGAAGGCATGGCCAAAGACTCAAATTTATCTTATTGAACATTAATGACCTTAAAACACCAACAAATACATCACAACTATCACAAGGGAACAAGAGATAGTTGGAATGCATTGGGAAAGGCAACAAGTATCATAAAGAGCAAATAAACCTTGCAAATTCATCCATATTGCACATGAGAGAAATTGAGGAAAAGATTGACAATATAATTGATAGATTGGCATATATGGGATCGGTGAATCATCAACATGATTTTGATATACTCCCCAAAATATGCATTCATCTCAACTTACTCATACCACAAAAGGATGATACAATAAAATTCTTGCAAGAACCATAATAAAAGCAACTAAAGAAAATCATGCCATGATGCAACCAAAATGGTTGGATGCTAGAAAAGTATGCATGAGAGGGATACTTGTTACCAAGATACCATTGGTAGGATGTAGTAGATATGCGTTTGTTGATCATCCTAGCTTGCCTCCAATTATCATTTAGTCACCACATCTTCTTATTATTGAGACAAGCAACCAATGTATCTCCAGTGTACCTAAAACACATTCAAGTACACAATGGTCCCAAAACTCATTGGGTCCAAAGTAGTTAGATACACTACAATACATAGGACAAACTCCACAAAAACATGTGCATATTGATATGAAATTGAATTTCATGTACATCTTAGCCAAAATAGGATTTGGTGGAGTTTCCCTTATATATTGGACCAAAGAAAGCAAGCATACCATAATATATACATTTAGTAAATATGCATGCACAAGACTTTCAAGAACCAAAAAGGAGATACAATTTGAACAAAAAACGAAGTAAACCAAGAAGTCACACACAAGAGAGTGACACAATAGAAGGTGTCCAAATTGCATCAAAGAGTCAAATCAACACATGACCAAACACAAGTTCAACCAATGAACTAAGCTAAAGACAAAGAGCAAAAGGGGATAAACAAATAAAAATGCTCAACGATTTATCTCATTCAAATGGTTAAATAGAAAGCATGGAATGAGAAAATCAACTCCCAAACAACATACCAATTGAAAAATAAAAGGTTCCAACAAAGGATCCAAACTCTCAACATTTTACAAGAATGGCACAAAGTATCAAAGAAAACATTTATCTTCCAAAGCCATAAAGCATGGTATGGATCAAAACATGTCATGAAGAAGCATAAAATGAGTGTCCCAAATAATACAGGAGAACTCCCCCATGATTAGTGCATTATTTAAGATTTTGCATTTGAATACAAAATGCACACACATGGGATCATCATCCCTACCTGACTAGAGAACTAAATGATTTCAAGATAAAGAAAGATCCATATGGATTGATGAAGACGTGGGAGACAAGACACACCAAATTATTGGCAAGAGATGAGGAAACTCAAGCAAAAACCAATGTGAAAATGATCAAGAAGATCTACCACATATTATAGTACCAATTGTCCAATGACAAGGGTCTTGCAAATATTTCCCGGTGGTAGATAGCAAATATATCCAAGATCATATTCACAAAGAGAAAGCCAGTGTCAAAAGATAGGAATTAAAAACCATGACATGAAAGAGATCCTTGAGGGTTTCAACTAGTTAACCAATCACGCACAGCAATGATTAGAATAACTAGAGGCAGAATTCTTGCCAACTTAGATATAAGAATTCATATATGATGAAACCCATACCAAGGAAATCTCTTTCAAACAAGATCCAAAATATAAGGAATAAAACCATTATATCGAAAATGAACTTGTTTGAGCTCACATGCCACATAGGAACTAGATAATTTCCAATATCAATTATATGTGACACAACCTCATCTATTCACATTTTCTCGGTTCGTAATATGCACAAAGTATATTACTCCCCCATAATGTGATAAAACATTTCTTCTCATAAGAGGCAAGGAAGACATGGGAGAAAAGTAAAACATTTTCTTGGCCAACGATAGGACAAAGAAAACCAAAGGTCAAAGTGAACATGATCAATAAATTCTACCATATATGGAGTACCACTTGTCCAATGACAAGAAATATGGGGAAACATTTCCCAAGGTAGTTTTCAAAGATATCATGATCATATTAACAACAAGAAGCATATTACGAAATATAAAAATTAAGCTTGATGCTTAGATAGAGATTCTTGATAGCTCCAAATAGTCACACAATCATAAAAGATTAAAGTAACTTGAAGAAAATGGTTTCCATGGAGGATATGGAGGTCCAAATATGAAGAAACACATACCAAGAAAACTCTCACAAACAAGATCCAAAAGATGAGCAATAAAATCAATCCAAGGGAATTGGAACTTGGTTGAGCTAAATGTGCCACTTAGGAGCTAGATAATTATCAATATCAAATCTAAGCGACACAACCTCAAATGTCCACATTTTCTAGGTTTGTAATATGCACAAAGCGTATGACTCCCCCATAATGTGATAAACCAAGAATACTAAACAAGAGGTAAAAACATCCAAATAGAGATGATTAATGAACATTATGGAACTTGAATTTCTCATGAGAAAGACATACCACATAGAGACTATATAAACTTGAAATATACATACTAAGTGGTATTCCTTATGTATACACATTTTAGGATTGTGGAATGCCCAAGCATAACACTCCCCCAAAATGAGACAGTCCATTAATCTCTCACAAGATCCAAGAAAGATACCAAATAAATTCAACAAAGGCTCCAACCCAAGAGACACAAATACATGGTGTGACAACCAACATACACAAGTATACTTGATAACTCAATATAAGTACGAGGGAAGCACAACATGTACAGACACATACAAGGTACAAAACCAACATATGCACAAAGGAGCAAGTAACTTTCAATGTAAATGAGTTAAGCACATGTTACCGCAAGGAGGAACATTGGATATATGATACAAGCATGATAATCCAAATGGCTTGACTTGACAAGAATAAATGATGAAGATCCCTCAATTCTTCATAATGTGACGAAGCCTCCAATGCCCTCCAACAATACCTATTGATCAAGTTTTGGCTTGTTGGTACCCAACCAAGTTGGGTCCTAAGAGGTTAGTCACAATAGGCTTGGCAACCCAAATGGTTCTTTTCATAAACCCACATTGAGCACCAAAATTTTTGGCAAACACATTGCCAACCTCATCCTTACAAATAGAATAAGCATCATCAATAATAATAGGGTTAGATGATGAGATACCAATAGTGCATGAGGAAGAAATGTGCCCCTTCTCACGGCATATATAGCAGGTTCTTCTCTTGCCATATTTCTTCTTAGGTGAAGCCACAACACGAGGAAGAGTTTGATTAGTTCTCTTAGGAAGAGGCCCATCACTAACTTGAGGTAGAGCTTGAGGCCGCTTCCCTTGTTTCTTCACACTAAGAGGCTTCTTCTTCAATGGGCAAGATCTAACATGATGCCCTTCTTCCTTGCACTTGAAGCAAACGATGTTGGCCGTATTCTTGACTTGATATTTGCCATTCTTCTTGTTGCCCTTGTTCTTCAACTTGATAGTGGACTTGTTCTTGACATTGGAGTTGAATCCAAGCCCACTCTTGTCATTGGGGGATTTTTGCATACTCAAGATATTATCGAGTGTGGCCTTCCCTTTATGACCCTTTTTCAAGTTATTCTTCAAAGAAGTGAATTGAGCCTTGAGCTCTTTAATTTCCTCTACATGGTTAGTGTGAACAAAAATACTAGAGGAAGTGGATGCTACATTGTTAGAGTAACAAGTGACGGAAAGTAATTCATTACAAGATGTATCAATGGCATGAGTGGATGAATTACAAGGACTAGCACATGGCAATGTGACATTTGGAGTAGAAGTAGTGCTAATGTCCACATGAGGCGCATTAGATGTTACCTTTGACATAATAGCCTCATGAGCTAATTTTAGCCTATCATGGGAGGCTAGAAGATCCTCATGAGAACTTGATAGCTTACCATGACTTTCTTCCAAGATCCCATACTTGCTAGTTAGCAAAGCAAGTTGAGTCTTTAGCTCAACATTCTCCTTCAAAATAGATGCTTCACAAGAAATAAAGTTAGTAGCACAAGCATCATAATTAATTGCAAGAGGTGAGGCCAGCTTCAAAAGCTCTTTTGAGTAAGAGGCTTTAAGTTGCTCATGTGACTCGGTGAATTTGATGAGCTCACCCTAGATGACCCTAGAGCCATTTTTGAGGTGCTCAAAATCCTCAAGGATTTTAGCATAAGCAACTTGAAGCTCATCATTTTTACTTTTGAGACCACTAGCCACCTTAGGACCTCCATCATGAGATTCCTTCAATCTAGATAACTCGAGAGCAAAAGTCTCCTCGAGAGATTCCTTAGTGGTTTGTTCCTCTTCAAGAGCTTCATTTAGATGTGCAATTTGATTAGCATACTCACGCTCAAGGCTATTCATTTTATCAATGGTGTTCTCATGATCCTCAATCTGTGCTTCTAACTTATCAATATGTTCTTTGCTCTTAATAGCAAAGTCCAAGATTTCAACAAAGTTAGAGCAAGCAATATTATACTTAACAAGAGCATGATAAACCATCTCACCCTTTTCATATAAATCATCAAAATCTAACTCGTGTTCCTCGTTATCCTCGTCCTCATCATCACAAGAGGTATTGGGTTCCAAAGTAGGAGTTACCTTTGAATCCCTAGCCATAAGGCATAGGTGGGTACCATGAGGTGATGATGATGAAATATTTGAAGCTCCATTCAAAACCTTGTCTTGGCCCATAGAATCTTCCTTTTCCTCTACATGGTTAGCAACACAAGCACTAGAGGAAATAGAAGGATTTTTATCATGGCAACAAGACAACACAACCATATCATCATAAGATTTATTCAAGCCATTTATACATGATATGCAAGGACTACCAACACAAGCATATAAGGAGTTTTGGGTGCTACAAGTGTTAGAGTCAAAAGATGAAGTATTGCAATGAGATAGAGAAGAAGGATCAATAAGAGTAAGCTCACTATCAACATTGCTGTTGGGGGGATACCCCCGGGTAGGGTCACGCCGGGGTATAAAGGCCGAGTTAGCCGAGGTTTGGCAAGGCCAAAGCGGATGCTGGCCAGGTCACCTCAAGGCAGGCCGAATCACGGGGTACCCCGGACCAGGGGGAATCCACCTAACTAAGTCTCATCCGACTTAAGAAGTAAGTCGGAAATGCCTATTTAACTTGTATGCAGGAACGGGTGTGGCCGGATCAGCTATGATCCGGGTCACATCTAGCTTCTAGGAGAAGGAAGGAATCTCGCAGGTCAAAAGAAGCCCCGGTACGCACAGCATGAGCGAAGCGGACAAGAGGAGGACCACCGAGGCGTGGCCGACAAGGGTGACGACGCTCATGTCAGCTAACACAGGCGCCGCAGAGGCTCACGTAGCCTCTGCATGTGTGACGCGGGGGAAAAGCAACCCGGTCGGTTTACTACTTTGGGAGAAGGCATATTCTCAGGAATATGCCTCCACGTATGCCCTAAGTGGAGACCTAGCCACCCCTATATAAGGAGGGCTAGGGCCTCTGTAGAAGGGGTTCCGCTATTCTGATTTGGTTGAGGGTTTTAGGGGTGAACAGTGTGTGAGAGTAAGAGAGCTTCTTCTTCCTCCTCTCGCCAATACAGCTCTAGGAGCACTTGTAATCTTGGAAGCGAAGCAAATACAAACTTCTGTGTGAGGAATCACCTCACTATCCCTCCCTGGATTCCCCTAGCGTGTATTAGTCCCCACCTTTAGCCTATCCATGGCATCTGCCGTGACACCACCACGATAGTTGGCACCCACCGTGGGGCTAGCGGTGCTAGTAGGGGTCAAGATCCGGACGGGAAACTTCATCAGCACTGGCGAACGCGTCGTCTCCGGGCTTGTTCAGCGCTTTGGAGCGCTGGACTTCGTCAGCGACAATGCTGGCTGCTTCCACACGCGCCCACTTCCGCGCAACGGCATCTTCATCAAGCTCGGCGCGCTCAAGGTCTACGTTGTTGTCGATGTGTCATGTGTTCATCCGTGGCACGTCGTCGAGGCAGGGGAGCCACCCCTTACCATGGTTCGCGGGGCGCGTATCGCTCGCTCCCTGGACCATGCAGAGGTGATGATGACTGCGCCTGGTGCGGGCGCAAGCAAGGATCTAGCGCCAGATCCGGAGGTAACACCTAAGGCACCGAGGAAAGCTAGAGGCCCTCCCCTAGAGAGGCCGGAGAATGTGTTGAGGGAAGCGATGGATATCTTGGCAAACCCTGTAGTAGCAGCAGTAGATCCGGCTCGGGCACAGACCGAGCTAGAGGAAACTAGATAAAAAATACTAGAGGGTGCGAAAAAGATTACCACGGCTTAGCAGTCTTTGAATATGACGCTGCGTGAGTACGCAAAGGCAAACAAAGTTGATGCCGTAAAAGTGAAGGGGGGAAATCTCATGAGCGAAATGAACAGAGAAGGTGATACTGGAATTGAGGGATCAGAGAACTGTTTGTCCGTGGGGCTGCCGAGGTACAGTACCCCGGCAAAGAACCTCAGAGCAGCAGACGCAGCTGCATCCGAGTTAGAGGGTCTAAAGGGTGAGGCCCGGCAAAGACAACAAGATAGGGTTAATGAGCTGGTTTGGATTGCGAACAGACAAAATGAGGAACTACTCAGAGCTAACCCGGAGAGAGCTGGGGCCTCCAAGATCGTTCATTCGGTGATCGGTAACCCGGAGAAATCCGCTAGAGCCGCATCGTCTCCTCATGGTGGACCAAGGAGAGAAGAGGTAGTAACCTCGGCCAGAAGAAACAAGCAGATCGTCCCGTATGATCCAACACGGGTAGGGAAAGGAAAAGAAGCACAGAAAAATGATGATCGACAAAGTGTGAGCCAAGGTGAAGCTGGCCGGGGTAACCGTGACCAAGGCAATGCCGGTCAAGCGAACGCCGTCAACGGCAACGCCGGACAGCGAAACTCGGCGGGAGCGGGACAACCGCAGCAACGGAATATACCAAGGCAAGAGCAAAGTGCCGGCCGAGGTATGCAATAGAGAGGTGCTCCACGAGAGCAAGACCGGTACAACGATGGAGATTCGGAAATGGCAAACGCGGGATACCCAAGGCCGGACTATCATGTGATAGGGTCAAGATTGGGAAGCAGGGATTTGATGCCGGATGATGCCAGGTTGAAACTGGATCGACTGTATAGGTCGGAACAAATCGAATGTCAAGGTCCACCGGGTCCAGCATGTTTCAAGCCCCAGATCATGAAGGAGCCACCGGTACCCAACTTCTAGTTACCCAGGGGCACGAAGACGTATGACGGCAGTACCAAGCTGGAGGATTGGTTGATAAACTATGCTACGGCTGTGAAAATTTCCACAGGCAACTTGAGATGGGCTGTACGATACGTACCCTAGATGTTGGAAGGACCGGCAAGGGTATGGCTGAACAATTTGCCACCCGGAAGCATTAACTGCTGGATAGATTTCGAGGAGATGTTCATCAGCAATTTTTCAAGTACGTATCTGAGGCCAAATAGGCCACAGACCCTAGCTATGTGCAAGCAAAGGCCGAATGAGACGGACCGGGAGTTCTTAACCCGGTGGTGTATGGTGAGAAACTCATGTGAGGGCGTGATAGAATCGCAGGCCATAGCATGGTTTGCACAAGGATGCAGATATGCAAGCGAACTGTGGCAAAAGTTGCAAAGGAAAATGCCGACCATGTTGGCAGAGATGATCCGGATTGCAGATTCGTATGCTCTAGGTGATCCGACTCAACCTAGGCTAGTGTCGAACGAGTCAAACGATGAGTACTACCAGAGAGATGGAGCCAGGTCATCCCGGAGGATTGACTACAGAGGAAAAAGAAGAGATGATAGACCGGATCATCGATACGGTTCGCAACAAGTTGCGGCTGTGAATCAAGATCAGCCCGGAGCAGGGGGCAGTCAACGTCAGAAAACTGGAGGGCAATGGACTCCGAGGAACGATGGCAAGAAAACTTGGACGCCAGAGCAAAAGAAACAGTGGCAAGAAAAGAAGGACCGTCCGAGGTATACTTATGAATCGATGTTGGATCAGCCGTGTAACTTTCACACGCCAAATCCGAGCAACCTAGCGGGTCATACAACGAGGCAATGTGAGTGGATGTGCAAGATTGAACAAGGTGGTTCGGCGAATGCTCAGGCACCCCAGAATGATCAGCCTCGGCAGGAGTTACCCCGGCAGCAATTGCTCTCCGGAGCAAACACGCAACAGCTAATGTTGCCTCCCCCTCCGCCGAGGTATGATAACAATGAGAGAAGGGATGCGGTGCATCAGGTGGAAAATCAGCATCAGCCGGATCACAGGTACCCCGGAAATGAGGGGAAGAATGAGTACAGAGAGCATCATCAGAGTTACTGCGTATTCACCACTGAGGAAACAGATAGAAAGAGCTTGCAGCGCTGACATATGGAGGTGAATGCAGTAATGCCTGCAGTGAAGAGGTATATGCCTTGGTCTGCCCAAGAAATCATCTGGAGCATAAAGGATCATCCCAAACTTATGCCAAGTCCTGGTTCGTATGTGTTGGTGCTGGATCCAACATTCATTGGGCCTAGCATTAATGTAAGATTCTCAAAGGTACTGATCGACAATGGCAGTAGCATTAACATCATGTATGCGGACACCATGCGCAAGTTGGGTATCTCGGAGAACATGCTACAGGCCACGAGGACAACTTTCCATGGCATCATACCCGACATTTCTTGCGAGCCCATAGGCAAGGTCCGGGTTGACATATTGTTTGGCACGAGAGATAACTGCCGAACCGAAAATTTGGAGTTCGAGGTGGTGAACTTGGAAAGTGTGTACCACACGTTACTCGGAAGGCCAGCACTGAACAAGTTCATGGCAAGTTGTCACATTAGTTATATGAAGATGAAATTGCCCGGGCCAAACGGAGTGATTACCATTGCTGGGGATTTTCGACGTTCCATGGAATGTGCGTCGGCCGGGTCTAACTTAGCCGAGTCACTTGTGATTGCGCAGGAGAAAAGGAAGATCCAAGAGGTGGCGGCATTGGCTTAGTCTGCGCAGAAGTATATGTCGGCGCTGAGTAACCCGCATGGAAGTGTCTCTTTCCAAGCCACGAAAGATACCAAGAAGATTCCCGTTGATGATATGTTCCCAGAGCGCACCGTAACAATTGGTGTCGGGTTAAGTGATAAATAGGAAAGCGAGCTCGCTAGCTTCCTCCGTGAGAATCGGGACATTTTTGCTTGGTCCACACAGGACTTGCAAGGTGTTCCAAGGGAGTTGGCCGAGCACTCTTTGAATGTGAGACCCGGAGCAAAGCCGGTGAAGCAACCTCTCCGCCGCTTCGCCGAAGATAGGAGGAAAGTCATCGGGGATGAGATAGCTCGGTTGCTAGCTGCAGGATTTATCATGGAGGTTCTTTACCCGGATTGGCTGTCTAATCTGGTGCTGGTGGAAAAGAAGAAGGATGATCCGAATATGGCGGTGGTTTGGCGTATGTGTATCGATTACACGAACCTGAACAAGACGTGTCCAAAAGATCCATTTCCACTGCAAATGATAGATCAGGTCATAGACTCAACTGCTGGATGTGAATTGTTGTCATTCATTGATGCATATTCTGGTTTCCACCAGATACCTCTGAATCCGGATGATCAAATAAAGACTGCGTTTATTACCCGGTATGGGGCTTATTGCTATCGCACTATGCCGTTTGGTTTACATAATGCAGGGGCAACGTACCAAAGATGTATGCAAAAATGGTTGCACGACCAAATTGGTCAAAATGTACAAGTGTACATAGATGATGTGGTTATCAAGACCAAGGAAAGCAAAATGCTCCTTGACGATATCAGGCAAACGTTTGCGAACCTAAGAAGGTTCCGGATGAAACTTAACCCGGAAAAATGTACCTTCGGTGTCCCGGCTAGGAAATTGCTCGGTTTTCTTGTTTCCATCTGAGGTATCGAGGTTAATCCAACTAAAATCCGAGCCATCGAACGGATAGAACTGCCGAAGTGTCTTAACGATGTCCAGAAGTTCACAGGTTGCCTGGCATCGCTAAGTCGGTTTGTATGTCGGTTGGGAGAAAAGTCATTGCCTCTCTACCAACTCATGAAAAAGTCGGATAAGTTCGCTTGGACGCCGCAGGCCAATGAAGCCTTTGCCCACCTGAAGAAGATGTTAGCCACTGCACCAGTGTTAGCCTCACCATTATCAAAGGAGCCAATGTTACTCTATATAGCCGCAAACAACCGAGTTGTAAGTGCAGTGATAGTGGTGGAGCACGACGAGGAAGGTAAGTCGGTGCAAAGGCCAGTGTATTACCTGAGCGAGGTGTTATCAGCCTCAAAGAAGAACTATCCACACTATCAAAAGGTGGCGTATGGCGTGTACATGGCCGCTAAGAAGCTGAAGCACTACTTTGAGGAACATCCTATCAGGGTCATATGTGAGGCCCCCATATCCGAGATAATGAGTAACAAGGATGCCAGCAGAAGAATTGCAAAATGGGCAATTGAAATAGCTCCTCATGCGCCACAATATGACAGAAGAGAGGCAATCAAGTCCCAAGTTGTGGCGGACTTTTTTGTGGACTGGGACGAGGTGCAATACGAACCGTTGTTGCCAGATCCAAACTATTGGCGAATGCACTTTGACGGATCAAAAACAAAAACCGGGCTAGGTGCCGGAGTTGTACTTACCTCGCCAAAGAAGGATCAGCTGAAATACGCGTTGCAGATCCATTTCGCGGCATCAAACAATGTCGCTGAGTATGAAGCGCTTGTGCACGGGCTCAAGGTGGCAAAAGAGATTGGGATACGTCGGATCATATGCTTTGGCGACTCGGATTTGGTGGTACAGCAAGTGTCGGTACTATGGGACGCCCTTGATCTAAACATGGCACTGTACAGATTTCATGTGCAGAAGATATCTGGTTACTTTGAGGGATACGAATTTCATCATGTACCTCGGGTGGAAAATGAGGCTGCCGACATCCTATCAAAGCTCAGGTCAACCCGATAAGCAGTTCCACCGGGTGTAGCATTAGAGCACCTTAGGAAACCATCCATCAGACCATCCCTAGAAACCGACTCCATTTATGTCCCGGAGGACACAGAATCCGGAGTTGTGCCCATGGACATTGACACGGGAGGTGGCGCGCGAAACCCGGGGACTGCCTCGGCGAACCCGGGGACTGCTTCGCAAGACCCGGGGACTGCCTCGGCGAACCCGGGGACTGCTCAGCCTGATCCGGTTGAGGTTATGCTGGTGGATATGATGGAAATTGATGAGGATGTGTTCCCTGTGCGAGCGATACCAGCTTGGGCACTACCTATATTTCAATTCCTGAAAGATGGAACGTTACCCACTGAGGAAGTGCTGTCCAGGCAAACACAGAGGAGGGCAAAGGCGTACACGATCATCAATTCTGAACTATACAAAAGGAGTGTGACCAACGTCCTCCAGCGATGTGTTGACCCGGAAGAAGGGCTTGACATCCTCTGAGATATACATCAAGGGGAGTGTGGGCATCATGCCTCGTCCCGAGCCTTGGTGGAAAAAGCTTTCCGGCACGGATTCTACTGGCCAAGTGCCTTAGAGCAAGCAGAAGATCTGGTGAGAAAATGTAATGGTTGTCAGAGGTATGCTACCAAGACACATATGCCAATGTCGGAACTCAAGACCATACCAATTACATGGCCATTTGCCGTATGGTGCTTGGATATGGTTGGTCCGTTCAAACCAGCAAGGGGAAATATGACTCACATTTTGGTCATGGTGGACAAATTTACAAAGTGGATTGAAGTGAAGCCTATAAGAAAATGTGATGGAGCTATGACCATAACGTTTCTCAAGGACATCATCTTGAGGTACGGTTATCCTCACAGTATCATAACCAATAATGGCACAAATTTTGCGGAAGGAGCATTCGCGTGTTTTTGCCGGGATAAGAAGATCTGGCTGGACGTAGCCTCGGTAGCCCACCCCGCATCAAACGGACAAGTGGAAAGATCCAACGGATTAGTATTATTCGGGATAAAACCCCGGCTCATTGAGCCACTGCAAAGATCAGCGGGGTGCTGGATAGAAGAGCTACCAGCGGTACTGTGGATTTTAAGAACAACTCCGAATTGATCAACAGGCTACACGCCGTTTTTTCTGGTATATGGGGCAGAAGCTGTATTACCAGCCGACATAGAGCATGATTCGCCTAGGGTCACCCAATACACAGAAGCCGAAGTGCAAGAAGCCCGGCAAAATGATGTTGATCTGCTGGAAGAAGTGAGAGAACTAGCATTGTCTAGATCCGCCATATATCAGCAAAATCTCTGACGCTATCATAGCCGGAAAGTATGCCCCCCGAGTCTTTCGGGAAGGCGATCTGGTGCTCCGGTTGGTACAACGTACTACTGGCATGCATAAATTATCCCCCCCCCCATGGGAAGGGCCGTTCATCGTGAGCAAAGCATTGCACAATGATTCTTATTATCTTATAGATGCAAAGCCACAGGAAAAAGAACAAGGCGGACAGGTCCGGTGAGGAATCTAAGCGTCCATGGAATATAGCTCTACTTCGTCCCTTCTACACTTAGCAAAGAAGTGTATGTATCCGAGTCTTCTCATGTGTCGGTATGTATGCCGGCAATGAGCTAATCAATGAAATGTTGGCACCTCGAGCAGTAACCCGGGGACTGCCTTAATAATATTTGTTGTCTTTTGTGCGTTAGCCGGAATAAGTTGTTCTACTTAACTCGGATTAGTAATGTGTGAGCACCAAGAACCCAACTCTTCGACCTTGCTGCTGTCCAACAAGAATTGGCTTCATGGAAAGCAAGAGAACAAGTTTGGAATTGCGTAGCACATAAAAAACGACTAAGGAAAAGAACTTAATCGAACCGACGTTTGTTTTTGGGACTAACCTTGTACTTACTTTCAAATTGTTATGATGTTTTATTTTTGAGCTAAGCCTAAAAGTTTCCCAGTATTGTTAAGACAATTTTTGAGGCTTGGATTCGTAAATCGTAAAACCGAATCAAGGTAGACACGAGCCGAGCCAAAAGATTGGACGAACAAGAAAAACAAACTCGGGGACTACGCCCAAGTTAATCCGGCATAGGAACTTAGTAGCAAAATATCACATGTATATGGGATACAATTCCACCCGGCATACCGGGGATCTGACAAATTTTCGAGTTTTTTCGCTCAAGGAGCAGCAGGAGGAGGAAGCTCGGCGTCATCTTCGCCGTCTTCGATATCCGAAGCGTCGTCCTCTTCATCACTGTCCGAGCCATCTTCATTGTTCTCAACCTCTTCATCCCCAGCCGCTTCCAGGAAGCTCAGTCCCTCAACCCATTCATGAATGGGAGCGTATTCGATGAAGCTATGGGCGCAAGCCTGACGCCGAGCTACCCACTCCGGGTCATTGGTCCATTTGGATCCGGTGCGCAGACGCGTCAGGAGGTTGAGATCAATCTTCTCATACCATGTAAGTATGTGGTGAAGAACGGTATCAGCTGCAGCGCGTCCAGCGGACTCCCTCCAGAGGTCGAGCTGGGTCTTGGTTTCCATCAGCTTCTCAACAAGAATTGCGGCGGTCTCCGGAGTATCTTCTCTAGGCCAGAACATGTTGAAGATGCGAACTGCAACATCGAGGATGTCCCTGCCATAATTCTTGATGAGCTCCACGCGAGATGACAAGCTGACCAACAGGTCCTCCATGTCATAGGGAATCTCTTCACCGTCAGGAGCGGTGGGGGGTACCCCTTTCTCGGCGGAAGTCCGCAACTGCTGCGCTCGCAATGGCAGTGCCCTTTGGAAATTTGCCTGAAAACAAGGCAAAGGAAGAAGGTAAAGAAAAGACATATGAAGTAACCCGGAGAAGTATGTCGGATAAGGGAAGGAACTTACGTGATATATGTCTAAGGATCCGGGTCAGCTCCCTGGTACAATCATCACGCCTTTTGCGAAGCTGCGCAAGCTCAGCATTCGCCGACCCAAGCTGGATGTCGGACTCCTTGAGTAGATCCTAGTCCTTGGCGATCTAGAGAGTGAGGCACTCGCGCTCTTCTGTGAAATCCTGGCCAACCTTTTGGAGCTCGGACTGGTGTTGGACTCTCATTTTCTCCATCTCGGCCTTGAACCTAGCGATCTCATCGTCCTTGGGCCGGAGGAGGGCGATCTCATCATCTTTTTTCTTAAGCTCGGCTTGGTGCTGCCCTGCTTGTTCGAGAAAATGCAGCATCATATCAGGCATGAGCACACTATCTTCAAGAGATGCTAAAATAGTGTGTTGACCCGGCAGAGCCGAGGTATGAATGTTTGCCGAGCCAAGGAGAAAAGGAGATGGAAAGCACGGTAAGGTCGGACAAAAACGACTTACCCTTGATCTGCTCCAGGTTCTTCCGCATAATCTTGTTCTCAGCCTCCACCCCAGCTGCGGAAACCGAATGATGAGATTAGTTCGGCAGAGGAAAATATAAAAAAGCGAAGCAGCGCCAAGGGAGAAATTTACCCCTTTTCTCGTATTCCGTAAGAAGTAAAGCTTGCTTTGCGCGTACCATCTTGTGAGTATCCAGGAGACGCTGGAATTCAGCACTCCGGCGATTGGTGGTCACCTGAAAAGAGTGCAAAAACATAAATTAGCTTGGTGCATATTCGAAGTATACGAAATCCGGGCCAAGTGGAACTTAACCCGGCTCTAGGTGTGTGCATATTCGAAGTGTATGAAATCCGGGCCAAATGGAACTTAATCCGGCTCTAGGTGTGTGCATATTCGAAGTGTACGAAATCCGGGCCAAGTGGAACTTAACCCGGCTCTAGGTGTGTGCATATTCGAAGTGTACCAGATTCGGGCCAAGTGGAACTTAACCCGGCTCTAGGTGTGTGCATATTCGAAGTGTACAAGATCCGGGCCAAGTGGAACTTAACCCGGCTCTAGGTGTGTGCATATTCGAAGTGTACAAGATCCGGGCCAAGTGGAACTTAACCCGGCTCTAGGTGTGTGCATATTCGAAGTGTACAAGATCCGGGCCAAGTGGAACTTAACCCGGCTCTAGGTGTGTGCATATTCGAAGTTATCTCGGAGCTACATTGGTTTTCTAAGGAGCATCCGGCCGAGTAACAAGTTACTCCCCCGGAGGCTCGGGGACTAATGGTTATATCATCATTATCTACAGCATGTAAAGGGGAAGCGGCGTACCTCCATCATCCGACCCGCGAGGTTGATTGCCTTAGCGGTTGTGTTCATTTGGGCGGAAAATTCGGCGGGGCCAAACCTCTCCGGGAGATCATCGTCATGGACGAATTCCGCCTTGTTCTAGTTGTTGACGAATTCAATCAACATCGGAGGGTACCGCTCGCCAGTGGGCATATGGGGCGCCACCAAGCCCTTCGCATGCGCCTCCTTCCTCTCAACCAAGGCAAGGGCTGGGCTGGTGTGCAAAACCATTTGTTGTGCATCGGTTGGCTCGGCAGGGGTGTCCTTCGCTGCTGGAGCTTTCTTGGGAAGCATGGATGCGAGGTTATGCTGCCCAGCTTCGACGAATGCTGCCCTAGAAGCGTCAGGAGCTTTCTTGCCCTTTGGTTGCTGGGAAGAGGAAGTGGTTGCAGCGGATTTTCCCTTAGGAGCTGCCGGAATGTTTCCTCGCCGAGATTGAGAAGACTCGGACGAGGCGGAGGAGCTTGGCGCTGGTGCTCTGGGTGTTGGACTTGGTGCCGTTGCTGATGTTCTTGCCGCCGGAGTTGGTGCTGGTGCCGGAGTTGGCGCTGGTGCCGGGGTTGGCGTTGGTGCTGGTTTGGTTGCTGGTATTGGAGCTGGTGCTGGTGCCGAGGTAGTCTCAGTAGCTGCTGGTTGCAGCGAAGCCGAAGTTGTGGATGCCGCCGCCTCGGCTGGGCCGGTCTCCCCCGCTCCGAGGTTACCCCCTCTTGATGAGGTGGAATAGAACCCGGAGCAGCTGCAGAACCCTCTAGAATAGGGCTCAGCGGGCGTGACTCGTCGTCACGAGGAGGAGAAGGGCTAGGTCGGAGCGGCGAAGAGATGCTAGATCCACTCTGAGGGACCTCCACCACAGCCCTGCCGAATCAAATCGTGTCAGAAAAGAGACTACAACAATGCAATGAAGAACAAGTTGCAGAGAGAAAAAGACTTACGCATCCGAGGTTTGGGGCTCCTTGGGTTTCCGAGCCCTTTGTGCTGGGGCCTTGCCTGCTGGCTTGGAGGTAGTCTTATCTCCGGACTTCTTTCGCCTTCTGGCGGGCTGAGAAGGTCCGGAAGAGGAACTTGATGCAGCTCCACGCTTCTTCTTCGGCGCTACCGGAACAGGTTCGCCCGTAGCAAGGGGAGGGTCCTCATGGATATGCCCACCAGGGTGAACTAAAGCCGGAAAAGCATAAGAAAGGGGGACAGCGTCAATAGGTTCCATCACCTCAACATCCGAGTCATCTTCATCATCGGGCCAATCTCTAATAGAAGAGAGTTTACCGGTGGGTCGTTTCGTGGCGTCAGTCATCGGGAGGAACATCTTCTGGTCCGGCTCTTCCTCGTCCGGAGTCTCCCGGTCGGGCGCCCACTTAAGGGTCGGATCGGTGACGTCCTCGAGGGTCTGCTGAAGGAATAGCTGAGGAAAGGAACGAACAACAGAGTCAAAAATGCAACAATGACCGACCTGAAATTAAATCCAGAGTAAGTTTGCGCCACGAAGCCTACCGCGGGAGGAAGCCTATCATGGCAATAATGCTCAATTCCCCACGTCCACTTAGCGGAGAAGTCCTTGTGGGTGGTGAAGAGAGCCTTGACCTGGCGATAGATCTCCGTGTTGCTCAACTCGAAGGATGAGGTCCGGTTGGGGTCGCGGCCAAAGCTCATGTGACACACCTTGTGAGTGCGCTTCTGGAGGGGGGAGATCCGGTTGCGCACGAACGTGATCATAGAGTCCTCATTGCGCAACCCGAGCTTCTTCAGCTCTGCGAACCTCTTGTTGACCTGGTTGGCCAAGGCCGTGGGCTTCTTGGGGACGACATCCCACAATTCCGGGTTAGGTGGACCCGGAGCATAGGGAAGCAGCCAGATCAAGTCTTCGGTGCCCGTATTCCGGACATAGAAGAAAGTCTGGGCCCATCCTTTGCAGGAGTCCAGCCCGGTGACTCGGGGGAAAACAGAAAACCTTCGGGGTGAGATGGACGCAGCTCCGAACTGAGTGAGCTGCTTGTCCTCTGGATCTAGCTCTACGTTCGGAATGACATTACGACGAAGGCCAAAAATTAGATCCATAGCTCCTTCGTGGGCCATAGTCCAGCATAGCCTTCGATCGTAGAAGCGAAAGCGGAAAGAGAAGTAATAGCGTTGGCAGGAAGGTGGTGCGGCTAGAGTTCGTAGGTGTTTAGCCAGTCCCGGAAGAAATCGCTGACCGGCAAACCGAACCCCCGCTGGAAGTGGGACAAGAACACAACGTACTCACCCAGATTGGGTGAGGGGGCTAATTCGGTAGAGGCGAGACGCGCAGCGACGCCGGCGCAAATGCGTCTGGTGTGGAAGAGCCAGTCCAGGTCGTCTTGGCAGACCCAGGACCCGGCCCACGCACCACGGTCCGCCGTCGCGGCGTCCTCCTCCATTTTTTGCTTGGCGATGACGAGCTCCTCCTCCGTCATCTGGTGTGCGCTGCCCTCGCTGGCGCTAGCGGCGGCGGGGGGCAAAGGCCTAGATTGGCAGCGACCCGTGGTGGGGGAGGCGCGTAGCGGTGGCGGTGACGCAGAGGTATGGGGAAAAGGTGCGGCGGCGGCGCTTCTACTTGGAAGCACTGGCGGCGGCGCTTCTACTTGGAAGCACTGGCGGCGGCGCTGTCGTGGGGAAGACGAAGAAGAGGAAGAGCTAGGGGCAGAGGGGCGCGGAAGGGGAAAAAATCCTAAGGGGTGCGCCCCTCCCCTATTTAACCACTCCCACGAGGGGAAAGTGGGATCGCATCCTGCGGATATGCCACACGGTGTGATCGTGTATAGCTCACGTTGGCCAATCATCAGAGAGCCACATAGAAGGCCACAGGGTGGGGTTGATCCCACAACATGATGCATTGATGCGGTAAACGAGTAGGCAGGCGTGACGTGACCTGCGCACAGTGATAACTGACAATTACTGCGGCGATTACTGTAGCTGGCCCTTAAATAAGGCAACCTAATGATTAGCCTCCACGTGGGTTGGCATACGAGAGAAGGAAGGAAGACCCGGATAGAACCGTGGTAACCCAGCCAGCAAGTGAACACTTGGAATGTGCAGAGGGAAAGTAAAACCATGAGGTCCGAGTCGAAGTGGTAACCCGGCCGGCAAGTGAAAACTTGGAACGTGCGAAGAGAACGTAAATCCATATAATCCGAGGTAAGGAGGTAACTCGGAAGTAGCGTCCAAAGCACAAATATAATTGAACCTGATGTGGCCTTAGCAGCCAAGGCAGCTAAGACCGCACCAGCTTCAGGGACTAATGTTGGGGGGATACCCTAGGGTAGGGTCACGCTGGGGTATAAAGGCCGAGTTAGCCGAGGTTCGGCAAGGCCAAAGCGGATACTGGCCGGGTCACCTCAAGGCAGGCCGAATCACGGGGTAACCCGGACCAGGGGGCGTCCGCCTAACTAAGTCTCATCCGACTTAAGCAGTAAGTCAGAAATGCCTATTTAACTTGTATGCAGGAACGGGTGTGGCCGGATCAACTATGATCCGGGTCACATCTAGCTTCTAGGAGAAGGAAGGAATCTCGCTGGTCAAAAGAAGCCTCGATACGCACAGCATGAGCGAAGCGGACAAGAGGAGGACCACCGAGGCATGGCCGACAAGGGTGACGACGCTCATGTCGGCTGACGCAGGCGCCGCAGAGGCTCATGTAGCCTCTGCATGTGTGACGCGGGGGAAAAGCAACCCGGTCGGTTTACTACTTTGGGAGAAGGCATATTCTCAGGAATATGCCTCCACGTATGCCCTAATAGGAGACCTAGCCACCCCTATATAAGGAGGGCTAGGGCCTCTGTAGAAGGGGTTCCGCTATTCTAATTTGGTTGAGGGTTATAGGGGTGAAAAGTGTGTGAGAGTAAGAGAGCTTCTTCTTCCTCCTCTCGCCAATACAGCTCTAGGAGCACTTGTAATCTTGGAAGCGAAGCAAATACAAACTTCTGTGTGAGGAATCACCTCACTATCCCTCCATGGATTCCCCTAGCGTGTATTAGTCCCCACCTTTAGCCTATCCATGGCATCTGCCGTAACACCACCACGACAATTGCAATATTCATCACCACTCACTATATCATTACCTTGTGTCTTACCACACTTTGGTGAAGTGGAAGAAGATGAGAACTCATCATGGCCGGAAGTGGAAGCAATACAATCATCCTCAATAATGTTGGACACATCATATTTATCTTGAAGTTTTGTCCATAACTCATGAGCGCTCCAAAAAGGTATGATTGAAGATCTAACTACATAGCTCTAAGCATTAACAAGTACATTAGAAGCTTGAGCATCAAGATATAAGTTTTTCTCATCCTCACAAGATAGATTTTCGAAATCCATAGGAGGATAAAAACCTATATCTACAATACACTCCAAATTTGGGTCCATGTCCCGAAAATGAATAAGCATACGAGTTTTCCATATATCATAATTTGTGCCATCGAATGTGAAAATTTCATTGTGCACTAATCCCCTAGCCGACATCTTTACTCTCAAGGCGGTGAAGCCTAAAATGAGAGATCGCGCTCTGATACCAATTGAAAGGATACAGATGCCGCCTAGAGGGGGGGTGAATAGGCGGTTTAAAAAGTTTTCCGAGAGAGGCTCAACAAAGGCGGAATTAAACTAGCGTTTACTTTGTTAAGCACAAAAACCTAGAACAAACTAGGGTTCACATATTTGCACCAACAACTTATGCTAAGCAATACAAGCAACTATGTGATAGCTAGATATATACTTCAAGCATGAAGGCTATCACAAAGTAAAGTGCATAAGTAAGAGCTCGGATATAGAGATAACCGAGGCACGCGGAGACGACGATATTTTACCGAGTTCCTCCCAACATGGAGTACGTCTCATTTGGAGAGGGGGTGGTATCAAACCACCAATGCCACAAAAGGCCTCCCTTGTTCTCCTGTGAATCTCACCCCAACGGGATCGATCCACACTTCCACTAACGGTGCACTTGTCGGTGGCAATCCGGAACCTCTCACATGGTTGGGGCACTTCTCCACAACTTAATTGGAGGCTCCCAACAAACAAGCTTGGGGAAAGCCCCACAACTTAATTGGAGGCCCCAAGTAATCCAGAAACCTGCAAAACCACCAAACCGTCTAGGGTTCCAATGAACCCAAGAGTAAAAAGCTTCTCACCTTTCACCCAATCGAATCCTCACCGAGAACTCAAACCGATGCACCAAATGCAATGGCAAAAACACAAGAAGTTCTCAAGTCCCTCACTCCCAAATTCCAACAAAGCTACAAAAGCTTATGGGGGAATAAGAGAGGAAGAACAATGGAGGAAATCCACAAAAGACTCCAAGATCTAGATCCCAATATGTTCCCCTCACTTAGAGGAGAGATTGATTGGTGGGATTCTAGATCTAGATCTCCTCTTTCAAATCCCTCAAGAATATGCAAGAAACATAGGATGGATTGAGAGGGAAGAAAGCTCAAGAGATCAACAATGGTCGCTCAGTTTTAGGGTTCTTGAGGTTGGAAAAACCGCAGAAACCAAGGTAGAAGAAGGGGCCTATATATAGGGCCCCTGGAAATAGAGCCGTTGGGAGCCACTTACCCCGGACAGTCCGGCAAAAACAGGCCGAACACTCCGGCCTAGCCGGACACTCCGGGCGACAACCACGGGACACTCCGGCCTAGCAAAGTTTCCGGCCAGTGTCCGGGTGGTGTCCGAATGGCACACGGAATGTCCGAGCAGGTCGACGAAACCCCAGGGCCGGACAGTCCGGCGAGAATCAGCCGGACATTCCGGCCGAAAACGGCCGGACATTCCGCCCAAGGCAAAACTGACAGAAATAGCAAAACTGAAACGACCGTAGCTTTTGCATCCGGACTCTGATTTTGATAATCTTGGGCTCGTTTCGAAGACAGTAACGAGATATACAAAATCATACAGAGAACCATCATAGTCCAGCAATGGAGGATAGAACCAAATGATGAAAGGTTTAACCTATCTAGAAAAGACAAACCGGTAAAACCTCCAACCTCAAAAACATGATAGAGAATGCATATGAAATCCGTTTTCGATGAACTTGGGATTGTCATGAAGATTAACACAAGCTCAAGAACCTCACATGGATAAGATCCAAATAACAACCAAGAAATATGATACCAAGTATGCAAAGGTTTGAGCTCTCTCCGAAGGATATGATCAAATTACTCACTCGAGAGCCTCTCTTGATAGTACGGCTATCTATCCTATAAACCGGTCTCCCCAACTAACACCATGAGACCGGTAAGAAAGAAACCCTATCAAGAACATACCTTTTCCTTGAGCATATTCCACTTGAGCTTGACGATAGTGATCTTGTCCACCTCAAGATGGAACACCTTTCTTGATTACACTAGCTTGGTGAAGACTTGCAAATTGCTCTCCCATACTCGACTATGGTAGAGCTTCTCTCTTGGGCATATCATCTTCCCATATCCATGATAATCATAGGATGGCAAGCTTCAAGCAAATGATCTCTTCGAGATGGCTCATCTTGAACTTGCACATCATTTCTTCTTTCTTCATTATGTTGGTGTCTTGAAGGCACATAACAGATATCACTCCAACTTTATTCTTCAAGACACACTTGACATAGGTTCAACTCTCACATGACCAATCTTTGGATATCTCCTTGAACACCTTGGTCAATGCTTGATCTTCTTTACTTTCTTCTTCTCCCAACCTTGAAGCCAACATATGGTACAAGCATTGCCTATGGACAAATCCTACAAGTAAAACTCAATGCAAACATAAGTCCATAAAGATTGTCATTAATTACCAAAACCACACATGGGGGCACACATGCACTTTCAATGACACTTCACCTATAAGGGCCTAGGGGAATGCATTGTGTATTTGGCTACTAATCGTAGGGGTTGCCGGAGTGACAGAAACCTGAACCCCCGTTAGGAAACCATTGCACAAAGGACGTAAGGGTCTTAGAGTTTAAAGTTGTGGTTAGGTTTCTACCTTAATTACTTTCTTGTAATTACGGATGTTTGCAAGGGGTATAATCACAAGTATGTATTAGTCTTGGATGGGGCGGTACATTAGCACAGGTTCACCCACACAACACTTAGCAAGCTAAAGAAGATTAATCGACTATATGAAGCGAAGGCACTTGACAGTCTTCCCATGTGTCCTCGAACGTTTGGTCATCTTAAGAAATACAACCATCTTGTCCTTTGCTGCATAAAGGATTGGGCCACTTGCTGCATTTATTTCCACTATCTTTTGTTTACTCGTACTTTGTTTTACTTGCTTTATCGAAAACCCCTAAAAATCCGTTTGCTAAGTATTTGCAGAGAATTCATGATCCATACCACTAGCCAGCACCTTCTGCTCCTCGTTGGGTTCGACACTCTTACTTATCGAAAATACTGCGATACACCCCCTATACTTGTGGGTCATCAGACACCGTGAAGAATTATCCTTGGGTTCATAGCCACTACTCATCAATGAAGCTCACATATCACAAAATGATATTAAGAGAATTGAATTTCTTAATTTTGGCATTATGGGGGGGGAGGGATAGTCCAATGTATTAGGATCGCACTCTCCCTATCTCCATGCCCGCACCTATACCAAATAAGGGTCAAGACATAGGTGAGTATGCAAGGTGATCAAGTCAAGCTCTTAGAATCTATGATATTTAGTTCATTCCTCAAATAACAAAACCTTGCTTCATCAAGTGGCTTCGTGAAAATGTCCGCAAGTTGGTCTTTGGTTGACACATAGGATAGCTCAATATCACCACGAGCAACATGATCTCTGATGAAATGGTGACGAATCTCAATATGCTTTGTCCTTGTATGATCCACACTAGGTTATAGGAAATCTAGATAGCACTTTCATTCTCACATAGAAGAGGCACTTTGTCACAATGGACACTGTATTCCTTCAAAGTTTGCCTCATCCATAGCAATTGAGTACAAGCACTAGCAGCTACCACATACTCGGCTTCAGCGGTGGAGAGAGATATACAATTTTGCTTCTTAGAAGACCAACACACCAAGGACCTCCCAAGGAATTGGAAAGCCCCGGAGGTTGATTTTCTATCATCCTTGTCACTAGCCCAATCCAAATCCGTGTATCCACAAAGAGAGAAAGTTGAGCCCTCTGGATACCAAATACCATAGTTTGGGGTATGAACCAAATATCGAAAGATTCTCTTGACCGCCATCAAATGACTTTCTTTGGGAGCCGCTTGATACCTTGCACACACTCCTACACTCAACAAAATATCAGGTCTAGATGCACAAAGGTAAAGCAAAGAACCAATCATGGACCGGTATACCTTTTGATCCACATCTTTGCCATTTGGGTTTAGTTCAAGATGGGTCTTTGTAGCCATGGGAGTGGGAGCTCCATTAAGATATTTCATGTTGAATCTCTTGAGCATATCTTGAGTATACTTGGCTTGGTTGAAGAATGTCCCTCCTCTTACTTGCTTGATCTCAAAGCCAAGCAATACCCTCAATTCTCCCATCATAGACATCTGGAACCTATTAGTCATAAGTTTGATAATTCATCATTAAAAGCTTTGTTAGATGAGCCAAAGATAATATCATCAACATATATTTGGCATACATAAAGCTCCCCATTGACCTTCTTAGTAAAAGGAGTGGGATCGATTTTCCCAACCTCAAACCTACGGTCTAACAACAACTCTCTAAGGTGCTCATACCACGCGCGTGGGGCTTGTTTGAGTCCATAGAGCACCTTATCAAGTTTATAGACGTGGTTTGGGAACTTTGGATCCTCAAACCCCAGGGGTTGCTTTACATATACCAACTCATGCAATGGACCATTAAGAAATGCACTTTCTACATCCATTTGTTGTAATTTAAAGTTATGATGTGCCGCATAAGCAAGAAGGATACGGATGGATTCAAGGCAAGCCACGGGTGCATATGTCTCTCCGTAGTCAATGCCTTCAATTTGAGAGAACCCTTCTGCAACCAATCTTGCCTTGTTCCTCACAACAATTCCATGCTCATCTTGCTTGTTCTTGAATATCCACTTGGTGCCTATAACATTGAGGCAATCTTTTGGCTTTTCAACTAACTTCCATACTTTATTTCTCTCAAATTTGTTGAGCTCTTTGTGCATTGCATCCAACCAATCCGAATCTTCAAGAGCTTCCCATACTTTCTTTGGTTCCACCATGGAAATGTGTGCTTGATGCTCACCAAAGTTCTTCAGTTGAGATCGAGTGGATATCCCTCTTCTTAGATCTCCTACCACATTCTCAAGAGTGTCGTCTCTTAATTCCAATATTCTATCCATTCTAGCTTGGCGACGAGTTTCGATCTCCTTGTTGTTCCTTGGGGGGACCACTTCATCATTTTGCTCCTCGTCTTGACCATTCACTTGACCTTGATCATTATTGGAATCATTCTCTTCAACAATAGGCAAGGATTGACCTTGGTCTTGATCAGGCTCACAACTGGACAAGTATTCAGCTGTTCTAATGGCAGTTTGTATAGATCTTGCTTGTGTAATGGCCTTAGCACCGCTGGACATCCTAGCAAATGGAGACTCAATCACCTCCTGGCTGGACATTCCATCCTGATCATCTGGTTGAGGGTCCATAGTTTGTCTTTGGCTTGGGTCATTGTCCTCCTCGATAGAAGCTTGTTGATGTTGTGAAGATGAGGGCTCCACTTGAGTAGAGCATAGTTCTTCTCGATTCGCCATAAGGGGTTCCTCAACAGGGCGGATGAATCTCGCACCCATTCTTCCTATGGCATCCTGAGGCATTTCATTATCTACATCACAGACATCAACACGCCGCCCTTGGGGACCATCTTATTCTTCAAAAACCACACTACAAGATTCTATGACAACTCTAGAGAGCTTGTCATAGATTCTATAAGTGTGGGATTCGAGACCATAACCAACAAAAATACCCTCTAATGCTTTGGAATCAAATTTGGACAAACGAATACCCTTAATGCGATAGAAACACTTACAACCGAACACCCGGAAGTATGAAACGTTGGGCTTGTTACCAGTAAAAATTTCATATGGAGTCTTGATCAATTCTTTGCGAAGGTAGAGACGGTTTGATGCATGGCATGCGGTGGAGATTTCTTCAACCCAAAAATTGTATGGAGATTTAAACTCTGCCAACATAGTCCTTACCATATCAATAAGAGTCCGGTTCTTCCTATCAGCTACACCTTGTTGAGGGGTATATGCAGCGGAATATTGATGTTTTATTCCCTCATCACTAAGAAATCCATTCAATGTGTAGTTCTTGAACTCGGTACCATTGTCACTTATTATTGTTAATAATGGGACATTGTGTTGACGCTGAGCCATGTTGATGAAGTTAATGAAGTTTTCTTGGGTCTCACTTTTCAGCTTGAAAAAATATACCCAAGTGTATCTTGAGTAGTCATCAACAATCACCAAACAATATTTCTTCCCACCAAGACTTGCATGAGATGGAGGACCAAAGAGATCCACATGAAGGAGCTCCAAGATTCTCTTGGACTTGATGTAGTTCTTAGGCTTGTGGGGAGAATCATGCATATTTCCTTCAACACATGCCATGCAAACACGATCTTTGGCAAAGCAAACATTTTCTTTTAGTCCAACAATATGACCATCCTTGTGGAGGCTTTGCAAAGTTCTCATGTTGACATGGGCTAGACGGCGATGCAATAGCCAACCCACATCGGCCTTTCCGAATAAGCACATTGGACTTATAGTGGTTTTCCCCGAGAAGTCCACCACATACAAGTCATTTTCGATGTACCCAACGAAAGCGACCCTCAGATACTTGCTCCACATGAGGATCACAATATCATTATCAATAAAGACGGCAAAACCCATCTTTCCAAGAGCACGGACTGAAAGTAAATTTATAGCCAAGGGTCTCAACAAGCATGACGTCCACGAGAGTGATATCGTGTGCAACCACAACTTTACCGAAACCCATTACCTTAGACTTTGACTTGTCGGCATATGTCACGGAAATTTGATCAATATTTGGTCTCAGCTCCTTGACACTAGACGCGCTTCCGGTCATATGACTTGTGCATCCACTATCAAGCACCCATTTTGACCCTCCGGAAGCATAGGTCTACAAAAGATCAAACTAGTTTTTAGGTACCCATTTTTCAATGGGTCCTCTTTTGTTAGCAACAAGGGTCTTGGGAACCCAAATAGACCATGCAATATAACCATCAAATGGGCCAACATATTGTGCATACACATCACCATAATAATCACGCATTAAAACATAGTGAGGGTTAGCACTACCCGTGAAATCATCATGATACATAGTTTTGCCACTTGTGGTTTTACTTCCCACAATGACCTTGTTCTTTTCTTGAGCGGGCTTGGCCTTCTTCTTCTTCTTGTTCTTTTTCTTCTTGGATGTAGAGATAAAGCCAATGCTCCCTTTCTCACCATTTGACCTTTTCTTGCTTAAGAGGTCATCAATAGACTTGTTTCCTTTAGGAAAGGAGGTCTTAGCTAGCTCCCCCTTCAACCGAGCATGTTCTTCAAGTATGTTTGTACAACTAGAAGGAATGAACGTACTAGGTGAGGGATTGTTGGTCAATTGAGTTTGAAGCTTTTCCAGAGACTTTGTGAGCAACAAGAGTTCACTCTCCAAGGCCTTGTGAGCCTTGTCAAGTGTCCTAAGGTCCTCGACAAGTTTTTCATGAACAACACCAAACTCAATCTTGTCCTTTTTAGCATTTTTATATTTAGCAATAGCATGATCACATTCCTTGATGAGTTTATTAATAATGAGATCATTTGCTTCATCAAGACCCTCAAGTTTAGTTTCAAGAGACATTCTAGTTTATTATTCTTCTTCTAGAGCATTATTTAGAGCTTCTACCTCAACCATGTGCTCTCTTCCTAATTTACATCTCTCATCTAGAAGTTCTTGTGTGTGTGCAAGTTGATTTAAGAGGTCCACAACATGTTTCTTGTGTTCCCCTTGCAAGTTGTTCATAAACACATCGAAAACAACTAATTCCTTTTTGACCTCAAGAGATAACTCATCATCAAAATCATCATTGATTAAGGAGGTGGAGTGTGATGATGATAATACCTTTGTTCCTCTTGCCATTAGGCAAGTGATGTTCTTGTTGGAGATATTCTTATTTGGAGAGTCGGAGAGTGAGAACGTAGGGGTAGAGGTAGTGGCAAGAGCCACCACACCACTTGATGTATCCTCTTCTTCATCTTCATCATCATCATCGGAGGAGAATTCTTCATGTGTGATCAAGAAAATTTTACCCTACTTCCTGTTGGTTGAATTCCTTTTGATGAAGGGTTTCTTGTAAGGAGCTTTGGACGTCTTCTTCAACACAAGTTTACCCCCATGATCTTCTCTTTTCTCATAGGGACAAGCGGAAACAAAGTGATAGCGGTCACCACAATTGAAGCAAGTTCTCAACTTGGACCCATTATCTTTTCTCCCATTGGGGTTGCTTCTTCATTGCATTTCCATCTTGGCCTTGGCGGGATCTTTCAAAAGTTTCTTGCATAGAAGGCCATGTATTCACCATGAGAAACCTTGAGATCTTTGGGGTGGCTCATTGAAAGTCCCTCATCACTCCCTTCATCTTCCTCATACTCCACAACCTTGGCCTTCGAGGCAAGATTGATACCACTACTCATTCCAATGGCACGAGCACGGGTGTCTTTGGCATTCTTGGCAGCAACCTTGAAGGCGGCCATCTCTTGCATAACTTCATTGGAGGTCATGATATGGTAGTTGTGCCTTCCTTGGAGACTCTTCAAGTCAGTAGGCTCGAAAGGCATGAGAGCACTCACATACTTCCTCTTGACCCAAGCATCATCAATGTGAGAGGCACCAACATTCCTGAAGGCGGTGGCTATGGATTTGAGTCTTCGATACATGTCTTCATGATCCTCGCCATCCTTCATGAAGAAACTTTCGGCCTCATTGCTTAAGGCATCATATCTATTTCTTCTCATACTCTCATTGCCAACAAACAAGTCAATGAGAGCATCCCAAACGTCCTTGGCGATATTGTAGTGCTCAATTGGGGAAAATTCTTTGGCCCCACTCCAAGTTGGATCATGTGCAAAGCAGTCACATTGAGTTGACTATTGACCACTTCTCTTCTGATCAAGTTGGTTGGATCCTCAATTTTGAGTCCTTCTTCAATAATATTACACAAATCAATGCAAGAGCTGCGCATAGGAGATTTCATTAAGTCTTGCCATTGAGCAAAGTATGTGCAGCTAACTTAGGTGGGTCACCTCTATTATTTATATGAGGGTGAGGGATTGGAGGGTCGGGAGAGTACCATCCGTGAACCGCATGGTGCACTTCCTTCCCATCACCCCTTTTGGTGGAGTCAGTGGAATTATGTTCATCCCCCGCCACTTCATCCAAAGGCTTAGCCGTATCATTTTCCTTTGGGTTAGGTGGTGTTTCCTCTAGAGAGGGAGGAGGTGAGGTTGGCTTATTCCTAACAAGTTGCTCAACAAGTTGGCGCAACTGTAGGATTTTGTTTCCCAAGTTAGAGATCAAGCTTGTTTCCAAATTCTTGAGATCTACCATGGTCACCGAATGGCTAGCCTCACTTTCTCCCTCATCACCTGAGTTGCCCATAATCTCTTAGGCGGTTAAGCCCGAATAAAGAGCCAAGGCTCTGATACCAATTGAAGGATCGTATGGGCACCTAGAGGGGGGGTGAATAGGTGCTACTTCAAATTTTACTCCTTTTCAAGTTAGGGTTTGACACAAAAGGTAAATTCTCTAGATCATGCAACTATGGTGAATTTACCTATATGCCAATCTACCACAAACACTAAGCAAGAACTAGATAAGTAAAGTGAGGTAAAGGATAGAAGGAACCCAAGTGGAGCACGCGGAGACACAAGAATTTGTTTCCCGTAGTTCCTTCCTTTTGAGGGGAAGTACGTCTATGTTTGGAGAGAGGGTGGTTTCAAACCAGCAACACCACGAGAGGCCTCCCTTGTTCTTCGATGAACCTCACCCCAACGGGCTCGATTCACCTCTTCCACTATATGGCAACCTTCGAGGTGGAAGCCGGCACCTTTACAACGAGTTCGGGGTACACATCCACAACTTAATTGGAGGCTCCCAAATACAAGCAAGCTGTCAAACAATCAAAGACAAGCTTGTAAGAACCAAATCAAAAGCTAGGGTTTCCAAGAAAACACTAGAGCATGGGGGCCCTCAAGTGAATGAGGGGGAAATGAAGATCTCTCTTGGTGAAGCTGTAGATCAAGGCCTCCTCCTTCGATTCTCGAAAGATCAATGACTTTGGATGGTTGGATGAGGAGATCTTGTTGATTTGGTGGCTCAAATGGGGGTGGTGTTCTTCAGTGGGACGAGGAACTAGAGGAAGGGGATAAGGTCCTCTATTTATAGCCCTTCACTCCACTGAACCGTTTTCTGAACGTTGGAGAAAAGTCAGACCGGAGACTCCGGCCCGCACACCGGAGACTCCGGTCTACACCAGAGATTCCGGCCTAACTCTGGACCAGCCTCCGGACCAGCAGACAGTTTAACCCAGCCCTTCTATGAGCCAAGTGGACCGGAGACTCCAGTCCATCTACACCGGAGACTCCGTTCCGAGGCAAGGACCGAATACTCCGGACCTTGCTCCGGACCATGCTCCGGACCACCTCACTGGCTGACCCAGGCAGGAAACTGGAGCCCCCTCCAGAGACTCCTGGGGAAACTCCGGACCACACCGGAGACTCCGGTCCAGGCAGACCGGAGACTCCGGTCTGGAATTCCTAGGAATCAAGTAAATATGCAGGGAAAGTTCCGCAGGCCAAGGGTCCTTTTCACTTTGCATTATATCAACATGTAGACAATAGCATACTGTAAAATGCTCTACTTGTTGTTAACGAACACCAAAAGTGATTATGACAGTAAATGTCCTTTCACCTTAGGTTTCATTAATCCCAATTCTCCTGAGAAGGTGTGTCGCCTGAACAAATCCTTGTACGGGTTGAAGTAGGCTACCGGGCATGGTTTTATCGGTTTGCCTCCTAGATTGCATCTCTTGGGTTTCTAAGTGCCAAGACTGACAGCTCATTGTTCGTCTATCGCCATGGCTCTGATATGGCTGATCTCCTACTCTATGTGGATGACATAATTTTGACTGTGTCTTCCTCGACACTACTGCAAAGTTTGATTGCTTCACTCCGTTCTGATTTCACTATGACGGACATGGGTGATTTACATTACTTTCTGGGCATCTCCGTCAAGCGCAGCAAGGACTGTCTCTTTCTCTCGCAGAAGTATGCTATGGACCTCCTTGACCGCACCGGTATGTTATACTGCAAGTCTATCTCCACACTAGTTGATACCTCTTCTAAGCTTGAAGCTCAGTCTAGTGATCCCATGGCTGATCCTACAGAGTATCATAGTATTGCAGGAGGTCTCTAGTACCTCACTTTTACTCGGCCTGATATCTCCTATGCAGTATAGCAGATATGTCTTCATATGCATGATCCATAGGCTAATCACTTGCTCCTTGTGAAGCATGTTCTACGCTATATCCGTGGCACCACCGACTATGGTCTCACTTTGTATCGACACACCTCGAACAAACTGATGGCTTACTCTGACGCTGACTAGGAAGGTTGTCCAGACACTTGACAGTCTACTTCTGGCTATTGTGTGTTCCTCGGCGCAAGTCTAGTGTCTTGGTCGGCCAAGCGACAACACACTGTTTCACGCTCGAGTGCGGAGGCTGAGTATCGGGCAGTAGCAAATGTGGTGGCTGAACTATGTTGGCTACGACAACTACTTAAGGAGCTTCATCGACCGGTTCCTGATGCTTCCGTCGTCTTCTATAACAACGTGAGTTCAGTTTACATGACACAGAATCCAGTGCATCATCAGCGCACCAAACATGTGGAGATTGATCTACACTTTGTCAGAAATCGCGTGACAATTGGCGAGGTTAGGGTTCTACACGTTCCTAGTTCATCTCAGTTCGCGGACATCTTCACCAAAAGATTACCGTCGCCTCTCTTCTTAGATTTTCGGGATAGTCTTAATATTCATCGGACGCCCATTTTCGACTAAGGGAGGGTGTTATAATATGTGACTGTATCGTGTTTGTATAGGTATACGGTCATATTGTGTATTCCTTTTGTATGTGTCCGTGTTATATGAGATTAGGACTCCCTTGTAATCCTCCTATATAATGAGCAATACAAGGCACCACAACGTGTGGTTTTTCCTATCTTACACTCAAGCCAGTGTGCATGCATTCACTTACCACACTATTTGGCTATAGAAATATTTGTCACCATGGTGAATTGCGAGGACCTTTTATAGGACATTGCTTTGTCATTTAGCCAAAGTAGAGACCATCTTTCTTCTACTCAAGAGGAGGACCAGATCCCGACTTGGATACTATTGTGACCGTAACTCAGCATTGACAATGAACAGATAAATTTCCAAATGACCAAAAGTATAAACCCGGTGCACATCAACAAATATTAAAATCACCAAAAGAATCAAATATGTGCTAGTCTGACTGTCCTCACTTCCCCATCAACAAAAAATGTATATTGCTAGGCACAACGAATCAAGATATTTGATGCAGAACCTAAGGCACTATACATCAGCATGGGAACTCTAAAAAAATACAACACCCGAGACCTTCTCATGCTTTGTAGGGCATAGATGAGTCGATAGTTGAAAGTAAACTGAAGAGCTCTATTTATTGACAAGCACTCTAGAAATAATATATTCTCCATCAAATATCAGGGTATGATCATCCATAATTAGTGCCTCATAGTCGAAATACAATGATGGTACACACAAAAATCTACATGTATAGTCTTGCATCCAGTGGCAGCTTCCCCATTCCTTATGTCCAGTAAAGAAAGTAAAAAAATGTACAACTTCTCCAGAGCCTTGATTCCTAGTTAGGAAATTCTTAACCAACCTTAGAGAAAACTAGAAATACATGTGACATGAGTATACCCTACAGGTACTCAAGTTTGGTATATAAGGCCTGGATACAGCGGATGCCTACGGCGTTGCCAAGGCCCAAATGAAAAACTCGAGTGGCCTACGGACTCTTGATTGCTTACGAGACAAGAAAAAGCTAAGGATAGAAAGTTTAAAGGAAAACCCTAACTTGTAACCGACTCGACCTGCTATCCGAGACCTAGCTTATCTATATAAAGGCTAGGAGGGGGCGGCGAGGAGGACACACGCAACCCTAGTTTCCACAACCCTCGCCAGATTGCATCTGCGCACCATTGTAATCGCCAGATTGCATCTGCGCATCTCCTCCCTTCATTCACCATCCAGCTCCTCCACGGGCAGATGTCCTCGATCCACTCCACCGGCCCCTCCTCCCCTCCACCGCCTCCCGTGCGCGATGCCCTAGAAGGAGGCGGAGCAGTAGAAAGAAGGGATTTGAAAACCTAGCAGATGGCGCTTGGAGCGAGGGCGTGGTGCTCGGCGACGGCCGACGGGACAGCGGTGCGCGCGATGGTGTGACGCTCGGTGACAGAGAACGACACGCGACTACGGAGGTATGCTCCGAAAATTTCTCCTGATTTGATTTTCCTTTTTGATTTTCGAATGGTAGGTTCGTGTCGAGCTCTCTCATTCTGGAGTGATTTTTATGTTTAGTTTTGTTAGAGGAATATGGCGTCACTGAATTTAAACTGAAATCCAAAGAAAAATATGTGAAATCCTTACAAGTCGCTGCTTGTGACCCTCCGGCCACCGATACTTGCATTGTTGTTGTTGTTGTTGTCCTCTTTCTCGGAGAAAATTTACTTCACCAAGTTCACCCGAAGGAGCTTCATCATAGGAATCAGTGGCAACCTTTTTTAGAACGATGGAGTCAGTGAAAAGATCACCCTTCCATAGCCCTACATAAGCAAACCTTCAGTATGTATAGCCTCCCGCACTGGTGCTACACGCTCAGCACCCGAGGCAAAAAGTTCAGTGTCTTCAGTTCTGTAGGCACAATAGTCAACCCCATATCCAACCTCGTTTGTCCCTTCAGAAATTGATCTATCTATGTTCATGGGCAGGAGCACTGAGTACATTTCTAAACCTGGGTTATGCTTGGCCTATTCTTCAGGGTGCCGAATTCTTTCTATTCAGCGATATATCTTGTAATTTGAAACTGAAATTCACCAACTCCCAATAGAGTCTGAACATGGTTTACATTGTTGCTCTGCACCTAAGATTGAATTATGGCATTTGCACTATTAGCAGTGTGAAAGTTAACTGAACGAAGAGTACACCAAACTTCAAGAAACATATGAAATGTTCCGTGAAGAAAAAGATGCACACTTGCAGATCTTCAAAGATATCTCAAATAAGAGCTAGCTATCATTTTCACAAATATCCGGTGCTTCACTAGATATCTGTAGGATTATGGGGCTTTCTATTAGCAGTGTGATCGTTGTTTCCTATTGGTCTTCTCAGCTATATACGAACTGTGGTTCTTGTCCTTTATAAGTACATTTGATCTTGGTGTAATAGACTGTAGATGTCAATTTTAGTCAAAAGTTATTTACCTTTTTATAATTAACTAGCACAAATGCCCGTGCGTTGCTACGGATTGATTTAGTTTGGATGTTTAAGCTGGAGCCGTCCTACTGAACTGAAACCTGAACTGAACCTAAATTGATAGACAAAATCGTCCAAATAGAGCAATGCAGGAGGCCAGAGTAGAAATACTGGAGCCGTAGTTATTTGGTCGTTACACCAATGGCATCAGGAATCTTGACAGATCTTTGACACTATTTATATTAGCTCTTAAAGCCTCCCTGTCAACATTCACTACAATACCCAAAACTGAACAAATATCCCCAAGGCAAGAATTTTTTCATGGAATCTGGCACTATTTTACATACTCTGGTAATGGATTCAGAAATCTAAGGCCCAACCATAGTGTTTTCTTCGGTTTCCCCTTCGAAGCTGGACTCTAGACAACTGTATGCTGCAGCACAAACATGGACCAGTACTTCGGTTCTTAATTAATCCTCCTGAAGACAGAGAGGAACATGTCGAGATGGCCGCCTATAGGCCCCTGCGAACCCTGCAGTCAGACATCCACATCCAGTACTTGATAGAAAGACAGATGAAACTTTACAATTCATTGATGTATAGATCTTCAAGATGGCATTAGCAAGCTGAAACACTGCTTTCCCTGACATACGATCTTAATGTATTATGCAGTGTAATTGTATATAAGAGCCTGACCATGATCGGCGTCAGGCAAACATATCTTCAGTATTCCCCTGAATCTGAATCCTATTAATTGCAAACCATATCCTGAATGAAGTACTGAGGCAGGACAGGGATAGAGAGATTAACAACTTTCTAGTACAGTATCTAACAGAAGGAGAACTCAACCTTGTCCCTTGTCTTGCTATATGACCCATTTGCAGTTTTTCGCTGAGGTTAAGGACCTGTAGGCTTTCTCAATTCCTCGCTGCTGGTCAGGCCAGTACTCGACGCTAGTGGTCAAAACCATCACAGCAAAGGCCGGAGCGGTCAACGCAGAAGCTGGCCATGAAACGCCCGGTCTTTGGCGAGCCCTAGCTTGCCTAGCGTTACCGTGTTGTCGCCCCCCAACCTATGGTGCTCAGTCCCGCAGCTGCACAAAGTGGATCTTCGTGAATGAAACCATCAAGTTGTAGCACAAAGTTTCTTTGTTGTTGAATTAAAAGAAGGCCTCTAGCTACAATACCATGGAGTTAATATAAATGAATCAGAAACTCCCAATGTATGCCAATGTTTCCATTTATTCGAACTCAATCAAGCATTGCTTCCATAATAGTATTAATCCACCGATATGTCTATGAAATTACCAACTACAAGTCCCCAAGATTTTAGAAGACTTGACCAAAGAAACCATTGCAATCAAGTTTTTGCAATATCGTAGATATTGTTGTCTTGCTCAACCAAACTATTAAACGAACAAAAATGTAATTACCTACCCGAAGATTAAGTAAAAAAGACACAGTCGAGTGTTCGTCCTCCAAGCCGAGTGCCACCGCAGGCTGAAGCATGCGTCCTCCACGCAAGCCCTATCCCAGGTTGACATGTTTGCCCTGCCTGTTTCGCCTTCTACCGAGTTTCAGAAAACTACACGAGGTAGTTTCTCACTCGCAAGTGGTAAAACTATGCATCTCCTCAGGACATAGTACAACATCGATCTTCTTTGTTTCTGAACCCATTCAGTTAGGCCTTCTTCCTGCGATCGAGCAAAATATACATGAAAATGCAAAGGGCTAGAAAAAGGCAAAAAGGAAAACTGACAAATATTTGTAAGAACAAAAAACTTATAAAGAACACCCATATGCATCGCTATGGAATAACGAACTATTATTTTTCACGAGCATGTGTGTCAAACAGTCGTGAATTTCCAGTCAGATTGACTTGCAGGCTTATTATTTTTCACGAGCATGTGTGTCAAACTAAACGTAAATTTCCAATCAGTCTGACTTGCGGGCTGAAGGGCAGCAATTAGTTTGAACCATTCTTTTCTCATGTTTTTTCTTGAAGGATTGTTCCTAGAAACCAACCAATGCTTAACCCGGGAGAAGCAAAGGGGCATTCCAGAAACAAAATCTAAAGCTAATACAAACAGAGCAAGACCGCTAATCCTCTATAAATCAGATGCTTAACTTGTAACCTGTATACAGAATTGATGTCCTCATGTCCACATTTATAAGTGGTGCTCTATCTGGCTCTCTCAATCTAGCTCGCGTTAGATCAGATAAAAGGGAAAATTACCTCTGTCCTATGGAGATGGAGCCGAGTGACAAGCTGCAGGTCGGCGCCAGTGGCTCACCCGACGATGCAGGCAGCCGCCGGTTCCATCGTGCATGGAAGCAACGGCCTCTCCTCCATCGTCCAAAATAAAAACTGGTTGACAGAAGCATTCCTTTTTTATTATTATATAGGTATAGAAATGTGTGTTATTATCTATCTATACTATAATATTCCTTGAGATAGGTTCGTCCGCACTCGGGCATCCAGAGCGTTGCCATAGCTAAATATCTGTAGAAATCAAATTTGGCATCGGAGAAAAATATATCTACAACTGCACAGCGTTGTTGTCGCCAAGTTTCTGTAGCGCGGACCCCATCACCGAATAAAACTAGGAAAAAAAGGTCTTCTCTCTCGCAACCTCCAGGGCCTTCGTGCGACGCCATGGAAAAAAAATCCCCTTTCCGTCCCGTCCAAATTCCCTCCGTCGATCTGGCCCTCTTGTCTGCCCTTTTCTTTGGCTCCTAGATCCGACGATGATGGATCCTAGCAAAGGGTTTGCAGCTGTGGGCGAGCGGCGACTCAGAGACGAGCGGCGGCGGCGAGCGCGAAGAAGAGCGGCGGCAGAGCACGACTCGAGCAGCGGCGACGAGCGGCGGAGCACGACTCGAGCAGCGGCGTGGAGACGAGGTGGGATGCGCGGCTCGAGCGGCGGCACGGAGACGAGCGGCCGCATGGCCCAGTCGCAGCCGCCGATGCACTCACAACGACCCCGCTTGGCCAGGCGAGGTGAAGGCGTACGCACGTCCAGGAGGAGCCGGCCATACGCAAGACTAGGCCGGAGCCAATCGCTCGTCGCCCGCATGTCCAGTGCGGTGCAAATAGCACAGATGCAAGTAATACAGGTTTGCTAAATGATCTATTCCCGTAGCTTCTTTGTGTGCTATTTTTCTCAGTGATGAATACATGCTTCTCTATGTGCTATTGTGTATCATTCGCATATAATTTTGTTGAATCACATCCGTTCTGCAATTACTGGTTTAATTCATGTTACATGACTAACAAACTGAGACAGTACACAATTTATTAAGAAGGAGAAGGAAGCAGAAAATAAGATTTAGGGAAATAATCTAGTATTACAAAGGTGGAAATCGAAAGCATAAAAGAAGAAATTAAAGCCATAAGTTTAGAACCGGATGACAAACACACAAATACTAAGCTTCATTGCCTCCATATTTCTGCCAAATATGCTCTACTAAGTCAGCCTTGAGCCTGCGGTGAGTAGGTCGATCACGAATTTCAGCGTTTGCCTCGAGTACCATATCAAATCCATGCATTGGCCCTTCCTCAAGTCCTTCGAGTGCTACGGAATAACTTCCTGGTTCATAGGCCAAATCATAACAAACCTCATAGGAGTCTCTCTCATCTTCCACGATCATGTTGTGCAATATGATGCAAGTATACATAATCTCGGCAAGTGTCTTCTTGCTCCACATACGTCCTGGCTCTCGTACGATGGCAAAACGAGATTGCAAAACACCAAAAGCACGCTCTACATCTTTCCTCGCTCCTTCTTGATGTTGTGCAAATAACTTGTGCTTTGGCGTTTGAGGTAAGAGGATTGTTTTCACAAATGCTGCCCACTCTGGATAAATACCATCTGCTAAGTAATATCCCAGCTTGTACTCATTACCATTGACCCCAAACTGAACATCTGGAGCCCTTCCTTGTACAACTTCCATAAACAAAGTGGACTGGTACAACCTGTTGAGATCATTATTTGATCCAGCACTTCCAAAAAATGCATGCCATATCCATAGGTCGTGAGACGCAACAGCTTCAAGCATGATAGTGGCTGCCCCTTGATCACCGCGGGTGTATGCCCCCAGCCACTCAATTGGACAATTTTTCTATTGCCAATGCATGCAATCGAGGCTTCCTAACATTCCAGGAAAGCCGCGTGCCTCCCCTATTTGAAGTAGTCGATTTATGTCTTCAGTTTTGGGTCTTCGTAGGTACTCTAGACCAAAATTCTGTATCACACCTTCGCAGAATTTGGTCAAGCACTCAAGGATTGTGCTTTCAGCGATTCACAGATTTTCATCAAGTGCATCAGCTAGCGTGCCATATGCCAACATACGCATAGCAGCGGTGCATTTGTGCAAAGGATGAAAGCCAACCTTGCCAAATGCATCGCTCCTTTGACAGAAATATGGAAACCAATCACTAAGGGTTTGCACAATGCGATGAAATAGATGGCGATGCATGCGAAATCTTCGACGAAACTATTTACCATTGTATAGAGGATTCTCCGAGAAGTAGTCAGCTATCAATTTCTTTTTAGCAGCTTCGCGGTCTCTATCGATGTGCTTGCGAGGCTTCTTCCTATGTTGGTTAGGCATAGGTATTTGTTACCCTTCAATCTGAGCTCGAATTTGTTCCTCCAACTGAGCTTCAACTGGATCATTGACAAAGTCCCAAAAGAAATCATTGATGGCGGAAAAACTAATTGAACCATCAGGTTCGTTTGGCTGAGAGTTCGAGTCTGTGGACATGTTTTTGAGTGGCAAATGTGAGAGTCTATTGTATGACAGAGTAGAGAATGGTGGAATGGACCTTGGGCCTCTACTTATAGAGTAGCTCCAACGGCTAGTTCCCAACGGCTAGTTTCTAGTTCAGATTTTTATCCACCATGCATTAGTTATATTTTCTGTCCAGTTCTGAAGTTAAATATTGTACAAGTCTAGCACTTAATATAGGAATTGGGTACATGTTAAATTAAGAAATGGGGTACACGTCTAGCACTTAATATAGGAATGGGGTACACGTCTAGAACCTAGGACATACATTTTTAATGTAGACATACTTCTAATTAGACAACAATGAAGAAAAATACACAATAAGTTGGAAAGTATATCCCAACCAGTACATACATTTGCATCTAGTAAGTACTACAAATTAGTTTAGCCCAAGTTCCTTTGCTAAGTACTCCACCACTTGTTCATGCCTCATCTTTTGATTGTCATTGTAATCTGAAATATCCTTATCAATAAGATTAAGGTATTTGTCAAGCTTTTTAGCCTTAGTCTTCTCCTTCTCGGTTTCAGCTTGTAGTAGTGCAGCTGCTGCCATTTTTTCAGCTGCAACTGATTTCCTTAGTAGAAGCTCACTAAACTGCTGGACATTTTCATTTGTTAAGATTCCTGCACCACACTTTGCACTGGCTTTATTTTTTCTCTTTTGTTGTGCCTTGGCAACCTTTTGACCTTGTGAGGGTCTTGCACTTTCTTCTTCTCCCTCGTTTTCTTTATTTGAGGAACTATATGCTCCTGATTCATTGAGTTTATTTCTCTTGTTCATTTTCTCAAAAGAAAGATCGCTTCTCCATACTTGTTGTTTCCTCACCATTTCCCACCAGTGCTCGAATGGAAACGGTCTTTTTGTTTTGGTATCTGCCATATACTTCAGACGAACTTTCTTCATCAATTGTTCTTCAGATTGTCCACTAGCATATACGCTTTTCAATTCATTGTACACAGCATTGAACTTTTTAACCTTCGGTGCAATCTTGTTCCAATGGTTTTTGCATTGGATAATTTTTTTTCAGCTCTGGAGGTGCATTGTTGTTGTATTCTTGGACTATTTGATTCCAAAAGCGATCTGACTTCTTTGAGTTCCCATCTATTGGATCGTTGGAGTTATTCAACCAAGCACTCACTAGCCATTCATCCTCTTTCTCACTCCGGTTCTTAGCTTTTCCTCTCCCTGCATTTTCATCTCGACTGCTCTCACTTCCTTCATCATTGTGATTAGGGGCTTCTACTGCATGTGGGGCAGATAATGGAGTACCTGAACCAGCAACTGGACTATTCTCGCCATCTCGCGAACCACTGCCTCCACCATGTCCGAGATGTGCCATGGATGCAATCGGAGACGCAGGGTTGTTGCTTGCATACCCACCATAATCGCCAGGTGAGTATTGTCCGAAATTGCCTTGATAATGAATACCTTGGTAGCTTGAGGGTGCTGGCATAGACTGGTGGCTTCTTGGCTGATGCAAAAATGGATTGACATGGTAGGGATTGTATTGTTGCAGATTGGGAGCAAACTGGAAGGAAGGATGGTTCATGTAAAAATGTGATGGATCCATATTTGGTGGCTGGCTACCTATGTTTTGTGGATCATGGGATGGGATTGTATTTTGTGGATCATGGGATGGGATCGATGAGTTCAACATATGTGTATAACTCATGGAAGATGACTGGTCCATGTTTAGACATAATTGTGTTTCTTGCTGGTGGTGTATTTGCTTGTCCATGGTTGAATATATAGGACCTGTGAACAAACGGTCATCTAGTGCTGTATTGATTGGGTGTGTTCCAACGGTTGAAAATTGAAACTTCCAGCCGTTGCTCCAACAGGAGAGATATTATATTATATTGTGAGGAGGGGATTTGGCATCGGAGCAACTAGTTGCTCCGGTTCCCTCTTTTGGCTATTTGGGAACTATGCCCACATTGTGGGGAACTAGTTCCAAAAGCTAGAAAGACAAAATAGAACTAGTTTTGGCACAACGTTGTGGGTGCCCTATATTTTCGTTCCAATTTTTACTGGACACGTTTGTCCCTGGCTATCTAAGGATATTATAAGCATGCCACCGCCAAGTCAACCCCCTCCGCCCTTCCTCCCCCTTGACCACACCGTCGCCTAGCTCGCCTCCTTCCCTGCCGCCGCCAAGCACCGCCTCTGCCGCCCAGCTCGCCTTCGTCCCTGACGCTACCAAGCACGCCAGTGGCTACGCCTTCTCTTCAGCCCCGCCTATGTCCCCCAGCTCGCCCGCCTGCCAAGACAACCTGCGGAACTCTACCCCATCCTTGCCACTCCCGCATCCTCACCGGAGGATGGCCGCCTCTCGGCATGGGTACGGAAGAAGGCGGAGAACGGTAGCGGCAATGGAAGGTTGTAACGAACTGCCTTGGTGCAGGTACATCCGCCCTCCTCCCCTTTCTACCTCTTCTCTCCCCCTTTCATTCTCCATGGGAGTTTTTCCTGCTAGATCTTGGTCTGAATCGGCCGTCTCCCTTGATAAGCAGCTCGTGCAGCCACCTGCAACATCTTTTGTGCAACACACTCTTTAGAGAAAAGCTAAGCGCTCACCTATTCCTGCTAAATCTAGAAGAATTTTGCATAGCTCCCTATTTGCTTCTTGTGGCGACCAACTATTTTTGGACGGAACTGTTTCAGAGATGCTCGAGAGCGGCAGGGAGATTGTACCCCTTGAGTCCACCGACGACGCCTGTCCGACCGATGCCGTTCCGTCTGACCGCGAGCTCCGCCATCCCCGACCTCAAGACCCGTCGTCCCTGACCGGGCTTCGCTGCCGAACCAGTGCTGGCCTCCTCCCTGTATAGGGTACGGACCTCCCGACCTCAAGCACTTCCGCCGCCTTCCCGTCCTGTCCAAGTTAGTTCCGGCGTTGTGGTGCGTCTTGCAATTCAGCCTGTTTATTGAGTGCACTATTTTAGACGATCTACCATTGGGAAGATGACAGCTTCAGTAATCCATTGCACATTTAGTAGGTTACTTGAATTTTTGGAAAGCTTTGGACAATTCATCTCCATTGTCAGAAGAAAAGTGAAATTTACATGTACTTTCTTCATTTTGTATGCTTAAAAAGCATACATGTCCTTGTTGATCCGGACCTTGCTTGAAGCATCATTTGGGATCTTGTCAAACATATACTTAGCTGTTCTGTAAGGAGTGGGGTTCCTGCTTCATTTTATATGCTTAAAAAGCATTGGTGTTGCGCACTGTAGAAGATGCCCTTGAATTCTATCTTCGTATGGATGCTTGTCTGCAGAAACAAGTATCATAAAGGAAGAGGTGCCAAGACGCGACAATTCTGAATTTTCAAGGCCCTTAGTGTATGTGCTTATTATTCCGATTTGTTGGAGATAATCATGTACTCCCTCCGACCCATATTAGTTGACTTGAATTTGTTTAGATATGGATGTATCTAATACTACTAAAATGTGTCTAGATACATCCATATCTAAATAAATCTGGATCAACTAATATGGGTCGGAGGGAGTAACGTAAAGTACCACAAACTCCTACCATGTGCCTATTGTTTTGATTTTGAACATGATTCAATCGTTTCTGTGTTTATGGTAGTAATTGGATATTAGAGACTCCATGTTATGTGACAAACCTACAAAATAAGTCAGGATCACCGCCATCCCGTCAGCTGCAAGATGAGAAAAATCGGGAGCTTATCTCTGATGGAACATATTTATCTGTTGGTGTCTGTATTTGGAAAACTAGAAATCATAATACTCCCTCCGTCTAAAAATAAGTGACTTCGATTTGTCTAAATTCACGATGTGTATAGATACATGTAAATCTAGACAAATAGAAGTCACTTATTTCTGGATGGAGGGAGTAGTTTTATTCCATAGGACAACTATAAGAAAATAGATAATATGAAGGCAGCTAGAGCAATCTACGTGCTTTATCAAGAGAAAGTTACAGAGGACGGTGTCAGTATCATCACACGAGATTAATTGATCGATGCAAAATGATGACATATCGTATTGCACAATAAACACATCACATGGTTCAAGAATAATTCTTATATAACCGTATAGGCATATGACTACATGGAGAGCATCTACTAATAACCCCATTTTCATTTCCGCTCTCTTCTTTCGACTACTTTCTTTAGTTAAGAATTAAGTTTATTTTCAATTTCAACTGCTAAAAGTGGTGAACCTAAGATGTTTTGAATGGTATAAACTATCATTAACTTTTTTAGTTCGTAAACACATGTTGATTTATCTCAGTCGTCCGACCTAGCAGTGGCGACTATGTTTCCTATAATAAAGATAGATGTGAGATGTGCATTGTGTTGATTCCGCTAATGAAGATTGGCCACTATGTATGTCGGTTAAATTTATTATCCACATATCTAGATTTAAATTTATTTGGCCGTAGCAACGCATGGGCATTCAGCTAGTCTTGGTAAAAAAAGTGTGTTGTTGCCTGACTGTTGTGTGCTCAAGTAAAGCAAAAGGTCCGTATTTATGCTGAAAAGGAAGCACTGAGATCTGTGAGATTAAAACGGGGTAGGAAGGAATGCACTTAATAGATGTGAAGTATATATGCATATTTATTCTTGCTCTTATACAGTATATATATACGCTATGCACTTATGTAAACATCTCTATTACTCCTATTTCAAATCAAAGAGTAGTTAATGTTACTGTGTCTGTTACACCCGGTCCATTCGCATCCCTTAGGAAACGCATGATATCCTACACTGGAGGCAGGTCGTCGGATCTTACGTAAGGTGCTATTTAAGAAGCATCAACATCCCTGAAGGTTCTTTTGTTGTGCTTATTGTTAATGCCTATTCAGACATTCTTGAACTGCCTTATGGAGTACATCTCTTTTCTCCAGTCTTTGTACCTTTTAATTATCATTGTAGGTTGTATTACCTTTCCCTCCTATTGACAATGCATGATTTGGATCCTATATGGCTGCTGAATTCTTCATCGTTCCACAGGTATTCTCTCGGAGGCAAAGGCGTGTCCAGGGAAGGCGCCGGCGACCTCGCGGAGCACGACACCGAGGGAACGCGGCCGGCACCGCGGAGAGCACGTAAGACGGCAGCGAAGCGGTGGCCGAGTGCGTGTCGAAGAAGAGCCCGAAGCTCGACGGTTGCAGCGGCGGCTGTGCTCGACGATGGAGGCGTCGTCGGGCCAAGCTCGATAAGGTCGCCCAAGAGGCCGGTCGGGGCAGTAGAAGGTGAAGCAGGCCAGCCGTAGAGAGCCCTCGAACCGCGAGTTCGGAAGTGGCGGACTCCCTCTCGCCAAGGAGCTGGCGGTGGCGACGCGCGGTCGTCCTGGACTCAAAGAAGCTTATTTGATTTGGACCAATATTCTACGGGGCTCTACCTGGCCTCACCTTTGTAATCTTGATTAATTAATATAATAGAAAAGTGTATGAGACGGAAGACCACGTGTTTTCTTTTAAATATGAAAATATGTAGCGCCGGTGCACCGGTCAGCTAGAGTGCGCGCCGGGGCTAATACGTAGCGCTGGCGCACAAGGCAGCTAGTGCGCGCGCCGGGGCTAGGTAGTACCGCCGGCACCTGGGGATGTGCGCTCGGCGCTAAACCGAGATACCCGGGCACATGGGCTGCGCGCTGGGGCTAAGATGATACCACCGGTGCGAGCATTGCCGGCGCTTGCCCATGCGCTGGCGGTAGTCTATTTTGGCAGGTCGGCGGTAAAGCTTTTTCTAATAGTGTCAAATTGTTGAAAATGGTTTCAGATGTAATATCAAAGTTTTATAAAGGGGTTTATGCAATTTTTTGTTAATTAAAGTAATTAATAAAATTCTGAATAAAATAAATAAAATAGTTTTATTAAATGAGAGATGCATTAATTTTGGTGGAAAATAAATGCATGTGAGTCGAATTTTGAGTGGAGGTAAAATTATGTGAGTGGAGCCTCCACCCACATGAATGAAGGGAGAGGTGGGGGCACCACCTTGGCCGCCAGACATGAAAGGGGTTGCCCCCTCCTCCTATAAAAGGCCACCCCCTCCTCCTCCGTTCTCACACCTCCTTATGAAGGATCTCTCTCTCCCTTTAGAATATTTTTCATGGCTTCGGATTAGTAAAGTACATGTTCTTGGTGGCTTTCTATGAAAGGATTTGCTGCTTTCACTACTTTCCTGGAGCGAGGACTCAGAGGTGGTCGGGGTACTGGACGTGTGTACTATCACGGATGCAATGCTGCTTTGCGGTGATTGACTTCATCATGATCTTGATATCGGCAAGCGAACGACTACATCATCCACGAGATTAAATCTCGTAACGCTTTGTCGATCTTCGGGGGTAAGTTCTCTATGCATGTATATCCACCCATTGATTGTATCTAGATAGATAGATCTTGGTGCTTAGTTGTTCATATCGTAGGACTTTTTTTATTTTCTATGCTACGAACCCAACATCTTGTGTGAGCAAAGTGGGAACATCGTAGCGATGACTCTGAGTGATCATGGTATATCATTAATTAAAATTTAGTGCACATAACATCAAATATGCATGAATTTAAGGAAAATAACAATCAGTTCATATTACATAAAACAAAACCTATTGTAGAACCAATTAGAAAATATTAGTCATGGTGAAAGGGCATTTTCCTTATTAATAATGTTTTGGTGTTTGTTGTCAACACATCTGAGTTTTTGTCGTGTGCTAAGTATCTTCCAGGTCTTAACATTAAAAAGGACAAGATGGTGTTCAAACTCTCGAGAAAAGACCGAAAAAGGATCAAGAGAGTTTGCCTGCAATGGAGGAAGTCTGAGTAGAAGATTCCTTGAGTCCGGAGTCTCCGAGGTGCAGGACCAGAGAGTCCGGGTGTGGGGCCAGAGACTCCGGTCTGGTTTTGATGGCTCAAAATGTAGAGCTCGTTGGGAACCCCAAGAGGAAGGTATGATGAACACAACAGCAAGTTTTCCCTCAGTATGAAACCAAAGTTATCGAACCAGTAGGAGCAAGGAAACAACTCCAAGGTTGTTGCTACCAACTTGGAATCCTGCACAACACAACCACAGAACTTTGCCCCAACTTACAATGAGGTTGTCAATCTCACTGATTTTGCTAAAAACAAAGGATTAAACGTATAGTGTGGAAGATAGTAATTGCTTACAGAAAGTAAATAGTAATCAGTAATAGTAGATGGTATATCAATGGTAAAAGAATGGACCAGGGTCCATAGTTCACTAAAGGTGATTCTCTTTAAGATAAATAGCATGTTGGATAACAAATTACAGCGGGACAATTGACAGATTTGAGAAAGCGTACAATTTATATACTAGACATCGTGACTCCTATGAGATCGGATTGGGCATTACAACATTATATATAGACCGTAATCCAACTGCATCTATTACTAATAATCCACCTTCCGGTTATCGTCCGGATCTCTTCCAATATTAAGTTGCAAGCAACAGATAATTGCATTAAGCAAAGTGTGTAAAGTAAAACAATACGATTGTCCCATGGACAAAGGATTGATGTTTTCTCCCTAGTAGCAATAACACATCTACAACCTTAGAGATTTATGTCACTTCCCCAGATTACTAGAGGCATGAACCCACTATCGAGCATAAATACTCCCTCTTAGAGTTGCAAGTATCTACTTGGCCAAGATAGCTACAAATAACAGAGAGCATGCAAGATCACAAATAACATAGACATGATAGAATCAATAATCAATCTAAAATAGCATCTCAATATCCATCGGATCCCCACAAACACAACATGTAAGATTACAAATAGATGATCTTGATCATGAACGGAGCTCATAAGATCTAAACATGATAGCACAAAGGAGGAGAACCAACCATCTAGCTTCTACATGGACCCGTAGTCCAAGGATGAACTACTCACACATCACACCAGAGGCAGGCATGGTGATGAAGAAGGCCTCCAGGATGATCTCTCCCCTCAGGCAGGGTGCCAAGAAGAGGTTCAGATCCCTCCCGATCTAGGGATGGAGATGACGGCGGCTACACACTCTTTCGTAGATTTTTGATCGGGTACTTAGGGTTTTCGTCCCGGGAGGCTTTTATAGGCGAAGGGCAAGGTCGGTGGAGCACCAGGGGACCCACACCCCTGGTGGTGTGCCCCTGGCCGCGCTGCCACCAGGTGTGGCCGCCCTAGTGCGCCACTTTGTCTCCCCTCCGGACTCCGTGTTTCTTCGGGTAAATATTGACTTTGGCTTTTGTCCGGTCCAATTCCGAGAATATTTCCTTACTAGCTTTTCTGAAACCAAAAACAGCAGAAAACAGGCAACTAGCATCGTGGCATCTTGTTAATAGGTTAGTTCCAGAAAATGTATAAAAATACTTCAAAGTGTGAACAAAACATAAGAAAGTAGATATAAAACAAGCATGGAACATCAAAAATTATAGATACATTTACAACGTATCAGGTCTCTGGACCTAACTCCGGCCCTCCCAGGATTGCTCTCAGTACACTACTCTAGAGTCTGGCCCAGACTCGGGCTCCTCAGCGGAGACTCCAGTGTGGGTGCCAGGCGACTCCGGTCAGTTCTTCAGCCCACCTAGGTTTGCTCCCAGTACACCCCTGAGTCGTGTGCTATACCCATGAGACTCCGGGGTTAGTTGTTTGCAACATCTATTTTTCTAGAGCAGCTATACAAGACCCCTTTCTTCCCCAAGTGAAGTCTATGGTTTCCACTCTCTTTCCTCCATTGTTGTTGAGCTCAAAACTCCAAGATCTCCACCCCTAGCCACTAGGACTTGATGCCCTTTGGGGAATCAAGGTAGGAGACCTATATCCAGCTTTCCACCAAGGGGATTTGTGTTTCCCCACCATTTGTGTAAGAAGTTTGTTGCTCTAGGGTTTGAGGAAACCCTAACTTGAAGAAGTCGCCCTCCAATCTCATCCTCGTGTGTAAGAGCTTCGAGGTCTTTTGGGGAGCCTGCAATTTAGTTGTGGAGAAGTGTGAAATGGATCGTATGGGTACCTAGAGGGGGGGTTGAATAGGTGCTACTCCAAATTTTAACTCTTTCTCAAATTTAGGCTTGACACAAAGGTAAATTTTCTAGATATGCAACTAAGATGAATTTCCCTATATGTCAACCTAGCTAATAAGTGAGTAAAGGCGGTGAGGAGGTAACCATAGTGGAGCACGCAGAAACACATGATTTCTTTTACCACAGTTCCTTCCTTGTTAAGGGAAGTACGTCTGCATTGGAGGGTGGGCGGTACTAGGACCACCACGCCACAATAGGCCTCACCCTATTCTCCAGTGGATCTCGCCACAATTGGCATGATCCACCTTCCACTATGTGGAACCCTTCGAGGCGGGAACCGGTGCCTTTACAACGCTACAAGGGAACACATCCACAACTAAATTGGAGGCTCTCATGATGACAACAAGCTGCCACAATAAAACAAGTGATCAAATAATGAAACCACGATCTAGAAATTCAAAGAAACTCTAGATCAAAATTCCCCCAAATGAATGAGAGAGGATGTGAAGATCTTGATTGGTGATGATGTAGATCGAGGCCTCCTCCTTAGATTCCCAAAGATCAAAGCCTTCAGATGGTTGAAAGTGAAGATATCATGAAGAACGATTTGGACAAGGGGCATCTTTTTCGTTGGATCTCTGAGAGCCTGATCTAAAGATCTGATGGGGTATTTGTACCCTGTCATGAAAAGCTGCCGTTGGAGAAAACTAGGGCCAGATAATCCGGCCCAATTGGGGGCCAGATAATTTGGCCGAGAAAAACCTCTCTGGCCCGGAATGAAATATCCGGGCCAAAAGTCTGACCCTCTCTGCATGACGCGCCTTGAGTCCTTAGCAGAAATTCCCCTGAGGCAGATTATCCGGCCCACTAGGAGGGGTGGATAATCCGTCCCAGGAAAAATCTCCGGCCTGGGTCAGAGAATCTGGAGGAATCCTCTGCCCCTCTCCCTGTGATGCGCCTTGGATCCTTTGCAATAATTCCCTAGGGGAAGATTATCCAGCCCCCTGGGACGGGCGGATTATCCGGCCCACTAGGAGGGGTGGATAATCCGTCCTAGGAAAAATCTCCGGCCTGGGTCAGAGAATCTGGAGGAATCCTCTGCCCCTCTCCCTGTGATGCGCCTTGGATCCTTTGCAATAATTCCCTAGGGGAAGATTATCCAGCCCCCTGGGACGGGCGGATTATCCGGCCAGGGCGAAATGTCCGGCCCTGTTCGGAGAATCCGGGGAATTCTCCGCCTCCCATACGCGTGACGCGCCTTAGCTCCCTTTGTTGATTAAGGCCGAGGCGGATAATCCGCCCCCAGAACATCAGTTTTGCTGCATTTTGCTTTGTAGTTCTTTTTGGGGAAACACTACAACACTCAATACATAGTTAAATAATTCTTGATATTGGTATCTAACACACAAAACTATAGGGATCATAAAATGTTATTTCAAAGTGCCCTAAGGAGTTGTGAAAGGTTTTGGTCGTCGCCTTCAAGGCCACTGTTGGGGATATACTTTCCGGGTATCCTCACAGCTCCTCATTGACCAGGGTGGCCCACTTTGGGTTAGAGCTTTGCTTCACGGGCGGCCCAGTTAGGGAGAGAAGACGGAGTCCAATCCGACTACGGGAAGGCCTAGAAGACTTACCGACTTAGGCCCATAGTGTTACTTGTAGTTCAAGATGTACTCTGTAACCAACTCTTAGTCGTAGCCGGATTGGTCTCTCCTGTAAACCCTAGGCCGGATATCTATATAAGCCGTCCTAGGGAGAGCCTTTAGGGCAAGACCAGATAGCCTCAATAGTCTACAATCTCAACTCGCATAGGCGAAACCTTTGTAACCCATATTCCGGCTCTGCCGTATTATTGGATTGCTAGCAGGAGTAGGGTCCGTCCAAAGCCGGCGGATTCGAACCTGGGTAAACTTGTGTGCTCACCGTCCCGGAACACCGTACGTCTCACACCCCTCTCTCCCGCACGCCTCGAGGACCCCCTCATGGCGTACTTGTCCTCAAACCGACGACAGTTGGCGCCCATCGTGGGGCAAGTGAGCTTCGGATCTGTGTTCCGAGCGGAATCTGCAAGAATCGGAATCAGCGAGACCATCGCCGTCGGTCGCATCCTCTACGCCAGCGACGCCCCTCTCATCGTTCTCGACAAGACTTGGATTCCGGCTAGGGAGGCTGTAACTGCCTATACAATCATGTCTTTTGGCGAGATCGATGTTTACATCGGTTTCGCTGAACCTGCCCAACCCACCCCAGCGGTGATGATAGATGCAGAAGAATCTTCTGGGTCCCCTTTGTCCGCGGAGGCGGCAGAGTTCCGGATCTCAGAAAACCCTAATCCCACCCAGCCCGCACCAGTTGCGGAGATAGTGGAGAAATCCGAGCCTGAAGAAGACCTCACGGTTCAAGTCAAATTTGGAGTGGAACTCCCTAGAGAAGCCGGATCCCAGATCGACCCACCCGTGGAAGTCGAAATCCAGGAGGAGCACATCAGCGACATTGATTCCGACTCTGACGATGTCGGGACAGACATGCCTTTCCTCAGGTACACACTAAGATGTATGATACTGCAAGGCGCTAGCACAGATGCAATCCTCGAAACCGTTAAAAGTTTCGATATGGCTGATCGCGAAAGCCGCAGGTACCTCAGGAAGCATGCATCGCACTTCGTTGGATATGTTGGATCCGGATCCGGCTCTGCCGATGCTGGAGAAAACACCGACTCGGTGCTGGAGGCAATTGGAACAAACGCCGACGTTCCCGCATCCTCGGATGAATCCATGACGTCAGCAGATTTCCGAAAGTTCTCCGCGGAATATGAAGAGGAGTACAACTCCAAAGCTGCAGAGGATGGAGAAGCTATGGATGAAGGATCCGGCGAACACTCTCCCAAAATGCAGGAAGATATGGAAGTGGGATACAATCCTGAAGTCCAGATGTCCGAAAGTACCGATCAGAGCTTGACTCCGGGAAACGGACCCAAAGCCGTCTTTGCTACCGGCGCTGCCAAGAAGGCAAAGAAGAAGAACAAGAAGAACAAGACCCCGGCAAAAGACCCTCTGACAGAGGAGGTGATTGCCGAGGAATACGAGGAAGACTCGGATGGAGCACTTATCCTAGACGAGCCGAAAAAAGAAGCATCGGTGGATGGACACGTGATCACTGAAGGTGCGCGTAAACTCATCGATGCCGCATTAACCACACCTATCCCTACAGCTGCAGAACTTACTGCAGATGAGCTGGAGGAAAGGGCCCAAGCCCTAGAAGCGCGTCGTCAACAACTCCTTGATGAAGCCAAAAACATCGAGGTGGAGAAGAAGCGCATGTCAAACAAGGAGTATATGTCCCGTCTACATCAGAAGACACGGAAGCGTCACATAGATGACAACCAATTCCCACGTGTCCGTGCCGCCCTTTTCGGAGATGAGATGGGGAAGCCACGGAAGGATAGCAACGGAGATTGGGTATACCCAACACCAGTGCAAAATACCGTGGCAGCTCGTGAAATTCTATCAGCTAATCCAGGGCTAGAGGAGATACGCTTAGGTATCAAGCTACTCAACAAGGGACTGGAGCAGCAGAAGGTCGCCTTGTCCGGAAGTCAAAAACTAGTCTCGGATTCTGACCAATGTCGCACAGATCCGGCATGGGCTGACGTAATATCCCACTATGATCGGGCGCAGCATCGTCACCCCGAACGCAGGGAAGACAATTATTCAAGAACCGGATCGTCAGGACAGCACCGCAGAACTACACATAACTGGAGCAACGTCGCTCCAGCAGCCGAGAAAGACGTGATCGCTGCACTGATTCTGAGGAAACCTCCCCGAAAAGGAGAAGATAAAGAGAAACGTCGGGAGGAGGATCATCAGAAAATGCCACCTCCTAGACATGAAAACCGTCTGGCTGAGCCTCACCATGGTGGGAACGACGGACAAAGGAACGACGGAAACCACGCTGGCACAAACCGGCAGGGGGCTCGTCATAGTCAAGAACCTCCCCGGAACCGGAATAATGACGCTCCGGACGGAGGCCGGCGATCAGCCGGAAACAACCCAGCTGCACCACCCTCTCCACAGCATAGTTATCACAACAGCCCCCAAGGAGGTCAAGGAGGACGACATGGCGGAGGAGGTGGTGGCAGAAGCCGAAGTCCAGCTCCAAGGCACCGCAGCCACAACCGATATTCAGGACAATCCCTATCCCCGAACGACGCAAGGCACAGGATCAACTCCAACATAGAGGCTCGGTGCTACGAAAACGATGATGTGTACGTGGGCCCAAAGTGCTTCGGACCACGCATCAGAGCTACAAAATTCCCGGAAGGATTTTCTATCTCAAGACATATCCAAGCCTACGATAGCATTGCTCGGCCAGACACCTGGTTATAGGATTTCTTCCAAGCTTGCTGCATCGCTAAAGGCGGAAACAGCCTGGTCGCAACCCGATATCTCCCACTTATGTTGCGGAAGACGACGCGATCATGGCTCAATGAACTTCCGGCGAACACCATCCACAATTGGTATGACTTACAAAGTGCGTTCTTTCGGAATTTCGAAGGCACATATCGGAGGCCCTATACGGTTGGAGACCTACAGCGTTGCACCCAGAAAGACGAAGAAACTTGCCGAGATTATCTCGGACGATGGATTGACACCAAGAACTCCTGCGAAGGAGTAAATGATCAAACTGCGATTGAAGCTTTCATTGCAGGTCTCCCAATTGGTTTACTGCGCCATCGCTTGAAGTGTGACAAAGTTACTGATCTGGGAGAGATGATAGAAACAGCGAGCAAGTATGCAGATGCTGATGACGATGCAGGGGGATTACTCAATGTCCTAGCTGTGCCTCAGTCGGCAAAACAACCAAAGCAACAAGCTCAGAAGCGCAAAAACACCTCGGAAGAAAAACCCAACGCGGAGACGGTAGTAGTCACTACTGTTTTCGGGTCTGGAGGACGAGGAGGGCGCGGCGGAGGCCGCTGGCGTGGCCGTGGGACATCAAGGGTCCAAGGTAGAGGAGAGGAACAACCAGGCAAAACCTACACTTGGGCCGACATCGCCAATAACCCATGTGTGCATCACTTGGACGCCAATGGGGGCTCGTCCCACACCAACACTGAATGTCGTTTTAACGACGACATCAAGAGAGATGATACCGCGGGCTACAAAGCTAAGCGGAAGAAGGGAAAGAAAAATCTCGAAAAAGACAAAGAGACCAAGGAAGATTCCTACATGGAGGAAGCCGATGCTTCAAATCCCAAGTCGGAAGGGAAGAAAACTTTTCCTACCAAGAAGGACACTTACGTCACCTTCCTCGGATCTCAACCAGCAAAGGTCAAGAAAGCAGTTCTCCATGAGCTCAACGCAATAGTTCCGGCTGTCCCTCAGTATCTGGACTGGTCGGAAGTGGCAATAACGTTTGACCGCACTGATCATCCACCTAAGCTATACATGCGAGGAAAATACGCCTTAATCATCAATCCACTTATTGACGGTTATGGTTTCTCCAAGACCCTCATGGACGGTGGTAGCAGCATCAATATTCTCTATGTAGAAACGCTACGCCAGATGAAGATCTCGGAAACACAGCTTAACCATAGCTCTGTGATTTTTCACGGAGTTGTCCTAGGAAGACAAGCTAATTCACTAGCAGAGATCACTTTGGATGTTACTTTTGGAACACCAAAAAATTATCGAACGGAGGCACTTTCCTTCGAAGTGGTCCCGTTCAAGAGCGCATACCACGCTATATTCGGACGTCCGGCTTACTAGGCTTTTATGGCTCGTCCGTGTTACATTTACAATATGATGAAAATTCCAAGTCCCAACGGCGTGATCACCATCAGGGGAGACCCGAAGAAAGCACGAGAGTGCGAGGATGGAAATGCCGCCTTTGCCGAAGCCGTGCTGCACGCCCAGGAGTACCAGGAGATCAAGAAGAGCATAGATCCGTCCGAGATGCCCGCAACAAAGAAAGAGGTGACAAAGCCAAATCCGGAGTTCAAGGCATCAGAAGAGACGAAGACGACGCCGTTGAAGGATGATGACCCCTCCAAGGTGACCCAGATAGGCGTAGGCCTAAGTAGCGCATAGGAAGGCGCGCTCGTCAAGTTCCTCCAAGCAAATCAAGATATCTTCGCATGGCAGCCATCTGACATGACTGGAGTACCTAGGGAACTTGCCGAGCACCCTCTAAATGTAAACCCGAACGCTAAACCCGTCAAACAGTCCTTACGACGGTTTGGTGATGAAAAGCGTAAGGCAATAGCTAAGGAACTAGCGCGGCTCGAGTTAGCCGGATTCATAGAAGAGGTCATCCATACTGATCAGTCGGCCAACCCTGTAATGGTCCCTAAAAAGGACACCACTGATTTAAGGATGTGTGTTGATTATACTGCCTTGAACAAGGCTTGTCCAAAAGATCCGTTCGCTCTGCCTAGAATTGATCAGGTTATCGATTCTACGGCAGGCTCGGAACTCCTCTGTTTTCTCGACGCATATACCGGTTATCACCAAATCCGGATGAAGGAATCTGACAAAATCAAAACTTCATTCATAACCCCTTTCGGAACCTTCTGTTATGTTACGATGCCCTTTGGGCTGAAGAACGCAGGAGCTACGTACCAGCGCACGATGCAGCGTTGCCTCCATGATCAACTCAGACGCAATGTATATGCATACGTGGATGATATCGCGGTCATGTCCAAAAAGAAGGAAACATTGATTTCCGACTTAGAGGAGACGTTCGCCAATTTATGAAAATACAACATCATGCTTAACCCGAAGAAATGCTTCTTTGGAATACCAGTCGTAAAATTGTTAGGTTTTATTGTGTCTCAACGAGGCATAGAGGTGAACCGCGACAAAATCAAGGCTATTCTCAATATTTCCAGGCCAACTCGCCTGAAGGACGTACAAAGGTTAACTGGTTGCATTGCTGCGGTCAGTCGATTTGTAAGCCGACTTGGTGAAAGAGCCGCACCATTATACAAACTCCTGAAGAAGACCAAGGATTTTGTTTGGACTGACGAAGCTGAAGCTGCACTACAAGACATGAAGAAAGTACTCTCATCTGCTCCTATCCTTGCAGCACTGGAACCTCAGGAACCGATGTTGCTTTACATTGCTACGACAAATAAGGTTGTCAGTATAGTTATGGTGGTGGAGAGACCAGAGGAAAATCAGGAGCACCTGGTGCAGCGTCCGACATACTTTGTCAGCGAGGTCCTGACAGAATCAAAACACCGGTATCCGCACTATCAAAAGCTGGCTTACGGTGTTTTTCTAGCATCTCGTAAGTTACAACACTATTTTCAGGAGCATCCAATTACCGTGGTGAGCAAAGCTCCCATGAGAGATATAATCAACAATAGCGATGCCACAGGACGCGTCGCCAAATGGGGCATAGAGCTTGCAGCTTTCGATATTGAGTACAAACCCCGGACAATAATCAAATCCCAGATCCTTGCCGACTTTATCGCTGATTGGACAGAGACCAAGGAGAACATGGTCCTCCCTGAGTCAGAATATTGGACCCTCTTTTTCGACGGGTCCAAGGCTCGAGGGGGCTCGGGGGCTGGCGTGGTGCTCAAATCACCCCAAGGAGATAAACTTTGATACGTGTTGCAGATCCACTTCACAGTGACAAACAACATTGCCGAGTATGAAGCACTGCTACATGGAATCCGGATTGCTAAGGATATTGGCATCCGACGTTTGATGTGTTACGGAGATTCGGATCTTGTTGCTCAGTAAGTGTCGGATATTTGTAATGCAAATAAGCACATGGCAGCATATAAAGCTGTCGTGGATGATCTATCTAAATCGTTCGAGGGGTTTGAAGTTCAACACATCCCTCGAGCAGAAAACGAGGAAGCAGATGCACTATCTCGAATAGGCTCTGCGCGGAAAGAGGTTCCGGATGGCGCATTTTTAGAGCACCTCAAAGTTCCCTCGATACAGGGAGTAGATGAGGAATATCCGACCAAATCCGACTCACCTTTAAAGCAGTTCTGGCTGTAATTCCTAGCTGGACTCAACCCTACCTTGATTACTTGGTAGATGGAAAAATACCCGAAGATGAGGTGCTAAGCCGGCAGATTATCCGACGAGCAAAAGCCTATACTATTGTTAAAGGTGAGCTCCATAAACGGAGTGTTTCTGGGGTTTTTCAGCGCTGTGTATCTCCGGAAGAAGGAGTGGAAATCTTAAGAGAAATCCACGAAGGTGAGTGTGGTCACCACGCTGCAGCCAAATCTTTAGTGGCAAAAGCTTTTCGACATGGTTTTTTCTGGCTTACAGCTCAGGAAGATGCCGAATGATTAGTCAAGACATGCAAAGGCCGCCAAAAGTACGCCAAGCAAGCTCATGTTCTGGCTGATCAGCTGCGAACAATACCTATAACATGGCCTTTTGCGGTCTGGGGGCTTGATATGGTAGGACCTTTTAAACGAGCTCCAAGTGGATTTACTCACCTCTTAGTGATGGTGGATAAATTCACGAAATGGATCGAGGCTAAACCTGTCACTAGTTGTGATGGAGCAACAGCCAAAAGATTTGTCGAGGATGTTATAACCCGGTATGGTTATCCGCATAGAATTATCACGGACAACGGGAGTAATTTTTCCATGGGAGAGTTGGCTGAATTCTGCGACGAGCAAAATATCCGGCTTGACATTGCGTCAGTCGCACATCCACAGGTTAACGGACAAGTCGAAAGAGTAAATGGTTTAATTCTACAAGGCTTGAAACCAAGACTCGAAGCACCACTGAGACGTGTTGCGGGGGCTTGGGCAGAGGAACTACCCTCTGTAATTTGGAGTTTGCGAACAACTCTGAACAGGTCAACAGGATATACACCTTTCTTCTTGGTCTATGGCGCAGAAGCAGTTCTTCCTAGTGATTTGATTCATACTTCTCCTAGAGTGGACGCGTATATCAAAGAGGATGCCGAGATTTCTCGACAAAATGATCTCGACTTAGTCGAAGAAGTTCGCGTTGTTGCTGAAATGAGATCTACAGCCTATCAGCAGAAGTTACGCAAGTATCATAGCCAGAGAGTCCGAACTAGATCTTTCAATAATGGTGATTGGATTCTCTGGCTTGTGCAACAAAGAAAGCACAAACTTTCCCCAATATGGGAAGGGCCTTTTTAGTTAGTCGAGTATTGCACAATGGGTCGTACTACTTAACTGACATGAGGCCAGTCAAAGAAAGACGTGCTACTAAGAAGAGAAAGAGAGCTGGAGGCAGTACAAATCCGGATGAATTAGAAAGACCGTGCAGACCGTGGAATATTGCTCAGCTACGTCCCTTTTATTCTTAGTTTATCCTTCTTTGTAATCATGCATATGTACATGCTCTGTGAGAAATAAAAGTTTTGGTTACCTCAAAGTTTTCCTGAGAAGTTTTTACCAACTTATTTCCTAATGATCATGTCATAGTCGAAAATCCCAGAATGCTTGAAAGTACTTTATGCTCATGTTCGTTCTGGTTTAGATTTCCAATTCTAAAACTGCTACCTTCGGGTATAACTCTAAAAAATTCTAGTCTTTACTTGGGTTATTTGTCTAATTGCTGGATGCGGGTATCTTCCGAGTAGTGAATTGTTGGTACTGGAAGCCGGCTTTGTTTCCGAGTTTAAACTGGTTTAGCAATTGAGCTCCGTTGCTCGGCAAAGTTTCTGGCTGAAGGTTTAGCTGGCTCACGAAAGGGACGAGGCGAAAAGCCAGATAAACGATAAGTAGAGGCGGAAAATTCTAAGTGCTTATGAAAACATTTTCAGGCACGCAAATAATCTAAGACAAAAGTGCCGAATAGATAAAAGAACTTAGCACTAGCAAAAGTCATAGTACTTAATATTTACAAAACGCATCATGTCTTTCCAGAATAATACATAGTTTTCTAATCTATGATGCAGGAGGAGATGAAGGAACTGTCGGATCGCTGGTTACTCCGCCTTGATATCGTGCCGAGATGTCCGGATCCGTTCATCGTCGGAAACTTCTTCAGTGTCTTCTAGAGGAGGTGGTGGAGTATCCACGCGGGTGAAGAAGGGCACCTCGTAGCTGGTCGGGTCAGCTACGTGGCACCCATATCCGGCGCAGGAGTGCATGATGGCTTGAAGGTCTTGCTCCTGGCCGTCTTCGTCTACTTTGTAGTACCCTCTGGTCAATTGCCATATCTCCATGTTTCCATGGTGGCTCATGACCATGGTGAGAGCGTTCTGCGCAGCAGTCCGCGCGTAGGACATGTTCTAGTCCCGAACGAGCTGTGGCATCTCCTTGGCCTTCTCCCGCACCTGGAAGTCCGACATGCTTGGCATGTCCGGAATCCTGAGAGACTCGCCAATGTCCTCAAGGGACTGGCGGTAGTCATGAAGAAGATCACCGACTTGGGTAAGCCGGTGAGTGCGGGGCTCGGATGAGGAGGAGTCCGTCAAGTTCAGAGGACCTATACACAAAACAAGTCAAATTAAAAAACCAACATTGATGAAAGTCGAAGAAATGATAAATCAGACAGATGGAACGTACCAAGAATGACGTCGTCAATCTTGGTCTTCTCCTCCCGGAGACTCTGGAGTTCAGCCCGGAGCGCTTCAGAGAGATCTTTCTCTCTGCCAAGCTCATTCTTGAGGTACGAGATAACTTTATCTTGAGCGGCAATCTTGAGATCGCGCTCTTCAGTGGCCATGGACGAGGACTCAAGGACTTGAGCTATGCTCCTTTCATGATCCGCCTTGAGCTTATCCAGCTCTTGGCGAAGTCCCTTGTTCTCCACCACTAGGGTCTTGAGGTTCTCGGCCTCTTCAATCATAGCGATGGATTGTTTCACCAACGCTGTAAGTCAAAAAGAACAACAGTTCAGAAAAAATTCGACATTGAAAAAAGCAAAAAACAAGGTTTGAATCTCGAAATGTTTACCTTCGGCTTCATCCTTGGCTAACTTGAGCTCAGCATATTTAAGCCGGAGAGCTTTGATCTCTCTCCGCTTATCATAGACATTGGTTAATAATTCCTGGTTATAGGAACATACTTTCTGTAAGTCAGAATACCCAAAGTCAGAAAGCTACTTAAGACTCGGGCTAATATTTTTTGCTAAATATCAGCACGAGCCTTGGGGGCTACACTAGTTCGTTCTTTGGCATCCTAATGAAAGCATAAACTCGGATTTCTATATCCTACTTCATGTTTGGGGGCTAGAGGATATGATATAACATAATGTAAAAACAAGAGTTGGAATTCCGACTTACATATTGCTCGCGGGTGAGTTTGTCTAACCCCGCATTCACTTCAGCCGCCACCTTCTCGACGAGGGTAAGACGAATTACTGGGGCTGTTGGAAGCTCGCCAGTCCTGATCCTCTCGTCGCGAAGGCGGACTTGAGCGAGAAGGTCAGAGAACTTGACGTCCTCTGCTTCTTGCACTTCCTCTTCGGGGGATAGATGGCTCTTGTCCAGGACTTGCCTGGCCAGCCGCTAGATCTCCTCTGCAGATTTCCGGGATAAGCCAAACTTGGCAAGTCCGGGGTTGCTGAGGAGGTTGTCGGCGAAGACTTCAGCCGAGGGATCATTACCCGAAGAGGGTTCACCCTTATCTTGAGCTGACGCACCCACGGTGACGTCAGTGTGCGATCCAAGGATCACAGGCGCCGTTGGAGGAGTCGGATCTTTTGCAACAACTGGAGAAGGAGTAATCGCCGGTGTTGCAGAAGGTTGAGGGGCAGGAGTCAGAGGAGCCGTGGCAGGGGAAGCTATGGTAAGCTTCATCTATCGCAGGGGCTTCGCAGGAATCCCTTTCCCCTTACCCTTGATGAGAGGCTTTGCTCTGAGAATGTAGTAAAGTCGGAAACATTACATCTCAGAAAGAAATTCGAGAAAGGTACAAAGGCAAAAATTGTGAATGAAGGTTACCTCTTCACAACGGGCACTTCCTTTGTGCCAACAGCCACTGTTGGAGCTTTGCGCTTCTTGAGTGCAAGGTCCGGCAATGGGACCACTTTAGTCTCCTGAGAAAACTCAGGAGGATATCCTTCGAGTGGAGCAAGCTCCGACTCGGGGAGATCAGCAAGCTGAAAACAAGAAAACATATCAGCATTGCAGTATATAACTTAAAGATTGAAACACATAAAAGGTGTACTGATGGAAGCTTACCGCTACCACGGGGTTTTCCACCGTGTGCATATCCAGAGAAATCTCCGGAATTTTCCTCTCGATCCGCTCCTTGATCAGCCACTTGATCTGGCTTATGTAACCTTGGATGGTGTAGGCTTTGGGGCTGATGCGGAGAGAGTCTTTTTTGAAAGACGTGATGGAGGGCATCAGTCTATCCCCATGGTACTGAAGTGGCTGGATCCGACGTGAGACCCAGCACTGGACTAAGTCGGATCTTTTCAGACCCTTGTGCTTGATAAGATATTCGATCTGCCTCTTAGCGAGGATCAGATCGTCGGTGGGAGCCGGAGCGGCCTCATCCCAGGAAGGCTGGGCTGTGGCAGCTCCGTCGACAAAAGCCGGCAAAGCAGTAGCTTTACCGGGAGCCGGAATATCCCTATGATAGAAAAAAGTGGCTGGCCATTGTTTGACCGAGTCACTGGCAGAAATTTTGGGATATGCCCGGTCTCGTCTAACAGAAAAACTATTGGTACCGGTGATATAAGGAACACCGGGAGTAATGCAATTTCTCCGGACATGGAAATAGTACCGGAAGAGAAGCAAACTCTGCCTAATGCCGAGAAAGCCCTCGCAAAGCGCAGCATATGCGCTCATCTCTAGAAGAGAATTGGGAGGAAGATTATGGAGTTGAACTCCATAGTGGTCAATCACCTCGGAGAAGAACTCTGAGGGAGGAAAGGACAAACCTCGGTCCAGATGGGTGCCGAAGTGGACGTGCTCGCCCTCGCGCGGATTGGGGACGGTTTCGCCAGAACCGCTCTGCCAGTTGCCGGTGGCGAGAAGCCCCTCCTTCTCCATGTTTTTGAGGCCATCCTCGTCGAGGGCGCAGGGGATCTAGATTCCCCGGAAACTCTCTTTCTCCATAGCTGCTTCCGCCGCCGCCGCCGCCGCCAGAGAGGAAGAGGAGGATGAAGCCATTTTCTCTCCGGTGGAAAAGGTGACCTTAAAGTGGTAGCGCTAGGAGCTCTTTGGGAGGAGGACGAAAAGGCTCTAGGTGCGCTGGAGGATTGGGAAGAAAGGAACGGTGAAGGACTGGTGGAGAGGAGAAGAAGGAATCTAAACCCCTTATACCCACCTACCTGCGCCAAGATTCGTGCAAACGCTACAGTGTAATTGCCACGCGTCGTGGAAGGAACTGGGAAGGGCCCGCGCGATGATTGCGTCGCCTCGATCTCCACGCACGCATTGAAACGGTGCCTCGGTTCCGCGAACCGCGGACCCACCAATGGTCGTGCTGACGGAACGTCTGTCAGATGATGTGACTTGACCATGCTTGTGTCAGGTAGCGTTAGAGACCAAGTTCCGGCTTAGTTTAAAAGCGAGCTGGAAAATCCGAGTAACTAATTGAAAGGTCCGACTTACTTTTAAGACCCGGATCGTATTTTTTGTTATGAAGTTTCAGGAACCCTTCAAGATTCTGCAAGCCGAAGATCAAGCTAGACGATGATAAAATCCGACTTTGGATCTTGGAGGCCTCCGGGGGCTACTGTTGGGGATATACTTTCCGGTTATCCTCACAGCTCCTCACTGACCAGGGTGGCCTACTTCGGGTTAGAGCTTTGCTTCACGGGTGGCCCAGTTAGGGAGAGAAGACGGAGTCCAATCTGACTACGGGAAGGCCCAGAAGACTTACCGACTTAGGCCCATACTGTTACTTGTAGTTCAAGATGTACTCTGTAACCAACTCTTAGTCGTAGCCGGATTGGTCTCTCCTGTAAATCCTAGGCCGGATATCTATATAAGCCGTCCTAGGGAGAGCCTTTAGGGCAAGACCAGATAACCTCAATAGTCTACAATCTCAACTCGCACAGGCGAAACCTTTGTAACCCATATTCCGGCTCTGCCGTATTACTGGATTGCTAGCAGGAGTAGGGTCCGTCCAAAGCCGGCGGATTCGAACCTGGGTAAACTTGTGTGCTCATCGTCTTGGAACACCGTACGTCTCACATCCCTCTCTCCGCACGCCTCGAGGACCCCCTCATGGCGTACTTGTCCTCAAACCGACGACAGCCACCGCATAGTGGATCATGTGCTTGCCTTGAGGCGGGTGCGCAGGAGAATAGGGTGAGGCCATTTGTGGTGTTGGCGGTATTAGTACCGCCCACCCCTCCAATGGAGACATACTTCCCCTCAAAAGGAAGAAACTTTGGGAAAACGTCTTCATGTCTACTACTCGGTTATTTATATCCTTTACTCTCTATTATTTTTGTTGCATGCTTTCTTGCGATATAGGTTCTCTCACCTAGTTGCACATCTATAGAACTTACTTTGTGTCAAGTCTTAATTTGAAAAGAAGCAAAGAATTTAGTAGCACCTATTCACACCCTCTAGTCGCTTATACTAATTTTTCAATTGGTATCATACCCTCGCCTCTTATTTTGGCTTAACCGTCTAAGAGAGTATGAGTGACTTGAGTAAGGAAGGTGAAAATACTTCCGATGAGACTCCCATATCTAGGAAAGAACTTGTCAAATCTATGGATACGATCCATCAAGAGAGGATAGCCATGTTTGAGGTATACCTTGGCAAAAAGGATGTAGTTGTTGCCGATACTGTTGATAATGAATCAACTAGTACCAAACCGTAGGAAGATCCCCCAAGGAGTCTAACACCGGCACGGAAGGCAACAAGGGAAAGAGAATCCTATGGGAAATGTACCACCCATATAGCTATCAATCTAGTCCCCTTCCTACTCCTCATATAAACCATCGTCGTCCACCTCCTAAGCTTGATGAATCTAATTTCACCAATTGGCAATATCTAATGCGCTCTCACTTCAAAAGTTCAAGTGTTCATCTTTGAAAGTTTGTGGAGCATGGATTCAATCCTTTAAAACCCTTCAACATGACGCCCACTGAGGACATAAACAATCAACTCAATGCCACCGCCGTAGCCATTCTCTAATATGCTTTGACTTATGATTAATTGAACCACATTCATCCCGACGAGACTGCCAAGGAAGCTTGGAGTTCTCTTGAATGGGTATATCTTGGCAACAAAAGCATTCAAAGCTCCAAGTAGGAAGAAATGCACTATGAAGCCGATGCCTTTGTTGGTAAGGAAGATGAGACTCACAAAGAGCTCTATCAAAGGGCCATGACCCTTTCGATTAGGATTCTTGACCATGGATGTGGATGACAAGTGGATCAAGCGCAAGTTCATGCAAGCCATCTCGTGCTTCCAAAGAGAAAAGGCCAACAACATTCGCTAAAGGGCGGACTTTTATGCAATGTCATCAAATGAAGTGTGAGTGAGTTTGTGGTCCTCTGAATCATCAACAAGACTTTCGATGATGCTCTTGCTCGTGCACGAAGAATGGATACTCCAAATCTTGCATTGAAGGCCAAGTTAAGCATCATTGAAGAAGAAAGAGATGACTTGGAAGTGACTGGAGGCAACGCCGAAGACATAAAGTATGCCTTGCATGAGCATTTGGCTATAGCATCAAGGACCTTTTGGAAGAAACAAGGGAAGGGTAATCCCTCAAGGAACACCTCAAGTATTTTAAGACCCAAGTTGAGATCATGCTACAATTGTCAAGAAACCAATCACTTTGTTGCTAAATGCCCGTATGAGAAGAGAGAAGATCATGGATGACAGATCATATTGAAGTCCAAGTACAAGCCTACTCCAAACAAAAAAATTGTCAAGAAAGTCTACAACAAGAACATCGGCAACAAGAACTTCCCAAGAAAGAAGGAGCCACAAAAATATGTTTTGGTGTCCCTTGAAGAGTACGAGGAGGATGATGAAGATCAAGGAGAGATAGTGGGTGTGGCCACTATAGCCACCATTGCTATCGCTTCCTCTTCTTCGACTCTCCCAATGAAAACAAGATCTCCACCAACCCTACATACCTCATGGCTAAAATACATTGGTAACTCCTCCATCCCCACGTACTCCCCATATTGAAGCATCTTCATATGATGATGATAGAGCCTTAAGATCAAGAAGGAAGTGGTGGAGTCCACTAGTTTCTTGATTGACTTGCAAGGAGAAGTCAAGATATGCTTTGAGTCTCTCATGAGTTGTAGCACCCAGGGAAATCCCCAATTATAAAATTCTCTATCGTTTCTATTTTGTGCATCATCATGAAATCATGCATACTTGTTGAAAGGGAAACAGACATCGCCTAGAGGGGGTGAATACACGTTTTAAAATTATTACATTTTAGGCTCTAGTAAATGCGGAATAAAACTTAATGTTTAATTTATCAAGCCAAAACCTATATTCACTAGGTTCACTAAGTGCACCAACAACCTATGCTAAGCAAGACAAGCAACAAGGTGATAGCAAGATATAATACTTCAAGCACGATGGCTATCACAATGTAAATTGCATAAGTAAAGGGCTCGGTTGAGAGATAACCGATGGACGCGGAGATGATGATTTGTTTCCCGAAGTTCACTTCCAAAGAAGCTACGTCTCTGTTGGAGAGGTGCGGTGGCGCAATGTGCTTCGAACGCCACAACTAGCTCACCTCGAGGTGTGGTGGCTTGATGCTCACCCAACGCTACACAAGGCCTCACCCCAAGATGCGAAGGCACGCAACTCATCGACACCACAAAAGGCTCACCCTATTCTCCCATGACCTCGCCACAAAGGCCTACTCACGTTCCACTATGGGACACTTGAGGGCAGTCACCGAACCCGTACAAGGCTTGGGGCAATCTCCACAACTCAATTGGAGGGCTCCCAAGAAATGCCACAAAGGCTCAACAATGCCACAAAAGGCCAACAAGCTTGGGGAATCTCCACAACTCAATTGGAGCCCCCTAATAACACACCACACAACCGTCTAGGGTTCCAAGAACCCAAGAGCTTGAACTCGTCGAATCTCCGAGGAGAACTTAAACCTATGCACCAAATGCAAGAGGCAAGTCCTTCTCTCTCAAATTCCACCAAAGCTACAAAAGCTATTGGGGGAATAAGAGAGGAAGAACACAATAGGAGAACACAAAACTCTCCAAGATCTAGAATCCAAGGATTCCTTCACAAAGAAGGGATTTGGTTTTGTGGGGGTTATAGATCTAGATCTCCTCTCTCAAATCCCTCAAAAAGATGCAAGAATCATAGGAGGGGGAAGGAGAGAGGGCAAGCTCTTCAAGGTCAACAATGGAGGAGAGAGAGGAGGGCAAGAACCAAGAAAAAGAGCTTTTTTCATGAAGGGGAAGGGGAGCTCCTTTTAAAGGGCTCCCTGATATGCCCGTTATGTATAGAATCATGCATAGCCGGTAGTACAGGTTGGGGAGTGGTACTACCGGTGGCACCCAGCCAACGGTCACAAAACAACGATGCGAGGAACATATAAGCGAGCCTGGCCGGTACTACAGCCGTCCACCGGAACTTCCGGTGGGGATGATACTATCGCAAGAAAATCTGACTGAAGTTCCGTCAAATAGCGCAACTCAAAATAGAGATCTTACTAAACACAACCCATGGGCATCGGAACAAAGGCCGGAATTTCCACCGGAACTACCGGCAGCAAAAAGCCCTAGCGATACTACCAGTGGAGAGCCAAAACTTCTAGTCAGGGAAACTTCAGAAACCAAAACTGCCACAACTTTTGCATCCGAAATCCAAACGAGATGAAACCAGTTTTGTTGGAAATATAACGGCGTGTAGACACCAACAAAAGGTATCACGAAGGGAGAAAATACCATGAATATATGTGTGAGGTATCTCCCAATGTGTGGAGCCGGAAAACCCGCAAGATCAAAAATGCAATACGATATGCAAGGGAAATCTGTTTTTGATGAACTAGAGCTTGTTATGAAGATAACCACAATCTCTAGATCCTCACATGGAGAAGAATCAAACAACAACCAAGAAATATGATGCTATGTATGCAAAGGTTTGAGCTCTCTCCAAAAGATACGATCGAGCTACTCACTCGAGAGCCCCTCTTGATAGTGTGGCTATCTATCCTAAACCTGGTCTCCCAACACTACAAGAGACCGATAAAATAGAAAACCTATCAAGATCATACCTTTGCCTTGAGAATTCCACTTGAGCTTGATGTAGACGATCTTGACACCTTCAAGATGGAACATCTTTCTTGATCGCTCTTGATCGCGCCTTTCTTGATGAAGACTTCTGACTTCCCCGCCATACTCCATGGGGAAACCTCTTATTTGACCTTGTCTTCATCGCTCCATGATCACCAAGGATTGCAAGCTTCAAGCATGAGATCTTCTTGAGATGGCGCACCTTGAGCTTGCCCTTCATTTCTTGATGATGTCTTGAAGATAGCCATGATGAACTCCATCTTATTCTTCAAGACACTCTTGATCTTCTTCTTCTACTTGATTCCAATATGCACAAAGCCCTTGGACATTGCTTCTTCTTTTTCATCCTTAAAACCAACACATGGTCCAAGCGATGCCAATGGACAAACCTACAAGTGAAACTCAATTTGCACATTAGTCCATAGAAATTGTCATTAATTACCAAAACCACACATGGGGATATACATGCCCTTTCACTTGTCCCTAAAAATATTTTCGCTAAAACCCTATTTTGATTCTACACTACTCTCCTCTTTCTGTTTGTCAAAAACTACTTAAAAAAGTGTTTGAAAATAAAAACAACACAATAAAAAAAAATTAGTAGTGGGGAAGGAAGCCTAGCCAGCTAGGCCCAAAGGCCCAGCCAGCAGGCCACCTACACCCTAGAACCGAAACCCTAATCCTACCTCAACCCTAACTCTAATCCCAACCCCCGCCACTGCAACCGCACACACACGCCACCCGCTACCACTCACTCGACACAACACACACCACGCAACACTCCCAGATCCCATATGCCGACGACCCCGTGCCCCCTCATATTAGGAATCTTGTAATTCTGGAAACAAACTCTTATGCAAATGAGATAATATAAGCTCTCCATTCAATAAATAAATAAATTATTACATGAACTTGAAAAATAGCCGTAGAAAAATAGTATTTGGGATGAAATTTCTGGGAACGAAGGGATTATGCAATTAATAGGAAGAAACATTACAGGGATGCCTAAAAACGGGTATCTGGAGCCTAGAAGGTTGAAGATGCATCGCCAACGCCAAAGTTGTCGTCCTCTAGCAGTAGTCTGAGCGTAGGTCACCATAGCCATCCATGTCGTACTACAAGAACAAGTCAAGGCACCAACGGCCAGACGCTACGCCCGGCGTAAGCCCCAAGGCGGGCAGCCGAGCAAACCAGCTGTCGGCTCAGGTTTACCGTCGGCGTATGACGTGATAGGCCAACGGCGTAGGGGCCTAGACGTAATGACGAAGCAACGGTGTCACCCTTTGTCGACGGACTTATCGTAGGCTCAGCTCTCACACCTACGCTGATGGCAAAGCCGTCGGCATAGCTCTTTTCCCTTTTTTGCCATATTAATGCTAGAAAAATCATAACTAAATCATTCTAATTCATAAAAATACAAATAATATATCAAAATTTGCAGGAAAAATAAGATCTATCTATCTAAACTCAAATATTACACATTTATGTTGAATAAAAATTAAGTAAAACATTACATATACTTTTGTATAACCAATTTTGCATTTTCCCAATGTCAAAAATGGGGTGTTTTGTGAAGCAACCACCAAATGAAAGATTCAAAATGGTACCATCCTATTTTTCAAAAATACTAGGACACCTTGCATAGAAAATATCTGAACCGGGATATCTTAAAACTTTCGTACACCCCTCGTGAAAAAGACAAATTCCTACTGAATCAGTAGGAAGTGGGTCAGATTTGAACTATAGGTACATGATCCGATATTTTTTAGATTCACAATATGCTATTTCATCGGAGATCCACTTCATATTTAGAGAGCTTCGGCCCCTACTTAAGAATCTTCATGCCCGCCATTTTGACCATAGTTTGAAATCAGCATAAGAAATTCAAAAATGATACGGACAATGTAAAACTTTCGCATGGTGTCATATTATGTGACATAGTTGCAGGGAAAAATATCAAACTTGGAATATTCCAAATATATTAAAAAAACATTCTCAGAAATTAGCTATTATGTTGGAGGTTTCATGGTGAAAGGGCATGTATGCCCCATGTGTGGTTTTAGTAATTAATGACAATCTCTATGGACTAATGTGTGAATTGAGTTTCACTTGAGGTTTTGTCCATTGGCATCGCTTGGGCCATGTGTTGGTATCAAGATTGAAAGATGAAGAAATGTAGAACACGAAGAAGAATAGGAAGAAGAAGATCAAGTGTGTCTTGAAGAATAAGAAGATGGCGTTCCTCGTGTGCATCTTCAAGACATCATCCTTATGGGGATAGAAGAAATGAAGTGCAAGCTCAAGATGCACCATCTCTAGTAGATCTCATGATTGAAGCTTGCCATCCTCGGTGATCATGGTTTCATGAAGAAAAGTTCAAGGAAGAAGTCTCCCTATGTATGGGAGATCAATTCACAAGTCTTTATCAAGCAAGAGCAATCAAGAAAGGTGTTCCATCTTGAGAAGGACAAGACGGTCTACATCAAGCTCAAGTGAGATTCTCAAGGCAAAGGTATGATCTTGATAGGTTTTGTATTTTATCGGTCTCTTGTAGTTGTTGGGTCACCGGGTTTAGGATAGATATCCGTACTATTAAGAGGGGCTCTTGAGTGGGTGACTCGATCACATCTTTCGGATAGAGCTCAAACCTTTGCATACATAGCATCATATTTCTTGGTTGTTGATTGTACCTTGTCTATGAGAGGATCTAGAGCTTATGGTTATCTTCATAACAAGCTCTAGTTCATCAAAAACGAATTTCCCTTGAATATCTTATTGTGTTTTTGATCTTGCGGGTTTTCCGGCTCTACACCTTGAGAGATATCTCACATATATATACTTGATATTTTTTCCCTGGTGGTATCCAATATTTCACCTTTTTAGGTTATACTCTTTATTATCTTTCCAACAAAACTGGTTTCGCCCAAATTGGAGTTCCAAGCTCAACTTCTTGCGTTTTGGGTTTTGGAGGTTTTACCGGTTTGTCACTTCAAGAGAGGTCATATATTTCTCCATTTTAGTATTATGCTCTAATGTTGGAATATGATGTTTCTTTGCATAATCTTGTAGAGCTTGTTGTTCTCTTCAAAACGAGACCAAGATCATCGAAATCGGAGTCCGGAGTTAAAAGTTATTGAAGTTTTGGTGCATGTTGTCCAGCGTTTTTCCTTGAGCGGAAGTTCCGGCCGAAGTTCCGGCCAAAGTTCTGACGAGATTGTGTTTCTTCTCTGTTTTTGTGTTCCTGTTTACGGTAGTACCGGTGGAGCACTGGAAATTCCGGTGGCGCGCGGATCTAGCCAAAACGGTCAGTTTTTTTGTCCTATTTAAGGGGGGCTTCTTCCCCAATGGTTCCCCATCTTTGGAGCTCGTTTTTGGCCACCATTGTTGACCAATTTGAGATTTATTACTCCCTCTCCCTCCCATGATTCTTTCATCTTTTTAGGGAAAAATGAGAGGAGATCAAGATCTACAACTCTACCAAATCATATCTCTTCTTAGTGAAGGGAATCTTGAGATCTAGATCTTGGAGGAATTTGGTGTTCTTCCTCTCTTATTTCCCCAATAGTTTTTGTAGCTTTGGTGGAATTTGAGAGGGAAGAACTTGCCCTTGCATTTGGTGCATAGGTTTGAGTTCTCCTCGGAGATTCGGCGAGTTCAAGCTCTTGGGCTTGTTACTCTTGGGTTCTTGGAACCCTAGACGGTTGTGTGGAGTTGTGGTGTATTCTTGGTGCCTCCAATTGAGTTGTGGAGATTTGTCAAGCTTGTGGTCTGTTGTGGCATTGTTCTTGGGGGATCCAATTGTTGTGGAGTTTCCTCAAACTTGTAGGCTTTGTGGCATTTACTAGGAGCTCTCCAATTGAGTTGTGGAGTTTGCCCCAAGCCTTGTACGGGTTCGGTGACCGCGCTCAAGTGTCCTATAGTGGATCGTGAGTATGCCTTTGTGGCGAGCTCATGGGAGAATAGGGTGAGCCTTTTGTGGTGTCGGTATGTTGCATGCCTTTGCATCTTGAGGTGAGGCCTTGTGTGGCGTTGGGTGAGCATCGACCTACCACACCTCTAGGTGAGCCATTTGTGGCGTTCGAAGTACATTGCACCATCGCACCTCTCCAATAGAGACGTAGCTTCTTTGGAATTGAACTTTGGGATAAAAGTAATCTTCTCCGCGTCCATTGGTTATCTCTCAACCGAGCCCTTTACTTATGCAACTTACGTTGTGATAGCCATCGTGCTTGAAGTATTATATCTTGCGATCACCTTGTTGCTTGTCTTGCTTAGCATAGGTTGTTGGTGCACTTAGTTGAACCTAGTGGATATAGGTTTTGGCCTCATAAATTAAACATTAATTTTATTCTGCATTTATTAGAGCCTAAACCGTAATAATTTTAAAATGCCTATTCACCCCCTCTAGGCGACATCCATTTCCCTTTCAATTGGTATCAGAGCAAGGTATCTTGCTTATTAGGCTTGACCGCCTCGAGATTAAAGATTTCTCCTAGGGGTTTAGTGCACTCTCATACATTTACATTTGATGGCACAAATTATGATGTTTGGCGAATTCGTATGCTTAGTCATTTTCGGGTCATTGACCCAAATATTGAGCGAATTCTTGATATGGGTTTGTCTCATCCGAAGGATCCCCAAAATATATCTTGGGAGGAGGAGACAAAATCTTATCTCGAAGCTCGAGCATCTAATGTGCTTGTTAATGTTGTGAGCTTTGTAGTTCTTTCCACAATCATGCCTATCCAGAATGCTCATGATATTTGGACCAAGCTTCAAGCAAAATATGATGTGTCCAAGATTGATGAGGATGATTGTGTTCCCTCCACCTCTGGCCGTGATGAGTTCTCATCTTCTTCCACTACACCAACATGTGAGTTGTCACAAGGTAATGATATGGTGAGTGGTGATAGAACTTGCAATGTGGATAGTGAGCTTGTCATTCATGATTCTTCATATCTATCTCATTGCAATGTTGTATCTTTGGACATGAACACTTGTAGGACTATATGTGACTTACATCCTAGTGTTGATTGTCCTTACATATCATATAGAAATGGATTGAATATATCTCATGATGATATGCTTGATTTGCCTTATTTCCATGATAAATGTGCTTCTATTTTCTCTAGTACTTGTGTTGCTAACCATGTAGAGGAAATATAAGAATGTGTGGGCCAAGGCAAGGGTGTTATTGGAGCTTCATGTGTTCCCCCATCATCACCTCCTCCCAATGTTCACTTATGCCTCATGGCTAAGGCTTCAAAGGTAACCTCTCCTTTGGACCCCAATGTGGCATCCCGCTAAAACCACTACTAGAAAATCGTTGTGTTTTTGTGCATTGCATCATCATGACCGCATGCTCATGTCATCATGCCACATTGCATTTGAGCATCGTCATAATCATGCATGGTTTTGTCTAAAACTATTTTTGAAAAGTCTATTTTGTTTTCTAAATACCCCGTCTTCAATTCAAATCAAAACCACCGGGCTCGTCCGGAATATTTTGTTTCGTCTACAAACAGATTTCAAAAGCCCCGTTTTAAACCAATAAAATATTTATATTATTGTAGGGGGCAGCCGAACCGGGCCGAACCGACCCAGCCGGCCACCCCCAGTAAACAAATCAGACTAACCCTCAGCCACCTACCCACCCAGCCGCCACTCCTCTCTCCCTCCCTAATCCACCGCAGCCACCCTGGCACCCTTCCACATCATCCCAGCCACTCCCAGCCCTCCACCTCACCAACCCACTCCCTCCACCAGCAACCACCCCCCCCGCCGCCACCTGACCCTAACCACACCTAACGCAGCGGCCCCACCCCACAGGCGCGCAACCCACCACGCAAGCACACACGCACGCACTAATACGCACACATTCCCACCTGCTGCCCCGACCGCGTCGCCCCTGGCCCCAATCCCCATCCACATCCACCAACCGCCCGCACCCCATCTCCCGCACCCCACCTAGACATGCACGCTCCCCACGCCACCGGCCTCGACACGCCAACGCCAACCCCCGCGTCCACCCCGCGCCCGCCTGGCCCCACCACGTGCACCCCACCTCGCCACCAACCACCCACTCTCGTCTTCCTCCCTCGATCCTACCTACCCCCATCGCTCCTCCACCTCGTTCGGCCTGCGCCCTGCGGATCCGCCGCCGCCAGGTACGAGCCAGCCCGTGCCGCCGCCCAGCCACGCTTCGTCCGCGTCGACGCCCGTCGAGGTCGTCCCAGCCACCGACCCCGTGGCTCCCCATCGCTGGACCCCGCGCACCGCCGCCACCGGCTCTCCTTCCCCGAGCTTTACGGCCTCCCTCCGCCGCTCGAGCCGGCCGCCGTTCGACCACCTCGCCTACCTCCAGGACCCCGCCGCCACCCCGGAGCTGGCCCCGCCTCTCCGCCTCGCCTCGCTCGGCCCGAAGCCCTGCCTGCAACGCCGCTGGGGCTCCGTCTCCCCCACGACCTCGAGCCCGCATAGATCCTCGCCCCGCCGTCTCTCGACCTTCTCTTCATAGCCACCCGAGCGAGCACCGCCGGCCTCATCGCCGTCTCCTCCAACCCTCGCAGCCCGCGCCGTGGGCCCCGCCTTCGTCCTCCGGGCACCTCCCTCTCCCTCCCCGTCGACCGACCACTACCTCTCCGGCAGCGACTCCTCCAGCGCCCGCCTCTGGCCCCCTCCTCGGCTGCCGCCGTGGCTCCCTCCTCCGCGAGCCACCGCTGCCTCTATTCATCGCGGAGCCGTTCGGCCACCCTGCAGCGTGGCCTGCCGCCGCCAGCATCTCCACCGAGCGCGACCTCGCCCAACGCCCACCTCGCTCACCTCCTGGCACGCAGAGCCCAAGGCGCAAGGGGGAGTTGACCCTGCAGTGGACTACATCGTTAGATGAAGTGAATATTTTGGTGGTTCTCGGTTGATGGCAAGGTCATGTCCATGTGTGGAGTTTTTAGGCAAAAATTAAGACGGTGATGCACAGATCGATTGGGATGCATGCGAGGATTTGACTAGCAACCGCCAAGATCTCCTTCAAGGTCGTGGCGTGATGGTTTTACTCGCGAGACGACAAGTGACGCTGAGACCCCAGGTGCGCCGACACGGATTCGATGACCGAAGGTCTTCTACACGGTAGCCAAGACCGCCCACACGGAGACCGAAGACCCCCGATCCGTGGACCCGATGATCAAGACCCAGAGGACATTTTCCTCTCGGACCCAAGGAACCCGGATCCAAAGACCGGCCCCGAAGACCGATCCCGGCGCCCGAACCCCTTCGAAACCAAGATCGCTGATACCCTAATGTGATTCCCTTTCTAAAACCCCTATTTTTATAATGATATATACTTGTTGCATTTAAAATATTCATGTCGCATACATATTTTGTGGTTTGGGGGCATTATGCCGATTCACCTCATAATTAAATATGGAGTGTTTATGCGGGATATCTTTGTCTTATTCCGGACTCCATTTAAATTGGTTTAGCGAACCGATGTCGTGTTTTGTCTTGTCAATACAACATTTAATTGCGGGGTTTCTAAATAACTTGAACCGTTTAATTAAATGTCGGGACCCCGGTTCTGCTTAAAACTGCCTAATTGCACCGCATCCGCATCATATCATAATCATGCCGGATCTTCTGCCGTGGTATTAAATATTGCATCCGGTGTTTCTTCTAGTGTTTGCTTGTTCGTGGATTAGGCCGATGAGTTGATGCGAGTATCGACAAGTTCTCTGGATATGAACCTTCGGCAGTGTTTCCCAGGCGAGCATCTTTCCCCTTCTACCTATTTTGCATTTATAGTCTTTATGTCCTCCTGTTGATCTATTGCTATCCGTGTTGCGATGCTTTAGTTTCCATATACCAGTTATATCCCGTGCAGCCTCTATATTGCCTTGGACACCCCTATTACCTGTGTTTGGTAGATAGCTAGCCTTGCGAGTCGTAGTTGCTTGCTCAGGTGCGATCTCGTGTTGTCAAGTATCACAGTTGTTGGAATGCTGGCAGATGTTTATGGTGGAGATGATCATGACTTTAAATACAACTATTAAATTGCTGTGATAACTAATGAAAGAGGCACCGGTGGGCAATATATGCTATTTGGTTTTTATGTCCACTTGTGTCCCGTAGGCCCCGAGTACTTGATACATGTTCCTTGACTATTCGCACTATCCACATCCGGGAGAGTCTATGAACCCCCCTTAGCCAGAGCTTGATTCATTTCTTATTTCTTGGGGCCACAAACTAGTTTGGGGTTTTATTACTATCCTGTACTTATGCCATGCTTTACCGCTTTATTTACGATTGTGCGTGGAGCACCTGTACTGCTTTGGATCGTGACACATTTTCGCTGTATCGACAAGCCCAGTCACACTTTCGGGTTCCCAGTTGTTTACCGCCGTCCACACAAACCCTGGGTCCGTCTCGGAGCCGGCTAACTTCGTCGCGGGTAGCTTAGTGGGGTGGCCCCCTAAAATATTTTATGAATCCTGTGATTGCTTTGTCGTGAAAGCCTCGTTGGGTTTTGAGTTGGTTTTTCCGAGGTTGATCGTGTGTGTGTGTTGCTATTTGTGCACCCCTGCAGGGTAAATCTTTCTGAAAGCCGTGTCCACGGTTATGGACGACTTGGAGCACAGTATCTCGATCATAGACAAGCATACCTAAAGTAGTGCTATAATTTGACTTAATATGTGACTAGTAAACAGATTCAAATACAACAGAATGGATATTAAAAATGCCAACAACTAGTGGAGCTGGGGTTCCTTGTGTCTTGTTATATCTGCCTAGTAAGTATTGCAACTCCAATGGAATGTGATAAAAGTGCCAACAACTGCTGGGTTTTGGGATTCCTCAGGACAATTATCTCTGACTAGTAAATGTTCCAACTACAACGAAATGTTAACTAAAACTGCCCACTTCTTATGCTATCCGGATGACTCAAGCTATAAATCTAACTAGTAAATGCTGCAACTATAACGGAATGAGTAAAACTGCCAACAGTGTGAGTTCCTCGGTTTGACTTCCTCGTTTGGTCTCGAGGGGGAATACCAGGATGGGTATGATTGGTGGTAGTATCAGGTTGGATTCGAATAGGTCTTTCTTACCCCTCTCTAATAGCCGCCAGTTTTACTGAGTCTCTATAGGTTGTTTAGTGCTGCTGCACTGCCGCTTCAGTCCACCATACCTATGTAGGCGAGGACCGCCGAATTCTAGCCTCGTCGTGTACTGGCCTCAGTACTGACGCTCCTCTTTTTCCTTTGCCCTTTGGCGGCACCCCTTTTGTTTTAGCAGGTTTGAGATCGACGTCGTTAGCAGGGTTACCCTTCCGGCTTGGCCTGGGCAGGGTTATGGACGCCATTGGTTATTCTTCAGGGCTCTTAGCCCCATTTGCATATTGTCCATAGTCGGACGCTCTATCGTTTTCAAGGTGATTTGAATCTTTGTATTGTATATCTGTATTATTGACTCGTTGAGTCGCTGTTGTATATATATTTGTTCTGTGGGTCCCATCGAGGACTGTTGTGTAATGGTATTACTTCGTTTTCCACCCGCACGAAAGTGCCTGGTGGGCGTCCTTGAATCGTTTCTATGCGGGTTTGGCAGAAAGGGCTAAAACTTGCATAGGGCCGATTCGAGGGTGTTACACCCAATGCATCTCATGATTATGTGAATGTTGATCATGATGAAGTAGTTGATGATGTTGCTTCTTTGAAAAAAGAAGGGGGAGCTAGTCCTTAGTGATCTTCATCCAAATAAAAATGTTTGCTATACTTTCATTGAAATATTAACTTTTTCTATTGAAAGTAAGCAACTTATTGATGAACACGAGGACACAATTTACAAAATGAGTAGTCTTGAGCATGAGTATGCTAATGACATTGCAAATCTAAATGAAGCTCTTGAAGAGGAACAAACCACCAAGGAATCTCTTGAGGAGACCTTTGTTCTAGAGTGAAGAAATCTCATGATAGAGATCTTGAGGTGTCAAGTGCCCTCCAGATTAAAAATGATGAGCTTGAAGTTGCCTATGTTAAACTTGTTGAGGATTTTGAGCACCTCAACAATGGCTCTAGGGTCAACAAGGGGGAGCTCATCAAACTCACCGAGTCGCATGAGAAACTTAAAGCTTCATACTCAAAAGAGCTTTCCAAGTTGCCCTCACCTCTTGCAATTAATCATGATGCTTGTGCTACTAACTCTATCTCTTGTGAAGCATCTATTGTGAAGGAGAATGTCGAGATATAGGCTCAACTTGCTTTGCTAACTAGCAACTATGGGAAATTGGAAAAAAATCATGCTAAGCTCTATAGATCGCATGAGGATCTTCTAGTTTACCATGGTAGGCTAAAGTTGGCTCATGAGGCCATTGTGTCAAAGGTAAAATCTAGTGTGCATCATGTGGACATTAGCACTACTTCTACTCCTAGTGTCATATTGCCATGTGTTAGTCCTTGTGATTCATCATCTCATAACCTTGTTATATCTTGTGATGAATTGCATCCCTTGCCTTGTTGCTCTAACAATGTAGCATCTACTTTATCTAGTATTGTTGTTGATACTAACCATGTAGAGGAAAACAAGAAGCTCAAGGCTAAAGTCACTTCTTTGAAGAATGACTTGAAGAAGTGTCATCAAGGGAAGACCACACTCAAGAAAATATTGGGTATGAGAAGATCCCCAAATGACAAGAGTAGGCTTGGATTCAACTCAAGCATCAAGAACAAGCCCACCAACATGTTGAATCACAAGGGCAACAATAAGAATGGCCAAGGTCAAGGGAAGAATCCGGACAACATTGTGTGCTTCAAGTGCAAGGAAGAAGGACATCATGTGAGATGTTGCCCATTGAAGAAGAAGCAACAAGGGAAGCAGCCTCAAGCTCCACCTCAAGCTATAAGTGGGCCTCTTCCCAAGAAGCAAGCTCTTCCTCAAGGGGTGGCATCTTCCAAGAAGAAAGATAGCAAGAGAAGAACTTGCTACATATACCGTGAGAAGGGGCACCTTTCTTCCTCATGCACCATGGGTAACTCCTCATCCCATCCTATCTTGATTGATGATGCTTATTCTCTTCATAAGGATGACGTGGGCACTGTGTTTACCAAATATTTTGGGTGCCCAATGTGGTGTCAAGAAAAGAACCATTTGGTTGGCCAAGCCTATCGTGACTAACTTCTTAGAACCCAACTTGGTTGGGGACCAACAATCTAAAACATGATCAATAGGTGTTGGTTGGAGGGTTTGGAGGCTTGGCTACATTATGAAGAATTGAGGGATCTTCATCATCATTTATTTTGTTCAAGTCAAGCTAATTGGATTATCTTGCTCCTATCTTATATCCAATGTTCCTCCTTGCAGTAACATGTGCGCAACTCATTACATTGAAAGTTACTTGCTCCCGTGTGCATGTGTGGTTTTGTACCTTGCATGTGTATGTATATGTTGTGCTTCCCTCGTACTTATATTGAGTTATCAAGTATATTTGTGTATGTTGGTTGGCACATCATGTATTTGTGTTCTTGGTTTGGAGCCTTCGTTGAATTCATTTGGTATCTTTTTTGGCTTTTGGGAGTGATTAATGGACTATCCCATTTTGGGGGAGTGTTATGCTTGGGCATTCCACAATCCTAAAATTTGTGTACATGAGGAATACCACTTAGTATGTATATTTCAAGATTATCTAGTCTGTATGTGATATGTCTTTCTCATGAGAAATTCAAGTTCCATAATGTTCTATAATCATCTCTAATTGGATGTTTTTCCTCTTGTTGAGAATTCTTGGTTTATCACATTATGGGGGAGTCATATGCTTTGTGCATATCATGAACCTTCAAAATGTGGACATTTGAGGTAGTGCCACATAGAAATGATATTAAATATTATCTAGCTCCTAGGTGGCACATTTAGCTCAAACAAGATCCAATTCCCTTGGATTTCTTTTAATGCTCATATTTTGGATCTTGTTTGTGAGAATTTTCTTGATATGTGTTTCCTCATATTTAGACCTCCATATCCTCCATGGAAACCATTTTCTTCAAGTTACTTTAGTCTTTAATGATTGTGTGACTGTTTGGAGCTATCAAGAATCTCTATCTCAGCATCAAAGCTTATTTCTTATATTTTGTCATATGCTTCTTGTTGTGAATATGATCGTGATATCCTTGAAAACTACCTCATGAAAATTTTCCCCATAATTCTTGTCTTTAGACAAGTGGTACTCCATGTAAGGTAGAATTTATTGATCATGTTCACTTTGATCTTTGCTTATCTTTTCCCTATCTTTGGCCAAGGAAATGTTCTTATTTTTCTATCATGTCTTCCTTGCCTCTGGTGTATCATTTTAGTTTATTGGTATTCTCTTGTGTTTTATTTAATGTAGGTAGTAGTGATGATCTCATTTGTGTGCATTTTGCATTCAAAAGCAAAATTCTACATAATGCACCATTCATGGGGGAGCTCTCCTATATTATTTAGAACACTCCCTTTTGTGCTTGGAAGTTTGATCTTTTCTTTTAGTACTTTGTGCCATCATGAGAAGTGTAGGGAATTTGGTTTGTTTGTTGGAACCTTTCTCTTTTTGGAAGTTGGTTTTGTCTCATTCTTTGTTACTTGGTTGATCCTTTAGGACGAGATAAATCCTTGAGCATTGGTGCTTTTGTCTATCTTTTGCTCTTTGGCTTTTGCCTTGTTCATTTGTTGAATTTGTGTCCTTTCATGTGTTGATTTAGCTCTTTGATGCAATTTGGACACCCTTTTGTCTTGTCACACTCTTGTGTGCGACTTCTTGGTTTACTTGGTGTTTTTGTTCAAATTGTATCTTATTTTTGGTTCTCGAGAGTTTTGTGCATGCATATTTACTATATGTTTATATTATGGCATGTTTGCTTTCTTGATTCAATATATAGAGGTTTCTCCACCAAATCCTATTGGCTAAGATGTGCATGAAATTCAATTTCATATCAATATGCACATATTTATGTGGAGGCTCTCCTATGTATTGCAGTTTCACTAACTACTTTTGACCCAATTTGTTTGGGGATCATAGTGTACTTGATTGTATTTTAGGTACATTGGAGATATATTGGGTGATTATATCTTGAACAAGGAAGAAGTGGTGTCTACATGTCAATTGGATGCAGGCTAGGATGATCAACGGATTCATATACACTATATTCTACCAATTATATCTCGGCAACAAGTATCTCTCTCATGCATACATATCTTGTTTCCAACCTTTCGTAGGTTGCTTGTTGGCATGAATTTGTGTTTCTACAAATGTTGTTCTTCTTATTTTGTTTTTTTCAAGTTCCCTCTATTGCAAATGTGAGTATGTTGAGATGAGTGCATATAATTGGGATTATACAAAATCATGCTCATGATTCACCAATCCCAAATATGTCAATCTAACAATTTTATTGCCTATCATTTCCTCATTTACTCTCATGTGCAATAGTGAGTATTTTGCATATTCGATTTATATTTGTGAGACTTGTTGCCTCTCTCCATATACTCCAACTATCCCCTTTTACCTTGGTAATAGTTGTGGTAGTGTGTTGGTGTTTGAAGTTCATTGATGTACAATAAGATATTTTTGAGCCTTTTTTCCATGCTTTCAAGCAAAAATCTTATTGGTATATTCTATGACTCCCTTTTGTGTTTCATGTGCTTTCTTGAGCATCTACTTTGTGTGTGCATGTTTCTTTGTGGGCATATGTCTTTGTGATATTTTCCACCTAGAAACTTATACATGCAAGAGAAGATAAATTTTTGATTGTTTTCTTTGGAGTCCACCTTTTATTTCATTTTGACTCTTTGGTGGCTTCCAAATTTAATTACCAATGAGTGCTTGTACCATTTGTTGGCATCTTCGGGCACTCATATTTTGATCTCTCTCTCTCCTTGTATTGTTAAATGAGTTGTAGAAGTGAGGATTCCATGATTGTTTACTTTGTTTACAAATGCAATTATTTTAATTGGTGCATAATCTTTGGGGAGCTCCTCTAATTCATTTAAGAATGCTCATTTGCCTTCATTCTCATCTTTTGTGTTTTAAATGTTCATGGGGGAGTGAGGATTCCATATTTGTGCATGATGTATTCAAATGAAATGTTTCTAACTTGTGCACAAAGCTTCTAAACACTCGCTTGCTAGCATCATAATATCTTGTTATTTTCATTTGGTATCATTTGTTGTTTTCAATTGGTTCTTTTGTTTGCTCACTTCATTTGTTGAAGTTTATTTTTTTTCCTTTCTTCTTGCAATCCTTGGGTCCTCAATATAGTGTTACTTCCTCCCAAGGATTCATCATTGGATATGTGCATATGCACACCTTTGGAGGAATTCTTACTATATTGGTCGTCTAAAACTTTTCACCCATTTTGGCAATGGATGCTAATGGAAGAGAAGTTTTAGAGGGTTTAAGGGAAGTTGGTTTATGCTTTGAGTTGGTTCTTAAACATTAGCCTTGCATGCTCTTGAATCTTTGTTGTTGATTTGCATGTTTGATATATAGAGGAAACTCCACCAATGGTAAGAGTGTGAAATATATGCAATGAAATTCAAGTTCATCATACGTGCATAGTTTGTGGGGGAGTTTTCTCTATATATTGTGGGAGTACCAACATCACATACTTGTATAGTATTTGATGTTGGCACAACCATTGTGTTTGTTAAATTCCATATTTAAACCCTCTCAAAGGGATTGTCATTAATTACCAAAATGGGGGAGATTGAAAGGGCATGTATGCCCCCATGTGCGGTTTTGGTAATTAATAACAATCTCTATGGACTAATGTGTGAATTGAGTTTCACTTGTAGGTTTTGTCTATTGGCATCGCTTGGGCCATGTTTTGGTATCAAGGTTGAAAGATTAAGAAATGTAAAACAAGAATAGGAAGAGGAAGAAGAATATCAAGTGTGTCTTGAAGAAGAAGATGGAGTTCCTCATGTGCATCTTCAAGACATCATCCTTATCGGGATAGAAGAAATGAAGTGCAAGCTCAAGATACACCATCTCTAGTAGACCTCATGCTTGAAGCTTGCCATCCTCGGTGATCATGGTTTGATGAAGACAAGTTCAAGGAAGAAGTCTCCATATGTATGGGGGAGCAATTCGCAAGTCTTCATCAAGCAAGAGCAATCAAGAAAGGCGTTCCATCTTGAGAAGGACAAGCGGTCTACATCAAGCTCAAGTGGGATGCTCAAGGCAAAGGTATGATCTTGATAGGTTTCTATTTACCGGTCTCTTGTAGTTGTTGGGAGACTGGGTTTAGGATAGATAGCCGCACTATCAACAGGGGCTCTCGAGTGGGTGACTCGATCGCATATTTCAGATAGATTTCAAATCTTGGGAGATATTTCATAACAAGGTCTAGTTCATCAAAAACGGATTTCCCTTGAATATCTTATTGCATTTTTGATCTTGCGGGTTTTCCGGCTCTACACCTTGGGAGATATCTCACATATATATACTTGATATTTTTCCCTTGGTGGTATCCAATATTTCACCTTTTGTTGGTTTCTACTCTTTATTAATTTTCCAACAAAATTGGTTTCATCCAAATTGGAGTTTTCAAGCTCAACTTCTTGTGTTTTGGGTTTTGGAGGTTTTACCGGTTCGTCACTTCTAGAGAGGTCATACCTTTCTCCATTTTAGTATTATGCTCTCATGTTGGAATATTATGCGTTTCTTTGCATAATATTTTAGATCTTGTTGTTCTCTTCAAAACAAGACCAAGATCATCGAAATCGGAGTCCAGAGTCAAAAGTTATTGAAATTTTCGTGCATGTTGTCCAGCGATTTTTTCCTTGAGCGGAAGTTCCGGCTGAAGTTCTGGCCAAAGTTCCAACGAGAGTGTGTTTCCTCTCTGTTTTTGTGTTCCTACTTACTAGTAGTATCGTTGGAGCACCGGAATTTCTGGTGGCGCGGGGATCTGGCCCAAACGGTCAGTTTTTTAGTCCTATTTAAGGGGGGCTTCTTTCCCAATGGTTTCCCATCTTTGGAGCTCGTTTTTGTCCACCATTGTTGATCTATTTGAGCTTTCTTACTCCCTCTCTCTCCCATGATTCTTGCATCTTTTTGAGGGAAAAGTGAGAGGAGATCTAGATCTACAACTCTACCAAATCATATATCTTCTTAGTGAAGGGAATCTTGAGATCTAGATCTTGGAGGAATTTGGTGTTCTTCTCTTGTGTTCTTCCTCTCTTATTCCCCCAATAGCTTTTATAGATTTGGTGGAATTTGAGAGTGAAGGACTTGCCCTTTCATTTGGTTCATAGGTTTGAGTTCTCCTCGGAGATTCGGCATCAAGTTCAAGCTCTTGGGCTTGTTACTCTTGGGTTCTTGGAGCCCTAGATGGTTGTGTGGAGTTGTGGTGTGTTCTTAGGGCCTCTAATTGAGTTGTGGAGATTCCTCAAACTTGTGGCCTGTTGTGGCATTGTTCTTGGGGGGCTCCAATTGTTGTGGAGTTTCCTCAATCTTGTAGCCTTTGTGGTATTTCTTGGGAGCCCTCCAATTGAGTTGTGGAGTTTGCCCCAAGCCTTATACGGGTTTGGTGACCGTCCTCAAGTGTCCCATAGTGGACCGTGAGTAGGACTTTGTGGCAAGCTCACGGGAGAATAGGGTGAGCCTTTTGTGGCGTCGGTGTGTTGCATGCCTTTGCATCTTGAGGTGAGGCCTCGTGTGGCGTTGGGTGAGCATCGAGCCACCACACCTTAAGGTGAGCCATTTGTGGCATTCGAAGTACATTGCGCCATCGCACCTCTCCAATGGAGACGTAGCTTTTTTGGAAGTGAACTTCAGGATAAAAATCATCTTCTATGCGCCCATCAGTTATCTCTCAACCGAGCCCTTTACTTATGCAATTTACATTGTGATAACCATCGTGCTTGAAGTATTATATCTTGTTATCATCTTGTTGCTTGTCTTGCTTAGCATAGGTTGTTGGTGTACTTAGTTGAACCTAGTGGATATAGGTTTTTGCCTCATAAATTAAACGTTAGTTTTATTCCGCATTTATTAGAGTCTAAACTGTAATAATTTTAAAATGCCTATTCACCCCCTCTAGGCGACATCCATTTCCCTTTCACATGGTTTTAGGCCAAACGACCAATGTTATAGCTGGAATTGCGGAATAGTTTGTGATAATGTTCCCATATTGTGAATAGATATGTATCATAGGATGTCGAACAATGTTGTAGGAGGAAGTTTTCCTTTTCGTCGCACCAAAACGCTATTTCCAATTTTCCGAGTGTCAAAAAGGGGTGTTCTGGGAAGCAAACACCAAATGAAAGTTTTAAAATGGTACCACCCCATTTTTCAAAAACACTAGACCACCTTCCAAGGATAATGTCCCAACCAGGGTACCTTAAAGCTTTTCATCCACCCCTTGTGAAAAAGACAAATTTTCGCCGAATCGGTAGGAAGTGAGTTAGATTTGAAGTACATGTACATGATCTGATGCTCCTGATTTTTTTGGAAAAATCATTTTTAGGTTCACAATATGCTAGTTTATCAGAGATCCACTGCAAGTTTAGCGAGGCTCACCCCGAGTTAAGAATCTTCATGACGTTGTTTTGACCATAGTTTGAAACGAGCATAAGAAATTCAAAAACGATCCAAACAATGTAAAACCTTCGCATGGTGTTATAGTATGTGAAATAGTTGCAAGGAAAAAATATCAAAATTGGAATATTCTAAATATCTCAAAAAAAACTTCTCAGAAATGAGCTAGCATATTCGAGGTTTCATGGTTTTCAGGTGAAATGACCAATATTATGGCTAGAATTGCGGCATAATTTGTGATAATGTGCTCATATTGTGCACACGTAGAAAACAATGTTGCAGGAGGAAGTTTTCCTTTTCGTCACACCAACACGCCATTTTCTATTTTTGAGTGTCAAAAACAGGGTGTTTTGTGAAGCAACTACCAAATAAAAGTTTCAAAATAGTACCACCCCATTTCTCAAAAATACTAGACAACCTTACAAGAACAATCTTCCAACCATAGTATCTTAAACCTTTCCGTCCAGCCCTCATGAAAAAGATAAATTCCTGCCGAATTGTTAGGAAGTGGGTCAGATTTGAACTATAGGTATATAATCTGTTGCTTATGATTTTTTGGAAAAAAATTGAGTTCACAATATGCTATTTCATCAGAGCTCCACTGCAAGTTTAGTGAGACTCGGACCCAAGCTAAGGATTTTTTAGAATCCTCAAATTCAAAAAAAAATTGATATGATTTTTTAAAGATTTGAACACTATTAAATAAATTTTATTTAGAAAACCTTGCAGTACACTATTAAAAAGACATGATGCATGATTAAAAATATGATAGGGATGTCATATTTGGATTCTTCTCATTTTTCTAATCGGTTAGACATATTATTTGTCGAATCCGATTTATAGATTTAAATATATGAATTATTCCATATTAAATAGAAAAAGGCAAAAAGTCATTTTATTATTATTTGAATTCAAGATTATTGTAACTTATTCATTTTTGTTTACTTAACTAATTGTTTGAAATTTAAAAAATAAAGTTGTGTGACACCAAGAGTTAATATGATTGATATGGTAGTATCATCAACAAGGTCTAATGTCTTTATCGGAAGCTCATCTGGAAATAACGGAGAAGTTAAGTATGTTGGGGCTAGAGTAGTGTGAGGATGGGTAAAATATCGGGAAGTTTGACCATAAAGATGCTTGTGAGATTAAGCGTACTTATACGGTTTAAAAAGATGCTTGTGAGATTAATAAGTCAAACAATTTTAAAAAATTGAAAAACAAACTACGCCGACGGCTAAGCTGTTGGCGTAGCCATACGACCGCCAGCCGTCTAGGTGGGTCCCATCTAGTCTATGCCGACAGCTAAGCCGCACAATGGCCCTTTGACGATGGCAACTGGCCATCGGCGCCGATATGTTCATGTAGTGTCGCCGGTCATCAACCAAGATGACGGGCGTTCCATCCATGTCGCCATCCATATAGGTTGAAGAAGCAACTAGGCGTTGTTCGTCGCCTAAGGCCGACCTCACGCGAGTGCGCTTAAGATGTGAAAGAGCCAGCGCCGACTATCCAGGGTGTGCTCATGCATCGGCAACGAGTAGAGATGTTCAATTGCTAGAAGACCAAACCCTGTAGATACACCTGGAAATTTGTGATCATCTATTTTTAGAGGGGGCAGAAACCATCCAGCCGGTCCCATCCTCCCTTCGCGCTCCCCTCTCTCCTCCATGGCTGGGCAAAGCCCCTGTGGCACGGCGGCGGTAGCCTCCCGTCCTCGCGCCCATCTGTCACACATGGCGGCGGCCCAAGATCTTCGGTGGCGATGTTCTTCCCCTTGATCTTCGGCGGTGATGGCGGTGCAGTGGCGACTCGGGAGCGACGCTGGAAAATTTGCAGGTGGTGGGGCTGGCTGGAGGCGGTGGTGATGTTGATCGACCTTGCTGGTGGTGGTCATCTTCTCCGTCGAAGGTGGCCGCCCCAAGGCTGGTTTGGCGGATCCCAGGATCCGTCATCTAGTCCCGACTGCGAGTTGGGGAGACCTGGGTGTCGGAGAAAACCGAACCGATTGGCAGTGTTTCCAAGTCGTTACCTTGACGAAGGCATCGCCGTGTAACCAGTGTCGACCTCACTTGTGTTGCTCCGGGGAAAACCTTAGGATCTATTTCCCGGTCAGGCGATGGTGGCACTGCGTTGTCCTATTCTCTCTTTAAAGCATCATTTGTGGAGCAGCGCTGGATGGCAGAGACAGGAGGTGGACTGGCTTCGTATTGCACGGAGACTCCAGTGGAGATGTCAAGTCATGCCTAACCACCAGGTGCTATGCTTAGTCATGTCTGGTCCTATAGGTGCTACGCATGATAGATCTCTTGGTGATTTTAAGTTGCGTTAGATGGCGGGACTTCGGAGAATGGTACCGAGGCTTTCATCTTCCAACTTGAAAACTTAATTTGACTGTCATGCCTGCTATTTCTCCAATTCCCACAACTTACAAACGTGCTCTTCTAGACCTGTCTGGCACGCGGCTATGCGCGATGAGTTTGATGCTCTTATTCAAAATAACACTTGGTCTCTAGTTCCCAAACCACCAGGTGCAAATGTTGTTTCGGGCAAATGGATTTTTTGACACAAATATCATTCTAATGGTACTCTTGCATCGTTAGGTTTGTCGGGGCTTCTCTCAACAACCCGGCATTGATTTTGATGAGACATTCTCTCCCGTTGTCAAACCAAGCACTATTCGTGTCGTTCTCAGTCTCGTTGTTTCTTCCTCCTGGCCCATTCATCAATTAGATGTTAAAAATGCTTTTCTTCATGGTACACTCAATGAAACAGTTTATTGTCAACAACCCTCTGGATTTGAGGATTCATCTTCTCCTAACCTTGTCTGTCTTCTTCACAACTCTCTATATGGTCTCAAGCAGGCCCCTCGAGCATGGTTTCAAAGATTTGCCACTTATATTCAGTCCATCGGTTTTTCTCCTTCCAAGTCTGATTCTTCTGTATTTATCTTTCACTCCTCTAAACACACAGCCTATCTCTTACTCTATGTTGATGATATTGTTTTAACCGCCTCCTCCGACTCTTTATTAAAACACATCATTACTTCTCTTCATCGTGAATTCTCTATGACGGACTTGGGTCCCCTTCATCATTTTCTTGGAGTTTCTGCTTACCGCACCTCTACTATTACTCTTTTTATCTCTCAACGCCAGTACGTTATTGATCTTCTCTCGCATGCTGGTATGTCTGATTGCCAGCCTTGTCGCACACCTGCTGAACTAGGTTCTAAATTGCCTGCTGATGGTGACACTCTTTCTGATCCCACCTTCTATCGCAGTCTTGCTGGTGCTCTACAGTATGCAACTCTAACTCGCCCTCATATCTCCTATTCTGTTCAACAAGCATGTCTATATATGCATGATCCTCGTTCTCCTCACCTTGCTCATATTAAAATAATTCTTTGATATCTCAAAGGCACTCTTGACCATGGTTTACTTATCAACTCTTCCTCTCCCACAAGCTTGGCAGTTTATTCTGATGCAGACTGGGCAGGATGTCCAGATACTCAACGATCCACACCCGGCTTTTGTGTTTATTTGGGTCATAATCTTGTTTCTTGGTCTTGTAAAAGGCAGGTCAGTTTTCAGGTCTTCAGCTGAAGCAGAGTATAGATCGGTGGCCCATTCCGTTGCTGAAGTTGTTTGGCTTCGACAGCTGCTAGTCGAGCTTCATCGTCCCATTCAGAGAGCTACTATTGTCTACTGTGACAATATTTTCGCAGTCTACATGGCATCCAATCCAGTTCAGCATCGCCGTACCAAGCATATTGAAATTGACATTCACTTTGACCGTGAGAAGGTGGCTCTCGATGAAGTTCGTGTCCTCCATGTACCAACCGGTGCTCAATTTGCTGATATTTTTACTAAGGCTCTCCCAACAGTTTCATTCACCAACATTCGATCCAGTCTCAATATCGTGGCACCCGACGTTGACACTGCGGGGGATATTAGATAAACATGTATTAGAGTTGGTTTAGGACTCTTAAGTCAGTTTGGCCTGGCTGGTTGGCTCATGTAATATATAAATCTTGTACCCTCGATCAAATCAATACAAGTTCCAATTCTATTCAATCTTACATATCGAATCCCTCGTGTCCTAGAACAGCTATGGTTGAGTGTCAAGTGCTTCGAGGAGGCTGGGGCCGCACCCGAGGAAACCCTGTCCGAGCTTGGCAACGACGTGGCTGAAATCAAAAGAATCCTCACATACAGTGGGTCGCCTCCTTACATGATGTCATGGCTGAATTGCCACGAGTATCAGCGTGCAACCACCAAGGGGACACGATGCGTCTCTGGTGCTTTTAGCATACCAGAGCAACGTGAAGATGCAAACGTCCCAGCATGATACTGAATCATACTACCGTCTCTCTCTCTCTCAATCTCTCTCTGAAAAATGAAGAATCGTACTATAGTGTGTTGGAAATAAATTTAAACTTGTCAATTCCTGTACTGCCCAGCATAATTCAGGCAACATTCGTGTTAATTCATGTTTGACTTGCATGCCATGCATGACTTTTAGTTGTGCCGAGTTATGCGTGGCTCGGGTCATGTCGCATACGAGGAGAATTAGTTCGTGAACCATGAAATATCACCGTACCATTGAATCAGGAAGTCTATGTAACATCTTTTCATGCATCAACCGATGCAGATAAATTGTTCGAAAAGAGTAATTTGGTTGCTCTAAGTACACTCCTAATCCATAGATGGATGTCACTAGTTTGCATGTTTTGGACATGTAGATGGAGAAGTTCTTGTCACTACAGGAACAGCACGCTACGCCGAGGGCGTAGGCCAAAATGCCCTCGGCGTATGCTACGCCAACGGCTGCCCTCGGCGTAGCCTCCTCGGCAAAGCTCTCCCTCGGCGGAGGCACTTTTGCCCGTCGCCGTAGCTCTAGCCGTCGGCGTATGCTACGCCGACAGCTTTGCCCTCGGCATAGCCCTGTCGGCATAATAACGGCAGGTTATAAAAAAACCAAAAAAAAACAAAAAATTTTGATTTTTTTCTCAACTTTTTAAAATCTTTGAATTGACTTCTCAGTTCCTTCCGAATCAGCTTCCGCGAAGCAATTTGTACCTAGTTGTCAATACTATGATATCAATCTTATTAACTCTTATATCATTATGTCACATGTTTTTATTTTTTGAAACTACAAACACTTATTTAAGTAAACAACAATGAATAAGTAAAAATATTACCGATTCAAATAAAAATACTATTGAATTCAAATAAAAATATAACAATTTTACTTTTTTGTATTTTCTATTTAATATGGAATAATTAATATCTTTAAATCCATAAATCGGAATTTGATAAATAATATGTCTAAATTGATCAGAAAAATAAAAGGAATCTAAATATGATATCCATATCAACTTATCACAAACCCCCGTTTTGAATTAGCTATTTGGTGGTTGCTTCACAAAATCCCCGTTTTTTGCGCTCGGAAAATGGAAATTGGTTTTTTGGTGCGACGAAAAGGAAAACTTCCTCCTACAATATTGTTCGCCATCCCATGATGAACATGTATGCAAAATATGGACACATTATCTCAAACTATGTCTTGATTCTAGCCATAACATTGGTCATTTGACCCGAAAGCCAAGAAATCTCGAATGAGATAGGTCATTTTGTGAAGCTTTTTTCAGACATAATCAATATAGTAGGTTTGATATTTTTCCTTGTAACTAAGTCTCATAATATGACATCACGCGAAGGTTTTGCATTGTTTCGATCATTTTTAAATTTTTTTATTCCCGTTTTAAACTATCGTCAAACTTTCTCGAACGACGGGCATGAAGATTCTTAGCTCGGGGCCGAGCCTCACTAAACTTGCTTTGGATCTTTGATAAAATAGCATATTGTGAACCTAAAAATGATTTTTGTAAAAAAAACATGAGCATCGAATCATGTACCTGTAGTTCATATCTGACCCACTTCCTACCGATTCGGCAGGAATTTGTCTTTTTCACCAGGGGTGGACGGAAAGGTTTCAGATCCCCCTGTTGGGACATTGTCCATATAAGGTGGTCTAGTATTTTTGTAAAATGTGGTGGTAGCATTTTGAATTAGCCATTTGGTGGTTGCTTCACAAAACTCCCCCATTTTTGTGCTCGGAAAATAGAAAATGCCTTTTTGGTGCGACGAAAATGAAACTTGCTCCTGCAACATTGTTCGACATCCCAGGATGCACATGTATGCACAATATGGGCACATTATCACAAACTAGGCATTGATTCTAGCCATAACATTGGTCATTTGACCCGAAAGCCAAGAAACCTCGAATGAGATAGGTCATTTTGTGAAGGATTTTTTCAGACATAATCAATATAGCAAGTTTGATATTTTTGCTTATAACTATGTCACATAATATGACACCACGCGAAGGTTTCGCATTGTTTGGATCGTTTTTGAATTTCTTATGTCCGTTTTAAACTATATATAATATTTTATGTTTCACTTAATTTTTTTTACAAATATGTAATATTTGAGTGTAGATAGATAGATCTTATTTTTCTGCAAATTTTGATATATTATTTGTATTTTTTCGAATTAGAATAATTTAGTTATGATTTTTTAAAGTTTAATAAGATAAAAGAAAAAATAGCTACGCCGAGGGCAGCCGTCGGCGTAGCATAGGATACGCCGAGGGCATTTCTACGCCGACGGCTGCTTGGCGGGGCTGGCCTGGTTACGGTCTACACCGACGGCCCCGATGTTTGGCCGTCGACGTATTCGTCCATTCCTGTTGTACTTCCTCAGTTCCTAAATAAAAGACGTTTTGACTTGTATCTTTTTTCCTGATAGTATGCCAAGCCAAGCCAAGGCAAGGAGACCATATGTCATCACATGCCACTAAGTCTCGGGAAAAACATACACACATGGACGCATGTGCAACTTGAGTTGGCCTCCAGGTCTTGCGTCCTAATCTGATCTTAGAGAAGACCCAAGGCCAAGGGGCATCCCGCTCTTCTCGAGTCTCACAAGTAACTCAAAAAACTGAGCAAGTTGTCGGCGCCAAAGAGTTGACAAAGCTCTCATCTCCACTAATTGGCCAACTGGATCCTCAGCAGTGTGTACTTAATTAGTACTCACTTAATGTGGCTGTGCGATCTAAATTGCTCGCATATTAATTAAGCTAAGCTGGATCCTGGATCACATCGTCTCACTTCCACCTCTCACTTCCACCTCTCACTTCCGTGAAGGACAAGAACTATCAACAATGGCATCTCATCGCGACTCTGATGGAGCACCCAAGGGTGAAGATCTTCAAAACTCCAGCTCAAGCTCCAAATCCACCTCCAGGTTAGTAAGTACTTCTTGACTAGCACAGCTCAACCCCTGATGCGGCTTATAATACATTTGATCATTTGCATATATGTATGTAGTTTTATCAGCGGTGACGGTAGTAGTACCATGGGTACCAACGGAACTACGGAGCCAACAAGTTTAACCATCCGAGTACTAAGAGAAATCACGGACAATTTCTCGGAGAAAAGAGCACTTGGTCACGGCGCATACGGAAAGGTTTACAAGGTAAGTTTTATATTTGGTTGGTATGCTTGTGTTTCGAACAAGGGTGGATATACCACCCTCGCAGCCGCACAGACTTGCGGTCAGCATGATACCTTATCTTGGATGATTTTGTATAGTGTTTTCTCTGAGACAAACCCAACTTGGGCGTCTTTTGTGGTTTGCCCGGTAGAAGTTTCCAATAGCTAAATGCATGCAGGTCACCAAACAAAAACATTATTTATTGATTAGAAATTCAGAAAGTTATTAACGTTGCCACAAACTAGTTTGTACTAAAAATGCCAGCATTGCCTAACAGTTATACTTTTTATGTTTGTCAAATGATATAGAGTGATGACAATAGATCTTGGGCAGGGGGTTCATGATAGTGGAGAAGAGATTGCGGTGAAGTTGCTCCATAATAACATGCACGCAACAAATGATGAACAATTCCAACACGAGTTTGATAACCTTATGATGCTCAACCATCCGAACATTGTAAGGTTAGTTGGATATTGCTACGAGACACAACGTCAACATGCAGATTTCGAAGGAAAGATAGTTTTTGGCGAAACAACATACAGAGCACTCTGCTTTGAGTACATGCACATGGGGAGCCTTCAAAGACATCTTTATGGTATGCTTCTGCTCCATCTCGAGTATGCCACTATTAACCATGTGACATTTTATGGTTATATGCATTTACAGTTCATCAACTGCCTCTTTACTTGTTTAAATTTACAGATGAATTGCATGGACTTGATTGGAAGACACGTTACAAGATTATCAAGGGGGCATGTGAGGGATTAAAATACCTTCACGAAGGATTCAAAGAACCAGTTTACCATTTGGACCTAAAACCCGATAACATACTGCTAGATGAGAATATGACACCGAAACTTGCAGACTTTGGTTTGTCAAAGCTCTTTGGCGAGGAACAAACTAGGGTCACACATAGTCCTGCAGGAACAATGTAAGACTGAATTACTTTTCTAGTGAAACAAATTGCTTTTATGTCCTAACACTTTAATCTCTGTTATATTTATGTTGCCATGCGCAGTGGATACATGCCCCCCGAATACTTATTTGGACACGTTGTCTCGAAGAAGTTAGACGTTTTTAGCTTGGGCGTTGTAATTACAAAGATAATTGCAGGCCCTAAAGGCCACACCAGAAGTGCCGAAATGCCTCATCAAGAGTTTCTTGATCAAGTATAAATCGTCATCTCTTAACTTCATAAAATCATCAGGGGTTATGATGTGCTTAGCATTTGAACATAGTATCATTCTAGCCTTACACAATTACACTTCGACTACATAGGTACATGAAAACTGGAGGAACAGGTTGGAAGCAACTTGTACTTCGAGGATACTAGAAGCATATTGTGAGCAAGTGAGCATATGCACTGAGATCGGACTGAACTCCATGGAGTATGATAGGCACAAAAGGCCCAGTATAGTGGAGATTATAGATAGACTGGATGCGACTGAAGCAATGATTGAAAAGGTAACGACTTTTTGCTAACAAAAATATAGCTCATGGTGATACGTTATTTTGTAACTAAAGGGCACACATGAGGTTTTGGTTTATAAATCAACTAGTAATCTATATATGCTACTATGTGTATGATCACACTCCTTCATGTATCAGCCTTAGAGTGATGTCACAAAGAATATATTGTGGTATTAATTCAAAATCTAGTATTCCAAATATATCTTGTTAGAGCCACCAATGATAATATCAATAGTATCTTATGCGTCATCCATGACTGCTGAAAAAACAAAAACTCAGTGTGCTTTTGAATCATCACGGTATGTGGAAGAACTAGTAATATCATCGCGGATTGCAAGTGGGTTGGGGGTTTGGTTTATCCGAAATAGGCTTGGGATGGCAAAATTTCCAGGGCTGGCAAAACATTGAATCGTTGAGATTTTATTTTTTATATACTCACTTTATGCTGAAACAAGGTGCATATTAATTTTGGTCTAGGTCAAACTTCATAGACTCTGAGCAAGTATATGGAAAATCGTACCAACATCTACAACACCAAATAAATATTTTTCAGAACCATCATGAAGTATATATACCTTCATATCTTAGATACTACTTGATATTGTAGATGTGGATTTGTTTTCTATATATTTTCTCAAAACTATAAAAAATGTTAGTCTCATTACTTTACAACATACATGGATTAATATGTACACAACATTGTGCAATATATGTCGTTTATGTGTAATTTAGCTGGATAACTTAGCTATTATTGCTTTTTGATTCTTGTTTCCAGTGCACAAACATAATTAGATATATGAATTTCCCAATCTGAATCATTTCTTCAGAACGAGAGTTCTACATATTACAAGAGGACAGCGATTTGTGATTTTTTTTAATTAGATCAATCTTGTGTCAACTCAAATATTCTCACAACATTTGACATACCACCTGGCTATATACATTACGTGGCGTATACCATCCAGTATGACAGCTACCAAGTGATGCAGCATAGGTCAACATGTGACCCCTCCAGTGTTATTTCCGAGTTGGGATGATCTTTTCGGTATCTCTCGCGCAATATTACCACAGCTACTGAAAAAAGAACAAAACAAGTAACAAACCGTGTCAGAACAAAACTTTGGTCATTGGCTCGATCTATGCATAGTTTTGATTCGTGTCTATGGGACTGGTAGGGAGAATGAAATAGGAGGCGATATATAGCTTGTCTATTTTCTTTTCTCGTCAAGGATATAAAACTACTAGAAAATTGCCCATTAGAGGTGGTGGTGGTCTGGTGGATCATCCAGTACCCCAATGCAAGTGTGGTAAATTGGTAAATTGCTACTTCCTCCGTTCCATAATTCTCGTGGTGATTTTAGTTCAAATTTGGACGACAATCATGATAAGAATTATGAAACAGAGGGAGTGCCAATTAATAATGTTTCTCGGCTATTGGCAGGCGGTTTCATGGTCAGAGAATTCACGTTCATTGATGCCAGTGAAGTCCCAAAGGGAGAGATGACAATCTGGTAAGTTGTCTGCCTACACATTCTCTCTGAACGCTCTATTGTACCATTGATATGATTGATGGATGCTAAACGTGTACTATTTCAGGTGAAGGTGGAAGCGTTCACAAGATACAAGGCCATTCAGGTCACCGAGGCATGCGACGAGTTCCCAGTCCTGGTGCGGGTCACTGGGGCGCCATGGCGTCGTACTGAGGAGATGCCGTGCCCGCGGGCTAGCGTCGATGTCATCGTTACACTCAACCTCTTGATGAACAAGGTGAAGGAGGCCGTGCTGATGTTAGTCGACTGGCTCAGCCCCAACGACCGGCTCTCTATCTTGTTTGTCGGGTATGTTGACGAATGCATGGACCTCACGTACATGTCCGACCATGGCCGGGACTTTGCCAGGCGCAAGATCAGCGAGATGGCCCATAACCATGAACGCCAGTCTACTGAATATGTGGGACCCGTTCTGCCACGGGCAGCTCAGGTACACCCACGTACATTTCCATGATCTGATAATGGGAGCGACTTCATTATAAATAGGAAAATGACGTTGGGAAATATAGTGAATTTAACATGCAGAAAAAGAAAGCGACTGCCCAATACAACTTCACTAGATCAAGACCTCGCAAACACACTTTCAAAGTACACACAGAAGTGCTTAGAGCAACTATAGCCGACAGTACAAATTTTGGTACTGAAAACTGTAAAACCATTTTCAGTACAGTGACATGCCCTATTGATTACCTCCCAATTGGTTGGATCGTAGCAGCGATGATTTCCTTCACGGGTGAGGTCTCTGGTCCAAATCCAGGATGCCCAACTGCGCAGGAAAAAGAATATAAGAAGCATGTGACTCTTCCATGCATGAGCTGGGTACTCTAGAAACATTCAGCCAGGCTCAGCCGCGATGGCCATGGCCTGAGTCGGGCGCATTGCCAAGAGCTCGATTAGCGACGTATAGGTGAAGTTTCCATCACGCCAATGACCAACTTTTACAATATACTGGGAAAAAAAACATGTGCTGTAAATTTACAGTCCGGTGATCTGGTTTTTTCAGTATAATGGAAAAAAAATGTAGTAGGTGTTTTTAGTATCTTTAGAGTGGGTTTTGTGTGTGGCTAAAATAGCGGTTGTTTTCCTGTATCAGCACTTTTTTTAGAACATACCGGCACCTGATTTCTTTATCTTTTTCTGCAAAAAATGTTTTTTTTATTTTCATTTACTTTTCATAGTTTTTCGCTTCTTAAGTCAACTACCGAAAAATACCATAGAGTGGCTACGATTGGTGCAGGCAACACTGCGATGGCTTGTTGGAACCATTGAGGAGTGACACCGACTCCACACATAACATGTGCGTTGTATTTCTCGATTGATGGTGTACTAACAAACACAAATTACTCCCTCCAATCCAAATTACTTGTCAAAATGTTGCATAAACTCAGTGTACCTGTAACATCTAATTTAGATCAGGGAGTATCAAAAATAGAAATTGTTTATTGATAGCAAAAAGGTAATAAAATACTCAAACCGTACATTTTCCTTCCTTTAATTTGTTGTGCTTAGATTCTGCGGTGGCGTGGAGTGGAGAAGAGCAGCACCCGTCCAGGCTGCATCATGCACGTGTGGTCTGGTCGGATGCACCCTGAGATCGACAAACAAGAGATCAGCCAGGAGTTCCCGGTGCATACCATTGCATTTCCCAGTTCCAATCCCACCGAAATGAAGCAGGTAGCCGACATGACCTCAGGCACCTGTTCCTTCGTCGAGCACAATGACATCGACAACATCAAACATGCCTTCGCACAGTTCATCCATAGACTCACATCGGTTGCAGCGATCAGGATCACCATCCAGGCAGAAGAGGGTGTCACCATATCTTCAATCGCATCAGGCCGCTGCTGCAACCTTGTCAGCTCAGACAAACGGTCAGGCACAATAAACATCTACCAGATTTGTGACGGAGAGCAGAAGAACTTCATAGTCTACTTGACAGTCCCACGGGGCCAGGAGAAGCTTCTCACCGTCGGCGGTGGGTACGAGAGCCTGAACACGAGCAAGGAGCTGGTTGGCATGGACGTGGTTGTAACACGACCGCACCGTAAATGCTTGCCGGGCGAGGTGATCATCCACCCTAAGGTGGCAGCTCAGCTATTGCGGGTCCGGCTTATGGAAGGCATCACCAAACAGAATCAGGATCTGAGCAGAAACAACCTGCGAATGCTGTTGGACAAGATCAAGGATTCCCATGAGGGTCACGCTGCCCCTGAGGAGATCCTGTCAGACTTCGAAGAGGAGGTTGCTGAAATGACGGACCAAAATGGGGTCGACAGAGAGTACATGTTGTCATGGTTGAATTGCCGCCAGTTGCAGCGCTCAACCACTAAGAGCACACCCCCCGACATAGGTGCTTTCCAAATCCTAGAGCAACAACGTGCCAATGAACACAACAATTTGGTAAGTGTGTGCCTATATATTCCAGAACACCTACCAATTGAATGGTTTCAATTAGTTCATTTTCTTTAAATGATTTATTGGTCTTAACATGGTCTCTCTGTACTGTTAATAATAATTAGGTGGTTGTGAAAGGATTCACAAGAAGCAAGGCAATAATGCTCCGCGAGACATGTGACGAGTTTCCAGTACTGGTGCGGGTCTCCGTGGCGCCATGGCGTCATGGCTGGGAGATGCCACGTGATGGTGTGGACGTCGTCGCTGTGCTCGACATCAGTGGAAACATGCAAGGGGAGAGGTTGGAGCTCGTGAAGCAGGCCATGATGGTCGTGATTGACAAGCTTGGCCCCGGCGACCGACTTTCAATTGTGTTGTTCCAGACCCGCAAGCATCGCCTTATGGAGCTCACGTACATGTCTGATGACCATGACCATGGTAAGGATGCTGCCAGGTTCAAGATAACTCAGCTGAAGGATTCGAATGGAAGGTACACGGGCAATATTGCTAGCGCCGCTCTACAAGAGGGAGTTCAGGTATATAAGCGCATACATTCAAATGATCCAAAGCAAACATTCAAGATGTAAACATTTATTTGTGTGGCTCTTCTAACATGTTAAGCTCATGCCTAGATTCTGCGGGATCGTGGAGCGGAGGAGGGTAGCAGTCGCCTAGGTTGCATGATGTTGTTGTCAGATGGCAAATACCCAGAGATCTTACAGATTAAGATGAGCTCTGAATTCCCAGTGCACACTTTCGGTTTGGGTGCTGACCACAACCCCAAGGTCATGAAGTACATTGCAGACAAGACCTCTGGGACATACTCTTATGTCAACCAGGACATCAGCAACATCAAGGACGCCCTCGCGCTGTTCATCACCAGTCTCACGTCCATTGCCGCGACGTCCATCACAATCACCCTAAAGGTTCATTGTGACATTGCCATATCATCCATCGAGTCTGGCAACTACATCCACCATGTGGAATCCGACAAGATGTCTGGCCAAATAATCATTGACCACATCTATGCTGGTGAGCAGAAGGAGTTCATTGTCAACCTGATAGTTGGGAATGCAAGGAAAGAGCTCATGACAATTGGCGGACAGTACATGAGCTTTAAAAGGACCAATTCCATTGCTGAAATGGACATGTCTGTGCTAAGACCCTGGTTTAAATCGTCACCAGACGATCTTGCCATCCACCCTGATGTAGCAGCGGAACTCACGCGGATCCAACTACAAAATGGCATCCTGGACATGGTAGACACACAGAAAATGACCACCCAGGGGCTGCAAAAGCTATGGGACATGATCAAGGACTCCGACGAGGGCCGTGGCACACCAGAGTTAACCTTGTCTGGCCTTAGCATGGACGTGGCTAAAATGAACAGAGACATTTCAGGGATGCCTTACATGCTGTCGTGGCTGTCGTGTCACAAGTGGCAGCGTGCAACCACAAAGGGCACCCTCAGTAACTCCAGTGCATTCCAAACCATAGGGCACTATGCAGATGAACATACAAACTTGGTAAGCTATGTGCCTGCATATTTCAAAACATCCAGTCAATCTGTTCATTTTAGCTTCATCTTATATCTACCGGTCAATGATCAATTAATGATAAACATTCATGCAGGTGAAAGTAGAAACTTTCACAAGAAGCAAGGCGATTCCAAGTGATGACCCGTGCAACAAGTTTCCTGTCCTGGTGCGAGTTGTGGTGGCACCGGAGGAGATACCGCGAGCCGGTGTCGACGTGGTCGCTGTGCTTGATGCTAGTGGAGGAATGCAGGGGGGGAAGCTGGAGCATATGAAGGACGCCATGATGGTTGTCATAGACAAGCTCCATGCAGAAGATCGACTATCCATCGTGTCGTTTAACACCTATGAGAATCGCCTCACAAGGCTCACTTACATGACCGACCATGGCCGTGATGTCGCCAGGCTCAGGATCAATAAGCTGGTTGCTGGTGGCCAGGGAGACGTCGCCGCCGCTCTGCAAGAAGGAGCTGAGGTAAACACGTACACTTAAATTGATTTGTGGCACGCATCGAAATTCTTATTTTTATTTCCTTAAAATATTGCTATTTTAATACTCTCGTTCTTAGATCCTGTGGTGGCGCGAAGCAGAGAGCAGCCGCCGTGTAGGCTGCATAATATTACTATCAGACTGCAAGAAGTATGAGATCTCCAAAACAGAGATCAGGCCAGAGTTTCCGGTGCACACCTTCGGTTTGGGCACTGACCACAATCCAAGCATGATGAAGCACATCGCAGACATTACATCTGGCACCTACTCCTTCATAAACCAAGACATAGGCATGATCAAGGACGCCCTGGCGCTATTCATCGCTGGCCTCACATCAGTTGCTGCTATGTCCATCAAGATCACTCTCAGGACCAACGAGGGTATCACCATGTCGTCAATTGAGTCCGGAGGCTACGTCAACCTTGTGAAAAACAATCAGGTTGGCACAATAGAAATTGACAACATCTATGCTAGCGAGCGGAAGGACTTCATTGTCTACTTGAGAGTGGCAGAGGGCAAGAAGGAGCTGATGACCATAGGTGGACAGTACCTGAGTCACAACACGGTAAAGCACCTGGTTAACACAGATGTCTATGTGGTGCGACCATGCCAGGAATGTGTGCTAGGAGACCTGGCCATCCACCCAGAAGTGGCAGCTGAGCTCGTGCGGATCACGCTAGAGAAGGGCATTTCAGCCATGCTGGAGCAGGGCCTGACCATGGGTGGCCTCCAACAGCTATGGGAGGAGATCATGGACTCCGACGAGGGTCGTGGCGCGCCACAGGAAACCTTGGCGGGCCTTAGCATGGACATCACTGAAATGAAGAGAGACATTGAGAACCCCAAGGAGCACAGAAAATCAGGGCTGCCTTACACGCTGTCATGGCTCACAAGCCGCAAGTGGCAGCGTGCAACCATTAAGGGCACACCCTGCAGCTCCGGTGCTATCCAAACCACAGGGCAGGATGCAGATGGGAGAACAGCTCTTTCGCAGTAAACAAACTAAAGCAGTAGTATTTATCGGTCAGTAAATCAGCTCACTCTGCTACCATGTGTGCAATCGTGTAGTCCAGACACCATCAGATTTAGTGCCTTGATAAGGCTAAATATTATGGCATGGGAGAAAAATTCTAGAAAGAATAAAGGTCGGCCACGTTTTGTTGTGGTTCAACTTCATGAAGTCGTTTTCTTCTACTACAGATATAAACATTATGTGCCAAAAGACTTCCATATTTTTACAATGCGCCATATTCTAGGGGCTCTTGTCGTAAATTATGGAAATGAACTTCTATAATTTTGCAAAGACTTGATAATTTTTTTCCTTAAAAGGTTTCTCTTCTTTTAAACACTTATATTATACCAATATATGATCTGAGCAAGGCCAGATCGAGATTAGCACAATTGCAGAAATATTATCTCTCTAAACACAAATTAAAATTGTATGTACTCCCTCTGTCCAGAAATAACTGACTTGGGTTTCTCAAATGCTGTGTAGCTCAAGAAGAAGCAGCGGCCAGGGCAGATAAGTTGTGCGTTGTATGCCAAAGAGCAGCCTACTGATCTCTTCTCCGATTGCGGCCTTCCCACAGTTTGCCTGGAATCGGTCTAGTTCTAGGCTCTACTCAAGATACTTTCTGACCCAAAGTTGTCGGTAAAGTTCGAAGGATTTGCAGATTAATCAACACGCGTGGGACGGGGAGTTCCTGAATCGAACATTGCACTCACCCGATTCGTCACAAGCATTCCTAACCCCTTTGCACCACAACTCAAACTAAAACCATTGACATCGTACGCAAAGGGGGAGCAAGATACTTACCTCGCAGGGACGCTGCCGCCGCATCCGCGTGGCTTCGCTTTGGCGACACGCCGCTCGAACGAAACGCGGCAGATGTCCGACAGGCCTCCACCGTGCTCTCAAGTTCCATCCGCCGCCGGCATCGCCGTACTCTGCGGCCCACTCCCCCCTGCCGTCCCATCATGGCGACGGGGCCGACGCTTAGCTCGCGGCTCGGAAGCCGCAGCCAAGTAAAATCAACCCGCGCAGCGGCGACTCCATGGCTTCTCGCGGCCAGGACCCTGGCCTACCGGCTCGCCCGCCGCCGATGCCAACCGTGGCGGCCGAGGAGTGGAACTGGATGGGCCCGATCATCTGTCTGAGTTGTTTTTTCTTTAAGTCATCTGTCTGAGTTGTTTGCTTATTGGGCTGTATACCAACCGGAATTCCAATATTGCGTCCCGCTCACATCGCTTCGCCCAACGGGCCTGCTCAGATAAAGCTTCTTTCTTGACTCAAAAAAAAAAGGTAAAGCTTCTTTCTTTTCTCACTCAAAAAAAAGAAGTTAAAGCTTCTTTCTTCTTTTTTCTTTTCTGTTTTTTCTTTCCCTTTTTTGTTTTCTGTTTTTCTTAAATCTAAACATTTTTTTATTTTTTAAATCTGAACATTTTTTTTAATTTGAATTATTTCAAATCCAAATATTTTTTAGATTTAATTTTTTTAAATGAACATTTTTAACTATGTAGATATTTTTTAATCTGAATATTTTCAAAAATAAATAATTTAAATTTGAACAGATTTAAAACTGAAAAGTTTTAAATTTTGATTTTTTAAAAAATTTGTACATTTTTAAAATCAAAAGAAATTCAAGGTCTTAATATTTTACAAATTCAAATAAACATAAAAGGAAAAAATAGAAAAGATAAAACGAAAAAGTACATGTTTACTAAGCTTTCTAAAAAGGCTTACATTTTGGAACGGAGGTAGTAAGACGTAAAGACGATGAAAAGAAAAACGCCGATACAAAAATAGAAAATCAACGGACTCATGGACAAATATAATTGAGGTAATAACGTGCAACATGAACATATATGGTTCTGTATTTTGCAGTTTGTTTTATCCTTATTTTCTTCGAAATTGGGAATGGGTCCGCGGCCTGTGCATCAATAGATGTATGCAGACCTTTTATTGTGAAGTTCAAAATGTTCAAGTTATTACAACTATGAATCAGACGGGGTTGAGACAAGTACCAACCTTCTAAGAACATCAATATGTAAAATCAGATAAAATAAACTGTGTTGCAAGGATAATTACACAACATGCTTCTGCATACAACCATCACACTCTACAACGTCTGTTACCAAAATGTTATTTTACATGCCCGGACCGTTTAAATTGCAAAGTTCAGTATTGAACCTTCTGACAAAAACTTACTATGAACACTGGCAATTTACTGGGACAATAATTCAGATAAGTACATGACCAGTCCATCTGTCATTATACGGCCACTAGTTTCAGTAGTACATTATCATATCAGGGTATTTCAGTTGTCAGGAGGAGCACATTTGTTATTCAATGATAGCATTTACTGGTTCATGATTCAGAGTTTTAGAGAGGGTCTGACTTTCTGAATTCTATACAGGTTCTCGTGTTGTTTTAACCAAATGTTTACACAATTTTTGACCTATGAATTTTTCTAGTGTTTTCTTGGCAAAAAAGGCAGAGCTATGCGGTTCCTAACCAGGAAAACTGATTAAGTGTGGTTGTCGTAGGTAGCTGAGTACTCATGGAAGTACTAACTGATCCATTTATCATAACAACTTTACTGGAGTGAGTACAAATCTATATCATCTCCATAAAACATACTTCCTCCGTTTTAAAATATAAGATGTTATAGGTTTATAAGGGTAATGTATCTAGACATCTTTTAGTATGTAGATTTATAGTAAATCTCTTCGAACCTACACAGTAAAAGACGTCTAGATATATTATCTTGACAAAGCTAAGACATTTTATAGTATGATAAGGAGAGAGTACATGGCAAGGAGGAAGTATCAGACTTTTCACAACAAATGTATACTCGTATTGCTAGGAGCATGCACTACTTACACAGAATAAAGTTACAAGAGATGGTCAATTGACTATCAATCAATCGAGAATACAAAAAAATGCAAAGTACTACAAACTGGGAGAAAAACCTTGTTGGAGATCAAAACCACACACAACTGCATCATTTATAAAAGAAAACTGGAAAATGCACCAGCTTGCTCCTTTGTGGCGATGGTGAAACATAGCTTCCGATTGGGGGACACGATTAATTTAGCTTTTTTATCTTGCTTACTAGAACTCACGGCTTAGCTGAGGTTATGTAATGCTACATAAGAAAAACAATAAAACTAAAACCAGTGCGCATGCAATCATTTACCACACAATTTGGCTATAGAAACATTTGTCTGACCTTTTACGAATAGACTAGAAAAAGGGTGTGGGAGGTTGGCGTCGTTGCTGCTACCTCCATGCCGTGCGTGCAGAGTGCCTCATACGATGTTCCGGTCTTCCCTAATGTGACACATGGTGGATGCGGACAAGGCCGCGGATCTTTTTCCCTTTTTTAGACCTGAGCACGACAATTGCGATAACTTTCAAACGGAGCGTCGAAATCGATATCCGTTTTCACATACGTACTAGTCACATCCAGATCTTCAAAATTAGATCCATTGTTGATATATTTCAAAAAACATATTTACATGAAGGGAATGTGAGAATAGAGCTACCTTCTAGAGATCCTTTTATAGTTCACTTCTCTAGGAAAAAGAAGGTCAAGCCTAATGATGATGATGGTATAATTACTTTAAAAGCCAACTATTTTGGAGTGTATTTCACTTCTCAAACATAAATGATTGTTATCAGGGTCAAGCTAATTGACCTTAACTATAAGCGCTTCATGGAAGACAATTCATATAAAATAAAGTTTTTACTTTTGTGTTAGTCTTGTTTTGTTTTGTTTTTTTTCTAACAAAGAGTGTTCAAGAAGATCTTTGGAGAGAGGAGAAAAAATAAGGTAATTCTCGATATTTCATTTTACTAACACATGGCCTAAGTACTATTGCTGATTTTTTTATGTAGTATATTTGTTGTTATTTTGTCCTTTGATAAGATGTGCAAAGACGCACGGAGCTTCTAATAAAAAAATTAAGTTTTGTAGCTCACATGACGTTTAATGACATGTGGTATGGCCAGAAGGGACTGTACCGTGCGTCCGTACCACATCGAACCACATGAAGATAGAAATTTTGCTTTTCGCCACAGGAAACAATGCTCTTAACGACCACTGGTACGGTCGGATACGTCCGTACCGACGCCCATACCGTACCCTAGAGCAAAACATCAGGTTTTAAGCAAAGATACCAAACTGATAACGACCAGCAGTACGGACGCGCACGACCGTACCGTACCCCCGTACCGAGTGCAATGCAAAAGAGAGTCGTCGCCCCCAAGGTATGTCACCCAGTACAGGCGGTCTCCAGCCGTACCATCCGCCCGTATCATATACGCAGCCGCCATAACCAGCCCTAGGAGGTAACGTAAAAATCCTCAAAACAAATTTTTCTCTTTCTTCTTCCTCCAAAACTCCAAACCATCTCCATTGGATCTTCAATTTTTTTTTCAATTCCTCGCACTTAATAATCTAAGGTATGATTCTCCTCCGATCCTCAACTTATTTGTACTAAAGCTCTATTCAATTTTTCATCATTGTCAATCTAGATTTAGGTCTTGTTCTTGATTCAATCTTCATATTGAGCATGCTTAGTATTGTTTTAGAGGAGTTTCTTTTGTTATTAGTGTATAGGATCACTTATGCTATGTTTCTATTGGACTAAAAAAATTATTAGGAATTTTTATTTACTTTATCTTATTAAATTTAGATGAACAAGAGGAGTCGTACACGTGAGACAGCTACGGAGTCCTTCGCACCACCCGTTGACACGTTGACCCCCGAGTAACTTGGTATCGAGTTCACCGAGAAGTTTCAGCTGAACCGTTTCGATCGTCTCAATCTCCGAGAAATCAAGTCCACCAAGTGGGCGTGTCCTTATATCCCGAACCAGCTTGGCATTCGTGCTGATTTCGATTTACTTTGCAATAATGTTGATTTGTATGATTTTGTCTTTCAGGATGTTGCCACGTATCACCGCTTGACGCTTGAGTTCTTCAGCACTTTGACGCATACAGTGGACCCTTACAGTTGTACTGAGGAACAAATGTCCGGAGTTGATCGCATCAAATTCTGCCTTATGAACTGTGAGTACATCCTAACACTCGACCAATGGGCTGGTTTAAATCCTTCCCCATTATAGTACTTTAATTTAATGAAGTTTCGCGGAAACACACCCAAGAGGAACCAAATTGATCATCTCGCTATTCGCTATTTATTTTATGTGATTGCTAACACCTTGTAGGAACGTGGTGAGTTTACTAGAGTTAATGAGGAGGACATGTTGATCATTGCAAAGGCTACTATTATTAATTATAACTTAACGTCAAATTTGGGCGCTCTTCTTGTGTTTTACCTTAAGCATCAAACTCTTCAATCTCGAGGACCCATATGCGGAGGAGGAGTTGTGACCGTTCTTGCACGCGCACTTCACATCAACCTAGGTAATATCCAGCCGTTGACAGGAAGTCACCGTCCCGGTCTCCCTACTCTAAGAACATGTAGTGTGGTTTCTCAAACTCATGGTAGATACTTCCTCGATATACCTGGAGCGGATCACTTGATCCCGACTCCTTTTCCTAACGGTTTATTCTCTATCGAGGATGGACGTTTGCGTTTTGACGCGTAGGTTGAGGCTAATCTACCCCAACAAAAAATATCCATGGGAGGAGGAGAAGACGAAGAAGTAGAACAAAGAGGACCCGAACAAGACGAGCAGCCACCAGACTACTACACCATCTATGAAGACATCTATGCACTCGAAGAAAATATTCAAAACATGAACAACCTCTCCATCAACCTTCAAGATGCTACTACAAGCCTCGCCACCCAGTTCCATGATTGGAGCAGCCAATGGAACGTGGGAAACTATTCACCACCACCACAATGAGCAACAATAGGGCTTGCAAAATCCTGGGCTTGGAGATGTGTTCCCCCGGCAAATTTATTTGTGTAATAATGAGGTTGTACTTCAGTCCCTTGAGAGCTTTGAAACACTCGTGTTGGCTTATTCCAACACTTTGCTTTTTTCCTTTGCTTTTTAAGTTTGCTTCCGCTTTTAGTTTGCTTTTGTTTTTCATTTGTTTTTCTTTTCTTAAAACCATTGCTTGGTCACAAGTTCTTTTCTTTTCTTTAATCCCTATCCTCAAAAATACAAAAAGATTTTTCTGTTCTTCCTTTTTTCGTAAATGTGGATTCGCACTTTACCTCTTTGCTTTAATATTAGTATCAGAATAATCGTGTTTGAGTTTTGAAGGAACACATTCCTATAAAGAAGAGGATCATGGAGTCACTTATGAGAGATATGGCATACGTCTCCCGCTTTTGGAGTTTGTGCTGTTTATCTTAGTTGGTTGATTTGCTAAGATGCCATGCTTGCGAGAGTAATTTAATATAGTTAGAGTAAAGCTTTTTATTAGTATGATGATTAGTTGTTAAAGCTCTTGGTCTAGTTCTTTTAGCTAATCGAGTCTTGCCTTGGAAATAATATTGCCAAACAAGTACAATAAGAAAAAGTCTGAAATTTATGACTTGTTTGATGAATGATTATTTTGAGAGTATACCCTTAAAGATACTTAACCCCGTAGGTATTTTGATAATCTTGACGACACTCATGAAAGGAATTGTTTTATTGAAATAAAATCTAGTGGTAATTGTGATGCATACCAAAGCTAACCTTGTGGATCAAACCGTGGAACTAGCTCAAAAAAAAGAGAAGAGGGACAATTTTGTTTTACGTCTCTAATGCACACCTTCGGGATGCCAACAACTTCGCTAGCTTTTGAATGATCTATGCTATAATCCCGGATTTTGGCTATGAGTTGATGACATGAGTGGCATACGTGTCAATATATAGACAAAAGTATTAGTACTCGCAAAGGTTGTGCAAACACTTGCAAAAGAAACAACCAGCGATCCTTGAAAGAATAAAAAGAAAAAGATATCCATGAGCATCCACATAACAATTCCTTGGCATGGTCTCATTACTACTCTACGATTTTTTCTTGAAAAACAATGATTGGATTAGAAGTGTTTTTGATAGACTTGATTTATTGATGTGGGTGTAAATAAGACACTTCATTGTTATGCTACTTAGGACATGAAACTCTCTTACTCAATTATGCTATTTAAACATCCTAGTGTTCCTTGGCAAGATGGGAGTTAACTAAAAGAATTGGATTGATTGCTACACTTCTAGTTGTTTATACTTATATTAAACTTTACTTTGATCGTCTTGACTTACCGAAGCTTGTATAGTACTTTTGTCATCTCTCTAACTTTGATAAGCCTCGCAAATGAATGAAGTGCTGAGCGCATATGACTATCAATCCTAAGTGAATTCTTATTCTCATTGTTTCAAGTTTAAACGCTGAATTCCTTATAGTTCTTTTGTTTCTTCTTGCTCAAGGGCGATCAAGGTTTGAGCTTTGGGGAAGTTGATGGCTCCAAAATTTGCCATCTTTCACCGCATTTAAACATTGTTTTAGGTCAAGAAATTGACAAGAAACTCTCAATCCTTTGCCACTAATGACTAATAATTGCAAAGATATGCAAAACCTTTTTTTGAATTGTGTTGTGCAGGAAATCACGTTTTTAATGCGAAATCAGGAGTCATAATGAAGATTTTTGAGGAAGTCTACATGGCCAAGTAATTGGGAAGCCATTCCCAGGCACCAGCATGCTTAACGACCACCGGTACGGGCAGAGTCCGCCTGTACCAGGTGGCATTGCCTTAGTCTTGTCAAACCCTACGACTTTTGTGAACATGCCTATATATTTTGAGGCTCTAGCTGTGGCCAGAGAGCCGCCATTCTCAGATTACATCATAACACCATCAAAGGAGATCCACACAATTGTTCATCACTTCCATCATCCATTCCCTCCACTAGCCATAGCCATTACTTTGTACTTTAGATCTCCTTGTGATTTGGCAACCATTGTAAGAATATTTGATTTCAATCTAAGTATTTTTATGATGTTTTCTATCTCCAATCTATTTGTTATTAGTGAGTAGTCCTCACGGGCTACGGGTTGGGGAGAAACCTCGCAACGATTATGTGCATCTAATTCATGGGAGTATTGTATTTTGTTTGAGATTGAGATTTGTATCTTGTGTTTCTTTATCTCTTATCTCGATCTGTGGACTTGTAGGTACCCAAGATACCATAGATTGATAAAGGATTGAGGTGAGATACTTGGCTAGTTGCGATCTCATAGCAACCCCAGTGATAGAAAGGGTAGTACGGTCTTCGCTTAGCGACCCATTCGGGATCACAACAATATCACCACTTAAAACCTTTGATCTGTGTTTTACACTTAATAATCGTTTGTAGCCTGTTGCTTCGGTGTGCACTCGGTTGGATTAAAAGACTATTGCTATGTCCACTGCATCACGGGGGCTCTAGTATATTAGGATGTGTTGCCCACAAGAGATTATCTCCGTTCAAACATTACACATGACTATGCTTATTATTATCCTTTATCCCATATGATGTGTAGCTGCAGGTGATCTTCAACCCTGGCATATCTCCATCCATTGATTCACCCCATTATAAAAGTAAACTAGATTGGTTCGGTAAACTAAGGTAAAACCAACAAACAAACTCTTGTAGACGTGTCCTTTTTATTTCCTTTTAGAATTGCTTTTCAAGGTTCGATTAAACCTGGGTCTTCTAGGGAAAAAGCTATTATACTACATCCGTGAATCCGGATCAAAGGTATCACGTAACAACTGGATTGGAGTTTGTCAAGGATTCGATTGTGGTTTTAGTCAGCTACTAGGGAATAGGCAGTAAATTACTTTTTCAATGGGGGAACCAAGGGGACACAGCCCCCTGAGTGTGTTGCGTGTGACAAAATAAAAGGAAAAAATAAACTCATGGTTGAGGAACTTGGCTTTATTTATCGAAGGGTAGCAGGTACATGTTTCAGCTAAGTAGCCTGGCTGAGTAGCCTTATTGAAAGGTAAAAACATCTAAGGGTAGAAACGCCACAGCAGCGAGACGTTCCAAGGATTGGAGTATTCGACTCCAGTTTCTACGTCCTTGAGGCGATAGGCGCCACCTGGAATCACCTTGGTGATGATGTAAGATCCCTCCCATGTGTTAGAGTATTAGGCATATACGGTTGTTATGGTAGTTTAGATAGAGTTCGGATATGTTTACGTACAATCCTAACTTGACTTGTACTCCAAGATAATCCCATATACGCCTATATATACTCGTCCATGAGGCTCAATAAGATATCCATCATATTCCGCCAAACTCATACTCTTTCATGGTAACAGCCTAATTGATCCAAACCCTAGTCGCACGCTTCTGCCGCGCCGCCCCGGGGGATCGATCTCCATGATCTCCGCCGGGGGCCGCACAATCCGTCGCAGGGTTCATCTGCCGATCTGGGATCGGCTACCCTGGTGAGTCTTTTTTGATCTCTAGATCGGTTTTTCTCTCCGCCGATCACTTGGCCGGTCTTCTTTTTTGGTTTATCGATCATATATCGGATTGAGTCGCCCACCGCCGTCGTCATCATCGTGCCTCTACTCCGACCATCGACGCCGACGATCTACACCGCGCCCATGCACCTGCCTCCTCCGCTGCCTCTCCTACCTCGGTAGGATCTCGCGGCCTCATGGTTGGCTGCCTCGCACCTCGGCCGGCTGCTACGCCTTCCTTGGTAGGCTGCTGCAGCCGTCCCCCTCGCATCTTTGTCGTCATCGCCCGGGACTTCACCGACAATGCCGCCATCGATTCCACATCGTCAGACTGATCAACCGATCCCGTGCCTGTCTACGCCAAGCACGTCCTCGAGCACGCACCTACCACCGATCGAGCTACGGGTTGACGTTGTGTCACCCCTTCGGGCCGCAGCGCCACCGCCTTTGGTCCATGCTACCGGCTTCCAACACGCCCTCCTTGGCGTGTACGTCACTGGTGGTCTCCTAGCCGCTGCACCGACGTGAACCCTGCAGCTATTCCGCCCCAAAGGGTCATAGCATCACTGCACGCAGTCCATGTCACCATCCCTGCGCACTGATGCCCTAGGCTATCTCCGCACCACCTCCATGGTGTGTGTCGTCTACATTCGCGCATGGTCTTCGTCACGTCGGATTCTTCTTCGCCAACATCGAGTACCGCCCCTGCGTCAATCTAGGCGTCCAACATGACCACTTGAGGCCGCCATTGGTTTCGCCGCCTTCTACGTCTTCATCCCTGCCCTTGCGTGCCCGGTATTGGCAACATCGGTGCATGCCTTTGTACCTGATGCGTCCCTGAGTCTGGCAATCTCGGATCGGCGCCTCGTCTTCGTTGGCCTCGACAAAGTGTTCTTCGGTATCGACACCTTCCTCTATGACTGCCTCAACCACGTCACCGACAAGCTCTTCTTTGCACACTCAGTTTTGGCAAAATCGGAGTGTGCGTTCTTCCCTAATGTGCACCTAGTTCTAGCAAAACTATGACCACAACTCATCCTCGACGGCTCGTACTGCATCGACTTCGGCATCGACATCCCTCGGCAAGCTATCACGGTCCCATGACAAGCCTCCATAGACCCTCGGCAAGCCCCTCTCTGCAAGCCTCCGTGGACCCTCGGCAAGCTGTCGCGGCCCCATGACGACTGCCTCGATGTGTCTTCGCCATCCTCCTCGCGCACTATGCGTATGCGACTTCACGTGCGGCTGCCTCAACACCGGCATCCCCGACCACGACATCGACCACAGCGACCCCTCGTAATGGCTACCCGACCTTGGCACTGCCTCAAGCTCTCGGATCCCTCGACATCAGCAAAAGAGCTATCACCTCGCCTGAGCATCTCACCAGCTTCCTCTATAGTCCAAGCTAACATGACGCAACACCGTCCATGATGTTCCTGTAGGGGTTCTGCGTATAAAAACAAATTTTACTCTATGCCCCTGAACCCCTGAAGCGGCTAGGACCTATCTATTAGTAATACAGTAATGGGAGGGGATTTTCGCGAACTTACCCTTGAAGACCGAAAAGCGTTGTCAACGCTCAAGAGAGTGTGGTTGATGTAGACGAGCCGAAGCCGACCTCAAGGTCGTGATGAAGTCCTTGCGCTCCTTCTGGCTCCAATGACTTGAGTGCCTCAAGTGCGACACCTCGCGGGGAGTTACACACGTCCGGTGCCTGACGATGACTCCCACTTCCCCGATCCAGCAGCAGTTGCGGAAGTAGAGCTCCCGGATCCGAATCCCGCAGCGCGACGGCGCTCCGCGATGAAGATGTCTCTCGCTCGCGCAGTCCAGACTTGGGACCACGGTCACGAGAGAGAGAGAGAGAGAGAGAGAGAGAGAGAGAGAGAGGGAGAGACAAAATATCAATTAGAGGTCCTCCCAAAAGTGGGGAGACCTTTATTGATTATTGGTGTATTTTTCTAGGCCAAATACCCCACTATATATAGGGGGAGGGGAGGTACTACCTCCCTCAAAGTACCGGGGTGGGACTAAAGGAGAGGAGGGGGAGGAGGTGGCCGCATGCCACCTAGTGGGCCCCGCGGGGGGGGGGGGGGAGGGGGAGGCTAGGCCCAGCTAGCCATCCCTCTTGGCCCCTCTCCCTCTCAGCTTTCCCTAATGGGCCCTCTCCCTCCAGAAATTGGCCCATTAAGCCTTTTTGACATTTAATTGATTTTCACTTTATTAAATAATTATGATTAAATCAATATTTAACATTCATTCACATATTATTCAATCTTCGTGGCCATGGAACACCTTCCACCTCCACTCCGGACATCCTCCGGACTTACCGAAACCCTTCCGGTTTTCTCCCTTCTCTTCTTCGGTGATTCCACCAATCCTATAAACACTCTCTAAGCATCATCAAGCCCTTAAGCGTGATACCCCACGGTTCGGGAACACTTCAGACATGGTCGGGACATTCCCGCACCAATGATCGACAGAGGGACCTGGATGGCCATGTGACCCCTGTGCATTACACGAAGATCTTTCGTCGTTTGAACCAGGACAGTCGTGTCTTATTCCCTATGTCAATCGATACTTGCATTACCCGATATCTGATCATTCACATCACCATGTCGTGTTCAATCTCGTTACTGAACAATGCTACTTAACTCGTTCTGACAAGTGATATCCCCGTGATCAAATCACACGTTGTGCAGCTATTGGATATAACTTCTCCGAGTGGGCCCTTGAGTATCTTCCCGTCACATGGACGGACAAATCCCGCTCTTGACATATATTGCCTCTACGGTTTACTAGATGTTGATGCTATCTAAGCACTCTTGGGAGATAGTGATTGATATAGCCTCACGGTCTAAGGAATAGTCTACGAGGATCCATTTCTAATCATCGTAACTTGAACTTCGTGACATGATCGGGTCACGATGTTTAGGTTGGGTATTGGTTCATCATCTCATTCTCCGAATGAGATGACCTCATTTCCAACTGGCATAAATGCCACATGATCATCTGTTGACCAATGAACTAGTGACTAGAGTTTCACTGGGAACCCCTGGTTGTTTGTATATCACACGTGTATTGATGTTTCCTCTCAACATGGTTATAGCATGATATAAAACTTAAGCATAAACTATATGAAATATGATAATAGTCCTTACTACTATTTGTCTCTAGGGCATATTTCCAACAGTCTCCCACTTGCACTAGAGTACAAATACACTAGCTGCATTTGTTCTAAATCATTGGCACCATATATCCGGCACCCTGAACATGCTTGCTCATGGAAGAGGTTGAGTCTTGGGTCTGTACTTTACAGTCCCAAATCCTTTGCAACTTACTAATATCACCTTAATTGACATTAATACTTTATCATCACATGATAGCATCTGTGTGTATGCATCGTCTCTATGGCAGCAGAACGAGGCCTGATTCCAGGAGCCTACAGTGACGTTATATCAACCTCGAGGGCTTTCTCATGGGCACTGTGCCCTGGGTCACATCATTCTACGTTAAAAGCGAACTAGCCCCGCCATAACATTATACAATACTTTAGATGGTACCCTTATCTATTATTATAAATGTATTCATCAAAACTCCCATGCACTCTATGCAACTTTCGATGTTATGTTCACCTTGCTTCCTACTTGACTGTGATCGGTATCTACAGGAGTTTCCAACATATTCCCTTATAACATAACTCTTTATGCTTTAAGATATGTTATCCTTTACGGATTTGGAAAATACGTCTATAGATCTCTACTAGACACTGCGGACAAACTCAGCTCAACGTTCTGTGATTTGAACTTAATCACTTTCAAATGTTCTTTATTGGATCACATACTATGCTAAGTTATCATCATGGTTTACTAAGATAGAATCTATGTCTTAACATAGTGGATGATGATCATCCTTTTCTTTCTTTCAACCATTGATGTTAAACTTAATACTATTCCTAATTTGAGTTATTAAGGACCATTTCCTTAATTAACTTCTATTCTGAAACACTTTTCAGAGTCCCTTAAGGAATACTACATAATACCACAATACACCTATTATCACCTTCTACATCTTATAAATCATTATTTATAAGTATTTGCGCTTTCATCCTTAACACGCTTAAGAATTACTCCTATAAGCTCCCACTCAAAAAATATGTCAATCACATATTGTTTCAGGAAGACTTTCATAGCTCCCACTCAATTTCATGCAAATTGCATATCCATTCACTATTTTGAATAACTTCAAAATCTTTTGATCAAATATCAAACTTGGAGATTTGCTATGAGATACTAGTACTTTACTAGTTTTAAATCCACTAGACATTTAGCACACATGAATCAAATTCATTTGAATTCATCCAATACTTGACAAATTGTGCTTTTGTCATTCACCCCTTTTTCCCCTATGGCTTTGCAGTCATCTGGGAAAATTCCAAATAAACCCTTTTACTTGTGAGATTCAGCAATGCATTGCTTTCTAATCTCAAGGGAAGTTTGCTTTTAGGATTTCTCATAATTTTAGTTTACCATTATTTCCTTAGTAGTTCGTAGGTATGTCATATTCCAAAAATCATGACAAGTGATTCACAAATGTCTCCATACAAGATATGGATTACATTTTGAATCCTACTTCATATAGTGAAAACACCAGTGGGGAAAACACAATGATCAATATCATTGATTCTTTCCTTCTATGAAGAGAATCATTTAGGAACGTTGTCCGTTGCGCTTCTCAACACTATGATACAGGGTTTTAAATCCTCATCGTGTTTTACACTATTTTCCATTTGCTTCATAATTGAGAAACATCACTAAAAGTGAGCTTTCTCAAGAATGCACCAAAATCCAAGCAATACGAATCTTGCTTCCTTTTTGGTTTTAGCTATGGGTTTTGTATTCAAAGTTTCCAATGAATACTCTTCAAGGACTTATTTGCTATTGTTTTGGTTATATCGAATAACCCCAAAACTTTTACGAATTCAAATGGTTCACTATAAATTCTAATTGAGTGCTAACTATTTCTAACTAATGGTCTCTACATCTACATGACAATGATTTATTTGGTGCCTTCTATTCAACCCCTTTTGATATCTAATATCACATTGTGATGCTTCACATTTTGACGTTTCAAAACGCTTTGCATTTCACAATTACTTTTATGCCATTCTTATAAATTTGAACTCCATTACTATTGATCAAATCATAGTAATTGGATTCTCTTTTATATTTATACCCTTTTATTGATGAAACACTTTGATCAAATCAAATAGTTCCATATTCATGTTTCCTTTGGCAAACTACTTTGCACATTTAAACAATCATATAATGATAATTACCATTTTCGTTAAAACACAATACATTGAATATGTCTTTACTTTTAACAATTCATTAAACACTTTGTATTCAAGTAATACACGATGTTCAAGTTATTTTGCCGAACTTAGGCATGATTTATATGTGACAAGAAATCGAATGACTTTCACATATTATCACATAACTTTGAATTCAAACAATGGTTTTCATTCATTAATGAAATATCATTAAGTTGGGTATTTTAAACAAGGCATTTTAATGTTTTACAAATGTTTATACATTTTCAATTAGTTTCAAACAACAAGGATAATTCACACATAATCAAACAAGATATGAACACGAATAGAAATCATTCATAAAAGCAGAACAACTGTTTGTTACAAACTCATATGAATAACCGTCTCACGAAGTGTGAGACACACTAAAGAAGTTCACAATCTCTTGATTACATTAATCATCCTAAAACACAAACTTAATGATAAATGTCGAGGGAGAGTGTCATCGGCCATCATCATCATGCTCGCCATCAACACGCAACGTCACCTCCTCTCCAGCAAGCACCTCTCATGCAGAAGGACCTGTTTTCAGCAAAACAGAACAAGTATCAGATATAGTTAACACTGCAATGTGTTTGCAAGATTATAACATTTATAAAATTGTATATCAAATATATACCTTTGTCGTTGACGACCTGAGCGACATCTGGTTCAACCAACACATTCCTGAGATGTGTCATGAACCGGTGGAACTCCATTGTTTCCGCGTCGCCCCTCATTATGCAAGTCCTGACTTGTGCTTGGTAGCTTGGTGACAGCGACCGCAGCACAACGGCATTTGCAAAAGAGCCCGTAATCCAGACGTCCAGGAAGTATGCTAGCCTCATGTACACATCATGTATGTGCTCCAAGTGGTCGTCTAGTGATGAGTTCTCCTCCATCTTAATGGAGAGAAAGTCTCCCATCAGCTCATACTCCCACATGCGCACTTGTTCAACGAAATGCGATCTCAGATGTGCCATGACCAATCTAGGCTTGAGACTTCCCACCCTTGGCCATAGCCAATCTTCCATTCCGAGGCGCATGGTCACTTATATGAATGTGGCCATCACACGACGACGATAACACAGATCCCGCTGCTCCTGGGTCTCATGAGAACAGGGTGGCTCCAAATACATCTTGCAGGTCATGTAGTCAGCTACATTGTTCTCCCCAAGGAGATCAAATAGGCGTATGACCCATGCAGAAAAGTTGGATCCATCTAATTTGAGCTTTTCTCCTTTTAACCAATCGTCGATAGGAAAGGTAATCTCGGGAAGAAGCATTTTCTACATTTATAATTGCAAAAGGAATTTAGACTAAGTTTATAATTAAATGAGTTAATAATAACTCCACTCAGAAACACCTGTCCCCAAAAGGGTTCCTAGTGATAACACGACCCCTATCAGCCACATCTCCCCCGATCATCACAACCATCAATGTGGGTTCAAGGGTGGACGCTAAACGTCGGTCACATCATTCATGCGACTCGTGCTCGATCTTTCGACCATCCGCGTTCCGAGGCCATGTATGTGCATGCTAGGCTCACCAACTCAACCTTACTGTATTCACTGTGCAACATGGCTTACACCCACTGTATGCGAACATAGATATGTCTGACACCCAGGCATGTAACCCTGGATCGCCTCATACGGAAGAACTTTCTTGGTGGTGCACACTAAGGGGGAACACAATCATTAGTAATTTTAACAGGGATCATCTTATTAGGCTACCGTCGAGTATCTAATACTAGCACACAATAAGACATACAAACAATAACATTGAATGTAAATGCTATGTGATATGGTCCTTCACGTCGTGATCTCCATCCGTCGTCACCGGGTTCCGGCGCCGTAGACACCAGGGTACCGGTGTCATTCCGGCGTGGTAGTTCGTCATTACCGTGACTATCTACTACTATGCAACAAAGGAAATCACTTTACCTTTGTCACAACCATATCACAAAGCAACGCCCCTTGCAAAACAAAGTTAGACGCCTCTACTTTATCTTTGCATGTTTTACGTGGATGAATGGGCTTTTGCACAAGAACCGTTCTTACCTACGAACTTTCAGCACAACGTTGATCAAGTAGTTGTCTCTACTACACCCCTTTCGGGGCCCTCCGTTGCAAATGGTATACCAACTAATGCGAGAGAGACAGACACCCCCCCTAAGCCACTTTATACGGTACAAGCCGTATGTCAAGCGTGGACCAGTCTCGCGAATGAACGCGTAAAGTCGGTTGGGGGCCGCTTCATCAAGCATTACTGCGGTATACACAAGTACACGTGGGAGGGTAACAACTAGAAGATCAACGCCCACACGCTACATCTCGTGTGTTCTACTCGTACTAGCATTACTACGCATAGAACTAGCTCAGATACCACTATAGGGGTTCCGCGTATAAAAACAATAAATTTTACTCTACGCCCCTGAACTCCTGAAGCTGCCAGGACCTATCTATTAGTAATACAGTAACGGGAGGGGATTTTAGCGAACTTACCCTTGAAGACCGAAAAGCGTTGTCAACGCTCAGGAGAGCGTGGTTGATGTAGACGAGCCGAAGCCGACCTCAAGGTCGTGATGAAGTCCTTGCGCTCCTTCTGGCTCCAACGACTTGAGTGCCTCAAGTGCGACACCTCGCGGGGAGTTACACACGTCCGGTGCCTGACGATGACTCCCGCTTCCCTGATCTAGCAATAGTTGCGAAAGTAGAGCTCCCGGATCCGAATCCCGCAGCGCGACGACGCTCTGCGGTGAAGATGTCTCTCGCTCGCGCAGTCCAGACTTGGGACCACGGTCACGAGAGAGAGAGGGGGAGAGAGAAAATATCAATTAGAGGTCCTCCCAAAAGTGGGGATACCTTTATTGATTATTGGTGTATTTTTCTAGGCCAAATACCCCACTATATATAGGGGGAGGGGAGGTACTACCTCCCTCAAAGTCCCGGGGTGGGACGAAAGGAGAGGAGGGGGAGGAGGTGGCCGCATGCCACCTAGTGGGCCCCGCGGGGGGGGGGAGGGGGAGGCTAGGCCCAGCTAGCCATCCCCCTTGGCCCCTCTCCCTCTCAGCTTTCCCTAATGGGCCCTCTCCCTCCGGAAATTGGCCCATTAAGCCTTTTTGACATTTAATTGATTTTCACTTTATTAAATAATTATGATTAAATGATTAAATCAATATTTAACATTCATTCACATATTATTCAATCTTCGTGGCCATGGAACACCTTCCACCTCCACTCCAGACATCCTCCGGACTTACCGAAACCCTTCTGGTTTTCTCCCTTCTCTTCTTCGGTGATTCCAGCGATCCTATAAACACTCTCTAAGCATCATCAAGCCCTTAAGCGTGATACCCCACGGTTCGGGAACACTTCAGACATGGTCGGGACATTCCCGCACCAATGATCGACAGAGGGACCTGGATGGCCATGTGACCCCTGTGCATTACACGAAGATCTTTCGTCGTTTGAACCAGGATAGTCGTGTCTTATTCCCTTTGTCAATCGATACTTGCATTGCCCGAGATCTGATCATTCACATCACCATGTCGTGTTCAATCTCGTTACTGAACAATGCTACTTAACTCGTTCTGACAAGTGATATCCCCGTGATCAAATCACACGCTGTGCAGCTATTGGATATAACTTCTCCGAGTGGGCCCTTGAGTATGTTCCCGTCACATGGACGGACAAATCCCGCTCTTGACATATATTGCCTCTACGGTTTCCTCCGAATACCTGAACACACCTTTATAACCACCATTTTACTAGATGGCGTTTGATGCTATTTAAGTACTCTCGGGAGACAGTGATTGATATAGCCTCACGGTCTAAGAAATAGTCTACGAGGATCCATTTCTAATCATCGTAACTTGAACTTCGTGACATGATCGGGTCACGATGTTTAGGTTGGGTATTGGTTCATCATCTCATTCTCCGAATGAGATGACCTCATTTCCAACTGGCATAAATGCCACATGATTAGGAAACATGATCATCTGTTGACCAATGAACTAGTGACTAGGGTTTCACTGGGAACCCCTGGTTGTTTGTGTATCACACGTGTATTGATGTTTCCTCTCAACACAGTTATAGCATGATATAAAACTTAATCATAAACTATATGAAATATGATAATAGTCCTTACTACTATTTGTCTCTAGGGCATATTTCCAACAGTTCCCACTCAAATAGCGGGGGATGTCAGCTGATGAGTTCAAAATTGATGCATATTTAAGTATATAAATTATTTATATTGTCACTCATTACATGCTACATCTATCTATAACTATGCCTATTATGTATGATTACTAGTTCTCATTCATTTTCGCATGGGCTTTGCACAACTAGTAGTTTTATTAGGATTTTATTACTTTTTTCTTGTATTTGATTTGTGTGTAGGTGCTATGGAGAATCATGGATAAAAGGAGCAAAGAGGATTCAATATGGAGGAGTTGCAGGCACCAGACTTAGCCATTTGAGAAGAGGAAGAAGTGAGTTTTTCCACCAACTCCAAATGAAGATCCAAGGCCATGGTGTTGAATCCCTCGTCCATACGAATCCAACGAGCCAAAGAACACCTCAATCGGAGTCCGTATGAAGAAATGGCTGCCAAAACACTGTGGAGTATCGCGCGCGTAACGACCACTGGTGCGGGCGGAGCCCGCCCGTACCGTACGGTCGTACCTCCCTCCGACAGCTTCGTTTCGTCAAACGGAACATATTCGGCCCCCAGCTTGGACGGTTCGCGAAGCCGACCTCCATATGCCTATTTAAAGAGGGGAAAACCCTAGATGAAGGCAAGAAGTCCACACATGCCATAGGGGCGGAGCCCTGCCGATCCGCCGCCTCCATAGCCGTCGCCCACAAGATCTACACCACCATAGCCCTCAAGGGAGAGAGGACACCTGCATCTTGAAGGGCTACGCATCGATCTTCATCACCACCGTCTCCAACTTCGACCCCATTTGTTTACTTTGTTGTGATCCAATCTCTATTGTAGATTTGCACTTGTATTCAATTGTACCTTCATATTGCATCCATACAATTATCATGGTGTTGATCCCCTTCATGTATGAGTAGTTTCCTTGTTCTTGGGGATAGATGGTGAAACCCTAGTATTATTATGCATTGAAATAAAGATGATCTATTACTTGTGTACAAAGATCCATTGATCTTATGAATTGTTTTTGATCTCTCTCTTTAGATGATATGTGAAGTCGACCACATATCATTTACCCTTGGGACTAAAGGGAGGGATAAATCCTTTGGACGTGTCTTGGAAGCGTACCCGGAATTCCCCATGACAGATTGGCGTCGGCTCGTAACCTACACGATCAAAGGAGGATTAAAGAGAGACTCCCTAAGCTAATTACGATATCCATGGGGAAACTATTAATTGTGATGGTTTGTATGGGTGACTGCTCTCCAACATCATAGTGGTTATTTAGAGATGACCTCACTCTTGGCTCAACAAAGTGGCTTGCTATGAGCCTTGTAGTGAACATCTTATTATGGGGCTCTGTCCACACATATTATGACATAAGGAATAGGTTATTCTAATCATTCATAATTATTCCATGCTAGTAGTGAATCCTACACTCCTTGAGAACCCCTCAATCATATTACACAACACTTCATAGATACTCTCTTGTTTTACTTTACTTTTGTTATTTACTTTGTTCTTGTTTACTTTAGCACTATTTCAAACACACTCTTTACACACCCTTTACTTGGAACTAAAGATAACTTACAAGTACTCTTTAGTGAATAGTAACAAGAGGCATAAAGACCTTTACCAATAGCTCTCTGTGGGTTCGATATCTTTACTTTGAAACTAGCTAAAATTGGTCTGTGCACTTGCCGTCATCATCAGCCTACTGGATGCTACTTCGGTTTATCTCTAGTCTAACCATCCACGACATTCCAGTTGTTCACGACGCTACCGCTATGACTACGAGGAATTGTTAGAGTATTAGGCATATACGGTTGTTATGGTAGTGTAGATAGAGTTAGGATATGTTTACGTACAATCCAAATTTGACTTGTACTCGTCCATGAGGCCCAATAAGATATCCATCATATTCCTCCAAACTCATATTCTTTCACCATGGGGACTCGAGTTTGACGTCACCCTTCTGCTTCAGTCACAAGAAGAGGTCACCTTCGACGAAGGATCTTGGACACAACCGTCGGCTGTGGTAGTTGCGGAGGCTCTACTGGTACACCGTTGATCGTGCAGTAGCGATGTCGCATGCCTCGTCGAGCAGGTCGACGTTGTCTTCGAGTGTGACCGTGGATTTAGATTCGCTGTAAGCGACGACCCGTGGGGCCTTGTAGCGTACTTCGACGGGTAGGACTGCTTATGCACCATGCACTATGAAGAATGATGTGTAGCCAGTGGCGTTATTGGGAGTTGTGTGCTGTCTCGATAGCATCGAGGGGAGCTCTTCAGCCCATACTCCTATACCTCGCTCGAGGGGCCGGAGTCAGGGACGGACTCACCATAGGGGCAAGCAAGGGCGGATGCCCCTGGTCTCCCGGCGCGGATGCCCCTGGTCTCCCGGCGCGGAGCAGGGTACCCCATTGCTCATTTTATCTATTTTCCATCGAAGGGAGCAGCACTAGGAGGTGGTGGTGTGGACTACAGCTATGTACGTGCAACCAGGGACCTTCGTTTCTATCGAACAGGTAAACAGAGGAGGAAGAAACTATGATAGGCCTAGGCTATATTGGGCTTAAATGACATCATGCTATAAATGAAAGGCCTGTTTGTTGTTTTCAGCTGACCAAACACGATCAGCATGAATCCTTCGGTTCGATCAGAAAAAATCCTCACGTCTTCGTGTCCTGACTATAGGGTTCGGCCTCCTAATTCCCAATTCCCTAGCGCACCTACTAGTGCCCCGACCTAACCTGGCCGCCCCTGTCGGTCAGTGCCTCCACGGTGTCTCCCATGGACATGAACGAGGAAAAACTGGAAGAGGAGGCCTACCTGATTGCGCTACAGCTAGAGGAAGAGGAGGAGGAGGCAGCCGTGACGGCAACGGTAGCAGTGACGGCGCCGACGATAGCAAGCGATGGCGCAGACGAAATCAAGCAAGCACGCGATCATAACAACCACCAGCATTAGGTATTCTTCCTTGTGGGTTTGTGGTGATTCATCTGTGTATTTATGTTGACAAAGCACTCGATTTGGACATTTAATTTTGTAGGAAATTCCACAAACTGTTCCTATTGTATTTAATCTAGATGGTGTGGTGGCCAATCCGACAAATTGAAGAGGATTCTACCCCAAAAATTAAGGATGATATGAGGAGGGCGTATTTGTCGAAGGGTCCATGTGGTTTGACCAGTAATGTTTATCCACGCACAAAATTTGGGTGGCCAGATTAGCGGGCATTCAAAGAAGCATGGTATAAAGAATACGATTGGTTAGAGTATAATGTAGAGAAAGATGCTACATATTGTTTGTATTGTTTTCTCTTCAAGCCTCCAACCATCGGTCAAAAATTTGGGCATGATGTGTTCACGAAGAAAGGGTTTACAAATTGGAAGAAAGCGGTGGAATACTTCAACACTAATGTAGGTAAACAAAACATCGCTCACAACAATGCTAGAAGAAATTGTGAAGCTTTCCGAAATTAGAAGCAAAGTGTGTCATATGCAATTACTTGTCATGTTGAGAAACCACATGTTGAATATGAACAACCTCGCTTGAGGGTTGTTGAAGGTATTGCAAGATTTCTTGTTTTACAAGGCCTAGCTTTTCGTGGACATAACGAGACACACACTTTCTTGAATAAGGGTAATTTCCTTGAGATGGTGGATTGGGTTGCCGAAAGATGTATGGATGTAGCTAATGTGGTGAATGAAAATGCTCCTGGCAATCTTAAATTTACTTTTCCTAATATTCAAAATAAGATAGGTGATGATTGGCTTAATAATCTGATGGTATGCTTTGTTGAGCGAGAGATATTAGCAAAGATATCCGACAGGCAGATTATGTTACGTTTTCATGCGTTGAAGGATCGTCGAGGCCATCTACCTCGTCAAGTTCACGCTCCTTCTATTACTTACAACGCTACTTTTATAATTGTGCCAAGATTTACACTCATATATTTACTTTATTCACACGTTGTAGGTCTCAACTTGGACTTTGAGGGTACTATTTGGCTGCCAATGTGTCTCTCAAGCAGCAAAAGTCCAAGTTAGTTGGTTCCTTTTTTTTCATGTTCGTAGTTGTATTTCAGCGTCATGACAATTGAGTATTTTGTGTACCATTTATCCTATGATTTCTATCTAGTAGAGTTGCATTTGTTCGTTAATTGTTTTACCCATAAATGTTCGCCTCGGATAAACAAAATTCCTGGGTCCACCACTGGCTAGAGGAGTCGCTTCTTGATGTTGTTGAAGACAAGGATGTTGCCTTTTTGACTTGACCGTTGGCCTGAGGGTGTGCCACGAAGGCATAACTGATGTTGATGCCCATCTTGTCATAGAAGCCACAGAACTCCTTCGAGGTGAAGTTTGTTCCATTGTCGATGATGATGCTATGTGGCACCTCAAACTGGTAGACGATGGACTCAAAGAATTTGATAGCAGTGGTGCTGGTTTGGTTGGTGACAAGCGTGGTCTCGATCCATTTTGTCAACTTGTCAACAACGACGAGGAGGAAGACGTATCCTCTGGGCGAAGATTTCTGCAGCTTGCCGACCATGTCGACTCCCCACTGCACGAAGGGCCAGGCCAGCGGTATTGGCCGTAGCTTGGAGCCGGGCGTGTGCGGCTTGTCTGTGAACCTTTGATAGGCATTACACTTGGTGACAATATCCTTGGCGTCGCTCATCGCGGTTGGCCAGTAGAATCTAGCTCGCAGAACCTTGGCGATGAGCGCATGACTCCTAGCATGATGCCCACAGGTGCCTTTGTGGATGTCGAGGAGGATGCTTCTGCCCCAGTCGGGTCATCCGGCAGCTTCTGGCTTAGAAGGCAAGTGATGTATGGCTGAGTCCAGGAAGGCTCGATGAGCATGACATCCATGGGTAATTCGAGTGGAGGATCTGACTCTGCCCCAGCTGGTGCTTCAACCTTTTCAGGTGGCGCAGCCCCCGAGTACGTTGCAGACCCTGATGGCTCTATTGGTGGCTTGGCCTTGATAGAGCATTCACATATTTGCTCTAGGAATACTCCAAGTGGTACCAGGGCGCAGGTGGAGCTGATGTTGGCCAATCGATCGGCCTCTTCATTGCTTTCATGGCCGATGTGTCTTAGTTCGAAGCCATCGAAGTCACCCTCGAGTGAGTTGTAGAGGTCGCGGTAGGCGACCATGTTATCGCTGATGGCGTCGCACTGGTTCATAGTTTGTTGCACGATGAGGTAGGAGTCGCCATAGATCGTCAGTCGCGTGGCGCCGTAGGCTTTTTCCATCCGCGTCCCATGGATAAGGGCCTTGTACTCTGCTTCATTGTTGGATGCCCGGAACTTCATCCGTAGTAGGTACAACATCTTGTCGCCTTGTGGGGATGTCACTATGACACCAACGCCCTCTCCTTCTTGACGCTTGGATCCGTTGAAGTGCATTGTCCAGACACTCGACATGTTTGGAGTGTCAAGTAGTTGTAGCTCCATCCAATGGACCAAGAAATCTGGGAGCACTTGTGATTTTATTGATGTGTGGCACTCGTAGGTGATGTCCTATGGGAACAACTCGATGCCCTAGAGGGCAACTCGCCCCGTTGCTTCGGGGTTGTTGAGGACGTGGGACAGCAGGGCGTCATTGACAACCACTATCGGGTGCTCCATGAAGTAGTGGCGCAGTCGACGTGCTGTCATGAACACACCGTATGCCAGCTTCTAGTAGTGCGGGTACCGCTGCTTGGTAGGTGTGAGCACGTCACTGAGGTAGTACACAGGCCGCTGCACCCTGTGTATCCTGCCTTCCTCAACCCTTTTGACGACAAGTGTCATGCTGACCACCTAGTGTGTGGCAGATATGTAGAGAAACATGGGTTCCTTCTCCTGCGGAGTAACCAGGACTAGTGAAGTTGATAGCAGGCGGTTGAGGTCACCAAAGGCCTCTTGTTCTTTGTCGGTCCACTCGAATTTGTCCGTCTTGCGAAGGAGCTAGTAGAAAGGAAGGGTCTTTTCGCCCATCCGATAGATGAACCTACTGAGAGTCGTTAATCGCCCAGCCAGCTGTTGGACGCCTTTGATGTTCTTCGGCTTCTCCATGTCTAGTATAGCCTTGATTTTCTTCAGGTTCGCCTTAATTTCTCTAGCAAAGGTACGTGAGTAGTTGCCCTGATGGGATGTCGAAAGTGCACTTCTCCAAGTTCAGCTTGATTCTGTAGCGGTCAAGGTTGTCGAAGGTCTCGCGCAGATCATCGATGAGTGTTGTGTTGTTGTGTTCCCTTTTTTCTTGACCACTATATCATCGACGTAGACCTGGGCGTTGCGGCCGATTTGTTTTTTAGGCAGGCTTGCATGCACCTTTGATAGGTGGCCCCTGCATTCTTCAGCCCGAAGGGCATCGTGTTGTAGCAGTAGACGCCGAATGGTATGATGAAGATCGTCTTTTCCTGGTCCTCTACCTTCATCTGGATCTGATTGTAGCCTAAGTAGGCGTCGAGGAAGGAGAGACGTTCGCACCTCGCGGTTGAATCGATAATTTGGTCGATCCGTGGTAGGGGGAAGTGGTCCTTCGGGCAGTGCTTGTTGAGGGACGTGAAGTCTACACACATCCGCAATATATCCGTGTCTTTCTTTGGCACCGACACAGGGTTAACTACCTAGGCGCTCTCCTTGATATCGCGAATGAAATCATCATCGAGGAGTCTTTTAACGTCCACACCTACAGCCATGGATTTTTCTTCTGACAGCCACCGCAGTGATTGCTTGATTGGTCGTGCATCGAGGTACACGTTGAGTGCATGCTCGGCGAATTCCCTTGGAACTCCTATCATGTTCGCAGGACACCAAACGAAGATTTCCCAATGCTCACGGGGGAATTTGATGAGCGCGAGTTCCTATGTGGAACTTAGGTTGTTGCTAATGAGGGTCGTCTTGATCGGGTCCATCGGGTGAACCTGGACTGCCTTGGTGTTGACCATAGAGTCGAATGACTGGTCAGGTGCCTTCTGCCTGCTCAAAGGATGAAGAGTGTTGTCCGTCGAGTCCTTGAGTCATGCCAGTTCTTCTTGCATGCCGAAGGATTGGGAGATTTTGTTGAACTCCCTATCACAGTTGTCGGATCTTGTGAAGCTTCCTTGGTCGGTGATGACACAGTTTGGGCCTGACATCTTCATGAGGTATGCATAGTGTGGTACGGCCAGGAATCATGTGAATGCCACACGACCAAGTATAGCATTGTACTGGGAAGGCCAGTCGACCACCTCGAACTCGAGATTCTCCCGCCTGAAGTTCTTGGGCGTGTCGAAGATGATGTCAAGATGGATTTTGCCCAGGGGTAGATCCCTTTTCCTGGTATGATGCCATGGAGGGTGGTGTCAGATGCCTCTAGGCTAGACAGTGGGATGCGCATGGTGCGCAAGGTGTTGGCGAATATCAAGTTGATGTCGTTGCCTCCGTCCATGAAGATTCGACTCATCTCGTACCTGCTGATCTAGGTCTCAAGCACAAAGGTCACATGACCTGGGTGTGGTACTTGGCGCGGGTGGTCGGATCGGTCAAAGGTGATACAAGATTTGGATCCGCTGAGGTACTCAGGGATCGCGAGTGTTGATGACATTGTCATGTTGATTTGTTGTGTCCTTGTCTTCTGGAACCTATTGGAAGGGCGTCCCTTCTAGATCATCATGATCCCACGTGGTGGGGGTTACGGCTCGCCTCCAATGCTGTGTGCCACTAGAGTTGTTGCTGGTGGTCCTGCGTTGGCCGGAAGGGGTGGTGGTGGAGATGCTCTGTACACTATGGGCCCTACAACCATTTCGTACCCTTCACTTGTCACTTCGCGCTGAAGTTGCACGTAAGCATCTTGGAGCTTTTGGAACTCGCTGCAGTCTTTGAGGAGGTGACTTGACTTTCTCTTGTCGTCCTGCTTGTCGATGTAGTAGTGGACGTTGTAGGGGCCTGATAGTCGCGCCATCACGTTCGAAGCACCGTCATTGGTGTAGTGCTGCCACACCTAGGCTGGTTTTCCGATGTCACGGTAGTTGCCACCATGTCATGGTAGTTGTCATGCTTGTCAGCGTAGTCGGCTGCAACCATGTCAACTTCATCGCGGTCCTCGTAACCGCGATGCCTGTGTTTTCCTCTACGGTCACGCCTACGACCCAGATCATCCTCGTCATCTGAGTGTGCTCGGCTGTTGTGGATGGCGTCCTTACCGTCCGCCTAGCTATTCTCTATGTCCATCAGGTGGTCCATGGTGCCGCGCTTGGTGCGGCCGAGCTCCTCCTTGAGCTCTCGACAGCGTACGCCCGCGCTCTTCGGAAATGTCCTCAGCGGAGTTCTTGATGATGGACCATCGCTGGATGTATGAGCAGAGGGATTCACCGGACCTCTAGGAGCATGCTTGAAGTTCTTCGATTGAGGTTGGCTACTTGTAGGTGCCCTTGAAGTTTAGGTTGAAACTGTACACCTACTCTTCCCAGCTGCGGATCGATCCGGAGGGGAGGCTGTTTAGCTAGGCCCGCGTGGTACCCTGCAGTTGCAACTACATGCACTGCATGGCTGTTTCTTTCGATCCTCTATGGCACTTCACGAACTGCTTGTGGTCATCTAGCCAGATCTTCTGCTCCTGGAAGCCGCCGAACTTTGGGTTATCCGAGGGTAACTTGAAGCCCTTGGGCATCGGTGTTTGTCGTATGGCGCGGTTGAAGCATCTGGCACCACAGATCTCTAGGTCCTCATCTTCGGACTCGGAGGATTAGGCACGCTTGGCGTGTAACTTGTCGACTTTGCGTGTGTGATCTCGTCGCGAGCGTCGTAGCCATGGTCCCTCCACCGCGGGCTACGACACCGCTACGACTGGTAATCCTCATCGTATGGCGGGGATCGTCTTGTGAGTTTCACGGGTGTCTTCTTTGGCTCCAGCGCCGGTTCTCCCGCGAGAGTAGTTTCAACCATTCCAAGTCCCATGAGGACGGACTGATGGATAGTAGTACGTGGATCCCCCGCCTGCGGGGGGTTGAACAACAATTAGGTGGTGGCCGCCATGATGGCGGCTTGTATGGTCTTTGGCATCATGTTGCCGTGCGCATCTATGGACATGACCAAGAATTCCAGTTGCTTAGTGACCTCGCGTCTGGCTGCCTCGTCCATCCGGTCCGTTTGGGGGTGTCTTTTGGATGCCCCGACATTATGGTTCCCATTCGAGGAGGACCCGCCAATTGAAGAGAGTTTTGCCCGTCGGGCACTCGATTCATCAACGAGTCGTCGCCGTTCTTCTAGCTAGGCTGCGACTATCCGCTGTCGGTGGAAGTCCTTATCCAAATACCAATGGTAGGCAATTACCATGTCTTGTGATGTACCGAGGGGCAGAGGCTCACCGCCTGTCAGGGCCTGGTGAACCCTTTCCAACTCTGCATCAGTGAGGCGGTTCTGTTGTCGCTGTTGCTGTTACCAGCTTCAAGGTAAGCACCGATGTTGGCATCGTTGTCAGTGGTACCGCCGATGTTGGCGTTGATGACGTCGCAGTAGTAGCAGTTGGTGCAGGCGTTGCTTCCAGAGCTTTCCAGGTCGGATCCGATGTCGTGGTCATCTCCGGACAGACTGCTCATATCGGAATCGCAGCTGTTGCTGCTGTCTAGGCCGAAGCTGGCATTTAGCTTGTTGAGGGTCCCGATTGGCGGTGGGGTCCACGAAGCCGATGCAATCGACGGTGTAGTCGACTGCTCTAGGACACGTAGGGTGCAGGTCCGACCGACCTAGAAGCCGAAGCCACCAATCATCATGTTGATCTCGACGTCGAGAGAGTTGAAGGTCGGGCGCATGGCCGGCGAGTGGATGGTGAAGGCGAAGGAGCCAATGATGAGGCGTCCCTCTAACACAGAAGAGTCGAAGACGGCAGGTTATGAGGCCGTCGAGGTCGCAACATTAGTGCGCCCAGTTCCCACAGACGGCACCCATAGCTTATGGACTTGGGTTTTGAGGAAGAGGGGTGCGCCGGAGATCTCGTTCGGCTAACAGACAAGCAATGTAGGGACACAGTGTTTACCCAGGTTCAGGCCCCCGGAGGGAAAACCCTACTCCTGCTTGTCTGCTCTTGATTGATGATGAACCGAAGGTTTACAAGGGTGCCTTGATGGCGATAGTGCACAGATGTAATCTGGTGGGTGTTTGTGCTAGGGTTTCGGTAGGTCCCTTCTCGCAGTTCCCTCCCAACCTTTTATGAGGAGTTTTGGGTCTCGGGATACCACCAAGTCAGTTACAAATTAGGGTTTCCTTTAAACATTCTATCTATTCTTTGACGTATCCTCCAAGGAGTCACGTCCTCTATGGGCATGGGCCATCCGAGCCTTCATAGGCTTCGATACTGGACACGGCCTGTCTTATTAGCCCTCCACTGGGCTGGACCGTGTAGGCCAATCTTAGGCACCCATAGGGCATACCCATGTCACCCACCATTTGTGTAAGAAGTTTGTTGCTATAGGGTTTGAGGAAATCCTAACTTGAAGAAGTCACCCTCCAAGCTCATCCTCGTGTGTAAGAGCTTCGAGGTCGTCTTTGGAGCCTCCAATTCTGTTGTGGAGAAGTGCCCCAAGGAGTTGTGAAATGTTTTGGTTGCCGCCTTCAAGGCCACCGTATAGTGGATCGTGTGCTTGCCTTGAGGCAGGTGTGCAGGAGAATAGGGTGAGGCCTTTTGTGGCGCTGGTGGTCTTAGTACCGCCCACCCCTCCAACGGAGATGTACTTACCCTCAAAAGGAAGGAACATTGGGAAAACATCTTCATGTCTACTATTCGGTTATTTATATCCTTTACTCTCTATTATTGTCGTTGCATGCTTGCTTGTAATATAGGTTCTCTCACCTAGTTGCACCTCTAGAGAACTTACTTTATGTCAAGCCTTAATTTGAAAAGAAGCTAAAAATTTAGTAGCGCCTATTCACCCCCCTCTAGTCGCTTATACCGATCTTTCAATTGGTATCAGAGCCCCGACTCTTACTTTGGCTTAACCGCCTAAGAGAGTATGAGTGACTTGAGTAAGGAAGGTGAAAATTCTCCCGATGAGACTCCCATCTCCAGGAAAGAACTTGTCAAATCTGTGGATATGGTCCGTCAAGAGATGCGAGCCATGTTTGAGTTATACCTTGGCAAAAAGGATGTATTTGTTTCCGATACTGTTGACAATCAATCAACTAGTACCTAACCGTTGGAAGATCCCCCAAGGAGTATAACACCGGTACAGAAGGCAACAAGGGAAAAGAGAATCCTATGGGAAATGTACCACCACCATCTAGCTATCAATCTACTCCCCTTCCTACTCCTCATATAAACCATCGTGGTCCACCTTCTAACCTTGATGAATCTAATTTCACCAATTAGCAATATCTAATGCGCTCTCACTTCAAAAGTTCAAGTGTTCATCTTTGGAAGGTTGTGGAGCATGGATTCAATCCTTTCAACCCATTCAATATGACGCCCACCAAGGAGATAAACAATCAACTCAATGACACCGCCATGGCCATTCTCTAAGATGCTTTGACTTATGATCAATTGACCCACATTCGTCCCGACGAGACCGCCAAGGAAGCTTGGAGTTCTCTTGAATGGGTCTATCTTGTCAAAAAAGCATTCAAAGCTCCAAGTATGAAGACATGCACTATGAAGCTGATGCCTTTGCTAGTAAGGAAGCTGAGACTTCTGAAGAGCTCTATCGAAGGGTCACGACCCTTTAGATTAGGATTCTTGACCATGGGAGTAAGGATCTGGATGACGGGTGGATCAAACGCAAGTTCATGTAAGCCATCTTTCCCTTCCGAAGAGAAATGGCCAACAACATTGGCTCAAGGGTGGACTTTTATGCCATTTCATCAAATGAAGTGTTGAGTGAGTTTATGGCCCTTGGAATTATCAACCAGACTGCTGATGATGCTCTTGCTCATGCACGGAGAATGGATACTCCAAATCTTGCATTGAAGGCCAAGTCAAGCATCATTGAAGAAGAAAGAGATGACTTGGAAGTGATTGGAGGCAACGCCGAAGACATAAAGTATGCCTTGGATGCGCATTTGACTATAGCATTAAGGACCTTTGGGAAGAACCAAGGGAAGGGCAATCCCTCAAAGAACACCTCAAGTAGTTCAAGGCCCAAGTTGAGATCATGCTGTAGTTGTGAAGAAACAAATCACTTTGTTGCTGAATGCCCGTGCTGGTCCTGGTAGTCATCTCATAGCTAGATTATATACATCGTCATGGGTGCTCACTATTGTCTGTTTTGCCCAGTTAGCACCGATATTTTGAGCATCCTATAGTTGTCGCTTGTTGCTCATTTGCTGGTGTAACTTTTGAACCTCAGGTTCCTGCGGATCCCCCTAATATATTCATCATCTGCTGTGAGAATTTTACCACCCTTGTGTAGTCTACTGTGTGGACCAATCATTATAAAGAATGTTATCATTTTTCCTCTAATCTGGTTTGGTGCTAGAAAATGTTACTACCCTGGCTCTAATAGATTATAACATCGCATAGGAATTAGTAAGGGCGTGTTTGCTAGGCCGGATCCCTTTTCTCGCATAGGACGGAAAGAAATAAAGACGTTTGCTTGCACATACGGAAGGGAATCTGCACCACGCGAGTTTTAAATCAGCCCTCAGCCTGGCCGCGGAGGAATGCAACGAGTTTCCAACCAGAATCTGGCGACCCTTGAGCGAATTAAACAAGGACGTGTGCCTGTGTGGTGCTGCAAATATTAAATTACTTTTTTGTATATGTACAACTTTCGTGCAAAGTACAAGCATTAGTTCCTTCATCTGGCTATGCAAACAGAACGAATTGGTGCCGAAGAATTGGAGTAGTTTCCTTTCGCAGTACACAAAATTGGTGCGAAGAATGCATGCCGCTTCATCTCAGTTCATTTGATCCGAGAGAAATGGTCCATACCAAGAAAACTAAACAAGTGTTCCAAGTCACAGGAAAACCTCATGTATTACAAAAATCTCCAACCATGGTAAAACTTAGTAAGAAAAAGGTCACGGAAGAACTACAAAAAAATGACCTAAATTTCCAGCGACTTGCTGGGCGCCTATCCTTTTGGTTGGGGAGTTTATACACTCTAGGAAAATTTGTAGCGTCCACCAAGCAGGTTTATAACCTTAATTAAACTTAGCTGCGTGATCCACGCTTCTATTAATCTATTAATTAAGCTTGATCACATCAGCCTCTCCTGGCGGCTACCATGGAGTAACCACCCAAGGGCGTCTCTCAGACAATGCATCCTAGTACCTACCGCCACTCACACTTGTACTAGACATGAAGACCAAAGAGGTTTCTGCTCTTCTGAGTCTCACAAAAAACTAAAAAATTGACCAATTTGCTGCGACTTACCCAGCTGTCCTTGTTGATCAGGTATGAACTCCAGTCCACCAACCCAAACCTTCTAGAGAGTTGCCATAGCTTATTGAACTCCAACTGGATCTTTACCAACATATACTCAATCACGCTACTTATTACTTAGTGTGGCTGCTTGAGCAACGTCCTGTCTATATTAGTTAAGCTCCTTAAGCTGGATCACATCGTCTCAGTTTCGCCCCTCCCTCCCACAAAGAACCAAGGCTCATTGGCATGGCATCTCCTGATGGCTCCGATGGGGCACCCAAGGGTGAAGACCTTCAGCCCTCTAGCTCAAGCTCCAGCTCCAGGTTAGTATGTACATCTTGATGAAGCTGAAATCTTGTTCATCTCGACCCATATCCCCTGAATATCTGACGTACGTTCCAGCTTATCTGACAAAGCTTGACAGTTGATACGCATGCATGATCTGATTCGATCTCTTTATGCGTGTAATTTACCAGCAGAGACAGTAGTACTACCATGGGTAACTACAGAAGTACAGAGCCAACAAGTCTAACGATACGAATATTACAAGAAATTACAGATAATTTCTGTGAGAAAAGAGCACTTGGTCAAGGCGCATACGGAAAGGTTTACAAGGTAAGATTCGTTCAGGACGTGTTCTTGTTTCCAACTGTGAATGTGTGCGCTAAATTAAGCAACATGCACTACAATGCCTACCATAGACAGTTTTTGGGCCAACCTTGTTTGGTAGTTGTTGATCAGAAACCATAGATATCGATGATAAATGAATATAAAATAAATAGAAAACTCTGCTGCCGCATCCATATGATTATCGGCTCCACCGATGAGGAACTGCCCAGCATGAGATCCACGGATAAGATGGTTGTAGGGAGGAGGGAGAGCTCACAGGGGGTGAAAGCAGTAAGGCCTCCTTTGATTCAAAGGAACATCATAGGATTTTTGGAGGCATAGGAACTTTTCCTATGTTGGTCATCTGATTCAAAGGAACAAAATCTGTAGGAACTTTTCTATTGATTCACCTGCGAATCAAAAAGGCCTAAATAGCTATACTTTGCAACAATCTCCAGTGGACCTATTAAAAGCACATTGTTTTTTAACACCATTCTGTGTAAACATATTCAATGTGGATTTCACTGAAAACCTTACGCGCAAATATACTTATCACATGCATAGTTTTAAAAACACATCCGTTATGCCTCTCTGTGAAAGCTAGTATCATGTACTGCCACATCAGCACGTAGATGATGTGACATTGCAGTTAAAGAAGAAAAAGTAAGATGGTAGTATCATGACACGATAACATATCCTAGCTCACCGAACGAGGAAATTTAGTGGCAAATAGATCTTGTAAACAGCTTCACATTGAGATTCTACCAATGAATAAATAAGGTGACACTATGATACTGTGCAATAGGAATAGGAATGTAGTTCCTGAAACAAAAATGTGCACGATGATAGTACCCACTTTGACAAGCCTTATGTCTATTTTGTGAAAAAAATCTGTAGTTTATATTTTATTAAGGTTCGGCTTAAACTGAACTGTGTATAATTAATTAGGTGTCTTGGGGAGATGTTTTTGTACTAATGTACTTTCTTAATTGCAAAATTGGACAATTAACCTAGCCACAAACTTCTATTGGTACTAAATTGTAAAAAAAACTTCTATTGGTAGTACAATGTGACAACAAACCAAATGTTGGTGCATACTTACATTTTGTTCTCTTTTTCATTTGTTATATCAAGTACTACTGACAATCGATCTTACGCAGGGTGTGCACGACAATGGTGAAGAGATTGCGGTGAAATTGCTCCATAATAACATGCAAGCAACTAACGATGAACAATTCCAACACGAGTTTGATAACCTTATGATGCTCAACCATCCGAACATTGTACGGCTAGTTGGCTATTGCTACGAGACACAACGTCAACATGTAGATTTCCAAGGAAAGATAGTTTTTGGCGAAACAACATACAGAGCACTCTGCTTTGAGTACATGCACATGGGGAGCCTTCAAAGACATCTGTCTGGTATGATGCTGCTCCATCTCGAGTATGCCACTATTAACCATGTGGTTACATACACTTACAATTCATCAGGTCCCTCTTGTTTAAATTTATAGATGAATTGCATGGACTTGATTGGAAGACACGTTACAAGATTATCAAGGGGGCGTGTGAGGGATTAAAATATCTTCATGAAGGATTCAAAGAACCAATTTATCATTTGGACTTAAAACCCGACAACATACTGTTAGATGAGAATATGACACCAAAACTTGCAGATTTTGGTTTGTCCAAGCTCTTTGGCGGAGAACAAACTAGGGTCACAAATAGTCCTGCAGGAACACTGTAAGAGACTGAATTACTTTTCTATTGAAATTAAAATGCTCATACAACATAATCATTTAATCTTGGTTATCTTTATGTTGCCATGAGCAGTGGATACATGCCCCCAGAATACTTATTTCGAAACGTCGTCTCGAAGAAGTTAGACGTGTTTAGCTTGGGTGTTGTAATTACAAAGATGATTGCAGGACCCAAAGGCCCCAGCAGAAGTGACGAAATGCCTTACCAAGAGTTTCTTGATCAAGTACGAATCTCCAACTCTTGACTTCATAAACATTATCAGTGGTTATTATTGGACAGATATTATGATGTGATTTACATTTGAACACAATATCATTCTACCTTTACATTTCAATTACACAGGTACATGAAAACTGGAGGAACAGGTTGGAAGCAACTTGTACTTCTTCGAGGATACTAGAAGCATATTGTGAGCAAGTGAGCATATGCACTGAGATAGGACTGCGCTCCATGGAGATTGATAGGCACAAAAGGCCTAGTATAGTGGATGTTGTAGATAGACTGAATGAGACCGAAACTATGGTTGAAAAGGTAATCCTTTTTTTCTAACAAAAAGATAGATCATGATATGTTATTTTGTAACTCAAGGCACAAAGAAGTTTTGGTCTGTAAATTCCATTTGAAAATGTTCTCAGCCAGAGAGTGATGTCATTATGAATATTGTGGTAAGTAAATAGTAAATCAACTATCCCAAATGTATTTTTTTCAGCGTCACTAATGATAATCTCACTAGTATATATTGTCCGCTCAAAATCAAAATCTCAAATGGGTTCTTGAATCACTGGGATCATCAGTATTGTTGCGTAATATTCCCACAGCTATTGGAGGAGCCAACCTCTAGTCATTGATGTTTAGGATCAAACAAAACAGAGAGGGTGATCAACTTTGTCTACCTTTTTTTCTGACAAGGATATCAACCTAGAAAATATCCCATGAGAGGGGGTAATGGATCATCTAGTCCGCATGTACGCATGCTAATTTACACATCAGGGCATGTATAGTGGTGTTATTTTAGCAATGCTATGTACACCGATTGCTGAGTTAGAGAAGAGATAGACGAAAAGAGAGGCTAAGAGATGATCTCTCGGTAAGAAAGACAATACATTTTTCTTCATGGTACAAGATGTATTTTCTTAGTAAAATACTTCCTACTTTCGTTTTAATCATGTCATAATTTCAGGAGCATGCAAACATTAGTTGCTGAAGACAATACTAAGAGATGACTCGTTGTATAACATAATTTTTCTCTTCTCTAGACAACATACAAAATAAAATTATCTTATCAATCGCTGTACATATGCACTAGCCATCTCTATTTACTATTGAAAGACGTACCAGTTAATGTTGACCTGGCAGGCAATTTCGTGGCCGGCGAGTTCACGTTCATCGACGCCAGTGAAGCCCCAAAGAGAGAAGGACGACAATCTGGTAAGCTGTGTCTGCTGAATTATTTGGTGTCTCTACATGTACTACTGTCGTACCACTCTCCCATCGATATGATTGATGGATGGCAAACACGCACTAATTCAGGTGAAGGTAGAAGCTTTCGCAAGGAACAAGATAATTCAGGGTGCTGAGACGTGCGACCAGTTCCCCGTCCTGGTGCAAGTCACTGCGTCACCATGGCATCGTGCAGAGGAGATGTCATGCCCGTGTGCTGGAGTGGACGTCGTCCTTGTGCTCAACGTCAGAATGCACGAGGTGAAGGACGCTGTGATGACGTCAGTCAACAGGCTCAGACCCAAAGATCGGCTCTCCATCTTGTTTGTCGGGCAGCACCATATGCAACACATCATGGAGCTCACTTACATGTCCAGCCATGGCAGGGACGTTGCCAGGCTCAAGATCAGCGAGCTGGCCCATAGCTACATCCACGAGAAACAAGAATATATGGGCCCTGCTCTGCCAGAGGCAGCTCAGGTACACCCACATACATTTGCATGATCAGATTAATGGAGCTGCTTCATAATAACTAGGAGTCTGACTGTTAGAAAAAAGGGGGAATTCATGAATTTAACATCCAGAAAAAAACAGCAACTGCGTAATACAAGTTTGCTAGATAAAGATCTCGCAAGAACATTTTTTCAGAGTGAATTAGAAGTGCTTACGTCTAGTATTTGATTTATTATTTCTCTTCATGTTTCTACTAGAATTATTTTTATCATAGTGTTTAATTCCTTAAGACAACTACAGAGAAATACAGTAGACTCCTACATTTGGTGCAGGCGATGCTGCTATGGCTTAAATGGGGCCATTAGAGGAGTGGCATTGACTGCACAAATGCATGTGCTTTGTATTTCTGGACTGATGGAGTACCTAGTAATGAACACACGCACAGAAGCAAAACTACCAAAGATGGAATTTTTTACTGATACATTAAAGATTAACACAGCCCTGTTAGCAGAAAGGTAAACAAAATACTCAAACCGTGCGTTCTCCTTTTCTGTTCATGCTTAGATTCTGCGGCAGCGTGGAGTGGAGGAGAGCAGTAGCCGCACAGGCAGCATCATGCACATGTGGACTGGTCCGATGCACCCAGAGATCGATAAACAAGAGATCAGCCATGAGTTCCCGGTGCACACCGTTGCTTTAGGCTCCCACGAATCCAGGGACATGAAGCACATAGCCGACCTGACCTCAGGCACCTACTACTTCATCGAAGACCAGGACCTCGACAAGATAGAATTTGCCCTCGTGTCATTCATCAGTACAATCACATCAGTTGCAGCAAGGTCTGTCAGGATCACTCTCCAGGCTGACGAGGGTGTCACCATATCTTCAATCACGTCAGGTCGCTACAGCAACGTTGTAAGCTCGGACAAACAGACAGGCACAATAGACATCCACAACATCTGCGCTGGACAGCAGAAGAACTTCATAGTCTACTTGACAGTCCCAGAGGGCAAGGAGAAGCTTGTCACTGTCGGCGGCAGGTACCAGAGCCTGAACATGAGAAAGGAGCTGGTTGGCATGGACGTGGTCGTGCTACGGCCACGCAGGAAATGCCTGCCCAACGAGGTGATCATCCACCCTAAGGTGGCAGCGGAGCTATTGCGGATCTGTCTTATGGAGGGCATCGCCAAACAGAATAATGATGTGAACGGAAACAGCCTGCGATTGCTGTTGGACGAGATCAAGAATTCACACAAAGATAACACTGCCACTGAGGAGATCCTGACAGACCTTGAAGAAGAGGTCGCTGAAATGACGGACCAATATGGGGTCGACAGGGAATACATGTTGTCATGGCTGAATTGCCGCCAGTTGCAGCGTGCAGCCACTAAGGGCACACCTCCCAACATATGTGCTTTCCAAATTCTAGAGCAACAACGTGTAGATGAACGCATCAGTTTGGTAAGTGTGTGCCTATGTATTTCAGAACACCTACCCATTGGTTTCGATTAGTTCCTTTCTTTAAATGATTACTTGATTTTAACTTGGTCTCTCTGCAAAATGACAAACAATAATTCAGTTGAAGATAAAAGGAGAAGCAAGGCAATTATGGCCCGCGAGACATGCAACGAGTTTCCAGTGCTGGTACGGGTCACCGTGGAGCCATGGCCTCACTCCAGGGAGATGCCACGTGGTGGCTTGGACGTCGTTGTCATACTTGACATCAGTAGAAATATGCAAGGTGAGAGGCTGGATCTCGTGAAACAGGCCATGATGCTCGTGATTGATAAGCTCAGCCCCGACGATCGACTTTCCATCGTGTTGGTCCAAACCCACACACATCGCCTTATGGAGCTCAGGTACATGTCCGATGACCATGACCATGGTCGGGAAGTTGCTAGGTTCAAGATCATTCAGCTGAAAGCTTCAAGTGGAAGGTACATGGGCCATATTGCTAGCGACGCTCTACAAGAGGGAGCTCAGGTATATATTAGCTACTTCCTCTATCTCAAATTAATAGCTTTGGTCAATGTCAAACTTTGGAAAATTTGATGAAGCATGTAGGAAAAAATATCAACACCTACAATACTATATCCAAACAATATGAAATTATATTCATGACGATTCAACTAATATTAGTTTGATATTGTAGATGTTGATAGTTATTCTATAAAACCTAAAACACAGGGTCATTTGAAATAGAGGAAGTACAAAACAACAGCAAATTATACATACTAAATCTTTCCAATCAAAGCCATACTCCAGCCGCAGTCCAATATCTTCCATACACTGGATTCTGGACAGGAAAACTCAAATTGCTAGACAGCAAGCTGGGATCTTCTACCTAAATTCAGCTCCACTGTTTTCTCTAACGCAAGATTATTAACATGCCTATAGCTGGATTGGCCTCCACACCCCACTCGACTATCCATCTACCTACCGCACGGACGTACACTAATTCGAAGCCTTGTCTACCATAAGGCCACAATCCGCACGGACAGTACACTAATTCGAAGCCTCGTCTACCATAAGGCCACACTTCGTGGGTACTCCAGCAGCTCCTGCGCTGCCTGCTCCTCCAGGATCCCGGGAGTCAACGTCACCATCCATTGCCTTGCCGCAGGAGAGGGAAAGGGAGGTGGAGAGTTGGGCTGGGCGGTGCAGTGTTGAGCTGGCCGTGTGTGGTGGCGCTGTGCCGTGTGTGGTGGCACTGTGCATCTCCGTGTCACCTCCTCCTATCTGTTGTGGGAAGCCAACATTGGTGAGATCCATGAGTGGTGACATGCCACAACTCTGTTGGAGTGGGCACGAGGAGCCACTGGAACTTCCTATCCGTAGGGAGCTTAGAGTGTGTCTAGTGTTGTAGAAACTTGGTGCTAAGAATAACCTTTTTTATGTTATACTCAGGCAAACTCAGCTCTAGTACACTGCAAGAGCCAGTGTTAGCAAACAAATTTCATGAATAAGTTCTAGTAAGAAACCAGGTGCTGAAGCTTAAAAAATATTTTTGCAGTGGATGTTCTCTCTCTTCATGCCACCTTTCTACCCATGTAAAGCAGTCGACAATTGATTTCTTACTATCTCATGGGCCCCACAAATTAATAGATGCTACGTATTGCATCAAATTTGGTTCTCTTAAAATCAGGTCTACGTTTTTCATAGGACCAACTCACACTGTTCTTGTCCATATGGTGTGTGCAGAGTTGGTCAAAGCCCGGTGCTAGGGAGATATAGACTTAGATCTAAATGCTGTGGCATGAGCGCTAAGAAAAAAATGTTATACTCAGGTAAAGAACAAGAACCAAGTTCTGACGAAACAACAACAACATTGACCCCTATGGCTACCCTGGATGCCCTACACCACCATACCTCGTGCCACTAGGACATAGCCCCATGCTCCACCTCCAGCGACGCCAGCCACACACTGATCTTCATCATCAGCTCGTCATTTGGCATTAATTTGACTTTGTCCCACCAAGGGTGGAGACAATCTCGCGGAAAGAGCGGCGAAATGTCGGCATTGTCCACTAGCTTTGGATATAGACGATGAGAGATGAGGCATGGTGAGGAGAGGGGAGAGAGGCGTGGTGAGGATGGAGAGGCGTGCTTTGCAGAGAGTACTGGAGTTGGGAAATACAAGGAAATTCCATCTAGGAAGAAAAGAACTTCAGGGAGAAAGGGTAGGATGAGGAAAGTGCCTCCCAGTAAAAGGTCTTCTTATTCCAGTAGATGAGCCCAGCAGCATGTCTAAATGCTGGAGCATATCCCATTTTGCTAGACTTGAGCCCTGCTATTTTACTAGAGCTTGGAAGGATGCAGTACATTCGAATGATCCACAGCCAACATTCCAGATGCAAGCATTTATTTTTGTTGCTTTTCTAACATGTTAAGTTCATGCCTAGATTCTGCGGGATCGTGGAGCGCAGGAGAGCACCAGTCGCCTAGGTTGCATGATGTTGTTGTCAGATGGCAAGTACCCAGAGATATTAGAGATAAAGATAAGCCCTGAATTCCCCGTGCACACTATCGGTTTGGGTGCCGACCACAACCCCAAGGTCATGAAGCACATTGCAGACATGACCTCTGGCACTTACTCTTTCGCCAACCAAGACACCAGCAACATCAAGGACGCCCTCACTCTGTTCATCAGCGGTCTGACCTCAATTGCTGCGACGTCCATCCAGATCACCCTAAGGGCACACACTGGCATTGCCATTGCATCCATCGAGTCCGGCAACTACATCCACCATGTGAAATCTGACAAAAAGTCTGGGACAATAAACATTGAACACGTCTACGCCGGTGAGCAGAAGGATTTCATCATCAACCTGATAGTTGGGAGTGCAAGGAAACAGCTCATGACCATTGGCGGACAGTACAAGAGTTTCAAATGCAACAATTCCCTTGCTGAAATGGACATGTCCCTGCTAAGACCCTGGTTTACATCGTCAGCAGACGATCTTGCCATCAACCCTGATGTGGCAACGGAGCTCACGCGGATCCGACTACAAAATGGCGTCTTGGACATGGTAGAGACACATAAAATGACCACCCAGGGGCTGCAACAGCTATGGAACATGATCAAGCAGTCTGACGAGGGTCGTGGCGCACCAGAGCAAACCTTGTGTGCCCTCAGCATGGACGTGGCTGAAATGATCAGGGACATTTCAGGGATGTCTTACACGTTGTCATGGCTGTCGTGCCATAGGTGGCAGCGTGCAACCACCAAGGGCACACCCAAAAACTCCAGTGCTTTCCAAACCATAGGGCAGCATGCACATCAAGATGCAAATACGGTGAGCTATGTTCCTACATTTTATAAACCATGTGGATCCATTTAATTTAACTTGGTCTAGGATCTGTTGTTAGTACTGATCGATGATTTATGTATGCCAAACTATAATACAGGTGAAGGTAGAAACGTTTACAAGAAGCAAGGCAATTCCAAGTGATGACCCTTGCAACAACTTTCCTGTCCTGGTGCGAGTTATGGTGGAGCCACGGCATGCAGAGGAGATGCCGTGCGCCGGTGTCGATGTGGTCGCTGTGCTTGATGCTAGTGGAGGAATGCAGGGGGAAAAGCTGGAGCGTTTGAAGGAGGCCGTAATGGTTGTCATAGACAAGCTCCGTGCAGAAGATCGGCTATCCATCGTGTTGTTTAACACCTATGCGAATCGCCTCACAAGGCTCACTTACATGACCGACCATGGCAGGGATATTGCCAGGCTCAAGATCAACAAGCTGGTCGCTGGTGGTCGGGGCGACATCACCGCCGCTCTGCGAGAGGGAGCTGAGGTAAACATGTACACTTAATTGATTTGTGTCACGCACACAAACTCTTATTTTATTTCCTTAAAATACAAATGTATTGCTCTTTTAATACTTCCCTTCTTAGATTCTGTGGTGGCGCGAACCAGAGAGCAGCTGCCGTGTAGGCTGCATACTGTTCCTGTCAGACTGCGAGAACTATGAGATCTTCGAGACAGAGATCAGGCCCGAGTTTCCGGTGCACACCTTTGGTTTGGGCATCGACCACAACCCCAAGGTCATGAAGTACATCGCTGACATGACATCCGGCACCTACTCCTTCGTCAACCAAGCCATCAGTAGGATCAAGGACGCCTTCGTGCTATTCATCACCAGCCTTACATCGGTTGCTGTGATGTCCATCAAGATCAACCTCACCACCAACGAGGGTATCACCATATCGTCTATTGAGTCCGGCGGCTATGTCAACAATGTGAAATCCAACGATCGGTCTGGCACGATATACATCCACGACATCTACACTAGCGAGTGGAAAGACTTCATTGTCTATCTGAGAGTGGGAGAGGGCAAGAAGGAACTGATGACCATCGGCGGACAGTACCTGAGTTACAACACGGTAAAGCACCTGGCCAACACGGATGTGCATGTCCTGCGACCACACCATGACTGTGTGCAAGGCGAGCTGACCATCCACCGTGACGTGGCAGCAAGGCTCGTGCATATCAGGCTGGAGGAGGGCATCTCTACTATGCTGGAGCAGGGCCCAAGCAGAATTAGGTTGCAACAGCTATGGGACGGGATCATACACTCCGAAGAGGGTCGTGGCGCACCTGAGGACACCTTGTCGGCCCTCAGCGTGGACGTCACTGAAATGATGAGAGACATTGAGAACCCCAAGGAGTATAGAAAATCAGGGATGCCTTACACACTGTCATGGCTGAGTAGCCACAAGTGGCAGCGTGCAACAGTCAAGGGCACACGCTGAAGCTCCGGTGTGACTCAAACCACAGGTGAGATGGGACAACAACTTTGTCCCACTAACTAAAGTAAAGCAACAATATTTATCGGTCAGTAAATCAGCTCATTCTGCTACCATGTGCACAATCGTATTTTCCAAGCATCATCAGATTTAGTGCCAGATAAAGCTGAGTATTATAGGTCTGTGAAGATAATTTGTAGGCACAATAAAGGTCGAACATATTTTGTTTTGGTTTACTGTATGAAGTTGTTTTCTGCTACTTGCAGATATAAAGATTATGTGCCAACAGACTTTCAGAATTTTTACAGTGAGACACATTCAAGTGGCTCTTTTCATGAATAATGGGTGCAGTTTTAAACTTAAGAGTTTATCAAAGAATTTTTTGATGATTTTCCTTTTTTTAATCAAAAGTCGTCCCTTCTTTTAACCACTTCGAACCAATGTATGATCTGAGCAAGGCCAGATCGAGACTAACACAGTTGCAGCTATCTTATATCTGTAAACAAAATTAAAAACTATGTACTAATAAATGATTTATTTAGCAGTTGTGTGGTAGATTTAGAAGTTGCGAAATTGAGGACTTGAGGATGATAGACCTCTGGTACTCAAATGATGTATAGCTCAAGAAGAAGCAGCGGCCAGGCCAGTTAAGCTGTGTGTTGTACTCGCTCTGTTTCGTTTTAGTCTGCGTCTTAGCACAGGCTCAAATACCAAGGAGAGCAAGTGGAGAGCTATTTTTTACAGCAGCCGGACGGTTTTGCCCCTAATCTGAAAAGCAGCGTATTGAAGTAGCAATCTGCACGTCCTACCCAGGAGCAGCAGGGAGCAGGCTGTGGTTGACTGAGGTGCCGGCCGCGGCGTCGCTTGCTCTGGCGTCCTTGCCGTGGAGTTGCTGGTTGAGGCGACGCTGGCCCTGGCATCCCAAGCAGCGGTGTTGGTGGATGCAGCCTAGGTGAGGGCGGTTGGGTCACCGCCCTGCCGCCCGCTGCCAAGCACGAGCAGCGTCTACCATCTGCTACCCGGACCAGCGCGTCGGCGTGTGCATGGCTGCGGGGGTGCGGTGACGAACCCTGCCGGCTGCCGATGCGGGCGATTAGAAACAGGGGGAGGAGGTGAGGAGCAATGAGCGATTTGCTAGATGGGATCGCCGGGACTGGAGGGGTGTTTTTGGGAGCCATCGCTCCGAAACGGTATCGCGCAAAGTAATTTGGAAAAACTGGAAAAAAGTTATACGCAAAGTAAAGTGAAACAGATTAAAATAGCAAGTACAAGTTGAACGGAAAGGTCAGCACTGCAGCAGCAACCTGGTCTTTGTCGATGTCACCCATGGTGTTGTTGAGGTCGTCGCTTGATGAAGAAAAAACACGAACGGAGACGAGCAGTCGCGCCGAGACGCTCCCCGAAAACCTTATCGCCCGTCTTCCGGTGCAGGATCTCAACGGATGGGGCTTCGGAGGCCTGCTCTCCCGGACGGCACTGCACGCAGTCGCCGAGATGGGAAGCTTAGAGTGCAGCGCAGCAAGAGGAACAAGGTAAGAGAGACAGAGAAAGAACCAGATGTGTCTATATCTGTTCAGTCTCTCCCTCTATAGCCTGGGAGGTGAGCCGATCGAGTCGCCACGCGGTGGAAGACAAGAACACGCGTCAAACATGCACACGAATGTTGACACGTACCCAACAGTTGGTGCACCGTGCAAAAATTTAGTCTTCCACAAAACAAGTTTCTAACTCGATTCATGAACGCGTCGCGCGTGCGGACGAGACGGGCAGCGGAGGAGGAGTGCGTGTGGACTCCTCTTCTCATTCACTTAGAGCATGACTAACAGCGCCTCTAAACGGGGCGAACCTGTATTTTTCCGGCGACTATACGGGCTCTGAGCCGCGTGGGCGAGCTAACAGAGCCCATATAGGGCCCAGCCCGTTAACAAAATTCACGGACTCCTGTGAACGGCCCGTCCCAACCCCTACTAGTACCGGTCGAGAGAGCAGACACGGTTCAGAACCCGCATTCCTCCGCTGTGAAAAAACTCGGATCCCGCACCGCCGTCGCTCACCCTCGACAACTCCGGCAAGCGATTCGCGCCGCTCCGACCATAGATCCGCGAAGCCGACGACTGGATGGCCACCCTGCACCACGGATGCGGCATGGGCGACAGTCGTAGCGACGGTGGAGGAGGAGGAGGCGGTGGCAGGCGACCGCCTGCGAGGTCACCGCATCCATGCGGCGACGAGGAGGAGAAGAAGCATGTCCGCTCCATCGGAGCAAAGCGTTGTGAGGCGCGGCGCTGGATGAACTGGGGGCTACGGCCGCCCCCCTCGGCTGGCGGCCTATGTCGACCTCCCCGACATGCCCACTCCGCGAGCTCTGCCCCCCACCGGTGAGTCCTCGTCCTCACGTGGCGAGTCCCCGTCCTCTTCCTCGCGCCCGCAGCGCAAGCGTCGCGGCGACAAGGAGGAGATGGAGCAGCTCTGCCAGGTGCTCGTCGCATCCGCGGCTGAACACGAGCAGCAGGCGCGCCGCAAGTGGGAGGAGGTGGAGGTTGTCGTCGCCGCGGTGGATGCCGCCGAACGCGCGGAGGTGGAGGAGGCCCTCCCCGCGGTGCACGTTGCGGACGAGCCGTCCGGACCTGGCCGCGTCGACGATGTGGAGATGGAGGTGATCGTCCTCGACGACTAGATGGACGACGCGGCGCTCCGGCGAACTAGACCTCGATTTTGGCCATTTGAGGACACCCCGGCGAGCTCTGCCCCTTTTTATTTTCCTTTTAGGTGTAATTTTGCTATGTAATGAACCATGAATAGTAATCTAGCCATATCGTAATCTAGCCGTATGATGATCAACGCGCGTGTTCATATTTTCCGGGAATTTTTGAATTTTGATTTTTACAGTTTGGATTTGAAGGTGCTGATCTACGCCGGCGACCAAAAACCTGTAAATCACGAGTACAGGTCGAACGTTTACATGCCTTGTTAGTCATGCTCTTAGAGGGAGTGAAACAGCTCAACTTATAAGCTGGTCCAACTCTCTCCCAACTAGGAATATGAGTCTAAACTTTGTCTCTCACATGGCCACTAAGCTGCCATAAATATTTGAGCATTGAGATTTCAGGATTTGTTAGACTGCCTATATAGCCACGGCCCGTATAAATCTAACACCTTGTATGCCAAAGAGCAGTCTACTGATCTCTTCTCCGATTGCGGCCTTCCCCCAGTTTTCTGGTGCTGCTGCAAGGGAGGGACGAGTGGAATTGGGATCGGTCAGGCTCTAGGCTCTACTCAAGAGACTTTCAGACGCAAAGTTGTCGACAGAGTTCGAAGGATTTGCAGATTAATCAACACTCGTGGGACTGGGAATTCGCGAATCGAACATTGAACTCAACCAATTCGTCACATATTTGAATGAGTGAAACAAGAATTCCTAACCCCTCTGTACCACAACTCAAACGCAAATCATTGACATCGTAAGCAAAGGGGGAGCAAGATACTTACCTCGCAGGAAGCCAGCCGAAGTGCATATGCCTCTAGGCGGACGCATCCGCGTGGCCTCGCTTTGGCGACACGCCGTTCGAACCCATCGGCCACCGCGCTCTCAAGTCCCAACCGCCGCCGACATCGCCGCCCACCCCCACTGCCGTCCCATCATGGCGACGCGGCCGACGCTCAGCTGGCGGCTCGGACGCCCCAGCCAAGTAAAATCAAACCGCGCAGCGGCAACTCGATGGCTTCTCGTGGCCAGGACCCTGGCCCTGCCGGCTCGCCCACCGCCGATGCCAACCGTGGCGGCGCAGGTGTGGAACTGGATGGGCCCGATCATCTGTTTGAGTTGTTCGCTTATTGGGCTGTATCATAGTGGACTGAGCGAGGAGGAGAACCAACGGCTATACCCTACATACGGAAAATGCTAACCCTAAAAAAAAATGTAAATATACTAGTATAAGGCCCGTGTTTTGCTACGGTACCACACTAAATCAAAGGAGTTAATCGAAATGGATAGTGAAAAATCAGACAAAAACAATTTTACACGTGTAATAGTAAAAATCTTATGACAAGTAAATAGTAAAAAATCAATGACATCAATTTGATAATAGAATGTACTGATTGATTTTTATTAAATATTTTTAAGGAACAAAAACCACAAAACCCATTAATCTAACCGAATGCATGTCTAGTTCCATACAGCAAGCGTTGGTGTTGATCTTCAGAAAATGCATGCAGATCAATAGAAGGAATTAGATGATCAAATGGGCTGAAACTTGTATGCGTTCGTTAATATGTTGTGTCCTTTGCAGAGTTGCATCAACTGCATCTGTGAACAAAAATTGAGGAATCACAAGTAGTAGGGTCAACTTCTTCACAGGTTACATCAAGTGGACATATCGGTTCTGACATGGAGTAACCACCGTTCTGTGTTTTAGCGCCACCAACATGCCACACGAAAACGCAACATGGACTTGCATTCATCATCCGTGGCACTGTCAGACACAGACTTGCACGGCCAAAAACAACTCTTATCTCCCTACGGCGAGTATATAAAAGAACGTTATATTTCTTAGTCTAGAACTCAGTTTCTACTGCGCAACTGTACAGACAACAACAAGGCATCATTAAAATGTCATTATAGCGATTCGTGCAGGCATAAGATTATGCAGACAATTTCTGCATGAATGCACTCTTCCACGGCAGAACAAAGAGCATCCCTTTTTTGATATTCACAAAAAATCAGGTACCTTATGGACCAACGACAAACCTTAGTTGGTCATGAATTTCAGTAGTCCTTTGAATCCCTAACCTCAAAGCAGAAACACAGGCTCTGAAACTCCTTCCTTCTCTCCCTAATCTGCTGAACAATATGTGTGTATTGTCCCAGGGTTCCCTCTTCAATACTCTGAATCACAGATTGGCAATCGCTCACCACCTGCACTTTCGTTGCCGCTATATCATATGCAAGAGATAATGCTTCTCGACAAGCCATGGCCTCAAGTGCTTCTGGATCGCCACGTCCTTCAAAGACCACACTCAAAGCACCTCTGAATAAATCATCGATAAATCAAGATAAATTCTTTTCTAGCTTTATTAAACTATTTAGGGTTTATGAAAGTACGGAGTGTAGTTCTTTAAAGCTAAAACAAGTAGATCTTATATGAAGCTAATTCTTTGAGCAATAATATTAGTTCTCAAGTTTGTCTAAATACTTCAACCATAACAAATTATTGGGATCATCCATGTATGTTATCGTCAATAAGATAAATCTTGTTTTTAGGATTATAATAGCAACCCAAATCTTAAACTCATCATTCACTTACATTGGAAGTGAATGATCTCACATTCTTAATCATGCTTAGCAAAACCCTAGAGCTTGGTGATGCTTTAGACACCATATGTCTTAAATTCATTTATGTTTTTATAGTTAATTTTGGTCTATTAATCAACCAACATGACACATGTTAACTCTAGATTGTTAAAGCCATACCAATATTAATAAGTTTTACGCTAATAATCTTAAGTATTAATTAACTTAATATAAGGAACACTTTTCTTCAATACACATTCTTTTTGCCACTTCAATCTAAAACCTGAGCTCTCATACAAATTACATGATATCAATTAAAAATCAACCGCAGTCATGTGTTGTTATTGTGCTTTACTTTTATATATTGTATGTTAGTCTTAAGTTCTTTGTAGATATATTTTCTTGTGAAGTAAACTTGAAGATAAACCAAATCTTAAAGAAATCACCTAAGTTCAACTCATTCACAACATTAGGTATTACTTAGGGACATGCATGGCATTACTTATGCATCACATCATCTTGCTTCTTTAAACATTAGTCCTTACTGGATCAATGATGTTGTTTTCAGATATTAGGTCTTATTTTCTTTTGAAGACCGTGATTGCATAATCTTGTAATCACAAAGGCAAGAATCTTGTAATCACAAAGGCAAGTTCACACTTGCTCATGTCCTTTAGTTATTTTCTATCAAGTATTTGCAATCTATTGTTGTTATCACCTGCATTTCAAAAAGGATGGAAGAAAGTACTATTTTCTTAATAATATGACTTAATGGTTATCGACCTGAGTGGTGTTAACCTAGTATGGCGGGAAAATGGAACCATGGTATGGTTTGTGGATTGGTGGAGGTTCCATTTGCACAGGAAAGTATCATTTAGGACTTAATAACAAATGTTGCTAGTGATTCTTGCATTGTATAATACGCGTTAACCATGAGATCTATATGTCTCTAGGAAGTTAGTTGGATCTTCTTCCTTTTGTATGTCAACAAACAACTTTTATCGGAGCAGTGATCCTACATTTAGGCACGTGCAAGGGTGGGAACCATCAATTCCACGATATTTGATGTCTACGATGGATTGCTCTCTTTAGGAATGTAAACCGGCTCGGTCATGGTCCTGAGCTAGCAAAAGGGTGGGCATACGGGATCACGGAGAAGGGCAATGATCGTCTTGGGTCCTTATACCGGGCCCCATACCAAGGAAGTGTGGAAAAGCTCATGACTTCGTTGTGCAACATGAATAAGGATCTCTCATGGGTAAAGCAACGCACCTCTTTTAGAGGTTTGAGCATGTTTATTGCTATCATTAATAACAATTTCCTTTTCCCTGCAAGTGTCTTTAAAAGCCTCATGATACATGTCCCACTTTTCTTTAGGAGCATTAATATGAGAAGCAAAGGTTTAAAAACAATCAATAAGAATTTGAGGATCAAGACCATATTTATCACTAAGCTCTTGAAAATCAGCAGTTTCAGCGAAAGACTTAATGCAATCATACTCATAGTTTATACCTGGTTCTTTACCTTTGTTGTTATCCCAATCTTCGGTATTGCTTTGAATTGTTTCAAGAAGATCCCACTTAGCTTTCACCTCCTTACTCGTGAAGGATCCCTCTAAACAAGTATGTAGATAGTCCTTGTAATGTCCTGAAAGCCTTGCATAGAAATTATTAATAACAATATTCCTGGGGAGCTCATGAATGGGACATTTGAGCATTAGTGACTTCAGTCTCCCCCATGCTGGGGAAATACTTTCTCCATCATGAGGATGAAAATTATAAATATAATTCCTATCTTTATGAATTTCATGAGGAGGATAAAATTCAGAGTAAAAGAGAGATTCAAGTTCCTTCCACTGCAAATGATGAGGATCATCTAGTAGCTCATACCACTCCCTTGCTTTACCCTTAAGTGATAAAGAGAATAGCTTCCTCTTAACTTGGTTCATTGAAATACCTACACACTTGAACAACCCGCATAATTCATGTATAAAGAGTAAATGATCACCAGGATGGACAGTTCCATCTCCAAAATAAAAGTTACTCATAACACGTTCAACAATTTTTATAGGTATTTTAAAAGGGATGCTTTCAGTATGTGGATTTAAAATATCACAAGTATTATTAGAATTACCACATATGAGAGATAAAGTATCATCAGAGCAAATTTTCTTCTTTAAAACTGGGGAACTAAAAAGATCATTTTCATACAAACTAACTTCCCCAAGCTTTGATGTTTCCATAGCATTAGTAACCAAGGTGTTCAAAAGATTCATACTAATAACATTGCTATTAGCATTTAAAGAAGGTTCCAAGGGTTTTTTAATTTTATTTTCAAAGAATTCATGTTCTACATTAGGAAAAATACTAAAAAGCTCTCTAATTTTGTTGTTGTTTTCCATTAAGCCTAACTAGTGAAAACAAGAAACAAAAAGACAAAATTGCAGAATCTAAAGGAAATAACTTCGAGCACTCACACCGGAGGATGTGAGTACCTTTTACCTTACCTCCCCGGCAACGGCGCCAGAAAATAGCTTGATGTGTACGCACTTCTATTCTTGTAGACATTTGTTGGGCCTCCAAGTGGAGAGGTTTGTAGAACATCAGCAAGTTTTCCCTTAAGTGGATCACCCAAGGTTTATCGAACTCAGGGAGGAAGTGGTCAAAGGTATTCCCTCTCAAGCAACCCTGCAATCAAGATACAAGAAGTCTCTTGTGTCCCCAACACACCCAATACACTTGTCAGGTGTATAGGTGCACTAGTTCGGCGAACAGATAGTGAAATACACATGGTATGGATAATTATAAGTGGTAATGGTGCCAGAAAATAGCTTGCTGGTGTGTGGTTGACGTGGGAAAATACTAAAGGCAAACTGAAATAAAGATGGCGGCAAGCAAACATGTAACAGATCTAATTGCAAACGGTGTATCAATGCTTAGAAACAAGGCCTAGGGATCATACTTTCACTAGTGAACACTCTCATATAAATATATTCTCTTCATGATACTACTCTGAACTACTCTCCGGTTGGACACTCTAATCCATGGTAGGGCTATAACAGCACACCTCAAAGTAAGCCTTTCCCATCTAGATAACCCCACACTGTCACCTTGAGCACTAGATGGTTCCAACAAACACCACAATTTCATAAAGACATCCAACTCCAAGTATAACTCATAACAAGTATTTGTAATCTCTAGCCTAAGTGCCACCATGGTGTGCATGCTGTCACTTTCACACACATGGGGAGAGCAGAGATCTATTAAAGCACTTGAGTAGCAAGGTAGATCTATTAGATTACAAGCTCATGATCTCAATAAGATCATGCATAGAGAGAGAGATGAACACATAGCTACCGGTAGAACCCTTAGCCTCGAGAGAGAACTACTCCCTCCTCATCATGGGAATCAGCAACGGAGATGGAGATGGTGGTGGAGATCGATGGAGATGGCTCCGGGGGCACTTCCCTGTCCCGGCAGGGTGCCGGAACAGAGACTTTCTGTCCCCCGAATCTCCCCTTCGGTGGCGGTGGCGCTGCGGAACTTTTCGTGCTGGAGGCTTGATGATTTAGGGTTTATGCATCGGGAGGCTCTGATACGTCCATTTTGCATCACTATTCTATGTCATAAATCACTGTTATTCATGGATATATTTCGTATTGAGAGGTGATACTTATGTTATTTCATCTGTTTTTGTATTGTTGATGACTTTTGGAGCATGGACCGCTGCAGTCAGGATTCTGATGGAAAAGGTGCTGTTTGGAGGCAAAATTTGCGAAGATAAGAAAATCTAGGAAAATATACGGAAAATCCTATTTTTCCAGAAGACGAAGGAAGCCAGAAGGGGGGCTGGAGATGGGCCACAGGGGGCTCACACCACCCCCTGGCGCGGGCAGCCCTAGGCCGCGCCAGCAGGTGGTGTGGCCGCCCTGGCCCACTCCAGGCTCTCCCCTCTGGCGTATATTATCCTCCCAAAACCCTAAGACTCGGGGAGCGACCACAGAAAGATTCCGCCGCCTCTGTGGGGCGGAAAACACCGAGAGAGAAAGATCTCTCTGGCAGACAGATTTCTGCCGCGGGAATTCCTTCCCGGAGAGGGGAGATCATCGCCATCAACTCCATCATCAAGCTGGACTTCGTCGGGATCATCATCATCATCATCATCACCACCACCATCATCACCGTCAGCACCCTCATCACCATCTCCATATTGCTATAACAATTGCGTTGAATCTTGCCTTAGTTCATAGGGGAAACTTTCCCGGTATTGATTACTCTTTGTAGTTGATGCTATTGAGGGAACCGTTGAATTATCGTTTATGTTCAGATTGTTATACATCATTATTCTATCTCTGATCATGATCCATATGATGTCTTGTGAGTAGTTCGTTTTGTTCTTGAGGACATGGGAGAAGTCATGTTGTTAGTAGTTGAGTTGTGTTGAGAAAGATTCAATAGATTGTTATTTAAGTTGTGGTGTACTTCTTCTAGTGGTGTCATGTGAATGTCGACTACATGACACTTCACCTATATGGGCCTAGGGGAATGCATTGTGTATTTGGCTACTAATCGTAGGGGTTGCCGGAGTGACAGAAACCTGAACCCCCGTTAGGAAACCATTGCACAAGGGACGTAAGGGTCTTAGAGTTTAAAGGTGTGGTTAGGTTTCTACCTTAATTACTTTCTTGTACTTACGGATGTTTGCAAGGGGTATAATCACAAGTATGTATTAGTCCTAGGAAGGTCGGTACATTAGCACAGGTTCACCCACACAACACTTAGCAAGCTAAAGAAGATTAATCAACTATATGAAGCGAAAGCACTTGACAGTCTTCCCATGTGTCCTCGAGAACGTTTGGTCATCTTAAGTAATACAACTGGCTTGTCCTTTGCTGCATAAAGGATTGGGCCACTTTCTGCATTTATTCCTACTGTCTTTTATTTACTCGTACTTTGTTTACTTGCTTTATCAAAAACCCCTAAAAATCCGTTTGCTAAGTATTTGCAGAGAATTTCTGATCCATACCACTAGCCAGCACCTTCTCCTCCTCGTTGGGTTCGACACTCTTACTTATCGAAAATACTGCGATACACCCCCTATACTTGTGGGTCATTAGGCTTTTATAGGCGAGAGGGGAGACCGAGGGGGTTCCGGAGGGGCCCACACCACCCCCTGTCGCGGTCTGGCCTGTCCCGCGCCACCAGGTGGTGTGGCCAGCCCCTGGCCCCTCTCCGTCTCGTCTTCTGGCTCTGTGAGTCTTCCGATAAAATATCGACTTTGGCTTGTGTCCGGTCCAATTCCGAGAATATTGATTTTCTGACTTTCCTAGAACCAGAAACAGCAGAAAACAGGCAATTGGCATTGTGGCATCTTGTTAATAGGTTAGTCCAAGAAAGTCTATGAAAAGTACTCCAAAGTTGCAACAAAACATAAGAAAGTAGATAAAACCAAGCATGGAACATCAAAAATTATAGATACATTTGCAATCAATCAATGAAAAAATCGGGAGAAGAACTATTTGAAGAGTTGAAGATATCCAGCGGGGATCAATGAAGTCGACAACTACATCAGTAGAGATAAAGGAGAAGCTGAAGAGTAAAGTATCGATCAATCCCTAGTTTTTTAGAACCTACTTTTATACAGCATTACTTTAGCAGTGATTTGCAGGTCATAGTTATATTTTAATAGTAGTATTATCTCTAGAATAGACTTCGAGTTGCTATTTTTGATGTTCTTTTGTGTAACGTTTTCCTCACTATTTAGAGGAAGTTTTTTGGATCTTTTGTAAAAATTTGAGTTGTAATCTATAGTCATGTCTTGGATTCGCGATGTTTTCTATTGTACCACTCTAAAGGATGTAATACTAGTGGAACAATGTTTCATTGTTGTTATGTCAACGACTATAGTGTACTACATCATGTGGTGGTGTGCTGGGTCACCTCATTTATCTAGATACAAATGCATCTAGTCAAAATACTTAACTAGATACATCTGAATCTAGATAAAGTTGAGAACAATAATATGGACCGGAGGAGTGTGGTCTTCTCCCTCCCAAGCTTCTCTCGCATGTGGGTGGCTTCGGAGGGGACCCAACCCTATCCAAAAAAACACACCCAGGCCTGCCCCCTGGCCATTGTCACCGCTGGCGATGGTGGCGGCGCCCGATCACCGAAGGCGGAGGGCGTGGAGAGTGTGATCCCATGGATGCTCTATGCACGGAGAGGCGGCGACCCGGTGTTTGGCACGACGCGGCGTGGTGTGATGATCGGCTCAACGTATCGAGCTCGTTGGGGGAACCCCAAGAGGAAGGTATGATGAGCACAACAGCAAGTTTTTCCTCAGTTATGAAACCAAGGTTATCGAACCAGTAGGAGCAAGGAAACACCTCCAAGGTGTTGTTTCCAACTTGGAATCCTGCACCACACAACCACATAACTTTGCCCCCAACTTACAACAAGGTTTTCAATCTCATTGGTTTTGCTGGAAACAAAGGATTAAACGTATTGTGTGAAAGATAGTAGTTGCTTGCAGAAAGTAAACATAAAATAGTAAATAGTTGTAGATTTATGGTAAAGAATGGACCGGGGTCCATAGTTCACTAGTGGTGATTCTCCTTAAGATAGATGACATGTTGGGTGAACAAATTACAGCGGGGCAATTGACAAACATCGAGAAAGCATACATGCATATACTAATCATCTTGATTCCTATGAGATTTGATTGGACATTACAACATTATACATAGACCATAATCCAACTGCATCTATGAATAATAATCCACCTTCAAGTTATCATCCGAACCCCCTCCAGTATTAAGTTGCAAGCAACAGATAATTGCATTAAGCAAAGTGTGTAAAGTAAACAATAAGATTGTTCTATGAACAAAGGATTGTTGTTTTCTCCCTAGTAGCAACAACACATCTAGTACCTTAGAGATTTCTGTCACTTCCCCAGATTCCTAGAGGCATGAACCCACTATCGAGCATAAATACTCCCTCTTGGAGTTGCTAGCATCTACTCGGCCAAGATAGCTACTAACAACGAAAAGCATGCAAGATCACAAATAACATTGACATGATAGAATTAATAATCAATCTGAAATAGCATCTCAATATCCATCGGATCCCCGCAAACACAACATGTAGGATTACAAATAGATGATCTTGATCATGAACGGAGCTCACAAGATCTAAACATGATAGCACAAAGGAGGAGAACCAACCATCTAGCTACTACATGGACCAGTAGTCCAGGGATGAACTACTCACGCATCACACCGGAGGCAGGCATGGTGATGAAGAAGGCCTCCATGGTGATCTCTCCCCTCCAACTGGGTGCCGGGAAGAGCTTCAGATCCCTCCCGATCTAGGGATGGAGATGGCGGCGGCTACAAACTCTTTCGTGGAATTTTGATCGCGTACTTAGGGTTTTTTGTCCTGGAGGCAATATATAGGCGAAGGGGCAAGGTCGGTGGAGAGCCAGGGGCCACACCCCCTGGTGGCACGGCTAGGGTTGGCCGCGCCACCACCAGGTGTGGCCGCCCTAGTTCCCCTCTTCGTCTCCCCTCCGGACTCCGTATTCCTTCTGGTGAAATATTGACTTGGGCTTTTGTCCGGTCCAATTCCGAGAATATTTCCTTACTAGATTTTCTGAAACCAAAAACAGCAAAAAAAATAGGCTACTGGCACTATGGCATCTTGTTAATAGGTTAGTTCCAGAAAATGTGTAAAAATACTCCAAAGTGTGGACAAAACATAATAAAGTAGCTATAAAACAAGCATGGAACATCAAAAAGTATAGATACGTTTACAACGTATCAACGTCCCCAAGCTTAACTCCTGCTCGTCCTCGAGTAGGTAAGTGATAAAAAAGAATAATTTTTGAGGTGACATGCACCATCATAATCTTGATCAAGGTATTTATAACATTGATAGCTGGGATCATAGTACTTTAACATAGCTTGAAAGATATAGTTCTAATAATAAGACAGAGAAACTATGTTATAACATGAAAAGGTACAAACAAAAGATTAATGAATAATGATGCTTTGAAAGACGTTTGTTTGTTTCACATAAAGAAAACATAATGAGAATGGTATTCAACTTGTCCCTCATAGTGTAGCAAACATAAATGCATAGGACACCTTCAAAGTTCATCAGGGTGGCTAGATACAAATAGTTTAAGAACAAGCAATATCAAAGTTATGAATCAATCAACAAGTCTTGGGACAATGCACATTAAACTAAGAATGACCACTATGCTCTTTTAATAGGTGCATAAGATAGAATATGGAGACTCAACATAAAAGTAAAAGAAAGGACCTTCATAGAAGGAAGCGGGGATTCAAGTTTCATAAAGAGCTTCAAAAAGTTATGGTACTTATTAGCTTTCAGCTCTCATTGCCCCTATCATAAGCATCTTTAGGTGATTAAGGTTAAAGTGAACAAATATGAGGATATGCTTGACAAGTTATAAGTTGAAATCTCATGCCCCTTACTTACGAAGACCGAACCTCATGCTACTCAACTTTAGTCACGAGTAAGTTCTTGACATTGTAAGTACATGTGCATCATAGAGAACCGCCAACGGGGTACCCCTTGCCCGATGATACAGAAGCATTCCCATATCAAAATGACAAGGCAAGCAGACAATGAGCATCTCAACGATATTTTTATTTGCTATTTGCATAGGTTTTTATTGAGAATGCTTCATAGATTGCTCATTATGGTTATGCTGCAAGTTTCCACCATGATTAGGCATGGATTAGGCTAGCGGCCTAGGCATTTCTCTAACACATATACAAACTCCATGAGCTTACAACCTCCCCTTTAGTTCACAGTGTCGGGATCCATAAGCAAAAGAACATGATATCAACCAAATAAAGTGCAATGTTGAAAGTGTTCCCCATGGTAACATGGTTCTGCTAATAAACAACTTATAAAGCGCAAGAACATATGCAACATAGATGGGCACAATGGTTCAAGTTTGTTAAGTGCAAGAAAGTAAAGTGTACCACTAAGTTCGTGAGAGCTTTAATCACTAATTTTCACATAACAAGTTCAATTCATAAGGTAGATAAAAATATGAATATACTTGGAATAGCAAATGCTAATAGGTAGGTATGGTGGACTCTTTGGAATAACTTGGTTTTATTTGGAGTTGGATGCATGAGTGGAACTCATACTTGGTATGGAGGCTAGCAAAAGACTGGGAACGACCAACTAAGCGAGCAATAATGGCCATAATCATGCAAAGCGACAAAGCACCATTAATTAAAGCATAAAGTGATATTACAAGTCGAAAACTAAATGATCATAGAGGCTATGGTGACTTGGTATAGTCTTAACATGGTGTGAGCATGCGCCAAGTCAACCGAAATAAAGCACCGAAGGAGAATACCACAATACTATGCTTTAATATGCTAAATCAACACATGATTCTTTCAAGGCACATTAAGCAATCTCAATTATTTGTAACAAGTCATGCTAAAGCAATAATCACTAAGCATAAAGCCAAAATAATATCAAGCATGACATGACAAATCCTAGGCCCTAGTCAAAAACAAGCTCCTTTTATACCACTTAAGCATGAACTTTTCCTACTCTTTTCCAATCCAAACCAACTTATTTGTAAACTAATGAATGAATGTGGGGGTCTGATACATTGCAAATGTATCTATAATTTTTTATGTTCCATGCTTAGTTTTATCCATTTTCTTGTGTTTTGTTCCAACTTTGGAGTACTTTTCATATGATTTCTTGGACTAACCTATTAACAAGAGCCATAGTGCCAGCTGCCTGTTTTCTGCTGTTTTTGGTTCCAGGAAAGTCAGAAAATGAATATTCTTGGAATTGGATGGGACAAAAGCCAAAGTGCCTATTTTTTCGGAAGTCATCAAGTGCCAGAATACGAGACGGAGAAGGGCCAGGGGGCCACCACACCACCTGGCCGCGCGACCAGGCTGGGCCCACGCCAAGGGGTGGTGTGGCCGCTCCCGGCACCCCCTCGGGCTCCCCTTCCGACTATAAGATGCCCTCGGGACATAAACCCTAAGTACCCGATCAAAAATCCACGAAAGGGTCTGTAGCCGCCGTCATCTCCATCCCTAGATTGGGAGGGATGTGATGCGTGAGTAGTTCATCCTTGGACTACAGATCCATGTAGTAGCTAGATGGATGGTTCTCCTCCTTTGTGCTTTAATGTCTAGATCTTGTGAGCTCCGTTCATGATCAAGATCATCTATTTGTAATTCTGCATGTTGTGTTTGCGGGGATCCGATGGATATTGAGATGCTATTTCAGATTGATTATTGATTATATCATGTCTTTGTTATTTGTGATCTTGCATGCTTTCCATTGTTAGTAGCTATCTTGGCCAAGTAGATGCTAGCAACTCCAAGAGTTAGTATTTATGCTCGATAGTGGGTTCATGCCGCTGGTAATCTGGGGAAGTGACAGAAATCTCTAAGGTAGTAGATGTGATGTTGCTACTAGGGAGAAAACAACAATCCTTTGTTCATAGAACAATCGTATTGTTTACTCTACATGCAGTTTGTAAAGCAATAATCTGTTGCTTGCAACTTAATACTGGAGGGGGTTCAGATGATAACCTGAAGGTGGATTATTAGTCATAGATGCAGTTGGATGGCGGTCTATGTATAATGTTGTAATGCCCAATCAAGTCTCAAAGGAGTCAAGATGATTAGTATATGCATATATTGCTTTCTCGATGTTTGTTAATTGCCACACTGTAATTTGTTCACCCAGCATGTTATCTATCTAAGGAGAGCCACCTCTAGTGAACTATGGATCCCGGTCCTTTACTTTACATACAATCTATAAACTGTTTACTTCTTTGTGTTTACTTTCTGCAAACTTTCACTTCTTTCCATTCGATACGTTTAATCCTTTGTTTTCCGCAAAACACGGTGAGATTGACAACCTCATCGCAAGTTGGGTACAAAGTTCTGTGGTTGTGTTGTGCAGGTCTTCACGTTGCTACTAGCACCGGTAGTGCGCCCTGCCAAAGCTCAGCTAGCAACACCTTTGGGGTGTTTCCTTGCTCCTACTGGTTCGATTAAACCTTGGTTTCATAACTGAGGGAAACTTGCTGCTATGCTCATCATACCTTCCTCTTGGGGTTCCCAACAAGCTCTACATCAACCACGCACCAGCACTTTTCTGGGCGTCGTGCATTGAGCCATCAAGCATTTTTCTGGCGCTGCTGCCGGGGAGTCAAGGACATCTTCACAAGGGGAGTCCCTCATAACCAATCTCTTTACTTTGTTGTTTTTGTTTTTCTTAGTTTCTTTTTGCTTTGTTTTGCTTGTTTCTTTATCAAAAACACAAAAAAAATTAGTTTTACTAGTTTGCTTTCTTATTTGAAAACACAAAAAAAAATTAGTTCCTATCTTGAGTTGCCACTATGTCTAGCCTTGCTACAATCACTATGTCACCCGAGGAAATGATTTTCACTTTTAAACAAGGAATTGAGGAAAGTTTTAAGGAAGCTTGGTCTAGAATCTCTGATCTACATGAAAAAACTGAGCCTAAAATGACTCAAATCTTGTTCCTTAGCAGTTTTTACCTTGGGATTGCTCTTTGCTATAGATATGCTTTAGATGCTCTTGTGGGAGGAGATTTCCTCCAATGTAATGATGATGATGCTATTAATGCTATAAAGAAATTGATCCTCACTTACAACATGCCTAGCCAAACTGATATTTCTTTCACAAAAATATTTGCTAGGTTGAACACTCTTGAGACTAGCACTACTAGCTTAGAAGATTGCTATAATACGCTTAGGAAGCATCACAATTATTCCAATAAATTCTGAACCATCAAAGTGGCTCCCTACAGTAAACATTGAGATGAACATTGAATCTTTTCAAGCTCGCTGTGATATCATGTCTGAATTTTGTCTTATGCCCAAAGATATTTATAAATCTCTAAATACTTGGGGGCTTACTGAAGGAGGAAAAGAAATATCTCTTGCTAATAATACTACCATATTACCTCTTGGAATAGCTGAAGGAGTGTTTACAAAGATTCTTGGGAAAACAATTTCTATTGATTATCTTATTATTGAATGTGTAGGAAAAGGACAAATTACACTTGGAAGGTCCCTATTAGAACTCCTTAGAGCAATAACAGATGTGGAAAAGGGGACCATGCACCTTTCTTCTCCAGCAAACAACCATATTTTCCCCAAGGTTAAGAATAAAACTAATAGAGATAAGGGCAAGAAATTTGGTTTTAATGCTTCTTCATTTGAGAACACTTGATTATTTCTTGCTTCTTATGCCTAACTTAAAGGCGTTAAAGAAAAGTACTTATTGGGAGATAACTCAAAAGTTTTAGAAGAGTCTTGGAAGTTATTACCGCTGTAATAACCTCTTATTACCCTTTTTATTTGCTTTTTGTGCCAAGAGTAACCTCTAATGAGAGAGAAGTAATGATTGGGAAAGTTGCTGTCCCGAAACAGATTTATGTGCTTCACCATAAATATTCGTGTAAAATCTCTGAATGCCTTTTTGAGGCGTGAATTTTTGTGCTTCTGCCTCAGGTTGTTATATAACTTTCTTTAGTTCAACACTTTTTGATTTGAGCAACAGAAGGTCTTAGAAAAAATTCGTCTTTACCTGCTGGTCTGTTTTGACAGATTTCTGCCATTTTCTGCATTTGCTTCTTGTTGGTTCCTTTTTAAGTTCTTTTGGGGAATTGAGCTTTTTGATGGAAGTGCTATAGTAGCTAGTGTTCTAATGGAAGTTTATTTGGTGTTAGAACTGAACCTTAAGACCTTTTATCTTGAGTACACTAATGTTGCTAATAAAGATTGTGTGAAGATTTGTATGAAGGAAAATGTTCAGGTGTATGGAAGGAATGAGTAATGAGATGAAGGATGGACTAAAGCTCAAGCTTGGGGATGCCACATGTGTCACCCCAAAAAATATCCAAGAAGTACAAGCGTCAAATCTTGGGGATGCCCAAGGCATCCCCTTCTTCATCAATAAAAATCCCAGGTTTCTTCCAAACGCTTCATTTTTATTGTTTCATGCACAGTTGTGTTGTTCTTGGAGCGTCTTCTTTTTCGTTTTCGTTTTGGTTTTTTGTTTGCTTTGGTTTCCTTAGTTTTCTGAATAAATTGGTTGGACCCCCTCTTTCATACATTGGTTTGCAAATAGTTTGGTTTGGTTTGGAAAAGAGTAGGAAAGTTCATGCTTATGTGGTAAAAGGAGCTTGTTTTTGACTGTGGCCTATGCTTTGCCATGCCATGCTTGATATTGTTTTGGCCTTATGCTTAGTATTATTTGCGGTAGCATGACTTGTTATAAACAATTGAGATTGCTTAATGTGCCTTGGATGAATCATGCGTTGTTTTAGCATATTAAAGCATAGTATAGTGGTATTCTCCTTTGATGCTTTATTTGGGTTGACTTGGCGCATGCTCACACCATGTTATGACTATCTCAAGTCACCATAGCCTTACGATCCTTTAGTTTTCAACTTGTAGTATCACTTTATGCTTTGATCAATGATGTTTTGTTGCTCTGCATGATTATGGCCATTATTGCTCTCTTAGTTTGTCGCTCCCAGTCTTTTGCTAGCCTCTGTAACCAAGTATGAGTTCCACTCATGCATCCAACTCCTAAAACCAAGTTATTCCAAAGAGTCCACCATACCTACCTATTAGCATTTGCTATTCCAAGTACATTCATGTTTTTATCTACCTTCTAAATTAAACTTGTTATGAGAAAACTAGTGATTAAAGCTCTCACGAACTTGATGGCACACTTTACTTTTCTTACCCTTAATAAACTTGAACCATTGTGTCTTCTATGTTGTATATGCTTGCACTTATTTGTTGGGAATTAGCAGAACCATGCTTTCATGGGGAACGCTTTCAACATAGCACTTGGTACTTGTACCTAGTTGATATCATGCTCTTTTGTATATGGATGTCGTCGGTGTGAAATGAAAGGGGAGCTTGTAAGTCCATGGAGTTATGTATATGTGTTAGAGAAACGCCTGGGCCGCTGGTCTAATCCATGCTGACATGGTGGAAACCTGCAGCGTAACCATAATGAGCTGTCTATGAAGCATTCTTCTTATAAAAAAAGTGTCCTATATTGAAAAAAAGAGAAAAGAGAAAAAAAAGATACTATGAAAAGAGGAAAGAGAGAAAAAAGCACCATATTCCCATGGTAAATAAGAAGATTGCTGAGATGCTCGTTGTCTACTTGCCTTGTCATTTTGATATGGGTATTCTTCAGTATCATCGGGCAAGGGGTACCCCGTTGGCGGTTCTCTATGATACACATATACTTACAATGACAAGAACTTACCAGTGACTAAACTTGACTAGCATGAGGAGCGACCCTCGTATACAAGGGACATGAGATTTCTAACTTATACTTTGTCAAGCATGTACACCATAGTTTGTTCACTTTAACCTTAATCACTTCAAGATGCTTATGATAGGGGCAATGAGAGCTGAAAGCTATAAGTACCATAATTTTTGGAAGCTCTTTATGAGACTTGAATCCCTACTTCCTTCTATGAAGGCCTTTCTTCCACCATTATATTAAGTCTCCACCTTCTAACTTTATGCACCTACTTTGAGAGCATAGTGGCCATTCTTAGTTCTATGTGCATTGTCCCAAGACTAGTTAATTGATGCATAACTTGATATTGCTTGTTTTAAACTATTGTATCTAGTCACTCTTAAGAACTTAGAAGGTGTCCTATGCATTTATATTTGCTACTCTATTGAGGGACAAGCTGAATACAATTATGCTATGTTTTCTTTATGTGAAACAAACAAACGTCTTGCAAAGCATTGTTATTCATGAATCTTTTGTTTGTGCCTTTTCATGTTGCATCATAGTTTCTTGTCTTATTGCTAGAACTTTGTCTTTCATGTTATGATTGAAGTACTATGATCCCAGCTTTGAATGTTTTACAAATACTTTGATGAAGTCTTTGATGGTGCATGTCACCTCAAAAATTATTCTTTCTTTTTATCACTTACCTACTCGAGGACGAGCAGGAGTTAAGCTTGGGGATGTTGATACATTGCAAATGTATCTATAATTTTTGATGTTCCATGCTTAGTTTTATCCACTTTCTTGTTTTTTGTTCCAACTTTGGAGTACTTTTCATATGATTTCTTGGACTAACTTATTAACAAGAGCCACAGTGCCAGCTGCCTGTTTTCTGCTGTTTTTGGTTCTAGGAAAGTCAGAAAATGAATATTCTCGGAATTGGACGGGACAAAAGCCAAACTACCTATTTTTCCGGAAGTCATCAAGTGCCAGAGTACGAGACGGAGAAGGGCCAGGGGGCCACCACACCACCTAGCCGCGTGGCCAGGCTGGGCCCGTGCCAGGGGGTGGTGTGGCCGCTCCCGGCACCCCCTCGGCCTCCCCTTCTAACTATAAGATGCCCTCGGGACGTAAACCCTAAGTACTCGATCAAAAATCCACGAAAGAGTCTGTAGCCGCCGTCATCTCCATCCCTAGATCGGGAGAGATCTGAAGCTCTTCCCAGCACCCTGCCGGAGAGGGGAATTCACCCTGGAGGCCTTCTTCATCACCATTCAAGCCTCCGGCGTGATGCATGAGTACTTCATCCTTGGACTACAGATCCATGTAGTAGCTAGATGGTTGGTTCTCCTGCTTTGTGCTTTCATGTCTAGATCTTGTGAGCTCCGTTCATGATCAAGATCATCTATTTGTAATTCTGCATGTTGTGTTTGCGGGGATCCGATGGATATTGAGATGCTATTTCAGATTGATTATTGATTCTATCATGTCTTTGTTATTTGTGATCTTGCATGCTTTCTGTTGTTAGTAGCTATTTGGCCAAGTAGATGGTAGCAGCTCCAAGAGTTAGTATTTATGCTCGATAGTGGGTTCATGCCGCTGGTAATCTGGGGAAGTGATAGAAATCTCTAAGGTACTAGATGTGATGTTGCTACTAGGGAGAAAACAACAATCCTTTGTTCATAGAACAATCGTATTGTTTACTTTACACGTAGTTCGTAAAGCAATAATATGTTGCTTGCAACTTAATACTGGAGGGGGTTCGGATGATAACCTGAAGGTGGATTATTAGTCATAAATTCAGTTGGATGGTGGTCTATGTATAATGTTGTAATGCCCAATCAAGTCTCAAAGGAGTCAAGATGATTAGTATATGCATGTATTGCTTTCTCGATGTTTGTCAATTTGCCACGCTGTAATTTGTTCACCCAGCATGTTATCTATCTAAGGAGAGCCACCTCTAGTGAACTATGGATCCCGGTCCTTTACTTTACATACAATCTATAAACTGTTTACTTCTTTGTGTTTACTTTCTGCAAACTTTCACTTCTTTCCATTCGATACGTTTAATCTTTGTTTTCCGCAAAACACGGTGAGATTGACAACCTCATCGCAAGTTGGGTACAAAGTTCTGTGGTTGTGTTGTGCAGGTCTTCACGTTGCTACTAGCACCGGTAGTGCGCCCTGCCAAAGCTCAGCTAGCAACACCTTTGGGGTGTTTCCTTGCTCCTACTGGTTCTATTAAACCTTGGTTTCATAACTGAGGGAAACTTGCTGCTGTGCTCATCATACCTTCCTCTTGGGGTTCCCAACAAGCTCTACATCAACCACGCACCAGCACTTTTCTGGGCGCCGTGCATTGAGCCATCAGGGTCCAACCAATTTATTCAAGCAAACTAAGCAAACAAAAACTAAGAACGAAAACAAATACGCTCCAAGAACAACACAACTGTGCATGAAACAATAAAAATGAAGTGTTTGGAAGAAACTTGAGATTTTTATTGATGAAGAAGGTGATGCCCTGGGCATCCCCAAGTTTTGACGGTTGTACTTCTTGAATATTTCTTGGGGTGACACGGGTGGCATCCCCAAGCTTGATCTTTTGTCCATTCTTCATCTTATCACATTAATCTCCCCTACACTTAAAATTTCCTTCATACAAAACTTCACACAATCTTCATTAGCAACATTAGTGCACTCAAGATAATAAGTCTTTTGGTTCAGTTTCAACACAAGTAAAACTTCCATTAAAACACATGCTACTATAACACTTCCTTTGAAAAGTTGAAATGATCAAGGAGAACTCAAAGAGAAAGAGATTAAGAGGCAAATGCAAATAATGGCAGAAATCTGTCAAAATAGACCAGCGGGTAAATACCAATTTTTTCGAAGACCTTCTGTTGCTCAAATCGAAATGTGTTGAACTAACGAAATTTAGATAAGAACCTGGGGCAGAAGCACAAACCATTACAGCTCAAACCGACGTATAGAGATTTTTCATGAATTTTTACAGCGAAGCACAAAAATCTGTTTCGGGACAGCAACTTTCCCAAGTCTTACTTCTCTGTCATTTGAGGTTACTCTGGGCACAAAATCCACATAAAAGGATAAGGAGCGGTTATTACTTCCAAGATTCAATAAAAAGGTTCCTAAAGAAATTTGGGTTATCTCCCAATAAGTGCTTTTCTTTAACGCCTTTGAGCTAGGCTCAGTAATTTGAGAAGATGCTCACATAAGAAATATGAATTGAAGTGAAAGAGAGCATCAAGAAGCAAATATGATACACATTTAAGTCTAACCCACTTCCTATGCATAGGAATCTTGTATAAAAAATAAATCAAAGAAGCACATAGTAACAAGAATGGGTATATAAAACAAGAGCAACTTTGGAACTTTTAATCTAAAGAGAGGTGTTTTAGTAACATGAGAATTCCAACAACCATATTTTCCACTCTCATAATGACTTTCAGTAGCATCATGAACAAACTCAACAATATAAATATCACACTCATCCTCCTTTGGTAAGCATGGAGTGTCGTCGGATTGAGGACAAGTACGCCATGAGGGGGTCCTCGAGGCGTGCGGGAGGTTCGAATCCGCCGGCTTTGGACGGATCCTACTCCTGCTAGCAATCCAGTAATACGGCAGAGCCGGAATATGGGTTACAAGGGTTTCTCCTGTGCGAGTTGAGATTGTAGACTATTGAGGTGTGCCCTAAAGGCTCTCCCTAGGACGGCTTATATAGATATCCGGCCTAGGGTTTACAAGAGAGATCTATCCGGCTACGACTAAGAGTCGGTTACATAGTACATCTTGAACTACAAGTAACACTACAGGCCTAAGTCGGTAAGTCTTCTAGCCCTTCCTATAGCCGGATTGGACTCCATCTTCTCTCCCTAACTGGGCCGCCCGTGAAGCAATTCTCTAACCTGAAGTGGGCCACCCTGGTCAGTGAGGAACCGTGAGGATACCCGGAAAGTATATCCCCAACAGCAGCCCGCAGAGGCCTCCAAGATCCAAAGTCGGATTTATCATCGTCTAGCTTGATCTTCGGATTGTAGAATCTTGAAGGGTTCCTGAAACTTCACAATAAAAAATACGATCCGGGTCTTGATAATAAGTCAGACCTATCAACAGGTTACTCGGATTCTCTAGCTTGATTTCAAACTAAGCCGGAATTTGGTCTCTAACACCACCTGACACAAGTCATGGTCAAGTCACGTCATCTGACAGACATCCTGTCAGCACGACCGTTGGTGGGTCCGCGGTTCGCGGAACCGAGGCGCCGTTTCAATGTGTGCATGGAGATCGAGGCGACGTAATCATCGCGTGGGTCCTTCCCAGTTCCTTCCACGACGCGTGGCGGTTACACTGTAGCATTTGCACGAATCTTGGCGCAGTTAGGTGGATATAAGAGGTTAGGATTTCCTCCTTCTCTCTTCACCTGTTCCCTTTGCCTTTTCCTCTCCTCCAAATCTCCCCCGCGCGCACAGAGCTCCTCTGCTTTCCCCCAAAAAACTCCCAGCGCCGCCCATCTTAGGTCACCGGAGCTCCGGAGAAATGGCTTCGTCATCCTCTTCCGGTTTGGTAGCGGTGGCAGCGGCGGTGGAAAAAGAAAGCTTCTGCGGGGTCTGGATCCCCTGCGTACTCGATGACGAGAAGCTCCAGAATGTGGAGACAGAAGGGCTCCTCCGCGCTGGCGACTAGCGGAGCGGCTTCGGGGAAACCGTCCCCAACCCGCGCGCCGGCGAGCGGGTCCACTTCGGCACCCACCTCGATAGAGGTTTGTCGTTTCCTCCCTCGGAGTTCTTCTCCGAGGTGATTGACCATTACGGTGTACAACTCCACCATCTTCCTCCCAACTCTCTCCTAGAGATGAGCGCTTACGCTTCTTTGTGTGAGGGCTTTCTCGGCATTAGGCCGAGTTTGACCTTATTCCGGTATTACTTTCATGTCCGGAGAAACTCTATCACTGCCGGTGTTCCTTATATCACCGGTACCATTAGTTTTTCACTTAGACGCGAGCGCGCATATCCCAAAATCCTAGCTAGTGACTCGGTCAAACAGTGGCCAGCCACATTCTTTTATCATAAGGATATTCCGGCTCCCGACAAAGCTACTGCTTTGCCGGCTTTTGTCGACGGAGCTGCCACGGCCCAACCGTCTTGGGACAAGGCCGCTCTGGCTCTCAGTGACGATCTGATCCTCGCTAAGTGGCGGGTCGAATATCTGATCAAACACAAAGGACTGAAGGGATCCGCCTTGGTCCAATGCTGGGTGTCATGCCGGATCCATCCCCTTCAGCACCACGGAAACCGACTGATGCACTCCATCACGTCATCCAAGAAAGACTCCCTCCGCATCAGCCCCAAAGCCTACACCACGCAAGGCTATATAAGCCAGATTAAGTGGCTGATAAGGGAGTGGGTCGAGAGGAGGATTCCGGAGGTTTCTTTGGATATGCATATGGCGGAAAACCTCGTAGTGCTGGTAAGCTTCTATCAGTAAACCTTTTTATGTGTTTCAATCTTTGAGTTACATTACAATACTGATATGTTTTCTTCCTTTTAGCTTGCTGACCTCCCCAAGTCAGAATTTGCTCCGCTCGAAGGATATCCTCCAGAGTTTTCTCAGGAGATAGAGGTGGTCCCATTGCCGGACATTGCGCTCAAGAAGCGCAAAGCTCTGAAAGTGGCTGTTGGCACAAAGGAGGTTCCCGTCGTGAAGAGGTAACCTTCAATCACAACTTCCACCTTTGCACTTTACTCAAATTCTTTTCCAAGATGTAATGTTTCCGACTTTATCACATTCTCAGAGCTAAACCGCTCATCAAGGGAAAGGGGAAGGGAACTTCTTCGAAGCCGCTGCGACAGACGAAGCTTACCATAGCTTCTCCTGCCGTCGCTCCTCCGACTCATGCCCCTCAACCTTCCGCAACACCGGTGATCATTCCTTCTTCGGCCGTCACAGAAGATCCGGCTCCTTCAACGGAGCCTGCGATCCTTGAATCGCAAACTGATGTCACCATGGGTGAGTCAGGTTTACATAAGGGTGAACCCTCATTGGGAAACCTTTGCCGAAAACCTTATCAGCAATCCGGGACTTGCCAAGTTTGGCTTGTCCCGGAAATCTGCTGAAGAAATCCAGTGGCTGGCCAGCCAATGCCTGGAGAAAAGAAACTTACCTGCCGAAGAAGAAGCACAAGAGGCAGAGGACATCAAGCACTCTGACCTTCTTGAACAAGTGCGTCTTCGCAACAAGAGGATATGGACCAGTGAGCTTCCAACAACTCTAGTGATCCCCCTGACTTTCACTGAGAAGGTTGCTGCTGAGGTGAATGCGAGTTTGGATAAACTGACTCGTGAACAATATGTAAGTCGGAATTCTAACTCCTGTTTTTCCTTTATTTCATATCATATCCTCTAGCCCCCAAGCATGAAGTAGGATAAATAATCCGGGTTTATGCTTCCTTAGGATACCAAAGAATGAACTAGTGTAGCCCCCAAGGCTCGTGCTGATATTAGCAAAAATATTAGCCCGAGTCTTTAGTAGCTTTCTGACTTTGGGTATTATGACTTACAGAAAGTATATTCCTATAACCAGGATTTGTTGAAGAATGTCTGTGATAAGCGGAGAGAGATCAAAGCTCTCTGACTTAAAAATGCTGAACTTAAAGTTGCCAAGGATGAAGCCGAAGGTAAACATTCCGAGACTCAAATCTTGTGAAATGGATCGTATGGGCACCTAGAGGTGGGGGGATGAATAGGTGCTACACCAATTTTTAATTCTTTTTCAATTTTAGGCTTAGCACAAAGGGTAAATTCTCTAGATAAACTATTGGGTGGAATTTCCCTATATGCAAACGTATCTACTAGCGAGTAAAGAGCGAGTGGAAGAGGAACGAGTAAACCGAAGTGAAGCACACGGAGACACATGATTTGTTTGACCGCAGTTCCTTCCTTGTTAAGGGAAGTACGCCTGCGTTGGAGGGGTGGGCGGTACTAATACCACCACGCCACAAAAGGCCTCACCCTGTTCTCCGATGGATCTCGCCACAATAGGCCTGATCCACCTTCCACTATAGGTACCCTTCGAGGCGGGCACCGGAGCCTTTACACAACTAGCAGGGCAACAACTCCACAACAACTTGGAGGCTCCCGAAATGACAACAAACTGCCACAAAAACAAACTTATCAAATACAATAAACAAGATCTAGGTATTGACAAGAATACTAGATCAAGGATTTCTCCAAGTGAATGGAGAGGAGTTGAAGCGCTTGATTCTTGGTGATGATGATGAACTTCTCCTCCTTCAATTCCACCAAAGATCAAGACCTTCGGGTGGTTGAAGTGGGAGATCGAGAATGAGAGCTCTTGCACAAAGTCTGGTCAATTTCGAATGAATCAAGAGTTCTGAACGTTGGGGAAGAAGGGATATTTATACCCCCCTTCAGAAACCAGCCGTTGCAACCTTTGGGGGCCGGATTATCCGGCCCAAGTGAGGGCCGGATTATCCGGTCTGGGGAAACACCGCCCTAGACTCAGAATATCCGGAAGATAATCCGCCCCCTCTCAAAGCATCACGCTGAGCTTGCCCTTGATCAACTTCTGGGGGCCGGATTATCCGTCCCTATGCGAAGGCCGGATTATCCGGCCTGGGGAAGAAAACCGCCCCAGTTCGGATTTTCCGAGAGAAAATCCGACCGGATACCGAGCGACGCGCCTTGGCTCCTTTTGCTCAAAAACTGGGGGCCGGATTATCCGGCCCATGCGACACCCGGATTATCTGGCCTGGGGAGGAAAAACCGCCCCAGTTCGGATTTTCCGGGAGAAAATCCGACCGGGTACAAAGCGACGCGCCTTGGCTTCCTTTGAGCGATGAGGTAGGCCAGATTATCCGACCCTTGGTGGGGCGGATTATCCGACCCCCTCAAAACTTCCTGCACACTTAGCACACATGAAAAGTCTCCATAGTATTGTTATCTAACATGCAAAACATAGGAAAACATGAAATGTTCTTTCATCTTGTGTTTGTGTTTTCATAGTCGAATTTTTTCGTTGAACTATTGTTCTTTTTGACTTACAGCACTAGTGAAACAATCCTGTGCCATGATTGAAGAGGCCGAGAACCTCAAAACTTTGGTGGTGGAGAACAAGGAACTTCGCCAAGAGCTGGATAAGCTCAAGGCGGATCATGAGAAGAGCATAGCTCAAGTTCTCGAGTCCTCCTCCATGGCTACTGATGAGCGTGATCGCAAGATTACTGCTCAAGAGCAGAAAATCTCGGACCTTAACAATGAGCTGTGTAGAGAGAGGGACCTTTTCGAGGCGCTCCAGGCTGAACTCCAGAGTCTTCAGGAAGAGAAGACCAAAATTGACGATGTTATTTTCGGTATGTTCCATCTGTCTGACTTTTCCACTTTCTTTGACTTCTTTCAATGTCGGATTTTTCTTAACTTGTTTTGTGTATAGGTCCTCTGAAATTGACGAACTCTTCCTCCACCGAGCCCCGCACCCACCAGTTTACCCAAGTCGGTGACCTGCTTCATGACTTCCGCTAATCCCTTGAGGACATTGGTGAAGCTCTCAAGATTCCGGACATGCACAGCATGTCGGATTTTCAGGTGCTGGACAAGGCAAAGGAGATGCCGCAACTTGTCCAGGATTGGAACATGTCCTACGCGCGGACTGCGGCGCAGAACGCTCTTTACCATGGTCATGAGCCACCATGGAAACATGGAAATATGGCAAGTGACCAGAGGGTACTGCAAAGTAGATGAAGACGGCCAGGAGCAGGACATTCAAGACATCATGGACTCCTGTGGCAGATATGGGCGTCACGTGGCTGATTTGACCAGCTACGAAACTCCCTTCTTCTCCCGCGTGGACACACCGCCTCCGCCTCCCGAAGAATCAGCAGAAGTTTCCGACGATGACCACACTGTATCGGATGTGGACAACTCGGAACGATATCAAGGCGACATATCCAGCGAGCCGGCAGCTCCTTCTTCTCCTCCTGCATCATAGATTGCTAGAAAAAATTTGTATTATTCTGAAAAACATGATGGGTCTATAAATATGCAGTACTATAATTTTGCTAGTGCTAAGCTTTTGATCTATTCAGCACTTTTGGCTTTAAATTTTTGTGTGCCTGAAATGTTTACATAAGCACTTGTATTTTTTCGTCTATACTTATCGTTTATCTGGCTTTCCGCCTCGTCCCTTTCGTGAGCTGGCTAAACCTTCTGCCGAAAACTTTGCCGAGCAACGGAGCTCACTTGCTAAACCAGTTTAAACTCGAAAACAAATCCGGCTTCCAGTACCAACAATTCACTACTCGGAAAATGCCCGCATCCAGCAATCAGACAAATAACCAAAGTAAAGACTAGAAACTTTAGATTTATACCCGAGGGTAGCAATTTTTAGAATCGGAAATCTAAACCAGAACGAACATGAGCATAAAGTATTTTCAAGCATTCTGGGATTTTCGACTATGACATGATCATTCGGAAATAAGATGGTAAGAACTTCTCAGAATAACTTGAGGCAACCAAAACTTTTATTTCTCACAAAACATGTACATATATATGATTACAAAGAAGGATAAACTAAGAATAAAAGGGACGTAGCTGAGCAATATTCCACGGTCTGTCTAACTCATCCGGATTTGTACTGCCTCCAGCTCTCTTTCTCTTCTTAGTAGCAGGTCTTTCTTTGACTGGCCTCATGTCAGTTAAGTAATACGAACCATTGTGTATTAATCGACTAACTAAAAAGGGCCCTTCCCATACCGGGGAAAGTTTGTGCTTTCTTTGCTGCACAAGCCAGAGAACCAAATCGCCTTTATTGAAAGATCTGTTTCTGACTCTCTGGCTATGATACTTGTGTAACTTCTGCTGATAGGCTGTTGATCTCATTTCAGCAATGACGTGAACTTCTTTGACTAAGTCAAGATCATTTTGTCGAGAAATCTCGGCATCCTCTTCAATATACGCGGCCACGCTAGGAGAAATGTGAATCAAATCACTAGGAAGAACTGCTTCTGCGCCATAGACCAAGAAGAAAGGTGTGTATCCGGTTGACCTGTTCGGAGTCGTTCGTAAACTCCATATTATAGAGGGTAACTCCTCTGCCCAATCCCCCGCAGCACGTCGTAGTGGTGCTTCGAGTCTCGGTTTTAGGCCTTGTTGGATTAAACCATTTGCTCTTTCGACTTGTCCGTTAGCATGTGGATGTGCGACTAACGCAATGTCAAGCCGGATATTTTGCTCGTTGCAGAACTCAGCCAATTCTCCCATAGAAAAGTTACTCCTGTTGTCCTCGATAATGCTATGCAGATAACCATACCGGATTATAACATCCTCGACAAATCTTTTGGATGTTGCTCCATCACAACTAGTGACGGGTTTAGCCTCAATCCATTTAGTGAACTTATCCACCATCACTAAGAGGTGAGTGAATCCACTTGGAGCTCGTTTAAACGGTCCTACCATATCAAGCCCCTAGACCGCAAAAGGCCATGTTATAGGTATTGTTCGCAGCTGATCAGCCGGAACATGAGCTTGTTTGGCGTACTTTTGGCAGCCTTTGCACGTCTTGACTAATCGTTCGGCATCTGCCTGAGCTGTAAGCCAAAAAAATCCGTGTCTAAAAGCTTTTGCCACTAAAGATTTGGCTTAGCGTGGTGACCACACTTGCCTTTGTGGATTTCCCTTAAGATTTCCACTCCTTCTTCCGGAGATACCCCGCGCTGAAACCCCCCAGAAACACTACGTTTATAGAGCTCACCTTTAACAATAGTATAGGCTTTCGCTCGTCGAATAATCTGCCGGCTCAGAACCTCGACTTCGGGTAATTTGCCATCTACCAGATAATCTAGGTAGGGTTGAGTTCAGCTGGGAATTATAGCTAGAACTGATATTAGAGGTGAGTCGGATTTGGTCGGATATTCCTCATCTACTCCCTTTATTGAGGGAATTTTGAGGTGCTCTAAAAAAGCGTCATCCTGGACCTTTTTCCGTGCAGAGCCTATCCGAGATAGTGCGTCTGCTTCCTTGTTTTCTGCTCGAGGGATGTGTTGAACCTCAAACCCTTCGAACGATTTAAATAGATCATCCACGATAGCTTTATACGCTGCCATGTGTTTATTTGTATTACAAATATCCGACACTTGTTGAACAACAAGATCCGAATCTCCGTAACACATCAAAATCGGATGCCAATGTCCTTAGAAATCCGGATTGCATGTAGCAGTGCTTCATACTCGGCAATATTATTTGTCGTTGGGAAGTGGATCTGCAACACGTATAGAAGTTTATCTCCTTGGGGTGATTTGAGCACCACGCCAGCCCCCGAGCCCCCTCGAGCCTTAGACCCATCGAAATAGAGGGTCCAATATTCTGACTCATGGAGGATCATGTTCTCTTTCGTCTCTGTCCAATCAGCAACAAAGTCAGCAAGGATCTGGGATTTGATTGTTGTCCGAGGTTTATACCCAATATCAAAAGCTGAAAGCTCTATGCCCCATTTGGCGACGCGTCCTGTGGCTTCACTGTTGTTGATTATATCTCTCATGGGAGCTGTGCTCACCATGGTAATTGGATGTTCCTGAAAATAGTGTCGTAACTTACGAGATGCTAGAAAAACACCGTAAGCCAACTTTTGATAGTGCGGATAACGCTGTTTTGATTTTGTCAGAACCTCACTGACAAAGTAAGTCGGACGCTGCACCAGGTGCTCCTGATTTTCCTCCGGTCTCTCCACCACCATGACGATACTAACGACCTTATTTGTCGCAGCAAGATAAAGTAACATCAGTTCCTGAGGTTCCATAGCTGCAAGGATAGGAGCAGATGAGAGTACTATCTTCAGGTCTTATAGTGCAGCTTCAGCTTCATCAGTCCAAACAAAATCTTTGGTCTTTTTCAGGAGTTTATATAATGGTGCGGCTCTTTCACCAAGCCGGCTTACAAATCGACTGACCGTAGCGATGCAATCAGTTAATCTTTGTACGTCCTTCAGGCGAGTTGGCCTGGAAATATTAAGTATAGCCTTGATTTTGTCCCAGTTCACCTCTATGCCTCTCTGAGACACGATGAAACCTAACAACTTTCTGGCTGGTATTTCAAAGAAACATTTCTTCGGGTTAAGCATGATGTTGTATTTTCGTAGATTGGCAAATGTTTCCTCCAAGTCGGAAATCAATGTTTCCTTCTTTTTTGACATCACCGCAATATCATCCCCGTATGCATGTACATTGCGTCCGATTTGGTCATGGAGGCAGCGCTGCATCATGCGCTGGTACGTAGCTCCTGCGTTCTTCAGCCCAATGGGCATTGTAAGAAAACAGAAGGTTCCGAAAGGGGTTATGAATGAAGTTTTGACTTTGTCAGATTCCTTCATCCGGATTTGGTGATAACCGGAATATGCGTCGAGAAAACAGAGGAGTTCCGAGCCTGCCGTAGAATCGATAACTTGATCAATTCTAGGCAGAGGGAACGGATCTTTTGGACAAGGCTTGTTCAAGGCAGTATAATCAACACACATCCTTAAATCAGTGGTGTCTTTTTTAGGGACCATTATAGGATTGGCCGACCACTCAGTGTGGATGACCTCTTCTATGAATCCGGCTAACTCGAGCCATGCTAGTTCCTTAGCTATTGCCTTGCGCTTTTCATCTCCAAAACTTCGTAAGGACTGTTTGACGGGTTTAGCGTTCGGGTTTACATTTAAAGAATGCTCAGCAAGTTCCCTAGGTACTCCGGTCATGTCAGATGGCTGCCATGCGAAGATATCTTGATTTTCTTGGAGGAACTTGACGAGCGCGCTTTCCTATGCGCTACCTAGGCCTACGCCTATCTGGGTCACCTTGGAGGGGTCATCATCCTTCAATGGCGTCTTTTTCGTCTCTTCGGATGCCTTGAACTCCAGATTTGGCTTTGCCACCTCCTTCTTCATTGCGGGCATCTCGGACGGATCTATGCTCTTCTTGATCTCTAGGTACTCCTGGGTGTGCAACATGGCTTCGGCAAAGGCGACATTTCCATCCTCGCACTCTCGCAATTTCTTCGGGGCTCCCCTGATGGTGATCACGCCGTTGGGACCAGGAATTTTCATCATATTGTAAATGTAACACGGACGAGCTATAAAAGCCCAGTAAGCCGGACGTTCGAATATAGCGTGGTATGCACTCTTAAACGGGACCACTTCGAAGGAAAGTGCCTCCGTCCGATAGTTCTTTGGAGTTCCAAAGGTAACATCCAAAGTGATCTCTCCCAGGGAATTGGCTTGTCTTCCTAGGAAAACTCCGTGAAAGATCACAGAGCTATGGTTCAGCTGGGTTTCCGAGATCTTCATCCGGCGTAGCGTTTCAACATAGAGAATATTGATACTGCTACCACCGTCCATGAGGGTCTTGGAGAAACCATAACCGTCAATAAGTGGATTGACGATTAAGGCATATTTTCCTCGCCTGTGCAACTTAGGCGGATGATCAGCGCAGTCAAATGCGATTGCTCTCCGACCAGTCCAAGTATTGGGGGACAGCCAGAACTGTTGCGTTGAGCTCATGTAGAACTGCTTTCTTGACCTTTGCTGGTTGAGATCCGAGGAAAGTGACATAAGTATCTTTCTTGGTGGGAAAATTTTTCTTCCCTTCCGGCTTGGGATTTGAAGCATCAGCCTCCTCCGTGTCGGAATCTTCCTTGGTCTCTTTTTCTTTCTCGGGATTTTTCTTTCCCTTCTTCCGCTTAGCTTTGTAGCCCGCAGTGTCATCTCTTTTGATGTTGTCATTGAAACGACATTCGGCGTTTGTATGGGACGAGCCCCCATTGGCGTCTAGGTGATGCACACATGGGTTATTGGCGATGTCGGCCCAAGAGTAGGTTTTGCCTGGTTGTTGGTCTCCTCTACCTTGGACTCTTGAAGTTCCACGCCCATGCTCGCGGCCTCCGCCGCGTCCTCCTCGTCCTCCAGACCCGAAAGTAGTAGTGACCACTGCCGTTTCCACGTTGGGTTTTCTTCCGAGGTATTTTTGTGCTTCTGAGCCTATTGCTTTGGTTGTTTTGCCGACTGTGGCACAACTAGGGCATTGAGTAATCCCTCTGCATCGTTGTCGGCATCTGCATACTTGCTCGCTGTTTCTATCATCTCTCCCAGATCAGTGACCTTGTCACACTTCAAGCGATGGAGCAGTAGGCCAATTGGGAGACCTGCGATGAAAGCTTCAATCGCAGTTTGATCATTTACTCCCTCGCAGGAGTTCTTGGTGTCGATCCATCGTCCGAGGTAATCCTGGCAAGTTTCTCCGGCTTTCTAGGTACAGCGTTGTAGGTCTCCGACCGTACAGGGCCTTCGATATGTGCCTTCGAAATTTCGAAAGAACGCACTTTGCATGTCATACCAGTTGTGGATGGTGTTCTCTGGAAGTTAATTAAGCTAGGATCGTGCCGTCTTCCGCAACATAAGTGGGAGATATCGGGTTGCGACCAGGATATTTCCACCTTTGGAGATGCAACAAGCTTGGAAAAAATCCTGTAGCCAGGTATCTGGCTGAGCAATGCTGTCGTAGGCTTGGATATGTCTTGAGATAGCAAAATCCTTTCGGGAATCTTGTAGCTCTGATGCGTGGTTTGAAGCACTTTGGGCCCACGTAGATATCATCGTTTTCGTAGCGCCGTGCCTCTATGTTGGAGTTGATCCTGTGCCTTGCGTCATTCGGGGATAGAGATCGTCCCGAATGTCGGTTGTGGCTACGGTGCCTTGGAGCCGGACTTCGGCTTCTGCCACCACCTCCTCCGCCACGTCGTCCTCCTTGTCCCCCTTGAGAGCCGTTGTGATGACTACTTGGTGGAGAGGGTGGGGCAGCTGGATTATTTCCGGCTTATCGCCGGCCTCCGTCCAGAGCGTCATTATTCTGGTTCCAGGGAGGATCTTCACTACGACGATCCCCTTGCCGGCTTGTACCAGCATGGTTTCCGTCGTTCCTTCGTCCGTTGTTCCCACTATGGTGAGGCTCAGCCGGACGACTTGCATGTCTAGGAGGTGGCATTTTTTGACGATCCTCCTCCCGACGTTTCTCTTTATCTTCTCCCCTTCGATCGTTCGACTCTCCTCGGGGAGGGTTCCTCGGATACAGTGCAACAATGGCCTCTTTTTTGGCCGCTGGGGCAACGTTGCTCAAGTCACGCGCAGTTCTGCGGTGCTGTCCTGACGATCGGGTTCTCGAATAATTGTCTTCCTGGTGCTCGGGGCGATGATGCTGCTCTAGAACGCGCTGGGGTCTTACGCCAGCACATGCCGGATCTGTGTGACATTGGTCGGAATCCGTGACCAGTTTTTGACTTCCGGACATGGCGACCTTTTGCTGCTCCAGTCCCTTGTTGAGTAGTTTGATTCCCAACTAGATTTCCTCTGGTCCTGGATTAGCCGATAGAATTTCTCGGGCTGCCACGGTATTCTGTACTAGGGTTGGATAACCTGATACGTCCATTTTGCATCACTATTATATGTCTTAATTCACTATTATTCATTGATATATTTCGTATTGAGAGGTGATACTTATGTAATTTCATTTATTTTTGCATGGTTGATGACTTTTGGAGCATGGACCGCTACAGTCAGGATTCTGACGGAAAAGGTGCTGTTTGGAGGCAAAATTCGCGAAGATCAGAAAATCCGGGAAAATATAAGGAAAATCCTATTTTTCCAGAAGACTAAGGATGCCAGAAAATGGAGTGGAGGTGGGCCACAAGGGGCCCACACCACCCCATGGCGCGGGCAGGCCTAGGCCACGCCTGGAGGTGGTGTGGCCGCCCTGGCCCACTCCAACCTCTCCCCTCTGGCGTATATCATCCTCCCGAAACCCTAAGACCCGGGGAGCGACCACAGAAAGATTCTGCCGCCTCTACGGGGCGGAAAACACCGAGAGAGAAAGATCTCTCCGGCAGACAGATTTCTGCCGGGGGAATTCCTTCCCGGAGAGGGGAGATTGTCGCCATCAACACCACCATCAAGCTGGACTTCATCGGGATCATCATCATCATCACCACCACCATCATCACCATCAACACCCTCATCACCATCTCCATATTGCTGTAACAATTGGTTGAATCTTGCATAGTTCATAGGGGAAACTTTCCCGGTGTTGATTACTCTTTGCAGTTGATACTATTGAGTGAACCATTGAAATATTGTTTATGTTCAGATTGTTATACATCATTATTCCATCTCTGATCATGATCCATATGATGTCTTGTGAGTAGTTCGTTTTGTTCTTGAGGACATGGGAGAAGTCTTGTTGTTAGTAGTGGAGTTGTGTTGAGAAAGATTCAATAGATTGTTATTTAAGTTGTGGTGTACTTCTTCTAGTGGTGTCATGTGAACGTCGACTACATGACACTTCACCTATATGGGCCTAGGGGAATGCATTGTGTATTTGGCTACTAATCGTAGGGGTTGCCGGAGTGACAGAAAACCTGAACCCCCGTTAAGAAACCATTGCACAAGGGACGTAAGGGTCTTAGAGTTTAAAGTTGTGGTTAGGTTTCTACCTTAATTACTTTCTTGTACTTACGGATGTTTGCAAGGGGTATAATCACAAGTATGTATTAGTCTTGGATGGAACGGTACATTAGCACAGGTTCACCCACACAACACTTAGCAAGCTAAAGAAGATTAATCGACTATATGAAGCGAAAGCACTTGACAGTCTTCCCATGTGTCCTCGAGAACGTTTGGTCATCTTAAGTAATACAACCGGCTTGTCCTTTGCTGCATAAAGGATTGGGCCACTTGCTGCATTTATTCCTACTGTCTTTTATTTACTCGTACTTTGTTCACTTGCTTTATCAAAAACCCCTAAAAATCTATTTGCTAAGTATTTGAAGAGAATTCCTGATCCATACCACTAGCCAGCACCTTCTGCTCCTCGTTGGGTTCGACACTCTTACTTATCGAAAATACTACGATACACCCCCTATACTTGTGGGTCATCAAGACTATTTGATGGCGTCGTTGCCGAGGAGTGAAGGGCTATTGGAGAGTGGAACTGGTAAAGGAAACTTCTACTATGAGTATTGTTTACTTCTGCTAGTTGCTTTATTTTCGTTATGGATAATTCGCTGAGTTTCTTATTTGGTAATGCTACTGCCACTGCTAAGGTAGTAGATAAGCCACCACCTGTTGAGAATGATGTTTTCAAAATACCTACAAGAATTATTGATCATGTTATGGATAACTACTATGTTGGGGATGGAACTGTCCATCCCGGTGATCATTTACTCTTTATACACGAATTATGTGGGTTGTTCAAGTGTGCAGGTATTACTACAGATCAAGTTAAGAATAAGTTATTATCATTATCACTGAAAGGAAGAGCTGAGGAATGGTATAAGCTGCTGAAGAATGGTCAAGCTCTAGAATGGGAGGAAATAGTGCCTCTCTTTTATTCAAAGTTTTATCCTCCTAGTGAGATTCATAAAGATCGGAATCAAATATACAACTTTTGGCCTCTTGATGGAGAGAGTATAGCTCAAGCTTGGGGGAGACTGAAGTTACTAATGCTCAAATGTCCCATTCATGAGCTCCCCAACAATATTATTATCAACAACTTTTATGCAAGGCTCCCTCTACATGATAAAGATTTATTGGATGCTTCTTGCGTTGGATCATTCACTAGTATGGAAGAAGAAGCTAAATGGGATCTTCTGGACCGTATTCAAGACAATGCTGAAGCTTGGGAGAATGACAAAGGTAGAAAGTCAGGTATAAATTATGATTATGAATGCATAGAATCTTTTATGGGAACTGATGACTTTCAAAATATTAAAAATGCTTATGGTCTAGACTCTCAAGCTATTGCTTCTTATTTTAAGGCTTTTGCTTCCTACATTGAAGTGCCTAAAAAGAAGTGGAATAAGTATCATGAACCTTATAAAGATATTGCTAAGAGTGTTCCTGCAAGAAATACTGAAGTTTATACTGCTAATCATGTTTTACCTAAACCTTACATTGAGAAAATGCCTTTCCCAGTTAAGGTAAGGTAACATTTTATGATAGCTAGTATGCATAATGAAAGTATGAATAAAGCTGTTGAACCTGATAAACAAATGGTTGATGAACCTATAATAGCAAATGTGAAGGACTTTGTTACTAAATATGAAAAAGAGGGACACTCTATCCTTTGTAAGGATACCTCTAACATTGTTTCACAAAGTAGTGTTATGAGAACTAGTATTCATGTGTTTTCTGTTAGAATAAGTGATCATTGCTATGATGGTCCTTGTGATAGCTATATTGTTAAGTTTATGCATGATACTGAAAGCTACTATGAGAGAGGGAAAAGTGTTCTTATGTATCTCAATAATATCAAGTTTCCTCGTTTTATGCTGAAAGTTTTTATGTTGCACTTGTTTTGCCTTCTTATGCAAGTTGCCTCTGGTTTCAATAACTTGTTTGTTTACAAAATCCCCTTGCATAGGAAGTGGGTTAGACTTAAATGTGTGTGTGTTTTTGCTTCTTAATTCTCTCTTTCACTTCAATTCATATCCCTATGAGAGCTTCTTCAAAATTATCCTGCCCATCTTAATGGCTATAAAGAAAGAGCTTTATGGGAGACAACCCAATTTGTTTTTTGCTTTTAGTTTGTTTTTGTTTCTTTGAGTCTTGGAAGTTATTACTTCTGTAATAACCGCTCCTTATCCGTTTTGTTTGGTTTTTGTGTCAAGATCAACCTCTAATGAGAGAGAAGTAATATTTGGGGAAGTTGCTGTCCCGAAACAGATTTTTGTGCTTCACCGTAAAAATTCGTGAGAGATCTATGTATGTCAGATTAAGCTGTAATTTTTTGTGCTTTTGCCCCAGGTTGTTATTTAACTTTCGTTAGTTTTGCACTTTTTGAGTTAAGCAACAGAAGATTTTCGAAAAAATTGATCTTTACCTGCTGGTCTGTTTTGACAGATTTTGCCAATCTTGCATTTGCTTCTTTATTCGATTTCATTTTTGAATTCTTTTTGGGTCTTCGGAAGGATTTGCTACAGTAGCTTATGTTTTGATGGTTTTCAGTTGAAGTTGGACTCAAAAGGTTTTATCACTTCACTTATACTAATGTTGCTAATGAGAACTGTGTGAAGTTTTGTGTGAAAGAAATTTCCAGGAAGTGGAGATAATGGTGTAATAAGGAAGAGAAATGTTTTATGACTCAAGTAATAAGTGTATGAAGATGAAGATATTGATGTTATTCAAGTGGTGACTCCGGAAGAATCTACTAGATACCAAATTCAGAGACCTGCAGAGTCTGTTTTCAAATAGGTAACAACTCTGGTAAGAAAAGTTCTGTGAAAATACTATCCAACTATATTTTTGTAGTTTTCAGTCAATAAGGAAAGCTACGAAGCGAAAAGAGACGGAAACGGAGCCAGGGTGGCCCACACCACCCTGTGGCGCGGGCCCACCCCTAGCCGCGCCACCAGGTGGTGAGTCCACCCCGGACTCCGCCTCCGACTCGATTTCTCCTAGTACCTTCCTTTTGATATGAAAATTCGTAATATATAACCCCTCGGATCCCCCGAGGTCCGTATATCGTGTTTTTGTCATGTTTTTGTTTCGATCTGTTTCTGCCAGGACATACTCTTTGAAAGTTTAGAAGCACAATGGTGTCTGCCAAGGGTAAAGGGAAGGAGCCCATGGAGGAAGACCTCCAAGACCCCGGGAAGGAGAAGGAGATCAAGAGTGAAGGTGAAGAGGAGCAAGGCCAACGTCCGCACACCGGCACTACCATTGCAAGTATTGGAGTGGTGAAAGCTGCCAGGGTTAGAAGGACAGCACAGATGCAGACTGGGGGGAAAGCTCCTCGTCACAGTTTGGCTCCACGGTCACTTCCTCAACACACCAAGAATCTCTTCCATACCTTTATCCATAACCATGCAAGAAAAGAAGACTCCAAGCAGGAAGAACTGAAAAAGAATCACAAGAGCTGGGATCCACAAACTGAAATGATTATGAGCCGTATTGAGCACAACTCGGAGTTGATTCGTACTCTCACCTTTGAGATTGAGGACTTGGGGAAACTTATCAGAGAGCTCATTGAGAGGATACCACCACCACCGAAGGAGTAATTCGTCATCAAATTTGGCATCCCCTTGGTTTGTTCCAAGCTTGGGGGAGTGTCGCGGTATCACATCACTATCTTCTATCTTTTTACCTTATTAGTAGAGTCATATCATGAATAGAGGAGTTATTATGTAGTATGGTTTGCATTATGGAAGTGTCCCCTCGCTCATTAGATATGTATCCCTTGGTGTGCGTTTCCGTTATGGAATATTAATGAGAAGTTCTATCATTCACTCTTTTGCATAGCTTATATTACTTTTCAATTCGTGGTTATATGATTGATCTTGTTGTTAGTATTGGTATCACTCTGGAATCATTGAGTTAATTTAGTTGGTTTTGCCAAACCTGGTTCGGTCAGTAGCAACACCTTTTTGTGAGTTGAAAAGAAAAAGATAGAAGTACTCTAGAGAAAAATAATTTCATCATCTTTCTGTCTTGATTTTCTCATAAGTCTAGTATTCTCTAGTTAAGATCTTTTGTGCTTCCAAGGAAGATTGCATGTTTGTCTTTATCACTTGTATGTTTGGTTCTTTCCGTCAACTCTTGTACTTGCTACCCAGCCTTGCTAGCCAAAAACCTGTACTGAGAGGGTATTCTTCTCGTGCATCCACCTCCTTTAAACCAAAACCTTTGCCATTTGTGTCCACCATGCCTACCTAGTAGCATTATTGCTATTCCAAGTAAATTCTTGTTTTATCTACCTCCCAAATTAAACTTGTTATGTGAAAATTAGTGATTAAAGCTCTCACGAACTTGATGGCACACTTTACTTTCTTGCATTTAATAAACTTGAACCATTGTGATCACCTATGTTGTGTATATGCTTGCGCTTTGTAAGTTGTGAATTAGCAGAACCATGCTATCATGGGGAACGCTTTCAACATTGCACTGGTACTTTGTACCAAGTTGATATCATGTTCTTTTGTCTATGGATGTCGTCGGTGTGAAATGAAAGGGGAGCTTGTAAGTCCATGGAGTTATGCATGTGTGTTAGAGAAACGCCTGGGCCGCTGGTCTAATCCATGCTGACATGGTGGAAACCTGCAGCGTAACCATAACGAGTATCTATGAAGCATTCTTCTTATAAAAAGAGATAGAGATTGAGAAAAAAGAAAAAGAAAAAAAGGAGATTATGAAAAGAGGAAAGAGAGAAAAAAGCACCATATTCCCATGGTAAATAAGAAGATTGTTGAGATACTTGTTGTCTGCTTGCCTTGTCATTTTGATATGGGGATTCTTCCGTATCATCGGGCAAGGGGTACCCCGTTGGCGGTTCTCCATGATACACATATGCTTACGATGATAAGAACTTACCGGTGACTAAACTTGAGTAGCATGAGGAGCGGCCCTCGTATTCAAGGGACATGAGATTCTCAACTTACAACTTGTCAGTGTATATCCTCATTTTTGATCACTTTAACCTTAATCACCTAAAGATGCCTATGATAGGGGCAATGAGAGCTGAAAGCTAGTAAGTATCATAATTTTTGGGAGCTCTTTATGAGACTTGCAATCCTTGCTTCCCTCTTTGAAGGGTCTTTCTTTTACTTTGTAGTTGAGTCAGTAAACCTATTCCCTTCTATCTCAGCAAGTATTTTGAGTTGTTGTGTTTCATTCATTCATATGATGATTTATTCATTCATGTTTCTTATGTTCCTTGTTTTGCACATTGCTCTTATCTTGATGTTTACTACTTTGAAAGCTATCATTGAAAACCCAGCTATTTGTGAACTCCAGCAAATTATCAACTATTCTTCGACCAAGAGCTAAGTTTGCCATTACCAATTATGATTCACTTTATGTATGTTTATTGTGTTTCCTTTACCTATTACAAGTTGAGTTATATAATAGTGAGTTGTCTTCTATTATGATCTATGTATTTGATGAATGTGATGCTTCTTGTCCGTATTATTTTATCGACTCTTCACTCCATAAACCTGAGGTCATGTTTATTGAGCTCAGTTTCGCTTGGGGACAAGCGAAGTCTAAGCTTGGGGGGAGTTGATACGTCCATTTTGCATCACTATTCTACGTCTTAATTCACTATTATTCATTGATATATTTCGTATTGAGAGGTGATACTTATGTTATTTCATTTATTTTTGCATGGTTGATGACTTTTGGAGCATGGGCCGCTCTTGTCAGGATTCTGATGGAAAAGGTGTTGTTTGGAGGCAAAATTCGCGAAGATTAGAAAATCCGGGAAAATATAAGGAAAATCCTATTTTTCTAGAAGACTAAGGATGCCAGAAGATGGAGTGGATGTGGGCCATAGGGGGCCCACACCACCCCATGGCGCGGGCAGGCCTAGGCCACGCCTGGAGGTGGTGTAGCCGCCCTGGCCCACTCCAGCCTCTACCCTCTGGCGTATATCATCCTCCCAAAACCCTAAGACTAGGGGAGCGACCACAGAAAGATTCCGCCGCCTCACCGGGACGGAAAACACTAAGAGATAAAGATCTCTCCGGCAGACAGATTTCTGCCGGGGGAATTCCTTCCCGGAGAGGGGAGATCATCGCCATCAACACCACCATCAAGCTGGACTTCATCGGGATCATCATCATCATCACCACCACCATCATCACCATCAGCACCCTCATCACCATCTCCATATTGCTGTAACAATTGGTTGAATCTTGCATAGTTCATAGGGGAAACATTCCCGGTGTTGATTACTCTTTGTAGTTTATGCTATTGAGTGAACCATTGAATTATTGTTTATGTTCAGATTGTTATACATCATTATTCCATCTCTGATCATGATCCATATGATGTCTTGTGAGTAGTTCGTTTTGTTCTTGAGGACATGGGAGAAGTCTTGTTGTTAGTAGTGGAGTTGTGTTGAGAAAGATTCAATAGATTGTTATTTAAGTTGTGGTGTACTTCTTCTAGTGGTGTCATGTGAACGTCGACTACATGACACTTCACCTATATGGGCCTAGGGGAATGCATTGTGTATTTGGCTACTAATCGTAGGGGTTGCCGGAGTGACAGAAACCTGAACCCCCGTTAGGAAACCATTGCACAAGGGACGTAAGGGTCTTAGAGTTTAAAGTTGTGGTTAGGTTTCTACCTTAATTACTTTCTTGTACTTACGGATGTTTGCAAGGGGTATAATCACAAGTATGTATTAGTCTTGGATGGAGCGGTACATTAGCACAGGTTCACCCACACAACACTTAGCAAGCTAAAGAAGATTAATCGACTATATGAAGCGAAAGCACTTGACAGTCTTCCCATGTGTCCTCGAGAACATTTGCTCATCTTAAGTAATACAACCAGCTTGTCCTGTGCTGCATAAAGGATTGGGCCACTTGCTGCATTTATTCCTACTGTCTTTTATTTACTTGTACTTTGTTCACTTGCTTTATCAAAAACCCCTAAAAATCCGTTTGCTAAGTATTTGCAGAGAATTCATGATCCATACCACTAGCGAGCACCTTCTGCTCCTCGTTGGGTTCGACACTCTTACTTATCGAAAATACTGCGATACACCCCCTATACTTGTGGGTCATCAATACCCAATCTCCTTTACTGTCTTTCTGTGGCTTCCCCATCTCATCTCCAAAAAGGACGGCGTGGATCTGCGGGAATTGGTTGTCACTAGTGTGACGCTTCCTGGTCTTCTGGTACTGCTTGGAGTTGTACTTCCCCGCAGATGCTATGCGTTTCTTTTCCTCCTCAATGTTTTTGGCTTCATCGAGGAGTACTTGATGACGCACTTCTAAGGCCTGCGCCCTCTCGTCTAGTTCTTCAGCAGTAAGTTCTGCAGCTGTAGGAATAGGTGTGGTTAATGCAGCATCGATGAGTTTACGCACACCTTCCGTGATCACGTGTCCATCCACCGATTCTTCTTTTTTCGGCTCGTCTGGGATAAGTGCTCCATCCGAGTCTTCTTCGTATTCCTCGGCAATCACCTCCTCTATCAGAGGGTCTTTTGCCGGGGTCTTGTTCTTCTTGTTCCTCTTCTTTGCCTTCTTGGCAGCGCCGGTAGCAAAGACGGCTTTGGGGCCATTTCCTAGAGTCAAGCTCTGATCGGTACTTTCGGACATCTGGACTTCGGGATTATCTCCGACTTCCATGTCATCCTGCACTTTGGGAGAGTGTTCCCCGGATCCTTCATCCATGGCTTCTCCTTCTTCTGCAGCTTTGGAGTTATACTCCTCTTCGTATTCCGCGGAGAACTTTCGGAAATCCGCTGACGTCATCGATTCATCCGAGGATGCGGGTACGTCGGCATTTGTTCCAATTGCCTCTAGCACAGAGTCAGTGTTTTCTCCAGCATCGGGAGAGCCGGCCCCGAATCCCACATACCCGACAAAGTGCGACGCGTGCTTCCTGAGGTACCTGCGGCTTTCGCGATCAGTCATGTCGAAACTTTTGATGGTTTCGAGAATTGCATATGCGCTTGCATCTTGCATTATCATACGTCGCGGTGTGTACCTTAGGAAAGGCATGTCTGTCCCGGCGTCATCAGATCCGGAATCAGTGTTGTTGATATGCTCCTCCTGGATTTCGACTTTCGCGGGTGGATCGATCTAGGATACGGTCTCTCCGAGGAGATCCACTCCATATTCGGCTTTAACCGCTAGGTCTTCCTCAGGCTCGGATTTCTCCACTATCTCCGCAGCTCGTGTGGCCTGGGTGGGATTAGGGTTTTCTGAGATCCGGAACTCTGCCGCCTCCGCAGACAAAGGGGACCCAGAAGATTCTTCTGCCTCTATCATCACCGCTGGGGTAGGTGGGACAGGTTCAGCAAAACCGATGTAAACATCGATCTCGCCAAAAGACATGATTGTGTAGGCAGTCACGGCCTCCCTAGCCGGGATCTAGGTCTCATCGAGAACGATGAGAGGGACATCGCTGGCGTAGAGGATGCGACTGACGGTGATAGTCTCGCCGATTCCGATTCTTACAGATTCCGCTCGAAACGCAGATCCGAAGCTCACTTGCCCCACGGTGGGCGCCAACTGTCGTCGGATTGAGGACAAGTATGCCATGAGGGGGTCCTCGAGGCGTGCGGAAGAGAGGGGTGTGAGGCGTTCGGTGTTCCGGGACGGTGAGCACACAAGTTTACCAAGGTTCGAATCTGCCGGCTTTGGACGGATCCTACTCCTGCTAGCAATCCAGTAATATGGCAGAGCTGGAATATGGGTTACAAGGGTTTCGCCTGGGCGAGTTGAGATTGTAGACTATTGAGGTGTGCCCTAAAGGCTCTCCCTAGGACGGCTTATATAGATATCTGGCCTAGGGTTTATAAGAGAGATCTATCCGGCTACGACTAAGAGTCGGTTCCAGAGTACATCTTGAACTACAAGTAACACTATAGGCCTAAGTCGGTAAGTCTTCTGGGCCTTCCCATAGCCGAGTTGAACTCCATCTTCTCTCCCTGACTGGGCCACCCGTGAAGCAAAGCTCTAACCCGAAGTGGGCCACCCTAGTCAGTGAGGAACTGTGAGGATACCCGGAAAGTATATCCCCAACATGGAGGGCGATCAAATAAGGTATTAGTTAAGGAGTTACTCTTATTGGGAGGTAGACATGGGTAGCTGCTCCATTCTTCCTCCTCTTGATCATCACTCTCCTCCTCTTTTTCATCCAATGAGCTTCCAGTTTCAGCAATTTCTCCTTCCATAGGCTCCTGCAAGGCATTAGTCTCTTCCATTGGTGGAGAGCATCTATTAAGATATTCAAGAATATATCCATTTTCTTCCTTGTAATTATCAAATAAAAATTTAAGTATATCATCAACCTCATATTTATAAGGTGCATCATCAGTATTTTCAAGCAAATAAGCAAGTTCGAATGCACCCTTCCAAGCAATAAATTATTCAATTTGTTCCACATCATAAAAGTCATAATTTCCCTTAACATAAGAAAATATGGTAACATTATCATTATACTCACATTGAAAAGGGAGGTGTTTATACCTCCTACAGCAACAAGATTCATCAAAGCAATAAGTAACATTATAAGTAGAGTACATGTTTCTAGCGATGGTATACAATTTATCAATTTGTTTCCATAAGTGTTTCCCTTTTTTTGACAAGCGGTGTTCCTTATAATAACATTTTTGTTCTTCCGTGAACCCACCTTGCCAATAAGATTCAGTTTCAAAGAAACCAACCATTGATAGAAAGCATGATAAAGCAAGACAATAACAAACCAACGAACATAACAACTATAGTAGGAACAATTTTTTGTATTTTTTATAAAAAGAAAAAGCAAACAAAGCAGAAATAAACTTAGCAAAACAAAAAAAAGTAAAGAGATTGGTTGCGAGGGACTCTCGTTGTGAAACTATCCTTGACTCCCCGGCAATGGCGCCAGAAAAAGCTTGATGATTGACTCAACGTATCGAGCTCGTTGGGGAACCCCAAGAGGAAGGTATGATGAGCACAACAACAAGTTTTCCCTCAGTTGTGAAACCAAGGTTATCGAACCAGTAGGAGAAATGAAACACCTCCAAGGTGTTGTTTCCAACTTGGAATCCTGCACAACACAACCACAGAACTTTGTTCCCAACTTACAACGATGTTATCAATCTCACCAGTTTTGCTAAAAACAAAGGATTAACCGTATTGTGTGGAAGATAGTAGTTGCTTACAGAAAGTAAACAGAAAACAGTAAATAGTTATAGATTGATGGTAAAGAATGGACCGGGGTCCATAGTTCACTAGTGGTGATTCTCCTTAAGATAGATGACATGTTGGATGAACAAATTACAGTGGGGCAATTGACAAACATCGAGAAAGTATACATGTATACACTAATCATCTTGATTCCTATGAGATTTGATTAGGCATTACAACATTATACGTAGACCGTAATCCAACTACATCTATGAATAATAATCCACCTTTAGGTTATCATCCGAACTCCCTCCAGTATTAAGTTGCAAGCAACAGATAATTGCATTAAGCAAAGTGTGTACAGTAAACAATACGATTGTTCTATGAACAAAGGATTGTTGTTTTCTCCCTAGTAGCAACATCATATCTAGTACCTTAGAGATTTCTGTCACTTCCCCAGATTCCTAGAGGCATGAACCCACTATCGAACATAAATACTCCCTCTTGAAATGCTAGCATCTACTCGGCCAAGATAGCTACTAACAACGAAAAGCATGCAAGATCACAAATAACATAGACATGATAGAATCAATAATCAATCTGAAATAGCATCTCAATATCCATCGGATCCCCACAAACACAACATGTAGGATTACAAATAGATGATCTTGATCATGAATGGAGCTCACAAGATCTAAACATGATAGCACAAAGGAGGAGAACCAACCATCTAGCTACTACATGGACCCATAGTCCGGGGATGAACTACTCACGCATCACACCGGAGGCAGGCATGGTGATGAAGAAGGCCTCCAGGGTGATCTCTCCCCTCCGGCAGGGTGTCGGGAAGAGCTTCAGATCCCTCCCGATCTAGGGATAGAGATGGCGGCGACTGTAGACTCTTTCGTGGAATTTTGATCGCGTACTTAGGGTTTTTATCCTGGAGGCAATATATAGGCAAAGGGGAAAGGTCGGTGGAGTGCCAGGGGGCCCACACCCCTGGTGGCACGGCTAGGGCTGGCCGCGCCACCACCAGGTGTGGCCGCCCTTCCCCTCTTCGTCTCCCCTCCGGACTCCGTATTCCTTCTGGTGAAATATTGACTTGGGCTTTTGTTCGGTCCAATTCCGAGAATATTTCCTTACTAGCATTTTTGAAACCAAAAAACGCAGAAAACAAGCAACTAGCACTCTGGCATCTTGTTAATAGGTTAGTTCTAGAAAATGTGTAAAAATATTCCAAAGTGTAGACAAAACATAAGAAAGTAGATATAAAACAAGCATGGAACATCAAAAATTATAGATACGTTTACAACGTATCATGGTGGAGCTACCCATCGGCAAGGGTGGCGACGTTCGACCCGGAGGAAGGCGGGGCGGAGGGCAGGGAGACGATGGTGCGAGCGCATCACTCGGGAAGTGTTATTGGCGGCTCTACGGGCCTGATCTAGGCCCGTTCTAGGCCTACGTGGTGGTGACGCTAGCCAACGGGGGAGCATGCGAGGACGAGGGCGGGGAGAAGCCCTAGGCGACGCTGCCTGGGAGAGGTACAAAGGCGCAAAGCAGGGCAGGCGCGGCTTTTCTGCGGGCCTAACTTGGGCCTGGGATGGGCTACCAGGGCTGCGCCACGGACGAGCATGGATGGAAGGACAACGCGCTTGCGTGGTGATGGTGGTGGCCGGCCTACTAGCTGTGGAAGAGAGGAAGATGGTGCGGGCTCCCCGTTTCGGCCGATGAAGGAAGAGGTGGTGGCAAAGACGAGCTTTCCAGGAGCATTGGCACGCCGATGGATGTTTGCGCCTTGCTTGGCCGTGCATAGCTAGAGAAGAACGACACTGTTGTGGGGTGTTGCATCCTCCCGTCGACTGCGCATATGAGGAAGAAGCTGCAGAAATGGGGTAGTGCGCCTGGCTGTTCTGCGCCTGTAGGGGCAAGTGAGTGTGGTCATGGAGGCGATTACAATGGAGGGTTGCTACGGCATGTGGGTGGCTGGACAAACCATGGGTTAGGGTGGGTCAGGTTGTCGGTGAAAACCGCACTTTGGTTGTGGCCGGAGTTGCCATTGACGGCGCCTACGGGCGTCACTGCCTTGTTGAAGGCATTGGTATGCAGCTATCACCTTCCCCTTCCCAACATGCTCTGGGGAAAACCCAGATTTGGTCTCCAAATCGGATCATGGCGGCGCTAGCTGGTGTCGTGTCCCCTCTTGAGGGCATCATTCTTGGAGGTGGATTCGTTCAGAGGGACATGTGGTTCGTGGAGGTATGGGACGGTTTTCGACTACAGGAGCCCCCTCCACATGCAAGGAGCGTCAGATGAGCCCTTTGTTCTTTGCTCGTGGGCTTAGAGAGGCACATGTCCTTCTATCTTGGCATGTCGTCCCTCTCTAGCGTCGTCGAGGTTGGCCCAAAAGCTCTTGGCAGATCCGATCAATGCGGTGGTTTTTGGTGCGCACTTGGAGCGGAGTTGCTCGGGTGCCCGGCTGGGTGTGTCGTGTGTTCCGCCTTTGGCGTCTTGTATGTCCCGTGGGGTTCTAGGTGTGGCTTGCTGTTGTTAGGGTTTTTGCCGAGTTTTTCTCAAATAAACCAAGTAGTCTGTTTTCTATCTATTCATTGGATTTAGCAGTTCTCCTTCTAACAGTCAAAGAAAAATGACCGGAGGGAGTAATATTTTTCTGTTCTTTTTTAAACCAGTCCGAATTATTCATGTCTTCCCTTGGGCAATACTCCCTTCTTCTAGAAATATAGACATTTTATCTTTGTGAAACGAACGTATCTAGGTTACTTTTGTGTATAGATTCAGAGTGAGTCTCTACACTAAAAGTGTCTATACACTAAAAGATACCTAGATACATTCGTTTCACGAAACTAAAATGTAACTAAAATGTCTTATATTTCTTAACAGAGCACGTATGAACAAAGCTAGCTAATCAATTCAACCTGCACACGATCGCCGGAAAGGTATGCAACATCAGAGGTGCATGCATTTAAACCAGCGAGACGTCCAAGCGGAAGCCAGGCCCATCTGAGCATCTCGCGGCCCAACAAAGAAGGTATGGCCTAACTCAGAGTGGCAGCGCAGTAAAGACGCTGAACAAACTAAACAACCTGGTCAGTTTGACGTTTCGGTAATACTGAGTAGTAAGCAGATACAGACTCCTAGACGAAGAGATCCGAGGTTGAAGAGTCTAAATCGCTGTGGAGCCTCCTGGCTAGATAAGTTTATTGTTTCTTAATTATAAGCATGCGCCTCTGGTCCTAAGATGGCATTTTACATTGCAGCGCCGTCAATATCCAGTCCGGCTGTGTTAGGCAATGATTATAAACAAGAGCCAAGGTCGAGCACCGTCAATATCCGTGTGTCAACTATGCGTGTGTACTTGCTGTCTGCCTTCCTCCAGTCTATGTATAAACTTGGCCCCGCGTCATATGTTCTTCTTTGATCGCGAAACTTAATGCAAATATGGTTCTCAGCTGATATGTTCGTGCCTATAACACAGATTCAACCAGATCTCAAGTATTAACTATAGCAAAACGATTTGCCAATAGTATGACACGAAATCCTCCCTAGTTTTCTCTATGGTTCCTTAGCAACACGAAATAGTATGCAAATTAAGTCTACAGCTTGGCAATGCAAGGCACTGACTCCTGGTACTTCCAATATATCACCTTTCTTAGACTCCACTCTAGCAACCTTCTTCGATTTGTCTCTCCAGCTTCCAGCTGTAAAGACACATCTTGGGAGTATATCCCAAATCTTCCTTTGGTCCATTGTAAGAAAACATGCCCCTGAAGCGACAAGTTTCAGATAGACCACCACTGTACGCAGCAGCCTTGGGGTGAAGCACGTTCCTCAAACAAGCATAGCAACCTCTTGCTGAAATAAGCCCAAATGACCAGAGGCATACACACAAATGATAATAGTCAACGGCAATAGAACACATGCATGCAGTCATTACACATGGATGTGCACGAACCAGTTTGAGATATTACAAATGTAAAAGCTCAAGCATCATGTGGGGCCTGGCATGTAGCTACCACATAGGCTACAATAGGGGAGGCTACAACAACAGGGGCAGCTAGCTCGGAGGAGGCGCCAAAGCACATCCTCGTTACATACACCTATCTACATCCTAGTTTGTTACTCCCCCCAATTCAAGAAAAAAGTGAGGTCCTGGGTACTTCAAATAGTAACTTCGACAACTAGTTCCTGTTGCAAAATAAGTATGTATAGCAACCAACTAAAAATAGAATACTCTGAAATTACTTCTTGAGACAAATCAATGCATATGATTCTGAAGCTCTCAACCTAAATGTTTAAAACAACATTGGTGGTCATAGTTTTAGATGTTCAAATGTAAATTTTGTTTGTATCGGAGGGAATATTTGACTGCTTTCAATGTCACTACAGCCAGTTACGCCAGGCAATCCCATGTATCAGTAGATTAGACATCTCAGACTACACAATCAAGCATAATGGATTAGATACCACAAAAGGGGCAAACAATCAGTTAATGTAGAAATCATATGCTAGAGCCAGAGAACACATAAGTTAGGATAGAGTATAGAATACCATCAGAAGAATCAACCCTGCAGATACAGCTGACCACCAACTCTCCTTGTCCTGTTCGCACAAGTTCAGCAAAGAACAATAGATTATCGAGGTCACAGTTAGAACCATCGACTCCTTTGGTATTTGTAGTGAAGTTGATATGATAGTAAATCCCATCACTAACAGCATCATGAAAATATTTGTAGCGCCCAAGACGTTGGAGCTTATATGCAAGATCCTAAAATAAGAAGAATGAATCTGATCAGCAATTAACTGCTACATGAATAGTTAAGACACTAAAACACAGTGCAGCCCAGGTAGGCAGCAGGACGGCTGAGGACAGGAAGGAGGGAAAAGAGCGAACCCCCAAAAGGTTGTGATCGTCAATTATACTTATCCACCAAAGCTTTTACCAACTGGAGCATCGAACATCGGCGTTCATCAATTGGTATTGTTTTCAAGCGTCTCTTCCTTGTGCCATCAGGCCAATAAAGCTCTTGCCATATAGCCATCTCTGGCGTCCACTTATCCTCTTGAGAAACCGAACCCTCCTCCATGCGCCTAGTTTAGATAAGAGAATCCAATATTGTTAGCAGACTGTACTTCACAGCAAGCTTGCTTAATCTGTTACACTATCAGAAGGTTGTTGAATAGGACAAAACAGCACCAATTAACTCAAATGTACTCGCTCCATACTGTTATGTGTCCCCGACCTCGGGGAACTCTGTTTCGATATATCTGTACATGTATGGATATCATGATTGGTGCAGGAATATATCTATATCGAGAAAATCACAACACAAATGATATTAGGTTGAGAAAAATATGTCAATGAACTTTGTGTTATGGCATAAGGTGAGCCAACCCACTGCTATGGCATATGTGAATGGACACATAGTAATCAGAAAATAAAAACAGAGGTGACCTGCTCGCATTACTAGAAGTTTACTGCATATCTTAAGAAAGTACACATCTTACATTTTCAGAACCCAACTAGCTGGCTGCGCGGTTACTGCACTATTTTGATCAGTTAACAGGAGTTACTTTTCGGTCTATTCACCATTGTATAGTACATCAGGAGACAAGAGTTGTGCGGGTTCGCCTTGCTCAAATCGAGCCAATGGTTGAAATGAAATGCAGGTAATACCTAGAACACAAAGCTCTTTGCATAGCATATCTAGTCATTTTGTTAATTTTCATCTGCTTATGATTTGTGCACTATTTAAACAAACAATAAATGTAGGCTGGTATTTCTTTTTCACTTTTTCTATCAACATGACAGGTTTTCTATACTAAGAACTTGGGGGGCATCCATTTTACCATGACTCGCTCGTAACGTAAAAACTGTAATTTTAGCTTCTATATGGCCTAAACCATGGAAGTGTCATAAAAGCATTTGCACACAAAACGGAGAAGTAAACCAATGATAATCTAGATCAAAGTCGAGTAACTTTACATTTTTGGATCCAGGTGGTGAGAAAGATATTGATTGATGGCCTTGTGAACTTCGTCTAGGCTACGGAATGGCCCATTCACATCAGGATATGTGTGGAAATATCCGGCATGATCAATCCTGGTGTAAAAACTGAGTGCCCATGCATGCTCTGTCCGAACCCAAATGTTGTCCTGCGTATAGGATGAGGAAGTGGCAGTTATGGACAATTCCTCCAATCTTGTGGTGTCAGCGACATCCGACAGTTGCAGGGGTTGTGCATCCACATCAAGCCTGGATTGGAACGAGCAAGACTGATGAGCAGACGAATGATTATCTGAATTATAGGAGATTATCATTGTGCTATGGCCAGCTAGGTAGAGACAAGGGGATAACTAGTACAAAAAAATTCCCTTTTAAAAGCAGAAATCATCTACTGGTAACTTGCGACATGGATCCGACAGAAAGACATGAGAAATTATACGAGGGGATGACTTCCTTTCAGTCCAGGCGCGCTTCCTCCGCGCGTATCGCTTCGCTGGCGGGTGGTCATCGTCATGACCATGGGAAGGGCCGCACCTCCGGCCGTTCCTCGGGCGCTTACGGTGGCTACCGTCGCTCCTACAATGTGCAGCTGCCCTCCGTGGTCGTTCAGGAGATCTCCAAGGCTCCTCCCCTGCTGCAGCTGTTCGGCGATGCCACGAATAAGGCCCCCGCCTCCCCTATGCAGCTCCAGCTCTGCGTCGCTTCCCTGCCTCCTGCTGTCGACGCTCTCCGCGGGACCTGCAGGGATTGGTCTACTGCCATTAAGGAGGTCCCACAAGCTCTCAAGCTTGGGTCCTCGGGGGTTTCGAATTTCGTAAGTAGAAAATTTTCGCTGCCCAACGAAATTAACGAAATTTCGTAATTAATTTCGGACAAATTGACGAATTTTTCGTTTGAATTTGGACAAGTTTGAAGTCTATCTATTGAATATCAAGTATAACTGTACAAACTGTTCATAAATTGGTTCCTGGCGTATTGGTACGGAACTTGGTGTTCAGAACTAATAGCCCAGGTTCAAATCCCAGTTTTTGTAATTTTAAAGCAAAAAATCTTCGGTAAGGAATAAAAACAAAAATAAAAGCAATATCATGTGTCGAACTCTGAACCTACTTGACAATAATATAGAGACAAACCACTGTAACATGAAAACTCATGTTAATTGGATTGCATTCAGGTCTCTTTTTTGCTCGTACGTTCAAATTAACGAAATATTTTAAACGAAATACAAATATTTCGCTGACCAACGAAATATACGAAATTTCGCGAAATTCCGCGAAAATTCGACGAATTTTTTCCCCTCTCCTCGCGACTTGCTTCGCCTCTCTCCCATTCGGTCCTCGAGGCGCCGTGCCCAAGCTCGTGGGAGGTTTTCTCTGTGCTGGAGTCTTCCCTGCTGGATCCTCCCTCTCCAACCGCTACTGTGAGGTCTCCTTCGCTCCTTCTGCAAGACGAGGTCCCCGAGGTCTGGGATGCGGCCCCCAATGTTGACCATGTTGATGTTGCGGCAGAACTCTCCCAGGTCTCGGTGACAGATGTTGATCAGGCGGATGCTGCGGCGGAGCTCTCCTTGGTCTCGGTGACAAATGCTGCGAGCAACGCCTCTGTCCTCGTCGCCCCCTCCCCCCCCCCCGTCCTGGGGCCCGACACTTAGCTCTGTCCTTTTCGATCGCCCACAACAGCCTCTCCTGCCGCGTCCCATACCTGCGACACCACGTGCCCGACAAAACAACGTTCAACCTTCCTCCGATGCCAGGCCGAGTGCTCGCCTGGGCTCCAAGCCGAAGATTCATGCTTTGGACAAGGCCATCCATGTCTTGAATGCCAAGATAGGAGTTTGTTGAGGGCAAACCTCTAAGGTGGCCCGATCTTTCACGAATTCTACTCAAATCGAGGGTGGAGTGTGGGGGAAGGAGAGGGGGGTGAACTCGACGAACGCACACGCGAAGAACACGATGAACACTCACACACAAAACCACAATACACACCAATAGCTCACGCTGGCGGTGACCGGTCCGACGCAATCCCTAGGATCGGCGACGGGCGGAGGACTCTCTCTCAAACCGGCGCGGCGAGATGGGAGACTCGGTGAGATCTTGACGTCTAGGCAAAGGGACTCCGATGCCTAGGCCTTGTACAACGCGGAGGCACGATGCAAACTCCAACGAGGTTTGGGATATTTGGTGATCCTTTGTCAAAGGAGCATGAGGCAAGAACAAGATAGATCCACAAGGGGTTTCCACTAATTCCAAATATCATGCCTAGGGTTTACAATGGAGGTGGGGAACTATATATAGGCCAACCACTTAAAGAGGGGTACTTTAGGAATAAAAGACAAGTTCTAGACGGGCTAAGGGGTACATAGGCCGAAGGCCCAAATGCCTTTTCATGCCTGGGGTCGGTCAAACTGGAGATTCCGGTGTGCAGGCCGGAGACTCCGGTCTAGGCCGGAGAATCCAGTGTAGCCTCCGGACTAACCTCCGGAGGGGCCTTCATATTGTCCCGGAGACTGGTGCAGAGGGTCAAACCGGAGGGTGGGCCGGAGTCTCCGGGGTCTTCAGACCAAAGACTTTGGCAGGCCGGAGTCTCCGGTGTGCGTAGACCGGAGACTCCGGTCTGAGCAGCTCCAACGGCTTCTGCTTCACGATCTGCTCCTTATTCTCCATCCTTGGGTGCTTGGTGATGTGTTGGGGCTTCGTACCTGATGATGCACATAGTTGTTGCATGAAGTAGTACACCATCCAAGGATGTATCAAATTGGCATGAGGAGAGGAGCGAGTTCACCTTAGCTTGTAGGAGTTTGACTCGGGCACGAGTCATGGGTCCACTTGGGGGACTTGTTGGTGTAGATGTAGGAGCGTCCGTAGGACGGGCTGCATCAGCTCCCCCCCTTGGGAAAGAGTTGTCCTCGACTCTTTATGGTTGTCATCTTGAACATCTCCATGGTAGGGTGAGATATCCTTGACATTGAATGTATTGCTTGCAAGGTACTTGGAAGTCGGTATGTCGATGATGTAGGCGTTGTTGTTGATTCGCTTGAGGACCTTGAAGGGACCATCTCCTCTTGGCTTGAGCTTGGAGTCGCGTTCCTTGGGGAAGTTGTCTTTTCTTAGGTGTATCCACACAAGATCACCTTCTTCAAATATCATCTCCTTATTGTCCTTGTTTAACCTTGAAGCTTGGAGAAGGACTTGTTGCTTGATAGTGGCTCTTGTTTCTTCATGAAGCTTCTTCATAGCTTGTGGGTGCTTCTCAACGTCCATGTTGGTGCGCTCATGGAGAGGTAGAGGTAGGATGTCGAGCGTGGTGAGGGGCTCGAAACCATAGACGATCATGAAAGGAATCATCTTGGTTGTTGAGTGCTTGGCATGGTTGTAGGCGAACTCAGCATGTGGAATGCATTCCTCCCAATCCTTTAGGTTCTTCTTAATCAACACACGAAGGAGAGTTCCAAGGCTTCGGTTGACAACTTCGGTTTGGCCATCAGTTTGAGGATGCGATGCGGAAGAAAAGAGGAGCTTGACGCCGAGCTTGGCCATGAGTGTCTTCCATAAGTAGCTCATGAATTTGACGTCGCGGTCGGAGACAATTGTTCTTGGCACACCGTGAAGACGGACGATTTCCCTGAAAAACGGATTTGCAACATGTGAAGCATCGTCGGTCTTATGGCACGGTATGAAGTGTGCCATTTTGGAAAAGCGATCTAGGCAATCCTAACACGAAATCCATGCTAATGTCGGACCAACGTGTATGAGGAATAGGCAATGGTATATAAAGACCACGGGGATTAGCTTGCGACTTGACTTGAACACATGTCATGCATCGTTGAACGTAGCGCTCCACGTCGCGCTTCATCTTGGGCCAAAAGTAGTGAGTGGAGAGCATGTCCAATGTCTTGTCATGGCCAAAGTGACCCATAAGGCCTCCACCATGAGATTCTTGGAGAAGCAAAAGTTGGAGCGACGATTTCGGAATGCAAAGCTTGTTTTGTTTAAAGAGAAAGCCCTTATGCAAATAGAAATCATCAACCCCTTTGTCAATGGAGCACTTTGCAAAAATTGGTTCAAAGAACGGGTCGGAAGCATACAAAGATTTTATTTCCTCAAGACCCAACACGTTGATTTCCAGTCTCGTAAGAAGGCCTATGTGTTTGCGAGACAAGGCGTCCGCAACTACATTATCTTTGCCCTTCTTATACTTGACTATGTATGGAAAAGACTCCATGAACTCAACCCACTTAGCGTGTCTCTTGCTCAAGTTAGCTTGGCCTTTGAGATATTTCAACGACTCATGGTCGGAATGTATGATAAATTCCTTGGGCCATAGGTAGTGTTGCCAAACTTGAAGGACACAAACTAAGGCAAAAAGCTCTTTGTCATAAATCAGATAATTAAGGCGAGCACCATCAAGTTTCTCGCTATGGTAGGCTATAGGACGTACGTTTTGCATAAGGACTCCTCCAATGCCAATACCACTAGCATCACACTCTATCTCAAAAGTTTTTGTGAAATCCAGTAACGCAAGGAGAGGTGCTTCGGTGAGCCTCATTTTGAGTTCATCAAAAGCTTTTTGTTGTGCTTTGCCCCAAACGAAGGTGACATTCTTTTTCGTCAACTCATTTAGAGGGAAAGCAATGGTCGAAAAGTCTTTCACAAAGCGACGATAGAAACCGGCCAACCCATGAAAACTTCGGAGTTCACTCACATTTGTTGGGATGGGCCAATCTCGTATGTCCTTTACCTTGGAAACATATGCTTAAATTCCCTTCGAAGAAACAACAAATCCAAGAAAAATCAACTTGTCTTTAGCAAAAGTGCACTTGGGTTTGCAAAACTTCCTTGACATGTGTAATATGGTCCTCAAGTGATTTGCTATAAACAAGAATATCATCAAAATAGACAACAACACTTTTTCCAATGAGAGAACGCAATATATGATTCATAAGGCGCATGAAGGTGGATGGTGCATTAGATAAACCAAAGGGAATAACCAATCATTCATAGAGACCAAGTTTGGTCTTGAAGGTAGTTTGCCACTCATCACCTTCAGCCATGCGTATTTGATGGTAACCACTATGAAGATCAATTTTCGAAAAAATAGTGGCTCCACACAATTCATCAAGCATGTCATCGAGACGTGGTATGGGATGTCGATAACGCACGGTGATAGCATTGATTGGACGATAGTCCATGCATAACCGTAACGTATCATCCGTCTTTGGAACAAGAATCACGGGTACGGCACTTGGACTAGTGCTAACTTGGATCAAACCTTCGGAGATGAGTTGGTTGATTTGACGTCCAATCTCCTTTGTCTCCTCCATGTTTGTGCAGTAAGCGACGCGGTTGGGAAGTGGTGCGTCGGGGATGAGGTCAATGCGATGTTCGATGCTGCGAAGAGGAGGTAGTCCATGTGGAAGCTCTTCGGGGAACACATCCTTGAATTCCTGCAAAACAATCATCAAAGATGGAGGAACATTGGTTAATTCATTAGTTCCTTGCGCCAGTCCCTTGCAAAGGAGGACATAGTGCAAGATGGATGGGTTGTTCTGAACATCTCTCATCTCACTTTTGGTGGCAAGGAGAACACTCTTAGTTTTTCCACTCGAGTTTGGCTCGTGGCTCTCACTCACTATGAGGTGGTTCTCTCTCTCACCGCTCTTCTCACAAGTAGGTGTTTTGCTTTGCATCCTCGCTAAAGCCTTTGCATTGTCCGCAATTATTTGGCTAGGAGTCATTGGTTGTAAAACACATGTTTTGTTGAGCCATTTTAAGGTGTATACATTTGTGCGGCCATCGTGTTGAGCAGCCTTGTCAAATTGCCATGGTCGACCAAGATGCATGTGGCAAACTGTCATAGGAACCACATCACACTCCAGCGTGTCTTTGTAAGGACCAATGGCGAAGGAGACCGATACGGTATGCTTGATCTTCACGGACCCTTGGTCACTTAGCCATTGCACGTGGTAGGGGTGCTTGTGCGGATGGAGGGTGAGGTTGAGCTTCTCACACAACTCGGTGCTAGCAAGGTTGTGGCAACTCCCTCCATCGATGATCACTTTGATAGATTTGCCATTGATGTCGGCTCGTGTTTGGAAGATGTTGGAGCGTTCGTCTTCATGCTCTTGTGCTTGAGTGGTCAAGATCCTTGTGACGACAAGCGATGGACTTGCATCATGTTCACACATGAGGAGTTCTTGGTCATCTTCCACTCGTTGCTTTGCCATTGCTTCCTTGACTTGGGCATCAAATTCATCTTCACTCAAGTACTCTTTGTCGCCATTGTCATGGATGAACAATACCTTATTGTTTCCACATTCGGCCGACTTGTGTCCTTTGCCTCCACACTTGTAGCATTCACCATTGAAAGGTGTATCACTCTTTGCTTGTTTGCCACTTGGGGGCAGTTTTCCTTGAGGAAGTGTGGGCTTGAAGGAAGGCTTGGTGGTACTTGAGGAGCTTCTATTGAAAGTTGCTGGCGTAGCGGTTGAAGCTTGACTGTAGGTGAAATACGTCTTGGGCTTGTTGTACTTGATGTCCTCTTGCACTTGCCATTCAGCCTTTGTTGCGATGTGCACAAGCTCAACCATGTTGTTGTATGTTTGGAACTCGACGATGCGCTTGATTAGGTGATTCAATCCAATGAGGAAATGTGCCATAGTTTGCTCCATGCGCTCTTCAATGTTGGCACGGATCAAGTTGAGTTCCATTTCCTTGAAGTACTCTTCCACGGTCTTTGTCCCTTGACGAAGCGATTGAAGGTTGTTGAAGAGGTCACACGTGTAGTGCGCGGGGACGAACCATGATCTCATGTGAACCTTCATGTCATGCCATGTTGTGATTGGCGGTTCTTGTATCGCATCACGAGCAACTTGAACTTGTTCCCACCAAAGGTTGGCGTAATCATCAAACTCAAGCAAAGCCATGGCGACCATCTTCTCGTTGCTATAATTGTGCATGCGGAAGATCTTGTCGACTTTGAGTGCCCACAGAGGTATTCTTCAGGGTCATTGGATCTGGTGAACTTGGGCATTGTGAACTTGAGCTTGCCAAAAGTTTCTTCATCGTTGCGGTCATTGCGACGAGCTTGGTGACCTTGTTGATGATCTTGTGGTTGAGGAGGTGGAACTTGGTTCTCGCGACCTTGTTGCGGAGCTTGCTCTTGATATTGTTGTTGAGGAGCTTGCTCTTGCTCTTGGCGCGGTTGGTGATGTTGTTGAGGCGCTTGGGCCCCATGAGGTTGTTGAGGATGTGGAGCCTCATGACGCGGTTGATGACGAAGAGGAGGCTCGTTCCTTGGTTGGTGATGTTGATTAGGCACATGGGCCTCACAGTGAAGATCATGGTCATGAGCCTCTTATCGTGGTGGGCGTCGCTCAACTTGTACCACTTGACGCTCCATGTTTCGGTGTGGTGGAGGAGGCGCCTTGTGATGACCATGGTGTCGGTGCGGACGTTCATGATGATGATGATGAGGAGGAGGATCTTGGAGAGCTTCACGTTGATGACGAGCTTAATTCTCCAAATTGGAGTCATCACTTGTTGTGTCCAGTATGTGTCGCGGGCGATGGTGGTAGACTTGCGGTTCTTCTTGTGGTTGTTCTTGTTGAATCACCAATTCTCTTGCGTGATGACGGTGTGCTTCTTGCCTTGATCGTGGCCTTGAAGAGAAATCACCATCATAGCTTGATGTTGCGGCGTGCCGTGGGGAAGGTACATAATTCGAAGAACTTCCATCTTCAACCACGGGGGATTTATTGCGTCTTGGAGCAGTTGGATGTAGATCTTGTTGAAGAGGTGCATGACGACGCGAATAACTTGAAGAGCTTGATGCGCGTGAATGTGGTCTTGCCATTTCGTTGATGAGGCATCAAAGATTGGCATTTGTTTCGGCGACGGAGCATTGAAGCGTTTCATTTTGGTGGCCGAAGTTGTGATGCATTGTGTGCATTTGTCGTTCGAGGCCGTCGAAGCGGTTGTCAATGTTCTTGAACTCGTCTTGCATCTCGCCAAATTGTTCATCTTGTCGCGTCTCAATAGCTTGGCAACATTCACGGAACTTTTGGCGGATGATGAAGTGACTTGCGCGCGTCATGTACGGTCCTTGAATCTTCTTCTTGGGGAGGTGGTTGGCTCGACTCACCGTGCCTATCAATCATGCAAGACACACAAGTATTATATATGGAAGTGGAATATAGTGGTGTTAGCCTTGTACCTCACCTTGGGGATTGCACCAAACTAGAAACCACAAGTGAGAGCTATAAGCGTGCAAAGTGGAATTGCAAAGAAAACTCACACTAAAGAAAGAACTAACTCTCAAAAGCTTGTTCGTGGTAGGTTAGGATTGTGGAATGCCAAAGAACCAAAAAAAATAAAAGGGATAGTCAAATGTGGGTAAAATCCAATAAAACTCAAGTCAAAGGCGAAGGTCAACAACTCAAAGGGGTGACAGGAACCTACGACTATATACACACAAGTGGAGATAGTTGGGATTGACATGACTATGAAAATGAGCAAACAAAATGTCCTAACAAAGACTACGCTCGTTGTCCTGCCAATGCAAGGAGAGACCGTGGCTCGTTTGCAAAAAGGAAAAATGAGCAACGGATTTGTGCACTAGCCTCGGGCGCTCTTTCTTTCTCGCTTGCTTACAAGCTTTGAGACTCTCTTTTTCGATGGGAGACTATTTTTCTTTTTCTTTTGCTTTGTATATTTTTCTTTCTTTTTTTTGCTCTCCCTTGATGCTACCAAGTCACTCTTGCTATTGATTTTACACTCTCACTATCCAAGGACAAGTGCACAATGCTCAAGCAAACACAAGATGAGCCACTCTCCTAGGATAGGTACACACAAAGGAAGATAGGGGTTAACAAGGTGACGCAAGTTATACCTTCGTTGGTGATGATGAACTTTGTGTCGGTGGTGCGGGATGATGTTCGTGGGACGTGGTGTCGATGAGCGCGGGATTTGTCGATGCGGAAGCTTGTTGTTAGTTGGCGACATGCACACGGGCACAAACAAACAAGAGGAAATTAGCCAATGCAAGATTAGAGGCAAAACTGTCAAAATCAGGCGTCAGGGCCGGAGACTCTGGGGTTTTAGGCCGGAAACTCCGGTCCAGGCCGGAGACTCCGGTGTGGATAGGCTGGAGACTCCGGTGTAGGCTGGAGACTCTGGTGTGCAGGCCGGAGACTCCGGTCTGGAGTCAAATCGCGAACTGCTCGTGTTCTTGAGTGGAAATCCACGCCTTGGGTCCTCAAATCCGAGAAAAATTGGCCAAATTGGGCTGGGAAAACGCAGCATAAAGCTGGACCAACTCCTAACACAAGGTTTGGTCAGATCAAAACCACAAAACACACTCCAAATCAAGAGATCGATCCAAAGGCAAATATGGGGCTCTTTGTTGGGGATTTTCGAATTTTTGGTGGATAGAAGAAAAAATTGTGGGGGAATTCATGAGCACGAAGCTCTTGATACCAATATGTTGAGGGAAAACCTCTAGGGTGGCCCGATCTTTCACGAATCCCACTGAAATCAAGGGTGGAGTGTGGGGGAAGGAGAGAGGGATGAACTCGATGAACGCACACGCGAAGAACACGATGAACACGCACACACAAAATCACAATACACACCAATAGCTCATGCCGACAGTGACCGGTCCGGCGCAATCCCTAGGATCGGCGACGGGCGGAGGACTCTCTCTCGAATTGACACGGCGAGATGGGAGACTCGGTGAGATCTTGACGTCTAGGCAAAGGGACTCCGATGCCCAGGCCTTGTACAACGCAGAGGCACGATGCAAACTCCAACGAGGTTTGGGATATTTGGTGCTTCTTTGTCAAAGGAGCATGAGGCAAGAACTAGATAGATCCACAAGGGGTTTCCACTAATTCCAAATATCATGCCTAGGGTTTACAATGGAGGTGGGGAACTATATATAGACCAACCACTTAAACAGGGGTACTTTAGGAATAAAAGACAAGTTCTAGACGGGCTAAGGGGTACATGGGCCAAAGGCCCAAAGGCCTTTTCATGCCTAGCGTCGGTCGGACCGGGGACTCCAGTGTGCAGGCCGGAGACTCCGGTCTAGGCTGGAGAATCCGGTGTAGCCTCCGGACCAACCTCCGGAGGGGCCTTCAGATTGTCCCGAAGCCTGGTGCAGGGGGTCAGACCGAAGGGTGGGCCGGATTCTCCGGGGTGTTCAGACCAAAGACTTTGGCAGGCCGGAGACTCTGGTGTGCGCAGACCGGAGACTCCGGTCTGAGTAGCTCCAGTGGCTTCTGCTTCACGATCTGCTCCTTATTCTCCATCCTTGGGTGCTTGGTGATGTGTTGGGGCTTCGTACCTGATGATGCACAGAGTTGTTGCATGAAGTAGTACACCATCCAAGGATGTATCAAATTGGCATGAGAAGAGGAGCGAGTTCATCTTAGCTTGTAGGAGTTTGGCTCGGGCACGAGTCATGGGTCCACTTTGGGGCTTGTTGGTGTAGATGTAGGAGCGTCCGTAGGACGGGCTGCATCAGAGTTGCCTCTAAAGATTTACCTTTGATGGAGGCTAGAAAGGCGTACATCAATAAGTAGAAGTCCCAGCTGCATGGCAAGTCAATTGATGCCCTGGCCAAGCATTTCAAGCTCAACATTCACAGCATGTCCGAGGCAAACGAGGCACTTATCGCCATGGGGGGACCGAGCGGTTACGATCCTGCTGTTCAGGATGTGCTTGTTTAGACGGATGTGTCATCCTCTCCCTCCCCCATTTATGCTCTTCTTTATTTATCAGAATATCGCTTTGCTCTGCTCGTATGTGGTTAACTGCAAGGTTTTGTGCTGTTGTTTCTTTAATCTATGCAACTCGTCTACATGATCGGTCCAAACCTCACCATCGCTGACTGGAATACTCATGGGTTAAATGACCAAGGCCGCAAAGACACCATCCACGCTTTCCTTGCGGACACCCAATGTCAAATCGCATGCATTAAAGAGACCAAGCTCGATTTTATAGATCATCAAACTGCGGCCTATGTTGGCGGTTACAATCTTCGTTCGTTCGCACACTAGCCGGCGACCGACCCCACAGTGGCATTCTTTTTCTATGGGACGATGCTCGTGTTGACATCTCCAACATTCACATTGGCACTTATATGATTTCGGTTGATGTCACCGTCTGTGCTTGCGACACCTCTATTAAGCTCACCACGGTCTACGGCCCTAGCGTGGATGCTGATAAGGAAAGTTTTCTCACGGAAGCTATTGGTGAAAAGCATGCCAAGGATTCAAAGTGTCTCATAATCGGGGATTTCAACCTCATTTATCTAGCGGAGGATAAGAGCAACGACAACTTAAACTTTCGCCTTATGGGCCTTTTCAGACGGGCTCTTACCACCTACCAGCTGAAAGAAATAAAGCTGCAAAACAGAAAGTACACTTGGAGCAATGAGAGAGAAACTCCAACTCTCGTGCGGCTAGATCGGGCCTTCTGCAATGCAAGTTGGGATTTGGTTTTCGGAAATCATATTCTCCACTCCCTGTCATCATCCCTCTCAGATCACTATCCCCTTCTTCTCTCCAAACAGAGCGGCCCTTGGAAACCACCTTTTTTCTACTTCGAATCCTTCTAGACTAAAATGCCAGGTTTTCAGGATATGGTTCAGCAAGCTTGGTGTGCACCTTCAACTCATTCCCAGCTAGTTCACATCATAAACCACAAGCTAAAAACCACGACGCACAGTTTGAGATCCTAGAGAAAAGGTATTTTCTCCGGTTGCAAGCTCCAGCTCCTTATGGCCCTTGACGTCATTCTTCAGCTGGACATGGCCCAAGAATCCCGGAACCTCTCCCCGGATGAAAGGTGCCTCCGCACTGATCTTAAAAGGCGGGTAAAAGGTTTGGCTGCTCTAGAAAGATCAAGAAATTGGCAGGCCTCTAGAATCAACTACCTTCACGAGGTGATGCAAACACTAAGTTTTTTCACCTCCGAGTTAATGCGAGAAAACGCAAGAATCACATCTTGAGACTCAAACATAATAATGGATGGGCCACAAATCATGAAGAAAAGGACCGGCTTATTTTTTAGCACTTCTCTGGGGCTCTTGGCCGGCCTCCGCCCTGCCAGCTGGATTTCAATTGGGCTGCTCTTAGCCCAACTACCCACCCTTTGGAAGACCCTGGGCTTCAGTTCTCCAAGATCGAGATTAAGGAAGCAATTGATGACATGCCGGTGGATAAAGCCCCAGGCCCTAACGGCTTCTCCATCTCTTTTTTGCGCTCTTGCTGGGAAATCATCAAGGACGATCTCATGGGGACCATCAATGCATTCTCTGAACTATCGACATCAAACTTCCATATAATCAACACCGCCAATGTTATCCTGTTGCCAAAAAAGGATGGGGCTGAATCCCTCACAGATTTCAGACCCATCAGTCGCATCCACGTGATCCCAAAGATCATCGCCAAAGCTATGGCCCGTCGGCTTGGTCCTAAGATGAATGAGATCGTTTCCCTCAGCCGGAGCGCTTTCATCAAATCCAGAACCATCATGATAATCTTATGTACGTCAGGAACACCGCCCGCCAACTTCATCGCAGTAAAACCCCGGCCCTCCTCATAAAGTTGGATATCGCCAAGGCTTTCGACACTGTGAGATGGGATTACATGTTGGACCTTATGCAACGCCTTGGTTTCCCCCAAAGATGGTGTGCTCCGATGTTGACCCTTTTCTCCACGGCTTCCTCCCGTGTTGTCTTTAACAGAATCCTGGGAAAGGACATCTCCCACGAGTGCGGTCTTCGGCAAGGCTACCCCTTTCGCCTCTCCTCTTCGACATTGCCATCGACACCCTTCAAAGAATCCTGGAAAAGGCCGCGGATTCCGGGCTTCTTCACGAGATGCCTTGTGGGTTGCAAGGACCCTGAGTTTCCTTATATGTGGATGATGCTGCCATCTTCCTGACCCCCACGGTGCATGATGTTTCTGCCATTGCTAACATCCTACGGAGTTTTGGGAAGGTCTCCGGTTTGGTGACTAAAGTTGCTAAGAGTTATGTTGCTCCTATTCGCTGCGCTGACATCGACCTGGAGTCAACCTTGATGAACTTCCCTGCTGCTATCATCCATTTTCCTCTTAAGTATTTGGGCCTACCCCTTTCGCTTGGAAGACTGATGACCCACAAGTATAGGGGTTGTATCGTAGTACTTTCGATAAATAAGAGTGTCGAACCCAACGAGGAGCAGAAGGTGTTGACAAGTGGTTTGGATCAGGAATTCTCTATAAATACTTAGCAAACGGATTTTTAGTGATTTTTTTGATAATGCAGATAAATAAAGTGTGAGTAAATAAAAGACAATAATAATTGCAGCAAGTGGCCCAATCCTTTCTTTAGCAACGGACAAGCCGTTTGTATTACTTAAGATGATCAAACGTTCTCGAGGACACATGGGAATATTGTCAAGTGCTTTCGCTTCATATAGTTGATTAATCTTCTCTGGTTGGATAAGTGTTGTGTGGGTGAACCTATGCTAATGTACTGACCTTACTAGGAATAATTCATACTTGTGATTATACCCCTTTCAAGCATCTGCAACTACAAGAAAGTAATTAAGATAAAAATCTAACCACAGCCTTAAACTCTGAGATCCTACACTCCCTTATGCAAAGGTTTCCTAACGGGGGTTTAGGTTTCTGTCACTCCGGCAACCCCACCATTAGTAGCCAAATACACAATGCATTCCCCTAGGCCCATAAAGGTGAAGTATCATGTAGTCGACGTTCACATGACACCACTAGAAGAATAACACCACAACTTAAATATCAAACCATTAAATCTTCCTCAACACAATTCCACTACTAACAACATGACTTATCCCATGTCCTCAAGAACTAAATGAACTACTCACGAGACATCGGATCAAGATCAGAGATGAAATAATGATAAGTAACAATCTGAACATGAACAATAATTCAATGGTTCCACTCAATAGCATCAACTACAACAAGTAATCAACACCGAGAAAGTTTCCCCTAAGAACTATGCAAGATTCAACCCAATTGTTACAGCGGTACGGAGTGGTGGTGATGGTGCTGGTGGAGATGATGATGATGATGATCCCGATGAAGTCTAGCTTGATGACGGTGTTGATGGTGACGATCTCCCCTCTCCGGGAAGGAATTTCCCTGGCAGATTTCTTCCTGCCAAAGAGCTCTTTCTCTCTCTGTAGTTTCTGCCCCGTAGAGGCGGTGGAATCTTTCTGTGGCCGCCCATCAAACTTTAGGTTTCTGAAGGGATTATATACGTCAAAGGGCGATGCCAGAGGTGGGCCAGGGTGGCCACACCACCTGGTGGCGAGGCCAGGGGGCCCGCGCCAGGGGGTTGTGTGGGCCCCCTATGGCCCATGTCCACTCCTCCTTCTGGCCTCCTTCGTCTTCTATAAAAATAGGAATTTCTATATATTTTCTAGGATTTTCTGATCTTCGCAAATATTGCATCTGGACAGTGTTTTTTCCATCAGAATCCTAACTCCGGTGGTTCATCCTCCAAAAGTCATCAATCATGAAAAAATAGATGAAATAACATAAGTATCATCTCTTAATATGAAATATATCAATGAATAATAGTAAATTATGATATAAAATAGTGATGCAAAATGGACGTATGAACTCCCCCAAGCTTAGACCTCGCTTGTCCCCAAGAGAAAACTGAGCTCAATAAACATGAACACATGTTTATGGAGTAAAGTGTCAATAAAGAGAATACGGACAAGAAGCATCACATTCATCAATACATAAATCATAAAAGAAAACAACTCACTATTATATAACTTAACTTGCAATGAGTAAGGGAAACACAATAAAGATACACAAAGTAAATCATAATTGGTAATGGCAAACTTTGTTCTTGGTTAGAGAATGGTTAACAAATTGTAGGAGTCAAACATAATGGGGTTTTCAATGATAGCCTTCAAAATTATATTCACTCAGATAAGAGCAGTATGCAAAACAAGGAACATAAGAAACATGATTAAATAAATCATCATATGGATGATTGAATCACAACAACTTAAATGCTTGCTTGAGATGGAAAGGAATAGGTTTACTGACTCAACTAAAAAGTAAAAGATAGGCCCTTCGCAGAGGGAAGCAGGGATTTCAAGTTTCATAAAGAGCTTCCAAAAATTATGGTACTTACTAGCTTTGAGCTCTCATTGCCCCTATCATAGGCATCTTGAAGTGATTAAGGCTAATGTGAGGGAAAATATGAGCTATATGCTTGACAAATTATAAGTTGAAAATCTCATGCCCCTTGAGTACGAGTACCAGACCTCATGCTACTCAAGTTTGGTCGCTGGTAAGTTCTTGTCATTGTAAGTGTATGTGTGTCATAGAGAACCCCCAACGGGGTTGATACGTTGCTAACGTATCCATAATTTTTGATGTTCCATACTTGGTTTTTATAAACTTTCTTATGTTTTGTTCCAACTTTGGAGTACTTTCTATACACTTTCTTGGACTAACCTATTAACAAGAGCCACAGTGCCAGCTGCCTGTTTTCTACTGTTTTTGGTTCCAGGAAAGTCAGAAAATGAATATTCTCGGAATTGGACGGGACAAAAGCCAAAGTCAGTTTTTCACCGAGGGACACAAGGAGCCAGAGTACAAGACGGAGATGGGCCAGGGGGCCGGCACACCACCTGGTCGTGCAACCCAGCCTAGCCCGCGCTTGGGGGTGGTGTGGCCAGCCTAGGCACCCCCTCGGCTCCCATTTCGCCTATAAGATGCCTCCGATACAGAAACCCTAAGTACCCGATCAAAATTCCACGAAATAGTCTGTAGCTGCTGTCATCTCCATCCCTAGATCGGGAGGGATCGGAAGCTCTTCCCGGCACTCTGCCGGAGGGGAGAATTCACCCTGGAGGCCTTCTTCATCACCATGCAAGCCTCCGGTGTGATGCGTGAGTAGTTCATCCTTGGACTACGGGTCCATGTAGTAGCTAGATGGCTGGTTCTTCTCCTTTTTGCTATCATGTTTAGATCTTGTGAGCTCCGTTCATGATCAAGATCATCTATTTGTAATTTCTACATGTTGTGTTTGTGGGGATCCGATGGATATTGAGATGCTATTTTAGATTGATTATTGATTCTATCATGTCTTTGTTATTTGTGATCTTGCATGCTTTCCGTTGTTAGTAGCTATCTTGGCCGAGTAGATGCTAGCAAATCTAAGAGTTAGTATTTATGCTCGATAGTGGGTTCATGCATCTAGTAATCTGGGGAAGTGACAGAAATCTCTAAGGTACTAGATGTGTTGTTGCTACTAGGGAGAAAACAACAATCCTTTGTTCATAGAACAATCGTATTGTTTAATTTACACGCAATGCATAATACAATTATCTGTTGCTTGCAACTTAATACTGGAGGGGGTTCGGATGATAACCTGAAGGTGGATTATTACTCATAGATGCAGTTGGATTACGGTCTATGTATAATGTTGTAATGCCCAATCGAATCTCAAAGGAGTCAAGATGAGTGGTATATGCATATTGCTTTCTCGATGTTTGTCAATTGCCCCACTGTAATTTGTTCACCCAACATGTCATCTATCTTAAGGAGAGCCACCACTAGTGAACTATGGACCCCGTTCCTTTCTTTTATCATCAATCTACAACTGTTTACTGCTTTCTGTTTACTTTCTGCAAACTATTACTTTCTTCCACACAATACGTTTAATCCTTTGTTTTCAGCAAAACCGGTGAGATTGACAACCTCATTGTAAGTTGGGGGCAAAGTTATGTGGTTGTGTTGTGCAGGTTTCCACGTTGCTGCTGGCACCGGTAGTGAGCACAGCCAAAGTCCAGCTAGCAACACCTTGGAGGTGTTTCCTTGCTCCTACTGGATTGATAACCCTTGTTTCATAATTGAGGGAAAACTTGCTGCTGTGCTCATCATACCTTCCTCTTGGGGTTCCCCAACGAGCTCGATATATTTTGATCCATCAAGCTATTTTTTTGGTGCCGTTGCCGAGGAGTCACGGACATCTTCACAAGGGAAGTCCCTCATAACCAATCTCTTTGCTTTGTTGTTTTTGTTTTGCTTAGTTTATTTTTGCTTTGTTTGCTTGTTTCTTTATCAAAAACACACAAAAAAATAGTTCCTACTATAGTTGTTATTTTCATTGGTCTGTTATTGTCTTGCTTTATCATGCTTTCTATCAATGGTTGGTTTCTTTGAAACTGAATCTTATTGGCAAGGAGGGTTCACGGAAGAACACAAATATTATTATAAGGAACACCGCTTGTCATAAAAAGGGAAACACTAATGGGAACAAATTGATAAATTGTATACTATTGCTATAAACGTGTGCTCTACTTATAATATTACTTATTGCTTTGATAAATCTTGTTGCTGTAGGAGGTATAAACACCTCCCTTTTCAATGTGAGTATAATGATAATGTCACCATATCTTGTTATGTTAAAGGTAATTATGACTTTTATGATGTGGAACAAATTGAAGAATTTATTGCTTGGAAGGGTGCATTTAAACTTGCTAGTTTGCTTGAAAATACTAATGATTCACCTTATAAATATGAGGTTTATGATATACTTAAATTTTGCTTTGATAATTACAAGGCAGAAAATGGCTATATTCTTGAATATATTAATAGATGCTTTCCACAAACGGAAGAGACTAATGCCTTGCAGGAGCTTATGGAAGAAGAAATTGCTGAAACGGGAAGCTCATTAGATGAAAAAGAGGAGAGTGATGAACAAAAGGAGGAAGAATGGATTAGATACCCATGCCTACCTTCTAATGAGAGTAACTCTTTATCCCTTACATTATTTGATTGTCCCCCATGCTTACCAATGGAGGATGAATGTTATGCTCATGTTATCTGTGATAATCCTTTATCTGTGCCTAACTTTGAAATGCATGGTACTAAAGAGTTTTGCTTAGAAAATGTTTATGATAAAGCTCTAGACAATGGTCCTATATTGAATGATCATTCATCTTGTTATAGAATTGTTTAAAATGGGTTTGAAGGTTTTAATCCCACTATTTTTGAGCTTGATAAAAATTATGTGTTTGTAGATCATGAAAAGCATACTTTATGTGATAGTTATATTGTTGAGTTTATTCATGAGGCTACTAAAAATTATTATGAGAGAGGAAAATATGGTTGTAGAAGTTTTCATGGTACTGAAATACCTCGATGTGATGAAAGTTTTGAAGTTGCTCTTGTTTTATCTACCCATTCTTGTTACTATGTGCTTCTTTGATTTAGTTTCTTACAAGATTCCTATGCATAGGAAGTTGGTGGGACTTAAATGTGTTTTGAATTTGCTTCTTGATGCTCTCTTTTACTTCAATTCATATTTCTTATGTGAGCATCTTCTCAAACTATCATGCCTAACTTAAAGGCGTTAAAGAAAAGTACTTATTGGGAGATAACCCAAAAGTTTTAAATGAGTCTTGGAAGTTATTACTTCAGTAATAATCGCTCCTTATCCTTTTTATTTGCTTTTTGTGCCAAGAGTAACCTCTAATGAGAGAGAAGTAATGATTGGGAAAGTTGTTGTCCCGAAACAGATTTCTGTGCTTCACCATAAAAATTCGTGTAAAATCTCTGTACGTCTTTTTGAGGCATGAATTTTTTTCTTCTGCCCTAGATTGTTATCTAACTTTCGTTAGTTCAACACTTTTTGATTTGAGCAACAGAAGGTCTTCGAACAAATTGGTTTTTACCTGTTGGTCTGTTTTGACAGATTTCTGCCATTATTTGCATTTGCTTCTTGTTGGTTCCTATTTAAGTTCTTTTGGAGAATTGAGATTTTTGAGGGAAGTGCTACAGTATCTTGTGTTTTAATGGAAGTTTTATTGGTGTTGAAACTGAAGCTAAAGACTTATTATCTTGAGTGCACTAATGTTGCTAATAAAGATTGTGTGAAGTTTTGTATGAAGGAAAAAAATTTAGATGTATGGAGAGAATGATGTAATGAGATGAATAATGGACTAAAGCTCAATCTTGGGGATGCCACGAGTGTCACCCCAATAAATATCCAAGAAGTACAACCGTCAAAGCTCGGGGATGCCCAAGGCATCCCTTTCTTCATCAATAAAAATCCCAGGTTTCTTCCAAACACGTCATTTTTATTATTTCATGCATAGTTGTATTGTTCCTGGAGCATCTTATTTTTTGTTGTCGTTTTGGTTTTCCGTTTGCTTGGTTTTCTTACTTTGCTGAATAAATTGGTTGGACCTCCTCTTTCATACATTGGTTTTCAAACAGTTTGGTTTGGATTGGAAAAGAGGAGGAAAGTTCATCCTTAAGTGGTAAAGAGAGCTTGATTTTGACTGTGGCCCATGCTTTTTCATGCCATACTTGATATTGTCGGCTTTATGCTTAGTGATCTTTGTTGTAGCATGACATGTTATAAACAATTGAGATTGCTTAATGTGCCTTTGAAGAATCATGCGTTGTTTTAGCATATTAAAGCATAGTATTGTGGTATTCTCCTTTGATGCTTTATTTGGGTTGACTTGGCACATGCTCACACCATGTTATGACTATCCCAAGTCACCATAGACTTTATGATCCTTTAGTTTTCGACTTGTAGTATCACTTTATGGTTTGATTAATGATGTTTTGTCGCTCCACATGATTATGGTCATTATTGCTCTCTTAGTTGGTCGCTCCCAGTCTTTTGCTAGCCTCTGTAACCAAGTATGAGTTCTACTCATGCATCTAACTCCTTAAACCAAATTATTCCAAAGAGTCCACCATACCTACCTATTAGCATATGCTATTCCAAGTATATTCATGTTTTTATATACCTTCCGAATTAAACTTGTTATGAGAAAACTAGTGATTAAAGCTCTCACAAACTTGATGGCACACTTTACTTTTCTTGCCCTTAATAAACTTGAACCATTGTGTCGTCTATGTTGTATATGCTTGCACTTATATGTTTGGGATTAGCAGAACCATGTTGTCATGGGGAACGCTTTCAACATTGCACTTGTACTTTGTACCTAGTTGATATCATGCTCTTTTGTCTATGGATGTCGTCGGTGTGAAATGAAAGGGGAGCTTGCAAGTCCATTGAGTTATGTATGTGTGTTAGAGAACCGCCTGGGCCGCCGGTCTAATCCATGCCGACATGGTGGAAACCTGCAGCATAACCATAATGAGCTGTCTATGAAGCATTCTTCTTTAAAAAAAGAGTCAGATACTGAGAAAAAAGAGAAAAAGAAAAAAGAGATATGAGAAAAGAGGAAAGAGAGAAAAAAGCACCATTTTCCCATGGTAAATAAGAAGATTGCTGAGATGCTCGTTGTCTACTTGCCTTGTCATTTTGATATGGGGATTCTTCCGTATCATCGGGCAAGGGGTACCCCGTTGGTGATTCTCTATGATACACATGTACTTACTTTGCCAAGAACTTACCGGTAACTAAACTTGAGTAGCATGAGGAGCGGCCCTCGTATTCAAGGGACATGAGATTTCCAACTTATACTTCGCCAAGCATATACACCATAGTTTATTCACTTTAACCTTAATCACTTCAAGATGCTTATGATAGGGGCAATGAGAGCTGAAAGCTATAAGTACCATAATTTTTGGAAGCTCTTTATGAGACTTGAATCCCTACTTCCTTTTATGAAGGCCCTTCTTCCACCATTATATTGAGTCTCCACCTTCTACCTTTATGCACCTACTTTGAGAGCATAGTGGCCATTCTTAGTTCTATGTGCATTGTCCCAAGACTTGTTGATTGATGCATAACTTTGATATTGCTTTGAAGGTTGATACGTCCAAAACGTATCTACTTTCCCGAACACTTTTGCTATTGTTTCTCCTCTAAACTTGTGTGATTTGGATGCAACTAATGCAGACTGACGCTGTTTTCAGCAGAATTGCCTTGGTGTCCACTTTTTGTGCAGAAAACCAACTATCAGGAAAAATCCCGGAAAATATGCCAAAAATCCTATTTCACCCGAAGACTCCAAGAGCCAGAATACGAGACGGAGAAGAGCCCTGGGGTGGCCACACCACCTGGTGGCGCGGGCCAGGCCAGGCCGCGCTAGGGGGTGGTGTGGGCCCCCCAGGCACCCCCTCAGCCTCTCTCTTTGTTGGGGGGATACCCTCGGGTAGGGTCACGCCGGGGTATAAAGGCCGAGTTAGCCAAGGTTCGGCAAGGCCAAAGAGAATGTTGCCCGGGTCACCTAAAGGCAGGCCGGATCACGAAGTAACCCGGGCCGGGGGGTGATCGCCTAACTAAGTCTTAACCGACTTAAGCAGTAAGTCGGAAGTGTATGTTTACATGTATGCAGGAACATGGGTGCCTAGATCAGCTGTGATCCGGGTCATGTTTGGCTTCTAGGAGAAGGAAGGAATCTTGCTGGTCAAAAGGAGGGTCCGGTACGCACTGCATGAGCGAAGCAGACAAGAGCGGGACCACCGGGTCATGGCCGACAGGGGTGACGACGCCCATGTCGGCTGACGCGGGCGCCGCAGAGGCTCACGTAGCTAAAGCAAGTATGACGCGGGGAAAAAGCACCCCGGTCGGCTTATCCCTTTGGGAGGAAGCATATTCTTAGGAATATGCCTCCACGTATGCCCTAGGCAGGAACCGAGCCTCCTCTATAAAAGGGGGGCTAGGGCTTCTGTAGGAGGGGTTGGTCTCTCTACTATTCTGTTTTGGGCTAGGGTTTCGGGGGTGATCTGTGGGTGAGAGTAAGAGAGATCCTTCTTCCTCCTCTCGCCAATACAGCTCTAGGAGCACTTGTAACCTTGGAAGGAAATCAATACAAACTTCTGTGTGGAGAATCACTTCACTATCCCTCCCTGGATTCCCCTAGTGTGTATTAGTCCCCACCTTTAGCCTATCCATGGCATCTGCCGTGACACCACCACGACAGTTGGCGCCCACCGTGGGGCTAGCGGCGCTAGCAGGGGTCAAGATCCGGACGAGAAACCTCATCGCCACCGGCGAACGCATCGTCTCCGGGCTTGTTCAGCGCTTTGGAGCACGGGATTTCGTCAGCGACAACGCAGGCTGCTTCGGCACGCGCCCTCTTCCGCACAACGGCATCTTCGTCAAGCTCGGTACGCACAAGGTCTACATTGCATGTCTTGCGTCCATCCGTGCCACGTCGTCGAAGCAGGCAAACCACCCCTCACTGTGGCTCGTGGGGCGCGTATCGCTCATTTCCCGGACCATGCAGAGGTGATGATGACCGCGCCTGGTGCGGGCGCGAGCATGGATCCGGTGCCAGATCCGGAGGTAACGCCCAAGGCACCGAGGAAAGGAAGAGGTCCTCTGCTAGAGAGGCCGGAAAATGTGTTGAGAGAGGCAATGGACAGCTTGGCAAACCCTGTAGCAGCAGCGGTAGATCCGGCTCGTGCACAGGCCGAGCTGGAAGAAACTAGGCAGAAAATACTAGAGGGCGCAAAGAAAATAGCCGCGGCCCAGCAGTCGTTGAACATGACGCTGCGTGAGTACGCTAAGGCGAACAAAGTTGATAATGTAAAAGTGAAAGGGAGAAATCTCATGAGCGAGATGAACAGAGAGGGTGATGCTGGAATTGAGGAATCAGAAAACTGTTTGTCTGTGGGGCTGCCGAGGTATAGTACCCCGGCCAAGAACCTCAGAGCAGCGGATGCAGCTGCGTCCGAGTTAGAGGGACTGACGGGTGAAGCCTGGCAAAGACAGCAAGATAGGGTTAACGAGCTGGTTCGGATTGCAAATAGGCAAAACGAGGAACTGCTCAGGGCTAACCCGGAGAGAGCTGGAGCCTCCAAGATCGTCCATTCGGCGGTGGGTAACCCGGAGAGATCCGCTGGAGCCGCATCGTCCCCTCATGGTGGTCCAAGGAGAGAGGAGGTGCTAACCTCAGCCAGACGGAACAAACAGATCGTCCCGTATGACCCGACGCGGGCAGGGAAAGGAAAAGAGGCACAGAAAAATGATGATCGACGGAGTGTGAGCCGAGGCGAAGCTGGCCGAGGTAACCGCGACAAAGGCAATGCCGGTCAAGGGAACGTTGTCAACGGCAATGCCGGACAGCGAAACTCGGCTGGAGGAGGACAACCGCAGCAGCGGAACATACCAAGGCAAGAGCAAAGTGCCGGCCGAGGTATGCAACAGAAAGGTGCGCCACAAGAGCAAAACCGGTACAACGACGGTGATTCAGAGATGGCAAACGCGCGATACCCAAGACCGGACTATCATGTGATAGGGTCGAGATTGGGAAGCAGGGATTTGATGCCGGATGATGCAAGGTTGAAACTGGATCGACTGTATAGGTCGAAACAGATTGAATGTCAAGGTCCACCAGGTCCGGCGTGTTTTGGACCCCGGATCATGAAAGAGCCACCAGTACCGAACTTTCAGCTGCCCAGGGGCACAAAGACGTATGACGGTATACCAAGCCGGAGGATTGGCTGATAAACTACGCTACAGCCGTGAAAATTGCCACTGGCAACTTGAGATGGGCAGTACGATACGTACCCCAGATGTTGGAAGGCCCGACAAGAGTATGGCTGAACAATTTGCCACCAGGGAGCATCAATTGCTGGATAGACTTTGAGGAAATATTCATCAGCAATTTCTCGAGTACATATCAGAGGCCAAATAGGCCACAGACCCTAGCTATGTGCAAGCAAAGACCTAATGAGATAGACCGGGAGTTCTTAACCCGGTGGTGTACCGTGAGAAACTCATGTGAGGGCGTGATAGAATCACAGGCCATAGCGTGGTTTGCACAGGGGTGCAGATATGGAAGCGAGCTGTGGATGAAGTTGCAAAGGAAAATGCCAACTACGTTTGCAGAAATGATCCGGATTGTAGATTCATATGCGTTGGGTGATCCGACCCAACCTAGGCTCGCGCCAAACGAGTCAAGTGATGAGTACTATCATAGGGATGGAGCCGGATCATCCTGGAGGAATGACTACAGAGGAAAAAGGAGAGATGATAGACCGGACCACCGATACGGTTCGCACCAAGTTGCAGCTGTGAATCAAGATCAGCCCGGAGCAGGGGCAGTCAACACCAAAAAACTGAAGGGCAGTGGACTCCGAGAAACGATGGCAAGAAGACTTGGACACCAGAGCAAAAGAAGCAGTGGCAAGAAAGGAAAGACCATCTGAGGTATACTTATGAGTCGATGTTGGACCAGCCGTGTAAGTTTCACACGCCAAATCCGAATAACCCAGCGGGTCATACGACGAGGCAATGTGAGTGGATGCGCAATATTGAACAAGGCGGTTCGGGGAATGCTCAGGCACCCCGGAATGATCAGCCTCGGCAGGAGTTACCCCGCCAGCAATTACTCTCCGGAGCGAACACGCAACAGCTAATGTTGCCTCCCCCTCCGCCAAGGTATGATAACAATGAGAGAAGGGATGCAGTGCACCAAGTGGAAAATCAGCATCAGCCGGATCAGAGGTACCCCGGAAATGAGGGGAGAAACGAGTACAGGGAGCACCATCAGAGCTATTGTGTGTTCACCACTGAGGAAACCGATAGAAAAAGCTTGCAGCGTAGGCATATGGAGGTGAATGCAGTGATGCCTGCAGTGACGAGGTACATGCCTTGGTCCGATCAGGAAATCACCTGGAGCATCAGGGATCATCCCAAGCTCATGCCAAGCCCTGGTTCGTATGCGTTGGTGCTGGATCCGACATTCATTGGACCTAGCATTAACGTAAGATTCTCAAAGGTGTTGATCGACAATGGCAGCAGCATTAACATCATGTATGCGGACACAATGCGCAAGTTGGGTATCTCGGAGAACATGCTGCAGGCCACGAGGACAAATTTCCATGGTATTGTGCCCGGCATTTCTTGTGAGCCCATAGGCAAGGTCCGGGTTGACGTCTTGTTCGGCACAAGGGATAACTGCCGAACCGAAAATTTGGAGTTCAAGGTGGTGAACTTGGAAAGCGCCTACCACGCACTACTCGGAAGGCCAGCTCTGAACAAGTTCATGGCAAGCTGTCATGTTAGCTACTTGAAGATGAAGTTGCCCGGACCAAACGGGGTGATTACCATTGCAGGGGATTTCCGACGTTCCATGGAGCGTGCGTCAGCCGGGTCAAACTTAGCCGAGTCACTTGTGATTGCGCAGGAAAAAAGGAAAATTCAAGAGGTGGCGGCATTGGCTCAGTCCGCGCAGCAGTATATGCCGGCGCTGAGTAACCCGCATGGATCTGTTTCTTTCCAGGCCACGAAAGATATCAAGAAGGTTCCTGTTGATGACATGTTCCTAGAGCGCACCGTAACAATTGGTGCCGGGCTAAGTGATAAATAGGAAAGCGAGCTCGTCAGCTTCCTCCGTGAGAATCGGGACATTTTTGCTTGGTCCACACAGGACTTGCAAGGTGTTCCGAGGGAGTTGGCTCTTTAAATGTGAGACCCGGAGCTAAGCCGGTGAAGCAACCACTCCGCCGCTTCGCCAAAGATAGGAGGAAAGTCATTGGGGATGAGATGGCTCGGTTGCTAGCTGCAGGATTCATCATGGAAGTTCTTTACCCGGATTGGCTGTCTAATCCGGTGCTGGTGGAGAAGAAGAAGGATGACCCAAACGTGGCAGTGGTTTGGCGCATGTGTATTGATTAGACGAACCTGAACAAGGCATGTCCGAAAGATCCATTTCCGCTGCCAAGAATAGATCAGGTCATAGACTCAACTGCTGGATGTGAACTGTTGTCATTCATTGATGCATATTCTGGTTTTCACCAGATACCTCTGAATCTGGATGATCAAATAAAGACTGCGTTTATTACCCTGTATGGGGCTTATTGCTATCTCACCATGCCGTTTGGTTTACGTAATGCAAGGGCAACTTACCAGAGATGTATGCAAAAATGTTTGCACGACCAAATACGTCAAAATGTACAGGTGTACGTGGATGATGTGGTTATCAAGACCAAGGAAAGCAAAACGCTCCTTGACGATATCAGGCAAACGTTTGCGAACCTAAGAAGGTTCCGGATGAAACTTAACCCGGAAAAATGCACCTTTGGTGTCCCGGCTAGAAAATTGCTCGGCTTTCTTGTTTCCAGCCGAGGTATCGAGGTTAATCCAACCAAAATCCGGGCCATCGAACGAATGGAACTGCCGAAGTGTCTTAACAATGTCCAGAAGTTCACAGGTTGCCTGGCCTCGTTAAGTCAGTTTGTATGTCGGTTGGGAGAAAAGGCATTACCTCTTTACCAACTCATGAAAAAGTCGGATAAGTTCATTTGGACACCGCAGGCCGATGAAGCCTTTACCCACCTGAAGAAGATGTTAGCCATGGCACCGGTGCTAGCCTCACCACTATCAAAGGAGCCAATGTTACTCTATATAGCCGCAACCAACCGAGTTGTAAGTGCAGTGATAGTGGTGGAGCGCGATGAGGAAGGTAAGTCGGTGCAAAGGCCGGTGTATTATTTGAGTGAAGTGTTGTGAGCCTCAAAGAAGAACTACCCACATTATCAAAAAGTGGCATATGGCGTGTACATGGCCGCCAAGAAACTGAAGCACTACTTTGAGGAGCATCCCATCCGGGTCATATGTGAGGCCCCCATATCCAAGATAATGAGTAACAAGGATGCGAGCGGCAGAATTGCAAAATGGGCAATTGAGCTAGCTCCTTATGCTCCGCAATATGACAGAAGAGAAGCCATCAAATCTCAAGCTGTGGCGGACTTTTTCATGGATTGGGCTGAGGTGCAGTACGATTCACCGCTTCCTGATCCGAACTATTAGCGAATGCACTTTGACGGATCAAAAACCAAAACCGGGCTAGGTGCTGGAGTTGTACTCACGTCGCCAAAAAAGGACCAGTTGAAATATGTGCTGCAGATCCATTTCACGGCATCAAACAATGTCGCTGAGTATGAAGCACTTGTGCACAGGCTCAAGGTGGCAAAAGAAATTGGCATACGTCGGATCATATGCTTTGGCGACTCGGATTTGGTGGTGCAGCAAGTGTCCGGAGTGTGGGACGCCCTTGATCCAAACATGGCACTATACAGATTTCATGTGCAGAAGATATCTGGTTACTTTGAGGGATGCGAATTTCATCACGTACCCCGGGAGGAAAAAGAGGCTGCCGACATGCTGTCGAAGCTTGGGTCAACCAGACAAGCAATTCCACCGGGCGTAGCGTTAGAGCACCTCAGGAAACCATCCATCAGGCCATCCCCAAAATCCGAGTCAATCTATGTCCCGGAGGACACCGAATCCGAAGCTGTGCCCATGGACGTTGACACAGGAAGTAGTGCGCGAAACTCGGGGACTGCCTCAGCAGACCCGGGGACTGCTTCACAAGACCCGAGGACTGCTCAGCGTGATCCCGTTGAAGTTATGCCAGTGGATCAGATGGAGATAGACGAGGATGTGTTCCCCGTGCGACTAATACCGGCTTGGGCACTACCTATATTTCAATTCCTAAAAGATGGAACGTTGCCCACTGAGGAGGTGTTGTCCAGACAAACACAGAGGAGGGCAAAGGCCTACACGATCATCAATTCCGAACTATACAAAAGAAGTGTGACCAATGTCCTCCAGCGGTGTGTTGACCCGGAAGAAGGGCTTGAAATCATCCGAGATATACATCAGGGGGAATGCAGGCAACACGCCGCATCCCGAGCCTTGGTAGCAAAAGCTTTCCAGCACGGATTCTACTGGCCAAATGCCTTAGAGCAAGCGGAAGATCTGGTGAGAAAATGTAATGGTTGTCAGAGGTACGCTACCAAGACACATATGCCAATGTCGGAACTCAAGACCATCCCAATCACTTGGCCATTTGCCGTATGGTGCTTGGATATGGTTGGCCCGTTCAAACCAGCAAGGGGAAATATGACTCACATTCTGGTAATGGTGGACAAGTTTACGAAGTGGATTGAGGTAAAGCCTATAAGAAAATGTGATGGAGCTACGGCCATAACGTTTCTCAAAGATATCATCTTGAGGTACGGTTACCCTCACAGTATCATAACTGATAATGGTACGAATTTTGCGGAAGGAGCATTTGCGCATTTCTGTCGGGATAAGAAGATCCGGTTGGACGTAGCCTCGGTAGCCCACCCCGCATCGAACGGACAAGTGGAGAGATCCAACGGATTAGTATTATCCGGGATAAAACCCCGGCTCATTGAGCCGCTGCAAAGATCAGCGGGGTGCTGGATAGAAGAACTACCAGCGGTACTGTGGAGCTTAAGAACAACTCTGAATCGATCAACAGGCTATACGCCATTCTTTCTGGTATATGGGGCAGAGGCTGTATTACTAGCCAACATAGAGCATGATTCGCCTAGGGTCACCCAATACACAGAAGCCGAAGTGCAAGAAGCCCGGCAAAATGATGTTGATCTGCTGGAAGAAGCGAGAGAACTGGCACTATCCAGATCCGCCATATATCAGCAAAATCTCCGACGCTATCATAGCCGGAAAGTGTGCCCCCGAGTCTTTCGGGAAGGCGATCTGGTGCTCCGATTGGTACAACGTACTACTGGAATGCATAAATTATCCCCCCCATGGGAAGGGCCATTCATCGTGAGCAAAGCATTGCACAATGATTCTTACTATCTTATAGATGCAAAGCCACAGGAAAAGAACAAAGCGGACAGGTCCGGAGAGGAATCTAAGCGACCATGGAATATAGCACTACTTCGTCCCTTCTACACTTAGCTAAGAAGTGAATGTATCCGAGTCTTCTCATATGTCGGTATGTATGTCGGCAATAAGCTTATCAATGAAATGCTGGCACCTCGAGCAGTAACTCGGGGACTGCCTTAACAATATTTGCTGTTTTTTCGTGCGTCAGCTGGAATAAGTTATTCTACTTAACTCGGATTAGTAGTGTGTGAGCACCAAAAACCCAACTCTTCGACTTGCTGCTGTCCAACAAGAATTGGCTTCATGGCAAGCAAGAGAACAAGTTTGGAATTGCGTAGCACATGAAAAACGACTAAGGAAAAGAATTTATTTGAGCCGACGTTTGTTTTTCGGACTAACCCTGTATTTATTTTTCAAGTCGTCATGCAATTTTATTTTTGAGCTAAGTATGAAAGTTTCCCAGTATTGTTAAAACAATTTTGAAGCTCGGATTCGTAAGTTGTAAAACCGAATCAAGGTAGACACGATCCGAGCCAAAAGATTGAACGAACAAGAAAAAGGAACTCGGGGACTACGCCCAAGTTAATCCGGCATAATTTTTCCTTAGTAGCAAAATATCACATGTGTTTGGAATACAATTCCACCCGGCATACCGGGGATCTCATAAATTTTCAAGTGTTTTTACTTAAGGAGAAGCTGGAGGAAGTTCGACATCATCGTCGCCCTCTGCGATATCCGAGGCAGTGTCCTCTTCGTCCTCACCCGAATCATCTTCAACGTTCTCAACTTCTTCTTCGCCAGCGACTTCCAGGAAGCTCGGGCCCTCAGTCCATTCGTGAATGGGGGCATATTCGATTAGGTTGTGGGCGCAAGCCTGGCGCCGAGCTACCCACTCCGGGTCGTCTATCCATTTGGATCCTGTGCGCAGGCGTGTGAGGAGGCTGAGATCTATCTTCTCATACCACGTCAGAATGTGGTGAAGGATGGTATCAGCTGCGGCACGTCCAGCGGACTCTCTCCAGAGGTCGAGTTGGGTCTCGATTTCCAAAAGCTTTTCAGCGAGATGTGTAACTCTCTCCGGAGCGTCATCAGCGGGCCAGAAAGTGTTGAAGACTCGGACTGAAACATCAAGGAGATCTTTGCCGTAGTTCTTAATGATTTCCACGCGAGACGACAGGCTGACCAATAGGTCCTCCATGTCAAAGGGAATGCTCTCACCGTCAGGAGTGATGGGAGTACCCCTTTCTCGACGGAAATTGGCAACAGCAGCACTTGCAATAGTAGTACCCTCTGGAAAGTGGCCTGAGAAACAAGGCAAAGGACGAAGTTGAGAAAACAAGAAGTATGAAGTAACCCGGGGAAATAAGGCGGATAAGGGAAAAGAAATTACACGAGATGTGGCTGTGAATCCGGGTCAGTTCCTTGGTACAAGCATCACGCCTCTTCCGAAGCTGTTCAAGCTCAGCATTCGCCGACTCAAGTTTGACCTCGGCCTCCTGAAGAAGCTCACGGTCCTTAGAAATTTGGAGGTGAGACGCTCACGTTCTTCGGTGTAGTCCTGGCCAGCCTTTTTAGCTCGGTTTGGTGCTGCGCCTTCATCTTAGCCATCTCAGCCTTGAGCCTGGCTATCTCATCGTCTTTGGTCCGGAGGAGGGCGAGCTCATCATCTTTCTTCTTTAGCTCGGCTTGGTGCTGCCCTGCTTGTTTGAGAAAATGCAGCATCATATCAGGCACGGGCACACTATCTTCAAGCGATGCTGAAATAGTGTGTTGGCCCGGCAGTGCCGAGGTATGAATGATTGCCGAGCCAAGGAGGAAAGCCGATGGAAGGTACGGTAAAGACAGACAAAAAAGACGTACCCTTGATCTGCTCCAAGTTCTTCCGCATTATCTTGTTCTCAGCCTCCACCCTAGCTGCGGAAACCGAGCAATCAGATTAGTCCGACAAAGGCAAATGAAGCAAAATGAAGGAGCGTTAAGGAAGAAATTTACCCCTCTTCTCGTATTCCGCAATAAGTGTATCCTGCTTTGTGCGTAGATTCTTGTGGGTATCCAGCAAGCGTTGGAATTCAGCACTCCGGCGGTTGGTGGTCACCTAAAAGAGATACAGAAACTTAAGTCGTCTTGATGCATGTTCGAAGTGTACTAAAATCCGGGCCAAGTGGAACTTAACCCGGCTCTAGGTGTGTGCATGTTCGAAGTGTACTAAAATTCGGGCCAAGTGGAACTTAACCTGGCTCTAGGTGTGTGCATATTCGAAGTGTACTAAAATCCGGGCCAAGTGGAACTTAACCCGGCTCTAGGTGTGTGCATATTCGAAGTGTACTAAAATCCGGGCCAAGTGGAACTTAACCCGGCTCTAGGTGTGTGCATATTCGAAGTGTACTAAAATCCGGGCCAAGTGGAACTTAACCCGGCTCTAGGTGTGTGCATATTCGAAGTATAATAAAATCTGGGCCAAGTGGAACTTAACCCGGCTCTAGGTGTGTGCATATTCGAAGTTCTCATGGAGCTATGTAGGTTTTCTAAAAGAGCATCCGCCCGAGTAACAAGTTACTCCCCCGGAGGCTCGGGGACTAATGGTTATTATCTACAACTTGTAAAGGGGAAGCGACGTACCTCCATCATTCGCCCAGCGAGGTTAATTGCCTTTGCCGCTGTGTTCATCTGAGCGGAAAACTCGGCAGGGCCGAACTTTTCCGGGAGATCAGAATCCTGAACTATCTCTGCCTTGTTCCAATTCATAACAAATTCCATCAGGCTCGGAGGGTACCGTTCACCGGTGGGCATATGGGGCGTCACCAAGCCCTTTGCATGAGCTTCTTTCCTCTCCACCAAGGCAAGGGCGGGGCTGGTGTGTAGAACCAACTGCTGGGCATCGGTTGGCTCGGCAGGCGCATCCTTTGCTACTAGTGTTTTCTTGGGAAGCATTGACATGAGGGTGCGCTGCCCAGACTCGACAGCAGTGGGCTTGGCAACGTCTGGAGCCTTCTTGCCCTTGGCTTGCTGGGAAGAGGAAGCCGTAGCAGCGGTTTTCCCCTTAGAAATCACCGTGGTAGTTCCTTACCGAGGTTGAGAAGACTCGGAAGATGCAGAGGAACTAGGCGCTGGTACTCTCGCTGCTGGACTTGGTGCCGACGCTGATCCTTTCGCAGCCGGAGTTGGTGCTGATGCCTAAGTGGGAGTTGGTGCTGGTCTGGTTGCTGGTACTGGAACTGGTGCTAGAGCCGAAGTAGCCTCAGTGGCTACCGGTTGTGGCGTTGCCGAGGTGGTGGATGCCGTTGCTCCGGCTGGGCCAGTCTCCCCCGCTCCAAGGCTACCCCCTCTTGCCGAGGTGGAGCTGAACCTGGAGCGGCCGCAGAACCCTCTGGAATAGGGCTCAGCGCGCGTGACTCTTCGTCGCGGCGGGGAGAAGGTCTAGGTCGGAGAGGTGAAGAGATGCTAGATCCACTTTGAGGGACCTCCATCGGAGCCCTGCAAAATCAAACAATGTCAGAAGAAAAATTACGACGAAGTGAGGAAGAGCAAGTTACAGAAGAAAGAATGACTTACGCATCCGAGGTTTCGGCCTCCTTGGGTTTCCGAGCCCTTCGTGCTGGGGCATTGCCTGCTGGTTTGGAGGCAGTCTTGTCCCCGGACTTCTTTCGCCTTTTAACGGGCTGGAAAGGTCCGGAGGAAGAACTTGAAGAAGCCCCGCGTTTCTTCTTCGATGCCACCGGAACAGGTTCCCCCGTAGAGAGAGGGGGATCCTCGTGGATGTGACCGCCGGGGTGAGCAGATGGCGGAAAAGCAAAAGAAAGGGGGACGGCCTCAAAAGGTTCAATCACCTCGACATCCGAGTCATCTTCATCATCGGGCCAATCTCTAATAGACGAGGATTTACCCGTGGGTCGTTTCGTGGCGTCGGTCATGGGGAGGAACATCTCCTGGTCCGGCTCTTCCTCATCCGGAGTCTCCTGGTCCGGTGCCCACTTAAGGGTCGGATCGGTGCCGTCCTCGAGGGTCTGCTGAAGGAATTGCTGAGGAAAAGAACGAACAAAAGAGTCAAAAATGCAACAATAACTGACATGTAATTAGTCCGGGGGAAGTTTGCAACATGAAACTTACCATGGGAGGAAGCCGGTCACGGCAGAAATGCTCAATCCCCCAAGTCCACTCAGAGGAGAATCCTTGTGAGTGGTGAAGAGAGCCTTAACCCGGCGATAAATCTCCGTGTTGCTCAGCTCGAAGGATGAGGTCCGATTAGGGTCGCGGCCGAAGCTCATGTGGCACACCTTGTGGGTGCGCTTCTGGAGGGGCGAGATTCGGTTACGCACAAAAGTGATCATGGCATCCTTGTTGCGTAGCCCGAGCTCCTTTAGCTCCGCGAACCTTTTGTTCACTTGGTTGGCCAAGGCCGTGGGCTTCTTGGGGATCTCATCCCACAGATCCGGGTTAGGTGGACCCGGAGTGTAGGGAAGCAACCGGATCAAATCTTCAGTGCCTGTATTCCGGACATAGAAGAAGGTCCGGGCCCATCCCTTGCAGGACTCTAACCCGGTGACCCGGGGAAAAACAGAAAACCTCCAGGGTGAAATGGAGGCCGCTCCGAATTGAGTGAGCTGCTTGTCCTCCGGATCAGCGTGGATGTTGGGAATGACATTGCGACGGAGGCCGAAGAACCGGATCCATAGCTCCTTCGTGGGCCATAGTCCGGCGTAGCCTTCGATCGTAGAAGCGAAGGCAGAGAGAGGTGATGGCGTTGGCTGGAAGATGGTGCGGCTGGAGTTGGTACGTACCGAGCTAGTCCCGGAAAAACTCACTCACCGGCAAGCCGAAGCCCCGTTGGAAATGGGACAAGAACACGACGAACTCGCCCGGATTGGGTGAGGGGGCCAGTTCGTTAGAAGGGAGACGAGCGGCTACGCCGGCAGGGATGCGCATGGTTCGGTAAAGCCAGTCAAGATCATCTTGACAGACCCATGACCCGGCCCACGCGCCGCGGTCCGCCGCCGCGGCGTCCTCCTCCATCTCCTGCTTAGCGACGATAAGTTCTTCTTCCGTCATCTGGTCCTTGAGGCCCTCGCTGGCGCTAGTGGCGGTGGGGGGCAGAGGCCGAGATTGGCGAGAAATTTGCGTCGCGATGGTGGCGAAGCGGAGGCGCGACGGAGAGGCGTGGCGGCGACGCTGCTATTTGGCAGTGCTGGCGGTGGCGCGGTCGCGAGGAAGACGAAGAAGAATAGCAACAGGCAGAGGGGCACGGAGGGGAAAAATCCTAAGGGACGAGCCCCTCCGCTATTTAACCTCTCCCTAAAGAGATGAGTGGGATCGCACCCTGCAGATGAGCCACATGGTGTGGCCGTGTATCACCCGCCTCAGCCGATCAGTGAGGGGCCACACAGAGGGCCACAAGGCAGAGGCGATCCCATGACGCGACGCGCTGATGCGGTAAACAAGGAGGCAGGCATGACGTGACCTGCGCACAGTGATAACTGACAATTACTGCGGCGGTTACTGTGCAGGCCCTTAAAATAAGACGACATAATTATTACCCTTCACATGGGTTAGCGTACGAGAGAAGGAAGCAAGACCCGGATGGAACTGTGGTAACCCGGCCGGCAAGTGAAAACTTGAAATGTGCGAAGGGAACGTAAATCCATACAATCTGAGGGGCACAAGATTGAACCTGATGTGGCCTCAGCGGCCAAGGCAGCTAAGACCGCACCAGCTTCGGGGACTAATGTTGGGGGGATACCCCCGGGTAGGGTCACGCCGGGGTATAAAGGCCGAGTTAGCCAAGGTTCGGCAAGGCCAAAGCGAATGCTGGCCGGGTCACCTAAAGGCAGGCCGGATCACGAAGTAACCCGGACCGGGGGGGTGATCGCCTAACTAAGTCTCAACCGACTTAAGCAGTAAGTCGGAAGTGTATGTTTACATGTATGCAGGAACAGGGGTGCCTGGATCAGCTGTGATCCGGGTCATGTTTGGCTTCTAGGAGAAGGAAGGAATCTTGCTGGTCAAAAGGAGGGTCCGGTACGCACTGCATGAGCGAAGCAGACAAGAGCGGGACCACCGGGTCATGGCCGACAGGGGTGACGACGCCCATGTCGGCTGACGCGGGCGCCGCAGAGGCTCACGTAGCTAAAGCAAGTATGACGCGGGGAAAAAGCACCCCGGTCGGCTTACCCCTTTGGGAGGAAGCATATTCTTAGGAATATGCCTCCACGTATGCCCTAGGCAGGAACCGAGCCTCCTCTATAAAAGGGGGGCTAGGGCTTCTGTAGGAGGGGTTGGTCTCTCTACTATTCTGTTTTGGGCTAGGGTTTCGGGGGTGATCTGTGGGTGAGAGTAAGAGAGCTCCTTCTTCCTCCTCTCGCCAATACAGCTCTAGGAGCACTTGTAACCTTGGAAGGAAATCAATACAAACTTCTGTGTGGAGAATCACTTCACTATCCCTCCCTGGATTCCCCTAGCGTGTATTAGTCCCCACCTTTAGCCTATCCATGGCATCTGCCGTGACACCACCACGACACTCTTCGCCTATAAGGGGCCTTCTGAACTAAAAACTTTGGGGGGGGTCGCGTTTTTCCAGAAGGAGTTCCGCTCCGCCGCCACCACCAGATTCCACAAAACGGCACCAGAAACTCCGTTCTGGCACCCTGCCGGGATGGGGAATTGGAGGAGATCATCGCCATCATCATCACCACCGCTTCTCCATCGACCATCCAGGTTTCCCCCATCTATGAGTGAGTAATCCCCTGCTGTAGGCTATGGGGATGGCAGGGATTGGATGAGATCGTTCATGTAATGGCATTAGATTGTTAGGGCATGGTGCCTAATATCTTTTATTAGTGCTTTATGACTTTGTTGTGACTTGTTGTGCTTAATGCTTGTCACTAGGGACCGAGTGCCATGATTTCAGATCTGAACTTATTATTGATTCATTATGATAGTATTGTTCTTGGTCTTATCTGCAAGTTGTATACACACGTTGTTGTCCGGAACCTATGGCCCCGAAGTGACAGAAATCGGGATAACCGGAAGGGAAAGGCTTTGATCTGAGGATCACATGTGTTCACGGAGTGTTAATGCTTTGCTCCGGTGCTCTATTAAAATGAGCACCTTAATTGCCAGTAGTTCCCTAGAGGCCCCGCTGCAAACGGGCTGGCAGGACAAAAGATGTTGTGCAAGTTCTCATTGCGAGCACGTATGACTATATATGGAACACATGCCTAGGATTGTCTAGTACTTGGGTGTTTTATCTTATTTATCTGCAATTTCCCTATGTTCTGATTGCTATGTGAATTGTCTTGTCCATGCAACGCCCGTCCATCCATCCCTATGCCTACCGCACTCGAATCCCACTGTTTATTGCTTTTGTTACTACTGTCTTTGCTTTACTACTGCTGTTACTATACTATTCCTACTACAAAACTGTTGCTACTGATAAACTGTTGTGAGCAAGATTGTTTCCAGGTGCAGCTGAATTGACAACTCAGTTGTTAAGGCTGATAAATATTATTTGGCTCCCCTTGTGTCGAATCAATAAATTAGGTTTCTCTTCCCTCGAAAATACTGCGATACACCCCCTATACTTGTGGGTCATCAAGACTATTTTCTGGCGCCGTTGCCGGGGAGCATAGCTTTATTTATCAAGTTCACTTGGATTCTCTATTGTTCGCTGCTATCCATCCATCATGGGTAAGTCTCGTGATGGCAAGGTTCCTATTTTACCATCCACTACAAGAAGAGGTACGGTTCTAAACACCTCTGCTGCTCTTGATTCACCATCTGTTTTGACTAAGTTCCTTACACCACCACATACACATGCTACACACACTACTACTACTGCTGAATCTGAAACTTCTAATACTTATGATGCTGCTTCTACTATGCTTGATAAGAGTGGTTCATTAGGTCCTTTCCTAGATGCTATGATTGCTAGAACTATAGCTGGAAATACCAAAAGTCCTAATGAAGACACTGCCACACCTGTTAGCTCACCTGAGTCTAGTGAGAGTTATGATACTGAAGAAGATTATGTTGAGATGACCGATGAGTTTATTGAAGAATGTAAGAACACCCATGATAGGAGCGCTGCTAAGAGTCTCCTTGAGAGGCATACTATTAGACCCAAATTATCTCTTGATGCTAAGTTTGCTGCTTCTCCCATAAACATTATAGATGAAGTTTATGATTTCTCTCTCGATCTATCTTCAATAGCTATTGTCGAGAAAGAACCTTTTTGTGGGACTAAGAATGAAAGTGCGGTAGCACATATGAATGAACTTTCTACTATGAGTGGCTTGTTTTTTGATGATATTAAGATGCGTACTTATTTTGTTGCTAAGATTTTTCCCTTTTCACTGAAAGGAGAAGCTAAAACTTGGTTTAGTAATTTACCTCCTAGATCTATTGATAGCCCTGAGTGCTTGATTAGTACTTTTCTGAGAAATATTTTCCTCCTAGTGCTAGACATGCTATTTTGCAGGAACTTTTTGATTTTAAACTGGGAGAAAAAGAGGTATTGCTCGAATCTTGGGCAAGGTTTTGTGCTTTGATTCATGCACAGGCTGGAAGTCCATTACCTAAGAATGAGCTTCTTGATATATTTTATAATGGACTAACCGAAAAATCTAGGACATACCTAGATAGTTGTGCCGATTGTGTTTTCAGGAATAGGACTCCTAAAGAAGTTGAGGAATTAATGACTAAAATAAGCAAGAATTATGAAGATTGGACTCCTCCTAAACAAGTTACACCTGAAGTAATTGTACCTAAACCATCTATTCCTGTGCATATTCCAACATCAAATAAGAGGGGAGTTATTGAATTAAATGATGAAGTGATGAAGGAAGCTAAGAAATGTCTTAAGGAGAAGGGAATTAAAGCTGCAGATGTCAAGAATTTACCTCCTATAGAAGAATTATGTAAGCCTATTCCCTACTCATCCACTATTGAGGTACACTCTCTCCAACACTTTGATGAAGGTGATATCCCTTACTCTAAACCTCCTGATCAATGCTTAGAAGAATTTGATATCTTTATGTTAAGCAAGATAACTTTAATAAAAGGGTGCAAAATCATCTAATGGAAAACACTAGAGCTATTGTTGAGTTGAAAGATATTGTGGAAAGAACCTCTAATGATGTTAAAATGATTGTTAAACACTTTCAAATGGTTCAAACTCAAATAGATCAACTCGTTAAAGTGCAAAATGACTTGCTAGTTAATGCTGCTAAAGAAAAACATGCTTATGAAATTAGAACTAGAAGTGGTGCTTCTACCCAGGATCCTCTATATCCTGAGGGGCATCCCAAAAGAATTGAGCAAGATTCTCAACAAGCTGAAAATAATGGTTCTACTCGTAAGAAAAGGAAAAAGAAACATAAAACTATTGTAGAACCCTCTGAACCTGCTATAGATCCTAATAGTATATCTATCTCTGATGCTGAAACTGAAAGTGGTAATGAAGTTCCTAATGAAGAAAAAGTTGAAGAAGAACCTGAAAATCACACTAAGACTACTAAATACACTAAAGAAGATTTTATTGCTAAGAAACATGGTAGTGAAAGAGAACCTTGGGTCCAAAAACCTATGTCATTCCCTGATAAGAAACATAAGTCAAAGGAAGATGAACACTATAATAAGTTTTTTGAGTGGATGAAGCCTTTATTCTTGCAAATTCATTTGACTAATGCTATTAAATTGCCTCCTTACTCAAAGTATATGAATGACATTGTCTTGAATAAAAGGAAGATCCCTAATGAAGAAATCTCTACTTTGTTTGCTAATTATTCTTTCAATGGTAAGGTTCCTAAGAAACTTGGAGACCCAGGGATTCCAACTATCCCTTGCTCTATTAAGAACAGTATTGTTAGAACTGCTTTGTGTGATTTGGGAGCTAGAGTTAGTGTTATGGCTTTCTCTCTCTATAAGAGGCTTCAGCTTGAAAAATTGATACCAACTGATATATCTTTGCAAATGGCTGATAAATCTACCACTATTCCTGTGGGTATATGTGAGGATGTACCTGTTCAGGTGGCTCATAATTGTTTGATATTAACTGATTTTGTTGTGCTTGAAATGCCTGAAGATGATAATATGTCTATTATTCTTAGGAGACCTCTTCTTAATACTGCAGGAGCTGTTATTAATTGTAATCAAGGAAAGGTGACCTTCAATGTTAATGACAAGGAACATACTGTCTATTTCCCCAAGAAGATTGAAAGGACTTATGCCTTGAATTCAGTTGAACATGTTGAAGGCATTCAAGTTGGAGAAATATATTGTCCCGTACCAAGAGAAAAAATTGAAACTATTATGATTGGGACCATTGCTATCAAGGTTGAGGTAACATAATCATTTTGGAGTACAAAGTTTTGTCTCATATGCAATTGTTTTGGTAGCAAGACTTGATCAACCTTGCTAACAAAAGGATTCTATTGAACAAAACAATGTTTTCATTATGATTATCTCCGTTTATTTCTATCCTTTGCATTTTAGTTTTTGCTTTTGTTTAGTTTTATTTTTGTTGTTAGTTGCTTGCATGCTAGAACTTCTGTAGTCCTAGCCTTGTTTTGTCCTTGCATCATGTTTCCAAAAAAAAGAAAAAGAAAAAATCTGCCTGTCAGAAAATCATTCTTCTATTTCTAAAAAATGCCCAAAAATAAAGTGTCTCGAAAAATTCTAGAAAATTCATATTAAATTTTTACATGAAAAAGGGGCAGAGGAGTACCTGGTAGGTACCAGGGGGGCCACCAGGCAGGCACACCATGTGGTGGCGCGGCCAGCCCTGGGTGGCGCCATGCCCTGGTGTGGGCCTCCCCTGGCCCTCCACTACCTCTCTCACCTACCACTTTCTTCTCTCTCCCGAGTAAGCTCCAGTTCATAGCTCAAAATCACGTTCTTTCTGTGCCTGCTCTCGATTTTTTCGATCTCCTTGCTCAGCCCATCTTTCTTGCTGAAATTTGGAGCATTTGTTCCTTGGTATGTGACTCCTCCCCTTGTCCAAGTAGATTTGTGTTTAGTGTATTATATGTTGAGTATTTTGCTGCTGTAGGTGACTGGTTATGAGAGATTTTAAGCTTGTTTGATGCTTAGAGATATAGTTTTGATGCATGTTTAGGCCTCTTGCAAGTCCCTATGAGTAGAATCCTTCATTATATTTACTTTGCAATCACTTGTTTAATAGGTGTTTAAATTTCATAATACCAAGCATGAACAACCATACTTTTGGAGAGATATTTGAGAGTGATGCACCTAGGAGGTCGAGGCCCTCAAGAACAGCCTCTCAAGCCAGGCCATCATACAATGAAGACCTCATTGCAACACGCATTGGCAATGAAAGGGATGATGGAGATGCTCACCCATCCTCTTTTCCTTGTTTTACTTTCTTACAAGCTGCAGGCATTCTTGATGATTTACTGATTGAGAGGGTTGGTTTGACCTCTTATATGCAAGATGAGAGTGCACAATACGCTATGCTCACCAAAACTTTTGTTAAGAGCTTCTCATTTACTAACACACCCTATCAATCTACTGTCTCTTTTAAAATCTATGACATGCCCTTCACCATGCCTTTGGAGAGATTTTGCAGTATTGTAGGTGTGTGTATGACAGGGACCGTGAAGAAAATTCAAGGGCGATCCGCTGATTTGCTGGAGCTATACCGAGGGGTGACCAATGATGATGACCGCCTGGCGCAGCGTGGAAAGATAAGAAATATCCAACTCCCTGCTCTTAGATACTTTGCATATTATCTTGCCACTAGTGTTTTGGGTAGGGAGAACACTAGTAACATCTCCAACTATCATTTAGAATTCCTTGTTGTTGCGCTTCACAATGATACTCGTTATAATCTTGGCTCGCTTATTGCTCGCCGCCTAGCTGCTAGGGGGCCTATCTATGGGGGCATCATTGCATCGCGCATGGTCAATGCATTAGGTCTTTCAGTGGATCCCGATGATGCTATGCTGGCACCACAGAGGCTTGACCTTGTTGCCATGAAAACTCATCACTTTGTCACTGCTAAAATCCATCCTTTGATTTGAACAATCTAGTATATAGGATGCTTTTCACTGACGGGGATGAAAGGGAGATCCTTTTTCCACAGCCTGCTTTGTTTAGTGTTGACAGGAGACCGTGGTCGCGCTCCAAGGAGGAGGAGGACGAGCAGCTTCGCTTGATGGGTTTCCACGACCCGCACCAGGAGGATGTGCCCTCCTATGATTAGTCCACACATTATGGAGGGACGTACTCGAGTTCGCACCAGGATGAGGGGACCTCTTCGTCATACCATGGTGACACTTCATCCTGGCCAGCTTGGGATGGATACCCACTTAGGCCAAAAGCCTAAGCTTGGGGGGAGGTACGCTGACACCGCACTCATCTTCATATCATGTTGCGTCGGTACTTTGTATATTCATGTTTTCATTCTCTTTTTAGTTTTCGTTCTTCTTTTCTTTTGCTTTCTAAAAACACAAAAATACCAAAAAAAATTGTTGTTTCTCTTTGGTTTGCTTCTTCTTTTTTGCCTTGGTTTGTTTTTCCCTTTTTGCTTTGTTTGAACTATTCGAAAAACCCAAAAAGATTTTGCTTTGCTTGTTTTTCCCTTTTGGTTCTTGTTTAAAAATCGAAAACACCAAAAATATTTGTCGTTCTTCTTTGGTTTTTGCGAGTTTGCTTCAGGGTTCGGCAGTCCTCAGTGGATTTTGGTTTCATATTATTATTCAAGCCACACAAGTGAAGAGCAATAATGAGGATCAATGACAACTTGAGGCATGGTAAGAGGCTGGTAACGAACTCTATTTGTTTTCATTTTTGTACATATACTCATCATTGTGGGCATGCTTAGTCCGTTCATGTAGAGTGAATGTTTTCTTTGGATACTTAGTAGTTCTTGCTTTCTTATGATTAGCTACAGCTCGCTAATAGTTTGTAGCATGTCTTATGAATGTTTGCTTGCATTGCGCTGTTCATAAATTGGTATGACGCCGTGGTATCCTCCTCTGAATGATTCATTTGATTGACTTGTCACATGCTCACGCATGCACATGACTGTAATAATCAGTTAAGCCTCGATGAATTATTTTGCCTCGAGGATCTTGAATCACTCTCATGCCATGAGTAGTCCTGTTTTGTTGCAAGCATGATAATGACAACTATTGCTCTCTCATTTATCGCTCCCTTACTATTGCTAGCCTTCACTTCCACTGAGTATGTTTTACTCAAGTTTCCAACTCCCTAAACCAAATATTTCCAAAGTGTCCACCATACCTACCCATTAGCATCATTTGCTACTTCCTTGCATATTCAATATGCCTTGTTTTCTTCCGAATAAAATGTTTGCTTGTTATGAGAAAGTTAGTTAGTAAAGCTCTCACGAACTTGATGGCACACTTTATTTTCTTGCACTTAATAAACCCGAACCATTGCATCCTTCTTTGTTGTGCATATGCTTGCGCTTTATGAGTTGAAGTTAGCAGAACCATGTATCATGGGGACCACTTTCAACACTTCATAGGTACTTTGTACCTAGTTGATATCATGTTCTTTCACTTATGGATCCCGGCGGTGTGAAATAAAAGTGGAACTTGTAAGATCATGGAGTTTGTATGTATGTTAGAGAAATGCCTGGGCCGCTAGCCTAAGCCATGCCTAATCATGGTGGAAACTTGCAGCATAACCATAATGAGCATTCTATGAAGCATCCTCAATAAAAATATATGCACATAGTAAATAAAAAGATCGCCGAGATGCTCATTGTCTCCTTGCCTTGTTATTTTGATTATGGGATAGCTCCCGTGTCATGTGCAAGGGGTACCCCGTTGGCGGTTCTCTATGATATGTATATACTTACAATGATAAGAGCTTACGTGTGACTGAAGTTGAGTAGCATGAGGGTCGGTCTTCGTAAGTAAGGGGCATGAGAGCTCAAAGCTAACGAGTACCATACTTTCAGCATTTGGAAGCCTTTCAAATTATTCAAAACCTTTTCTTCTACTTGTTGAGTCTCCACATATTCTTTGAGCACTTTCTTGAGAGCATGGTTGTCATTCTTTATGTTTGTTCCATTACTTGATTATTTGTGTTATGACTTTGATGCTTGTATTCTTGATATCTTTACTTCTAGTCACCACTTGAACTTCAGAGGTGCCTTGGCATTCATAATCAAAGGCAAGCGAGATACCACTATATCATACCTTTCTATGAGCATTGTAATGTTGCTTATGTTTGTGCTTCATGCTACTTATTATTTTTGAGTTGGAATCTCTTCATAGCTTGTAATGACTATTAAGTAGACTTGGTTGCATACTCTTTATTATGAATTGTCTAGGTAGTTAATCACATTGTTGAGAATATTTACATCATATGAAGCAAATGTGTTCGTGAAAGTGCTTTTATCGCACTCAGTTTTCAACTGAATTGCTTGAGGACAAGCAATAAGCTAAGCTTGGGGGAGTTGATATGTCCAAAACGTATCTAGTTTCCCGAACACTTTTGCTATTGTTTCTCCTCTAAACTTGTGTGATTTGGATGCAACTAATGCGGACTGACGCTGTTTTCAGCAGAATTTCCTTGGTGTCCACTTTTTGTGCAGAAAACGAACTATCAGGAAAAATCCCGGAAAATATGCCAAAAATCCTATTTCACTTGAAGACTCTAGGAGCCAGAATACGAGACGGAGAAGAGCCCTGGGGTGGCCACACTACCTGGTGGTGCGGGCTAGGCCAGGCCGCGCCGGGGGGTGGTGTGGGCCCCCCAGGCACCCCCTCGGCCTCTCTCTTCGCCTATAAGGGGCCTTTTGACCTAAAAACTTCGGGGGGTTCGATGTTTTTCCAGAAGGAGTTCCGCTTTGCCGCCACCACCAGATTCCACAAAACAACACCAGAAACTCCATTCTAGCACCCTGCCGGGACGGGGAATTGGAGGAGATCGTCGCCATCATCATCACCACCGCTTCTCCATCGACCATCCATGTTTCCCCATCTATGAGTGAGTAATCCCCCGCTGTAGGCTATGGGGATGGTAGGGATTGGATGAGATCGTTCATGTAATGGCATCAAATTGTTAGGGCATGGTGCCTAGTATCTTTTATTAGTGCTTTATGACTTTGTTGCGACTTGTTGTGCTTAATGCTTGTCACTAGGGCCCGAGTGCCATCATTTCAGATCTGAACTTATTATTGATTCATTATGATAGTATTGTTCTTGATCTTATATGCAAGTTGTATACACACGTTGTTGTCCGGAACCAATGGCCCCGAAGTGACAGAAATCGGGATAACCAGAAGGGAAAGGTTTTGATGTGAGGATCACATGTGTTCACGGAGTGTTAATGCTTTGCTCCGGTGCTCTATTAAAAGGAGCACCTTAATTGCCAGTAGTTCCCTAGAGGCCCCGCTGCAAACGGGCTGGCAGGACAAAAGATGTTGTGCAAGTTCTCATTGCGAGCACGTATGACTATATATGGAACACATGCCTATGATTGTCTAGTACTTGGGTGCTTTATCTTATTTATCCACAATTTCCCTATGTTCTGATTGCTATGTGAATTGTCTTGTCCATGCAATGCCCGTCCATCCATCCCTATGCCTACCGCACTCGAATCCCACTGTTTACTGCTTTTGTTACTTCTGTCTTTGCTTTACTACTGCTGTTACTTTACTATTCCTACTACAAAACTGTTGCTACTGATAAACTGATGTGAGCAAGATTGGTTCCAGGTGCAGCTGAATTGACAACTCAGTTGTTAAGGCTGATAAATATTCTTTGGCTCCCCTTGTGTCGAATCGATAAATTGAGTTTCTCTTTCGTCGAAAATACTGCAATACACCCCCTATACTTGTGGGTCATCAAAGGTGTTCTATGCATTTATGTTCAAAGTATTTGTATCTAGTCACTCTTATGAACTTTGAAGATGTTCTATGCATTTATGTTCGCTACTCTATGAGGGACAAGCTGAATGCCACTATGCTATGTTTTCTTGATGTCAAACAAACGTCTTGCAAAGCATTGTTATTCATGAATCTTTTGTTTGTCCCTTTTCATGTTGCAACAATAGTTGCTTTGTCTTATCGTTAAAACTTTGTCTTTCATGTTATGATTGAAGTACTATGATCCCAGCTACCAATGTTTTACAAATACTTTGATAAAGTTTATGATGGTGCATGTCACCTCAAAAATTATTCTTTCTTTTTATCACTTACCTACTCGAGGACGAGCAGGAGTTAAGCTTGGGGATGTTGATACGTTGCAAACGTATCCATAATTTTTGATGTTCCATGCTTGGTTTTTATCTACTTTCTTATGTTTTGTTCCAACTTTGGAGTACTTTCTATACACTTTCTTGGACTAACCTATTAACAAGAGCCACAGTGCTAGCTGCATGTTTTCTGCTGCTTTTGGTTCCAGAAAAGTCAAAAAATGAATATTCTCGGAATTGGACGGGACAAAAGCCAAAGTTAGTTTTTCACCGAGGGACACAAGGATCCAGAATACGAGACGGAGAGGGGCCAGGGGCCGACACACTACCTGGCCGCGCGGCCCAGCCTGGCCCGCGCCAGGGGGTGGTGTGGCCAGCCCAGGCACCCCCTCGGCCTCCCCTTTCGCCTATAAGATGCCTCCGATACAGAAACCCTAAGTACCCAATCAAAATTCCACGAAAGAGTCTGTAGCCGCCGTCATCTCCATCCCTAGATCGGGAGGGATCTGAAACTCTTCCCGGCACCCTGCTGGAGGGGAGAATTCACCCTGGAGGCCTTCTTCATCACCATGCAAGCCTCCGGTGTGATGCATGAGTAGTTCATCCTTGGACTACGGGTCCATGTAGTAGCTAGATGGCTGGTTCTTCTCCTTTGTGTTATCATCTTTATATCTTGTGAGCTCCGTTCATGATCAAGATCATCTATTTGTAATTCCTACATGTTGTGTTTGCGGGGATCAGATGGATATTGAGATGCTATTTCAGATTGATTATTGATTCTATCATGTCTTTGTTATTTGTGATCTTGCATGCTTTTCGTTGTTCGTAGCTATCTTGTCCGAGTAGATGCTAGCAACTCCAAGAGTTAGTATTTATGCTCGATAGTGGGTTCATGCCTCTAGTAATCTCGGGAAGTGACAGAAATCTCTAAGATACTAGATGTGTTGTTGCTACTAGGGAGAAAACAATAATCCTTTGTTCATAGAACAATCGTATTGTTTACTTTACACGCAATGTGTAATGCAATTATCTGTTGCTTGCAACTTAATACTGGAGGGGGTTCGGATGATAACCTGAAGGTGGATTATTAGTCATAGATGCAGTTGGATTACGGTCTATGTATAATGTTGTAATGCCCAATCGAATCTCAAAGGAGTCAAGATGAGTGGTATATGCATATTGCTTTCTCGATGTTTGTCAATTGCCCCGCTGTAATTTGTTCACCCAACATGTCATCTATCTTAAGGAGAGCCACCACTAGTGAACTATGGACCCTAGTCCTTTCTTTTATCATCAATCTATAACTGTTTACTGCTTTCTGTTTACTTTCTGCAAACTATTACTTTCTTCCAAACAATACGTTTAATCCTTTGTTTTCAGCAAAATCGGTGAGATTAACAACCTCACTGTAAGTTGGGGGCAAAGTTCTGTGGTTGTGTTGTGCAGGTTTCCACGTTGCTGCTGGCACCGGCAGTGCGCCCTGCCAAAGTCCAGCTAGCAACACCTTGGAGGTGTTTCCTTGCTCCTACTAGATTGATAACCTTGGTTTCATAACTGAGGGAAAACTTGCTGATGTGCTCATTATACCTTCCTCTTGGGGTTCCCCAACGAGCTCGATATATTTTGGGCCATCAGGGGTACCCCTTGCCCCATGACACAGGAGCTATCCCATATCAAAATGAAAAGGCAACAGACAGTGAGCATCTCATCGATCTTTTTATTTGCTATTTGGATAGGTTTTAATTGAGGATGCTTCATAGAATGCCACTATGGTTATCTTGCAAGTTTCCACCATGATTAGGCATGGCTTAGGCTAGCCGCCCAGGTGTTTATCTAACACATATACAGACTCCATGAGCTTACAAGCTCCCCTTTTATTTCACACCGCTGGCATTCGTAAACAAAAGAACATGATATGAACTAAATAATAAGTGCAATGTTGAAAGCGGACCCCATGATAACATGGTTTTGCTAACTCCCAACTTATAATTTACAAGCATACAAGCTTCATAAGATAGTCACAATGGTTCAAATTTATTAAGTACAAGAAAATAAAGTGTGCCATCAAGTTTGTGAGAGCTTTAATCACTAATTTTCACATAACAATTTTAATTTCGAAGATAGATAAAACTCAATAATTTACTTGGAATAGCAATAATGCTAATAGGTAGATATGGTGGACATCAATGGCATAGGTTTTAGTTCAAGGATTGGATGCACAAGAAGCATTCCCTCTCAGTACAGGTTTTTGGCTAGAAAGGCTAGGTAGCAAACATAAGAGTTGAAGGAAACAAACAAACATACAAGTGATAGAAAAAATCATGCAATCTTCCTTGGAAACACAAAAGATCTTAACTAGAGAATACTAAGCTTATGAGCCAATCAAGAAATAAAGATAATGTAATTATATTTCTAAAAGTACTTTTCTCTTTTCCATTCAATCCTCAAATAGTGTTGCTACTAACCAGAGCTAGGTTTGCCAAAACCAAATAAATTTACTTAATTATCCCAAAGTGATACCAATACTAATAACAAGATCTATCATATAATAGAAATTGCAAACTAAAATAAGATGTGTAAAAAGTAAATGATAAAACTTCTCACTAATATTCCGTACGGCAACTCACACCAAGGGATACATAGATAACCAACTAGAGGAGAGATACTTCCACAATGCAAACCATCTTATATGATAACTTCTCTATTCATGATATGACTCTACTAAAAAGGTGAAAAGATGAAAGATAATGATGTGATACCACAGCACTCCCCCAAGCTTGGAACAAACCAAGGGGATGCCAAAACCTGATGACGAATTACTCCTTCGGTGCTTGTGGTGTTCTCTCGTCATCATCCGACTTCCAAGGTAAAGGCTCCCCATCAACAAAGGACATCTTGGTTTCCAATATCCTGAAACTAGCAGTAGAACTTATGTGTTTAAACCTAGCCTCGTACTCACAGTTTTGATTTTACATGTCGTAGATTTGCGCTTGTTGTTGGTTGGTTGTTTGATGGAGTGAGAGAATATCATCCCTAAGCTCAACAGTCTCCTTCTTGTGATTGGTGATGAGTTCTGAACTTATATTATGGATGATATCCACTTCGCGTTCTGCCATCTTCTTGTACCTAAAGACTTCTTGCTCTAGTGCTTCCATCATGTCCTCAAGACTACCTTCTCCTTTAGGGCCCTGAACCTCTTTTATCTCTACCTTCCCATCTTTGAGCAACAACTCCCTGGGGGTGAATCTTCAACTCATACAGGTTGATGATGTCCGCGGAGGAATCCTCCTTGGGTGATCCAGAGAAAGATATTGTGGCTCCAAAACTGAGAATCTGCCTATCAGAAACAGATCGAAATGAAAACACAACGAGAACATGATATACGGACCTCGGGGGATCCGGGGGATTACATATAACAAAGTTTAACAACAAAAGGAAGGTACTGGGAGAAAACGAGTCGGAGACGGGCTTCGGGGTGGCCACACCCCCTGGTGGCGCGGCCACGGGCCGGCGCCACGGGGTGGTGTGAGCCCCCAGGCTCCGTTTTCGTCCCTTTTTCGACTCATTATCTTTCATGTTAGATAAAAACTACAAAAGTATAAATTGAAAAGTTTTTTGCAGACCTTTTCTTACCAGAACTATTACCTATTCGAAAACATACTCTACAGGTTTCTGAATTTGGTCTTTAATAAATTCTTCCGGAGTCACCACTTGAATAATATCAATATCTTCATTTTAAGAATCTTCAACAATATATTGCTTGAGTCTTTTGACCATTCTTCATCTCATTACGTCGTTCTCTCCTAACACTTGAAAAATTCTTTCATACAAAACTTCACACAATCTTCATTAGCAACATTAGTGCATGCAAGCTAATAAACCTTTGGGTTCAATTTCAACTGAAATCCATCAAAACATAAACTATTGTAGCAACTCCTTTCGAAATCCCAAAAGAATTCAAAAAAGGAAATCGATTTAAGAGGCAAATGCAAAAATGGCAGAAATCTGTCAAAACAGACCAGCAGGTAAAGATCAATTTTTTTGAAAATCTGATGTTGCTCAAATCAAAAAGTGCAAAACTAACGAAAGTTAAACAATAACCTGGGGCCTGCACACAAAAAATTACAGATCATCATGACATTCTGGGATTTTTCACGATTATTTTACAGTGAAGCACAGAAATGTGTTTCGGGACAACAACTTCCCAAAATATTACTTCTCTCTCATTAGAGGCTAATCTTGGTAGAAAAACCAAAGAAAATGGATAAGGAGAGGTTATTACAAAAGCAATAACTTCCAAGACTCAAATAAACAAAAATAAACTGAAAGCAAAAATATAATGGGCTGTCTCCCAAAAAGCTCTTTCTTTATAGCCATTAAGATAGGCATGATAAATTTCAATGATGCTCACATAAGAATATGAATTGAAGTAAAAGAGACATCAAGAAGCAAATATACACATATTTAAGTCTAACCCACTTCCTATGCAAGGGAATTTTGTAAGAAAATAAATTATTGAAACCAGAGGCTACTAGCAAAGGAAGGCAAAACAAGTGCAACATGAAGACTTTCAGCATAAAGCAAGGAAACTTAATATTATTGAGATGCATAAAAACATTTTTCCCTCTCTCATAATAACTTTCAGCATCATGAATAAATTTAACGATATAACTATCACATGAACCATAGTAGCAATGATTACTTATTCTGACAGAAAACACAGGGACACTAGCTTTCCTAGTTCCACTAGGCTATGAAACAATATTAGAAGTATCCTTACAAAAAATAATGTGCCTATCTTCTACATTTTTAGTGACAAGGTCTTTCACATTTGCTACTGCAGGTTCAACATCTATTTGTTCATCAGGTTCTACAGCTTTCTTTGTACTTTTTTAACCATACTAGCTATCATAGAATGTTCCTTTACCTTAACAGGGAAAGGTATTTTCTCGATGTAAAATACAATCAGTAGTATAAACTTCAGTATTTCTAGCAGGAACACAATTAACAATATCTTTATATGGATCATGATACTTGTTCCATTTCTTTTTAGGAATTTCAATATAAGTGGCCAAGGCCTTAAAACAATTTGCAATACTTTGAGAATCAAGACCATCAGCAACACTAACATTATGAAAGTCATCAGTTCCCATAAAAGATTTAATGCATTCATAATCATAATTTATACCTGACTTTCTTCCTTTATCATTCTCCCATGCTTCAGCATTGTCTTGAATATGGTCTAGAAGATCCCATTTAGCTTCTTCTTTCATACGTGTAAATGATCCAGCACAAGAAGCATCCAATAAATCCTTATCATGAGGAGAAATTCTTGCATAAAAATTATTGATAATAATATTATTAGGGAGCTCATGAATAGGACATTTGAGCATTAGTAACTTCAATCTCCCCCAAGCTTGGGCGGTACTCTCTCCATCACGAGGCCAAATGTTATATATTTTATTCCGATCTTTATGAATCTCACTAGGAGGATAAAATTTGGAATAAAAGAGAGGTACAATCTCCTCCCATTCAAGAGATTGGCCATTCTTTAGTAGCTTATACCATTCCTCAGCTCTGCCTTTCAATGATACAGAGAATATTGTTTTCTTAACTTGATCTGTGGTAATACCTGCACACGTGAACAATCTGCATAATTCATGTATAAAAAGCAAATGATCACCGCGATGGACAGTTCCATCTCCAAAATAGTAGTTATCCATAACACGATCAACAATTTTTGTAGGTATTTTAAAAGGATCAATTTCAGCAGGTGGTGGTTCATCTACTACCTTAGCAGTGCTAGTAGCTTTCCGAAATAAGAAACTATGTGTATTATCCATATTGAAAATAAAGTAACAAACAGAAATAAACTATACTCATAGTAGAAGTTTGCTTTACCAGTTCCACTCTTCAATATCGCTTCACTCCCCGGCAACGGTGCCAGAAAATAATCTTGATGACCCACCAGTATAGGGGGTGTATGTAGTACTTTCGCTAAATAAGAGTGTCGAACCCAACGAAGAGCAGAAGGTGTTGACAAGTGGTTTGGATCAGGAATTCTCTGTAAATACTTAGCAAACGGATTTTTAGTGGTTTTTTGATAATGCAAATAAATAAAGTGCGAGTAAATAGAAGACAATAATAATAATTGTAGTAAGTGGCACAATCCTTTGTTTAGCAAAGGACAAGCCGATTGTATTACTTAAGATGACCAAACATTCTCGAGGACACATGGGAATATTGTTAAGTGCTTTCGCTTCATATAGTTGATTAATCTTCTCTGGTTGGATAAGTGTTGTGTGGGTGAACCTATGCTAATGTACTAACCTTACTAGGAATAATTCATACTTGTGATTATACCCTTGCAAGCATCCGCAACTACAAGAAAGTAATTAAGATATAAACCTAACCACAGCCTTAAACTCTGAGATCCTACACTCCCTTATGCAAAGGTTTCCTAACGGGGGTTTAGGTTTCTATCACTCCGGCAACCCCATGATTAGTAGACAAATACACAATGCATTCCCCTAGGTCAAGAGAGGTGAAGTATCATGTAGTCTACGTTCGCATGACACCACTAGAAGAATAACACCACAACTTAAATATCAAACCATTAAATCTTCCTCAACACAATTCCACTACTAACAACATGACTTCTCCCATGTCCTCAAGAACTAAACAAACTACTCACAAGCCATCATATGGATCAAGATCAGAGATGAAATAATGATAAGTAACAATCTGAACATGAACAATAATTCAATGGTTCCACTCAATAGCATCAACTACAACAAGTAATCAACACCGGGAAAGTTTCCATAAGAACTATGCAAGATTCAACCCAATTGTTACAGCGGTACGGAGTGGTGGTGATGGTGCTGGTGGAGATGATGATGATGATCCCGATGAAGTCTAGCTTGATGTCGGTGTTGATGGCGACGATCTCCCCTCTCCGGGAAGGAATTTCCCCGGCAGATTTCTCCCAGTTGGAGAGTTCTTTCTCTCTCTGTAGTTCCCACCCCGTAGAGGCGGCGGAATCTTTCTGTGGTCTCTCCCCGAACTTTAGGTTTCTGAGGGGATTATATACGCCAAAGGGCGATGCTAGAGGTGGGCCAGGGTGTCCACACTACCTGGTGGCACGGCCAGGGGCCCGCGCTAGGGGGTGGTGTGGGCACCTATGGCCCATACCAATCCTCCTTTTAGTCTCCTTCATCTTTTGGAAAAATAGGAATTTCTATATATTTTCTTGGATTTTCTGATCTTCGCAAATATTGCATCTGGATAGTGGTTTTTCCATCAGAATCCTGACTCCGGTGGTTCATCCTCAAAAAGTCATCAATCATGCAAAAATAGATGAAATAACAAAAGTATCATCTCTTAATATGAAATATATCAATGAATAACAGTAAATTATGATATAAATAGTTATGCAAAATGGACGTATCAAAGACACACACGGGCAGATCTCCAACCTTTCATTGATAAGGCGGTGGCACGATTGAACCCTTGGAAAGGGAAATTCCTAAATCGGGCCGGTTGTACTGCCCTGGTAAAGTCCGTACTCTCATCCATGCCGATCTTCCTACTAACTACTCTAAAAGCCAACAAAGGCATCCAAAAGGCGTTTGCCAAGATCAGTCGTGGTATGCTTTGGGCTTACGAGGAAGTTGTTAGAGGGGAAAATGTAATGTCAACTAGCAGAAGGTCCGTCGCCCCAAGGAGTTGGGCGGCCTCGAGATTTTGGACATGGAAAAGTTCTCTTGCACGCTCAGGCTTCGGTGGCTATGGTATGAATGGACGGATTAGGAAAAACCTTGGGTAGGTTATGAAACCCCTAATGATGCTTCTGATAGATACCTCTTCAATGCCACTACCCGGGTTACCAATGGTGATGGTGCTAAGGCTTGGTTCTGGTCGTCCTCCTGGCTCGAGGGTACCCCCTGAAGGACCTTGCTCCTCTGATCTTCATATCCTTGAGAAGAAAGAACCAGACGGTACATGATGCTCTCGAGGGCCAAAACTGGGTGGCTGACATCAATGTGGACGCTCTCATGCTTGAACACCTGGAACAGTATGTCCGTCTCTAGGACCTTGTTTCGGTGACCCAAGTTTCCCCCAGCACTGCAGACTCCATTCTCTAGACTTTCACGCCTGATACGTTGCAAACGTATCTATAATTTTTGATGTTACATGATTGTTTTATATCTACTTTCTTATGTTTTGTCCACACTTTGGAGTATTTTTATACACTTTCTTGGACTAACCTATTAACAATATGCCACAGTGCCAGTTGCCTATTTTCTTCTGTTTTTGGTTCCAGAAAAGTCAGAAAATGAATATTCTCGGAATTGGACGGGACAAAAGCCAAAGTTGATATTTTACCGGAAGACTCACGGAGCCACAAGACGAGATGGAGGGGGCCACAGGGAGGCCACACCACCCCTTGGCGCGGGTAGCCCTAGGCCGCATCAGGGCATGGTGTGGGCCCCTGGCCGGCCATCGACCTTGCCCCTTCGCCTATAAGAAGCCCCTAGGACGAAAACCCTAAATCGACCAGCCTCCAGCCACGAAAAGTTCCGCAGCTCCGCCACCATCAAAGGGGAGATTCGGGGGACAGAAAGTCTCTGTTCCGACACCATGTTGGGACGGGGAAGTGCCCCTGGAGCCATCTCCATCGATCTCCACCACCATCTCCATCGCCGTTGCTGATTCCCATGATGAGGAGGGAGTAGTTGTTCCTCGAGGCTAAGGGCTCTACCGGTATCTATGTGTTCATCTCTCTCTCTATGCATGATCATATTGTGATCATGAGCTTTGTAATAAAGTAGATCTACCTTGCTACTCAAGTGCTTTAATAGATCTCTGTTCTCCCCATGTGTGTGAAAGTGACAGCGTGCACACCATGGTGGCACTTAGGCTAGAGATTACAAATACTTGTTATGAGTTATATTTGGAGTTGGATGTTTCTATGAAATTGTGGTGTTTGTTGGAACCATCTAGAGCTCAAGGTGAAAGTGTGGGGTTATCTAGATGGGGAAAGCGGACTTTGAGGTGTGATGTTATAGCCCTACCATGGATTAGAGTGTCCAACCGAAGAGTAGTTCAGAGTAGTATCATGAAGAGAAGATATTTATATGAGAGTGTTCACTAGTGAAAGTATGATCCCTAGGCCTTGTTTCTAAGCATTCAAACACCGTTTGCAACTAGATCTGTTACATGTTTGCTTGCTGCCATATTTATTTCAGTTTGCCTTTAGTCTCTTCCACGCCATCAAGCTATTTTCTGGCACCATTGTCTTATATCCATACCACTTGTATTTCACTATCTCTTCGTCGAACTAGTGCACCTATATACCTGACAAGTGTATTGGGTGTGTTGGAGACACAAGAGACTTCTTGTATCTTGATTGCAAGGTTGCTTGAGAGGGAATACCTTTGACCACTTCCTCCCTGAGTTCGATAAACCTTGGGTGATCCACTTAAGGAAAATTTGCTGCTGTTCTACAAACCTCTGCACTTGGAGGCCCAACAACTATCTACAAGAATAGAAGTGCGTAGACATCAAGCTATTTTCTAGCGCCGTTGCCGGGGAGGTAAGGTAAAAGGTACTCACATCCTCCGGTATGAGTGCTCGAAGTTATTTCCTTTAGATTCTGCAATTTTGTCTTTTTGTTTCTTGTTTTCACTAGTGATGCTTAATGGAAAACAACAAAAAAATTAGAGAGCTTTGTAGTATTTTTCTTGAGTTAGGACATGAAGTGTTTGAAGAGAAAATTAAAAAACATATGGAACTTTATTTGCATGCTAATAGCAATGTTGTTAGTATGAATTCTTTGGACACCATTATTGCTAATGCTATGTAAAAGTCTAAGCTTGGGAAAGCTGGTTTTGATGAAAATGATCTTTTTAGTCCCCCATCTTTAGAGGAGAAAATTTGCTTTTATGATACTATACCTCCAATATATGATGATTACAATGATGAATATGATATTTTTTAGTCCCCCATGTTTAGAGGAGAAAATTTGCTTTGATGATACTATACCTCCAATATATGATGATTACAATGATGAATATGATATTTTCAGTCCACCTACTATTGAGGAGAAAATTAATTTTTCCATTCGACTTCGGCTATGACCAATGCCCCACCTAGCTGAATAGGCTTATGATTACAATATGCCTCCTATATTTGATGATTATGGTGATGATAATAATAATGATAGCTATTTTGTTGAATTTGCTCCCACTACAATTAATAAAAATGACTATGTTTATGTGGGGAGTATTAATTCCTTTATGCATGTGGCTCATGATAAGAATGTTTCATGTGATAGTTATATTGTTAATTTTATTCATGATACTACTGTAAGTTATTATGAGAGAGGGAAACATTGTTTTATGCATCTCAATAATATTAGGTTTCCCCTATTTATGTTGAAAGTCTTGAAGTTGCACTTGTTTTGCTTTACTATGCTTGTTGCTTTGTGCATTCATGACTTGTTTCTTTACAAGATTCCTATGCATAGGAAGTGGGTTAGACTTAAATGTGCTTTGAATTTGCTTCTTGATGCTCTTTTTTTACTTCAATTCATATTTCTTATGTGAGCATCTTCTCAAACTATCATGTCTAACTTAAAGGCGTTAAAGAAAAGTACTTATTGGGAGATAACCCAAAAGTTTTAGTTGAGTCTTGGAAGTTATTGCTTCAGTAATAACCTCTTCTTATCATTTTTGTGTGGTTTTTGTGCCAAGAGTAACCTCTAATGAGAGAGAAGTAAGACTTGGAAAGTTGCTGTCCCGAAACAGATTTTTGTGCTTTGCTATAAAAAATCTCTGTACGTCGGATTGAGCTGTAATTTTTTGTGCTTCTGCCCCAGGTTGTTATCCAACTTTCGTTAGTTTAATACTTTTCGATTTGAGCAACAGAATGTCTTTGAAAAAATTGGTTTTTACCTGCTGGTCTGTTTTGACAGATTTCTGCCATTATTTGCATTTGCTTCTTGTTGTTTCCTTTTTGGGTTTTTTTTTGGGAATTGAGCTTTTTGAGGGAAGTGCTACATTAGATTGTGTTTTAATGGAAGTTTTACTTGTGTTGGAACTGAACCCAAAGACTTATTATCTTGAGTACACTAATGTTGCTAATGAAGATTATGTGAAGTTTTGTATGAAGGAAAAAATTTCATGTGTAAGGAAAGAATGATGTAATGAGATGAACAATGGACTAAATCTCAAGCTTTGGGATGTCACCCGTATCACCCCAATAAATATCCAAGAAGTACAAGCGTCAAATCTTGGGGATGCCCAAGGTATCCCCTTCTTCATCAATAAAAATCTCAGGTTTTTTCCAAACACTTCATTTTTATTGTTTCATGCACAGTTCTGTTGTTCTTGGAGCGTCTTCATTTTAGTTTATAGTTTTTGTTTGCTTAGTTTGCTTGAATAAATTTGTTGGACCCCCTCTTTCATACATTAGTTTCCAAAAAAGATTTGTTTGGATTGGAAAAGAGTAGGAAAAGTTCATGCTTAAGTGGTAAAAAGGAGCTTGTTGTTTACTGTGGCATATGCTTTGTCATGTCATTCTCGATATTGTTTTGGATTTATGCTTAGTGATTTTTGCTGTAGCATGAAATGTTATAAACAATTGAGATTGCTTAATGTGCCTTGAAATAATCATGTGTTGTTTTAACATACAAAAGCATAATATTGTGGTATTCTCCTTTGATGCTTTATTTGGGTTGACTTGGAGCATGCTCACACCATGTTATGACTATCCCAAGTCACCATATCCTTTATGATCCTTTAGTTTTTGACTTGTAATATCACTTTATGCTTTAATTAATAATGTTTTGTCGCTTTGCATGATTATGGCCATTATTGCTCTCTTAGTTGGCCGCTCCCAGTCTTTTGCTAGACTCCATACTAAGTATGAGTTTCACTGATGCATCCAACTCCAAATAAAACCAAGTTATTACAAAAGAGACCACCATACCTACCTATTAGCATTTTCTATTCAACTATATTCATGTTTTTATCTACCTTCCAAATTAAACTTGTTATGAGAAAACTAGTGATTAAAGCTCTCACGAACTTGATGGCACACTTTACTTTTCTTGCCCCTAATAATATTGAACCATTGTGTCATCTATGTTGTATATGCTTGCACTTATATGTTGGGGATTAGCAGAACCATGCTGTCATGGGGAACGCTTTCAACATTGCACTTGTACTTTGTACCAAGTTGATATCATTCTCTTTTATCTATGGATGTCATCGGTGTGAAATGAAAGGGGAGCTTGTAAGTCCATGGAGTTATGTAGGTGTGTTAGAGAAACGCCTGCGCCGCTGGTCTAATCCATGCCTAATCATGGTGGAAACCTGCAGCGTAACCATAATGAGAAATATATGAAGCATTCTTCTTATCAAAAAGAGATAGAGATTGAGAAAAAGAGAAAAAGAAAAAAAAGATGAAAAAATAGGAAAGAGAGAAAAAACACCATTTTCCCATGGTAAATAAGAAGATTGCTGAGATGCTCGTTGTCTACTTCCCTTGTCATTTTGATATGGGGATTCTTCCGTATCATGGGGCAAGGGGTACCCCGTTCGCGGTTCTGTATGATACACATGTACTTACTATGACAAGAACTTACCGGTAACTAAACTTGAGTAGCGTGAGGAGCGGCCCTCGTATTCAAGGGACATGAAATTTCCAACTTATACTATGTCAAGCATATACTCCATAGTTTGTTCACTTTAACCTTAATCACTTCAAGATACTTATGATAGGGGCAATGAGAGCTGAAAGCTAATAAGTACCATAATTTTTGGAAGCTCTTTATGAAACTTGAGTCCCTGCTTCCTTCTATGAAGGCCTTTCTTTTACTTTTATGTTGAGTCTCCATCTTCTATCTTTATGCACCTATTGAGAGAGCTTAGTGGCCATTCTTAGTTCTATGTGCATTGTCCCAAAACTTATTGATTGATTCATAATGTTGATATTGCTTGTTCTTGAACTATTTGTATCTAGTCACCCTTATGAACTTTGAAGGTGTCCTATGCATTTGCTACACTATGAGGGACAAGTTGAATACCATTCTCATTATGCTTCCTTTATGTGAAACAAACAAACTTCTTGCAAAGCATTGTTATTCATGAATCTTTTGTTTGTGCCTTTTCATGTTACAACATAGTGGCTATGTCTTATTGTTAGAACTATATCTTTCATGCTATGTTAAAGTACTATGATCCCAGCTATCAATGTTTTACAAATACTTTGATCAAGTTTATGATGGTGCATGTCACCTCAAAAATTATTCTTTTCTTTTTATCACTTACCTACTCGAGGACGAGCATGAGTTAAGCTTGGGGATGTTGATACGTTGAAAATGTATGTATAATTTTTGATGTTCCATGCTTTTTTTATATCTACTTTCTTATGTTTTGTCCACACTTTGGAGTATTTTTATACACTTTCTTGGACTAACCTATTAACAAGATGCCACAGTGCCAGTTGCCTGTTTTCTTCTGTTTTTGGTTTCAGAAAAGTCAGAAAATGAATATTCTCGGAATTGGACGGGACAAAAGCCAAAGTTGATATTTTACCGGAAGACTCGTGGATCCACAAGACGAGACGGAGGGGGGCCATAGGGAGGCCACACCACCCCTTGGCACGGGTAGCCCTAGGCCGCGCTAGGGCATGGTGTGGGCCCCCTGGCTGTCCATCGACCTTGCCCCTTCGCCTATAAGAAGCCCCTAGGACGAAAACCCTAAATCGACCAGCCTCCAGCCACGAAAAGTTCCGCAGCTCCGCCGCCATCAAAGGGGAGATTCGGGGGACAGAAAGTCTCTATTCCGGCACCCTGTCGGGACGGGGAACTGCCCCCGGAGCCATCTCCATCGATCTCCACCACCATCTCCATCATCGTTGCTGATTCCCATGATGAGGAGGGAGTAGTTCTTCCTCGAGGCTAAGGGCTCTACCGGTAGCTATGTGTTCATCTCTCTCTCTATTCATGATCATATTGTGATCATGAGCTTTGTAATCAAGTAGATCTACCTTGCTACTCAAGTGCTTTAATAGATCTCTGTTCTCCCCATGTGTGTGAAAGTGACAGCGTGCACACCATGGTGGTACTTAGGCTAGAGATTACAAATACTTGTTATGAGTTATATTTGGAGTTGGATGTCTCTATGAAATTGTGGTGTTTGTTGGAACCATCTAGAGCTCAAGGTGAAAGTGTGGGGTTATCTAGATGGGGAAAGCGTACTTTGAGGTGTGTTGTTATAGCCCTACCATGGATTAGAGTGTCCAATCGGAGAGTAGTTCAGAGTAGTATCATGAAGAGAAGATATTTATATGAGAGTGTTCACTAGTGAAAGTATGATCCCTAGGCCTTGTTTCTAAGCATTGAAACACTGTTTGCAACTAGATCTGTTACATGTTTGCTTGCTGCCATCTTTGTTTCAGTTTTCCTTTAGTCTCTTCCACGCCATCAAACTATTTTCTAGCACCGTTGTCTGATATCCATACCACTTGTATTTTACTATCTCTTCGCTGAACTAGTGCACCTACACACCTGACAAGTGTATTGGGTGTGTTGGGACAAAAGAGAATTCTTGTATCTTGATTGTAGGGTTGCTTAAGAGGGATACCTTTGACCACTTCCTCCCTGAGTTCGATAAACCTTGGGTAATCCACTTAAGGGAAACTTGCTGTTGTTCTACAAACCTCTGCACTTGGAGGCCCAACAACTGTCTACAAGAATAGAAGTGTGTAGACATCAACGCCTAACAGTTGCTACTCGACTAGATCCACCTACAAGGCCGAGTTCATAGCCTCCCTGCCTTGTTCCTTCGTGAAAATTGTCTAAAAGACTAGGGACCCTCCAAATTGTCATTTCTTCGCTTGGCTTGTCGCCCTAAGCCGTCCTTGGACCACCGACCAACTTGCGAAACAAGGATGGCTGCACCAACCTACTTGCCAGTTGTGCAGATGCTTGCCTGAAACTGCACGTCATATCCTTTTTGAGTGCCACTTTTCCAAAAGGATATGGACTGCCACGACGTCTTGGCTCTCTTTTCCGGATCTTATCTGTTGCCTTGGTGCGGGAAGATCTAAGGTGTTGGACTATTGGCATGCCATCGCACGGAATCCCACCTCCTCTCCCAAAGGGTTGCGTACTGCCATCATGCTGATTACTTGGGAGCTTTGGAAAGAAAGGAACGTGAGAGTGTTCAACAATAAATCATCTCTCCCCTCGGTCATCATGCAGAAGATCAGGGATGAGGGTAGGGACTGGATTTTAGCCGATGCTATGAACCTGGCGGAGCTTGTAGGCTGACCTTTTCTCTTTCCTAGGATCTCTATCCCCCAGTTTCTTTTTTTCTTTTTTTGGCTCTATCCAACTCGTTGTTTGCTCCTCCTTGATCAATATAAGGCAAAGATTTTTTGCCCCGTTTAAAAAAAACTTCCTTTCCCAACCCCACGACCATGACCAATCAATCCCCATGCATCAATGAACAGAAACATTTGATTTCGACTAGGTCAGAAACATTAAACTGATGATGGCGATCAAGAGGGGCATACTGTTTCAAGACTTCAAGCATGAGTTTGTAAATGTGGCGTGGAAGAATGCCTTCAGAGCCATAGTCCGTGAAGTACCTCCCATCCCTACCTACAAAGACAACAATCACTGGCCCCGAGTCGGATCATACTGCGACGAGTCGGTCGCGGCTTCTTCCGCACGGAGGGGAAACAATCAATTTGTGTTCCCCACAACATCGGATGGAGAAGATCTGTCGCTTGTCGGCTCTAGGAAAATCAAAGTGTACAATTCGGTGGTGCAATAAGGGGCACGGAGGGAGGCGGTTGTTCATGTCGTCAGTTACAACAATTTGATGGAGGCGGCGGGGGCTAGAGGTTGTCATGGGGAAGCGGGGAGGAAAATAGGTGTAGACCCTCGGGATTACAGGTTTAACTCACGATCTGATATAAACCAGATTGTGGATGGCCGACATAATACCGTGGGACCCTGAGATCACAATGAACCACAGAAGCAGGCCAACAATCTCAACCACTTCAAGTGCGAGAACATACTCAATAGAGTATGTGTCTTTTGTACACAAGTGAGCGCGTATGAGATACAATCATACAAGAAGTACAATAAATTTATTCCACCTAAAAATAGATAGAAATATATTACAACAGTAAGATCCAAATATAGATCATATAGTAATAATATCATAATGGAGACACTACGCATCCTCCGGGGATATTTGCCCGGATCCCCGGTTCGACAGCGCGCCACATATCCCCAAAACCCGTACCACTTCCCCTTTTTTCCTACAAATATCCCAGTTTTGCTATAAAATGTCTAGTTTTTGCTAGACAGGTTTGTACACGGGACAAAAATTTAAAAGACAGATCTCTCCAGAGACTGCGTTGGAGTCTTTGTAGAAAAATAATTGGGCAATGTAGAAAACCCGACTTCGCTGGAGACTCATCAGAAAATTCCGCCAGGATAACTCGCTGGAGACCTCGTAGCAAAAACTTTACAGTATTGTAGCAAAACCATAAAACGGTGGTAGCAAACAAAATGTGATAATGTAGCAAAAAAATACCTCGTCGGAGACTTCTATTGGGAGACTTTTCCAGACACCTCATAGCAAAAACATTGGACAATTGTAGAAAAAATATGGAACTGTTGTAGCAAAAATATTATCCTAATATAGCAAAACTGACTCGTTGGAGACTGATGGTTGTGATAATACAACACTTTTTAGCAATATAAATTGTGTCATTTTCCTATTATATCATGCTCCATCTAACTATTGTTATGCCTGATATGCATGATTACTTGTTTTTGTTAAATTCTATATGAGCCTTGCATATTTAGTAGTCTAGGTAGAATTTTATCCTTCTTCCTTGTCTTTGATATGTGTGTAGGTGTTTATGATGATTATGGACAAAACAAAGGCAAAAGGAACCAAGAGTGAAGGGTTCGCAGCATAGAAAACAAAAAATTTCCTATGATGAGAACTATACACCAAGATCTATCTACTAGATACAGAGCAACGGGTGGATATACATCCATGGAGAACTTACCATCGAAGCCAACGAGTTTCTTTAACGAGTAGGAACTCGTGGATGATGTAGTCGTACGCTTGCCGATCTCAAGATCGTGATGAAGTCCAGCAGGTCTGGCTCCAGCACGTCCAGCACCACCAAGTCCAGCACCGCAAAGCAGCGGTGCATCCGTGATCGCACACATGTCCGGTACCCCAACAACCTCTGTCCCTCGCTCCAGCAAAGCAGCGGAAGCAGTAACTCCTTTCTAGATAAAGCCACCGGGAACATGTATCTTGCTAATCCGAGACCATGGGGGAATAATAATAGAGGGGGAGAGATCATTCACGAGGAGGTGTGTGTGAAGGTGTGAGAGGGGGGCCTTTTATAGGAGGAGGGGAGGGTACCCCTCCCCATGGCCGGCGCCCCAAGGGGTGACCCCTCACCTCCTCATTCATGTGGTGGTAACTCCCTCCACATAAATTTGGCCCTTCACATTCTCTTTTAAAGTCTCCACTTTAAATGCATTAAATTTCTCCAAATTTAATGCTCTCTCATTTAATAAAACACTTTTATTAATTTTATTCAGAATTTTTTTAATCACTTTAATTAACAAACATTCACATAAAACCCCCTACAACATTTCAATATTACATGCAGAACCAATTTCAGGAATTTCACCCAAAACAGTTTCGGTGTCTATTGAAATAATTCCAGCGCTTTCTTAAATATTTATCTGTAACATATTTGCTCAAAATGGTGTCGGTATCCCTTAAGTGTGTCACCCTATGGTTCGTGAATAATGCAGACATGATCGAGACCCCTCTCAGATCAATAATCAGAAGCGGGACCTAGAGATCCATACTGACTCCTACACATTCAACGATGACTTCTGTGATCATGAGAACCTTTAACTCTAGTAACTAAATCCCTTTGTATCATGATATAATACATGTCCGAGATTCGATCATCGGTATCCAAATACCTAGTTTGATCTCGTTACCGACATGCACTCTTTTCTCGTTCCCGTGATATAACATTCTAGTGATCACATCACTTGCTTGCAAGCTATCTTAATGTGATATCACCGAGAGGGCCTAGAGTATATCTATCCGTCATCGGGATTGACAAATTCCACTCTTGATCCATGAGCCTCAAAATAACACCTTCGTAGTACTGAACCCACCTTTATAGTCACCCTGTTACGGTGTGACGTTTGGTGTTATCAAGATACTCTTCTGGTGTTAGCAATTAACATGATCTCATGGTCTAAGGACTAAGATTACTTCGTATGATGTTATAGCAATATAAACATAATGACTTTGATCGTAATGATATACTTTGGATGAATGTTCATCACATCATTCCACCAATGTTGTGACCTTGTTATTAACAACATCCAATGTCCATGATCAGGAAACCTTGATCATCTTGTTAATCAACGAGCTAGTTTATATGAGAGGCGTTACTAGGAACTTTGTATTTTGTTTATTAAACACACATGTATTAACGTTTCCAATTAATACAATTATAGCATGCAAAATAAACATTTATCATAAACATGGAATAAGATAATAACCACTTTATTATTGCCTCTCGAGCATATTCCCTTCAAAGAGAGCATAGTATGGAGGAGCTGCAGGGACCAGACTTAGCCATTTGAGAGGTTGGAAAAGTGAATTTTTCCAACTTCTCAAAATAGATATTCAATACCATATGGTTTTAGCCTTGGACGATACGAACTCAATGAGCCCAAGAACACCCAAAACGGAGTTTGTATGAAGAAATGACGGCCAAAATACTAAAGGGGCATGGTTTGACGAGCAACTATACGGGAGAGCTATTTTTTTGGTCGTATAGCTCCGCCCGTATAGTTGCCAAAAAGGTCGTGTGTATTTGCATGTCTTTGCGTCTCTACGCATCACTCATTCTCAAATGAGATGGCATTATATAAATTTGGTCCTTTGGTGAGACATTTAGTTCGTTCGGGTTAAAATATGTTGATATTATTGTCATACAATATATCTTTATAGTATTAGCCCACTTTGAACCAGACCTAGTTTCATAGCAAACTTCTTAACACAAATGCCCTCCTTTGCTGCTACTATAGTAGTCATATACTTAGCCTTTTGTTGTAGTATCCGTCACAATGTTTCAACTTTGGAACTTATCCAAATCCATCATGGAACATCCTTTCCATTACATTGTGCCACCCATAGTCTAAATTGAGATAAATTTAAATTTTATCTTGTGACAAAACTAGTATGAATGTACCACTTTACAATGAAATACCTTTAACTATTTGTCACTTATATATGATATATTCTTAGTTCCTCCAAAGCTCATAAGAATATCTTTACTATTGTCCAATGATCATCTTATGAATCATTCTGGTATGTGCTCATAATATTTAGAGCATAGGACATTCTGGATATATACATATCATGGTATAATCGATCAAAATCTTCATGTGATTTTACTCACCAAGTGTTGAAACACTTGAATCTTGATACAATCCATTCCATGCAGCAAGAACCTTTCTTCTTGTTTCCATATTGAACCATTTCAATATCTCATATATGTATGTCTGGCACAACCATATTAGCGCCTCAATCTATCCATATAGATACTGATGCCAAATATTCCGGGTTTGCCCAAGTCTTTCATCGAAATCTTGTATTAATGAAATTCTTAACTTGTGTCAATACAGGATACATCATTTCCAATCAACAATATGTTCTCTACATAATGTATTAGAAACATGTCTCAGCGCTCCCACTTAATTTCTTGCAAATGCAAGCATCTTCATCATCTCCGATGGATTTAAACTCTTTTAAAAGTTTCATCATGGTGAAGATTCCAACTCCGCTATGCTTACTTCAACTATTGAAGTTTGCATGCCCTTTTAGCACCCTTTGAATTAACAAAACCCTTCGGACTGTGTCTTTTACACATCCCAGGTAACCATTCTATTAGAAGAACATTTTTTTTGTTTATTCAACTACCATACATCAAATTATATGTAGTGGTTGCTACATTAATCCGTCAAGACTAAATATCGCTATGAAAGATCAAATCTTGTCATAGTCAACTCCTTGAACATTGTCGTAAACTTCTTTCTGACATGTCGACTATTTCATAGATGTTAAACATCCATGTCTATTTCTTTATAGATCCAAACATGATCGATAGGCTTCACGCCTTTCCGAAGGGTCTTCCAAGTTCAGAAACTTGATTTCTCGTGTATGGATACTATCACAAATTCTATGACTTCTAGTCATTTTATGGAGTCAGGGCCCATCATCGCTTCTCTGCATGTAGTTGGTTCATCATTGTCAAAACAATAACGACTTGCTTATCAAATCACACTATTTGATTCTTACCGACCCACACGGTTCAATAGGAACTCTAATCTCCGAGATCACAACCTTTGTAATCACGGGAGCCATGAGCATTGTAGCCGCCACCAGGACACTTTCTGGCGCTGCGCTACTTAGCACATATAGCTAAGGTTCAACAACCTTATCAAAGTTCTATTGTCCTCCCACTTAACTTTTCGTGAAAAATTCCTTCTCAAGAAACTTGACGTTCCAAGTAACAAACTCTTTTGTCCTTGGTGTTATGGAGAAATTCCCAACAAATTCTTTGGGATAACCTACAAATACGTGCTTATCCAACTTTGGTTGTAAACATTTTACTTATGCATAGCATACCAAAATTTAAGAAAAGACAATTCGGGTTTTATCCCAGACCATAACTTATATGGTGTCATTTCAACGGATCACGATGGTGCTCTTTTAAGTGTAAAAGCAGTAGTCTCTAAAGCTTCAATCCTTAAAACATAATGGCAGTTTTATAAATGACACCTTTGATCTTACCATGTCAAACATGGTTTGATTTCATCTCTCGAATATGCCATACTCCTATGGTTTATCGGGAAACACAAATCATGGAACAATTCCTCAAATCTTAGGTGTTTTGCTAAGCATGTAACTCAAATATCTTCCTTTATGATCAAATCATAAACTCTTTTATTTTCTTGTTACAATGATTTTTCACATCATCTTGAAAGTCTTTGAACAATTTTCAAATGTTTCATACTTCTTCCTTATTAAGTAAATATATAAATATATTCACTCAAATTTCTGGAGAAAGCATATGAAGCAAAAATATCCATCGCATATGGCTACATATAATGGACTATATATATCAATATGTATAATATCCAATAAGTTAGTCATCCGTTCCTCTTTGGTCTATGGACGGAGTTTCAATTATCTCGAGGAAAGTCTCACAAGCGTTAATTGATCAAAATCAAAGACTCCAAAATTCCATCAACATGGAGTTTCTTCATGTTTTCTTTCCAATATAATTTAAAACAGCGATGTCACTTCATAAGTGATCTTTTAAACATTTGTCTTGCGACATTGTAGCAATAATGTTTATGGATGTAATTTCTCCAACTAGACTTGTACAAGTTCATCCATCCTTTGTGGAATACGGTAATTATGTGAAAAACCATTGTTCTTGTAATACCGGAACAAAAAAACATTTATTAAAACAAATCTTGAAGGCTAGGTTTGACGACAACGAAAAACACAATAACACTTTATTTGTTTTCGATGATCATCATCACTTATTCTCTTGCTAGTTACTTAGGCTATTGCAGTTCATGAATTGCATTGTCCTGTATGACACTTCATACCAACCAATTCGATATCCAATACTGGTATCCAATACCTCAGAATCACATTGTTTAACAAGCAAGGAATACATCCATAACATGTATATCTTCTATATACCTAAGTTGGACATCTCCAACCTTTTCTTTTCTGCCAAATATTTTATAGATTCTCTTTCAACAATTCCTTTTCTTTTAAAAGAATCTATCAACATCAATAGTGGTGTCATTCACATGACACATAGTACAAAGCGTGTATAGTCAAATACTAATACCTTTGGACTTGCACTTTGAATTGGATCACCATCATCAAATGTTTGGTCTTCTTTCAAAAATCCATTCTTTAGTAATCTATTATTGTAGTAAACATTTTACTTACATCTTCTATTCATCCTTATCATGATAACTTTCATGATCAAGCTACTATAGCATGTAAGGAAGAATCGCGAGTATAATGTTAGTTCCCAAAACCTTTTTGGGAGATCCGGATGCCTAGCATCTCCATCCTTCACAAATTCTCATACAATATGAGAACATGTATTTTGCTAAATTATACTCTATCATAATGCAACCAAAAATATTGTTTCAGATATCACAATATCTTTCACACATGATGGTTTCTGAAACAATTATTTCAGCTCCTAGATAACCTCGACATTAAAACAACTTTTGAATATCAAGAATCATGGAGGCAAGCATGATACTTGAGATACTAACATTGGAATTCTTACTCTTGATTTAATACTACTTATTAAACTTCATGGAGTAAATAGAGTTTGCTGAAATTTTGCAATAGGACTTCGTAAAGTAATATCCAGAATTCTATAGTTCTATTATCTCAGTTAAAACTAAGCATAAGGTAGTGAACAATACGATACCAGTTCGGAAAGTAATATCCAGAATTCTATAGTTCTATTATCTCAATTAAAACTAAGCATAAGGTAGTGAACAGACGCCAATGACTACAACAAATTATGCAAATTCACTTCGATTTTATTTATGACAAATTGAGTTCGACAAATCCAAATTAGAAATGAACTCCCACTCAAAAACGACATCCCTCGTGCCTTTTTGGTGATTACATGAACCAAATCCACTACACCAAGTCCGATCATCATGTGAGTCGGTGTAGCTTCAAAGGCGATCATCTATATGGATATCATATCAACTATATGACTCATGCTTAACCTTTTGGTCCGTGTTCCGAGGCCATGTCTATACATGCTAGGCATGCCAAGTAAGAACCTTAGTACTCGCATGTGTAAAACTATCTTACACCTGTTGTATGAAAGCGTGGAGTCAAGTACACCCGATCATCACGTGATGTCTCGAAACACGATCCGTACAATAGTGCATACTTAAGGAAGAACACATTTTATCTTGATATTTAAATGAGGGATCATCTTATAATGCTACTAAAATGACAAACAAGCAATATAAGATGCGAACATCATATGTGTAAAGTGGAATGATATGGTCCATGCATTTGATCACCATCATATGCATCGTGGTATGATCTCTATCATTCCTTTCTGTGTAAGGCCAAGGTCTATGGAACTTACACGTTAGGTGTGTTGTAAGAGTATCAACTATACATCAACTTACAACATTACCATATCATGACACTAGCCCAGCAACGATCTAAATTAGACGCCTCTAATTTATCAATTGCAAGTTTTTACGTGGCTTAGGGCTTTCGAAGATAGAACCGGTCTTACCTACGAACATGAACCACAACAAGGATAACCAAGTTATTAGCAACTCGTTGTAAATCAGATATTGACTATAGTAGGAGAGACAGACACCTACCAGCCACTTATGCAAAACTAGTTGCATGTTAGTCGTGGAACCGGTCTCATGTGCTATGACATGTAAGGTTGGTCCAGGCCGCTTCATCCCACTATGCCACCAATATCCAAAATACATGAAAGATGCAATAACATGATCATCATCGCCCACATATTAACATATGTGTACTACCTGTGCAAAGCACCTACGCATAGATCAGGCTCTGATACCACTGAAGGGTTCGCAGCATAGAAAACAAAAAAATTTCTACGATGAGAACTATACGCCAAGATCTATCTACTAGATACAGAGCAACGGGTGGATATACATCCATGGAGAACTTACCCTCGAAGACAACAAGTTTTGTTAACGAGTAGGAACTCGTGGATGATGTAGTCGTACGCTTCCCGATCTCAAGATCGTGATGAAGTCCAGCAGGTCCGGCTCCAACACGTCCAGCACCACCAAGTCCAGCACCGCAAAGCAGCGGTGCATCTGTGATCGCACACACGTCCGGTACCCCAACAACCTCCGTCCCTCGCTCCAGCAAAGCAGCAGAAGCAGCAACTCATTTCCAGATAAAGCCACCGGGAACATGTATCTCGCTAATCCGAGACCATGGGGGATGAATACTTGAGGGGGAGAGAGATCCTTCACGAGGAGGTGTCAGTGTGAAGGTGTGAGAGGAGGGACTTTTATAGGAGGAGGGGAGGGTACCCCTCCCCATGGCCGGCGCCCCAAGGGGTGACCCCTCACCTCCTCATTCATGTGGTGGTAACTCCCTCCACATAAATTTGCCCCTTCACATTCTCTTTTAAAGTCTCCGCTTTAAATGCATTAAATTTCTCCAAATTTAATGCTCTCTCATTTAATAAAACTCTTTTATTAATTTTATTCAGAATTTTTTTAATTATTTTAATTAACAAACATTCACATAAAACCCCCTACAACATTTCAATATTACATGCAGAACCAATTTCAGCAATTTCACCCGAAACAGTTCCGGTGTCTATTGAAATAATTCCAGCGCTTTCTTAAATCTTTATCTGAAACATATTTGCTCCAAATGGTGTCGGTATCCCTTAAGTGTGTCACCCTACGATTCGCGAATAATGCAGACATGATCGAGACCCCTCTCAGATCAATAATCAGAAGCGAGGCCTGGAGATCCATACTGACTCCAACACATTCAACGATGACTTCTGTGATCATGAGAACCTTTAACGCTAGTAACTAAATCCCTTTGTCTCATTATATAATACATGTACGAGATTCGATCATCGGTATCCAAATACCTAGTTTGATCTCGTTACCGACATGTACTTTTTTCTCGTTCTCGTGATATAACATTCTAGTGATCACATCACTTGCTTGCAATCTATCTTAATGTGATATCACCGAGAGGGCCCAGAGTATATCTATCCGTCATCGGGATTGACAAATTCCACTCTTGATCCATGGGCCTCAACATAGCACATTCATAGTACTGAACCCACCTTTATAGTCACCCTATTACGGTGTGATGTTTGGTGTTATCAAGATACTCTTCCGGTGTTAGCAGTTAACATGATCTCATGGTCTAAGGACTAAGATTACTTCGTATGATGTTATAGAAATATAAACATAATGACATTGATCGTAATGCTATACTTCAGATGAATATTCATCACATCATTCCACCAATGTTGTGACCTTGTTATTAACAACATCCATTGTCCATGATCAGCAAACCTTGATCATCTTGTTAATCAACGAGCTAGTTTATATGAGAGGCATTACTAGGAACTTTGTATTTTGTTTATTAAACACACATGTATTAACGTTTCCAATTAATACAATTATAGCATGCAAAATAAACATTTATCATAAACATGGAATAAGGTAATAACCACTTTATTATTGCCTCTTGGGCATATTCCCTTCGAAAAGAGCATAGTATGGAGGAGCTGTAGGGACCAGACTTAGCTATTTGAGAGGTTGGAAAAGTGAATTTTTCCAACTTCTAAAAATAAAGATTCAATACCATAGGGTTGTAGCCCTGGACGATACGAACTCAACGAGCCCAAGAACACCCAAAACGGAGTTTATATGAAGAAATAGCGGCCAAAATACTAAGTGGGGCACACGATTTGACGAGCAACTATACGGCCGGAGCTATTTTTTTGGTCGTATAGCTCCGCCCGTATAGTTGCCAAAAAGGTCAAAAACGATGGGATTTCACCCCAGAAAAGCTTCAGAACCTTCCCTAAGTCATATGATGGTATTGGGTGAACCCTAGGGCACCCCCAAGGCCTATAAAAGGAGAGAGGACCCAAGGAAGCCACGATATATACACAATACACCATATACAAGATCTAGATCCCATCTACCGCCGCCACACCGGTGCCCTGCCGCAGTGCAGCCTCCATAGCCTCTATAGCTCCAGCAAGATATAGATCTCCACAACACCATCAAGCCATCCAAGCAAGAAGAGGAGGAGAAGGGGGACGCCGCCATCACCACGCCAGCACCACCATCACCGCGCCATCATCACCATCTCCATCGCTGCTACTCCTTCATCCTTCCCCATCATGATCTGAAGGAGATATGCCCTAGAGGCAAATAATAAATAGGTTTTTATTGTCATATCTCAATTAGTTTATAACAGTTTCAAATTATGCTATAACTGTGCCAAGTAGAAACATTGGTGCAGGTGTGGTATGAAACAACCAAGTCCCTATTAGCCTCTATTCATACTAGTTCGTTGGTCATGAAGATGATCTGGGTTTCAAGATCATGGGCATTTATTTAGACTAACAACGGGATCATATCATTGGAGAATGATGTGATTGGACATTCCTCAAAGGATTGCAACACGATCAAGTCATATAGTTCATTGTTGCAACAGCTATACCTAGAATCCTTCTCATTAGACCATGAGCTCATATTACTCACTATTTCCCTAGGCTGCTTAGACTGCATCAACCGTCATCTAGTAATACGGTGGCCATAAAGGTGTACGTTGGGTATTCCGAAGGAACAATAGATGACATGTGACTGCAAGACCGGGATTTGTTCACCCACATGATGGGTAAAGATACATATGGCCGACTTGGAGAGATTACATCCATAAATGTTGCAACATGTGACTAGGTCACGGGGATGTAATATCATGGTAACAAGAAAATAGAACTTGTTGTGAACGAGATTGAACAAGGTATGGGATACCAATGATCGGATCTCAGACAAGTTTTATCGAGAAACAAAAGGAATAGGATGCTACATTTAGACGGTTGAAACGACATTGTCATCGGGAATGCATATGGCTCACATGGACATCCCTGGTCCCTCTGTTGATCATTGATACAAATCATGTCTAGAGCATTCCCGAGCCGTGAGAGGATACACTTAAGGGTATGATGAGAGCGATCATTCGTAAGACAGAATTACAGTAGAGAAAGAGAGGAAGCCGGAATTGTTCCGCAGAGAGATCCGAAGTTGTTCGGAGAAAGAATAAAGGACCGGAATCATTCCGGAAAAGATCCGAAGTCGTTCGGAGGAAATCGAAAGGGAACTTAAAGGTGTTTCGGGTCAAGACAGATTTTGTAATATGTATTTACATATTAATTAGTGTAATTAATATTAAATATAATATTAAAATCTAATTTGAAGGGTTATTCTACTAATGGGCCAAACTTCCTAGTGAATAAAGGCCCATGAGGGAAAACCGGAGGAGGGAAGGGCCAAGGGCCAAAGGGCCAAGTCCCAGGCGCCTCAAGGGGGCCCACTCGGCCAGCCTAGGGCTGCGCGGGGTGGGGCCCACCCCTGGCCGGCGGCCCATGAGGCCCATGCGCCTCCCCCCTCTCTCCCTTGTTTAGTCCCACATGGGAAACCCAAAGGGGAGGGAACACCCCCTCCCCCTATATAAAGGGGTGCCCATGGGTGGGATGACACACACCAATATTTGGAGAAGTCCTTTGTTGACTTCCTCCTTCCCTCTCTCTCTATGCCTTGTGACCATGTCCCCAAGTCTGGGCTGTGCGATCGAGGCACACCTGCAGTACGCCGTTGCGCTGTAGGGATTCCTAGCCGGATATCAACTTCCACACTCCCGGTGGGATCGGGGAGCCGAAGGTCTCATCGTGCACCGGATGTGTACGAAGACACGAGGCGCAACACTTGGGGCGCTTAAATGTCATGAGCCGGAGCTGTTGCACGATGAAGATGACCAAGGAGCAAGGGGTGACCTGCGAGGAGCTTCGCGACCTTGAGGTCGGCTACGAGTATGACTACTTCAACACCGTTCCCCGCAGAACGTTAACCGCGTATGGTCTACAAGGGTATGTATTATCTACGCATTTGGTCGTTACTGCATTACTACATAGATATATCCTAGGAAGTTTTTGGGGTTCCCACATAGGAAATTTTTTGTTTTCCGCACCGATCCCCAACAGTGGTATCAGAGCCGATCTATGCGTAGGAGTGTTGTACGGCCAGTACGCACAAGTATTGTGCGGGCATTGATCCCTTAGTTATTACCCTCTAACGTGTACTTGTTTATATCGCGGTATTGTTTGATGAAGCGGCCCGGACCGACCTTACGCGTATTCGTACACGAGACTGGTTCCACGCTCAACATACGGCTTGTACCGTATAAGTGGCTAGCGGGTCTCTGTCTCTCATTTGATAGTTGATATAACATTTACAACGGAGGGCCCCGAAAGGGGTGTAGTAGAGACAACTGTCGGATCCATGTTGTGGTTGAAAAGTTCGTAGTTTAGAAACGGTTCTATTGCGAAAGCCCTAACAACCACGTAAAACTTGCAATAGATAAAGTAGAGGTGGCTAACTTTATTTTGCAGGGGGGCATGTGATTATGATATGACATTGGTCGTTATGAAGGTAAAGTAGTTTACTTTTCTATTACTAAGTAGTATAGTAATAGTCATCGTTCCGATGGATGACCTGGTGGAGGCGTCATGGACTTGGCGTCAAACCAAGGGCAATATGGAGATCATGCCGGAGCGCTCGATGGAGATCAAGGCGCAAGAAAGACCATATCGTATCATATTATACATATGATGTTGATACCAGATTTTACATCTTATTGTGTGCTAGTATTTAGATACTCAATGGTAGCAAATAAGATAATCCCCATTTAATTCCAATGTTCCGTGTTCCCCTTGTGTGTGCACCACCAAGAAAGTTCTTCAGTATGAGGCGATCCAGGGTTACAAGCCTGGGTGTCAGACATATCTACTTCGCATACAGTGGGTGTAAGCCATGTTGCACAGAGAATACACACAAGTTAGATTTGGCGAGCCTGGCACGCCATAGAAGCGTGGCCTCGGAACACAAGAGATCGAAAGATCGAGCATGAGTCACATGGATGATGTGATTGGCATTAGTGAATGTCTACCTTTGATAATGCACTGATGGCTGTGTAACACAGGGGAGGTGCAGAGGATAGGGATCATGCAATCACTGAAATTGTCTAGGGGATGACAATTTTAGTGGAGACCAATTATAAATTGATCTCTTATTATAAACTTAGTCTAGATGTCTGTTTGCAAATATCTTAGTAGATCTTAGCCTATCCCATTGAGGTCCTTTGCGACCATGGGAATATATTGCTTAATTTGGAACTTAGCAAAAGGGTCCAACTTCATAGTTTAATACCCATGCCTGAGGGATATCCTCGTAAAAGGTGATCTTCTCTTCTTGATACAATAACCATTAGGAGATAATTCGATGACTCCGGAATGTTTGTGGTTTCTCCATAATCATCCAATAAGACATTCTCCATTCAATGGAGAGTTGGGCTACATTTTGTATTCTACAGAATAAGGCACATACAGTATGAACCATTGGATGGGTTTTCCTCCATCATGGATGAAAAGCGATTGTTTGGAAAAACACTTAGCGATCTTGCATTAGAGTTGAGAACTCTTGGAAGGGCTTGATTGCAAATGGAGTCATGGATCAAAAGGTATATGTAAGATATACAAATTATAAATGTGGTTCTTGCAAAACTCGTTGTAGTTTGCAAAGTATTTGATACTTGTCCTGCTTTGTGAAAACAGGATGACCTGCTTGAGAATTGCTGGATTTGAGGCAACGTGACTTGATGACGGCAAGCAAAACAGTTGATGGCCGACATCACCACTTTCCTCAAATTTTATCATTTAGATTAGTGGACTTGAATATAATTTTGTAATCCTAGTTTGTGTGTCTTGCTTTTTGCGAGACGATTATTCATATGAACAAGTTACAAGCCAGTTTGTACTATTCTTATGAACAATACCTTATGGTCACATTATGATTATAAATAAGTTATTCTCATCACTATGTTAATGATAATGGTTTAAACATTTATAAAGGATTAGAATGCTAAAAGATATCCAAAGTTTAATAATGAAATGACACTATAGTTTAAGTCATTTTGGTTATTACAGGTTCTTTATGAAAGATCGAAGTCCTAGATGCTTAATCTAGAGACTTTGCAAAACCATGCCTCTTGGGCAGAATGACTAAAACTCCGCATTCTGGTAAAATGGTGATATGCAAAGAAATGTTGAATCTTATACATAGTGATGTATCGTATTTTCAACAAATAGTGGAAATCATTAGTTAATTGTGGACTTAAGTGAATAAGCGTATTTAACTTAATGAAACATAAGTTTGAAACGATTTGAATTGTTCAAATGAGTTCATAACTAAATGGGATATTGAATTAACTGAACTAACAAGTCTCTTCGATTTGATCGACATGACTAAAGTATTCAAGTTAAGTTTAGCATAAAAGGGACTTGTGAAAGATGTTTCACAAATTATGATAATTTGATGAATTCAAACTTTGTTGAAATATCTAAACATCATAATCATTATGTATTAAGATACATATGGTATAGTATTATCTCTTATAGGGGTTATGGTTGTCGTTTAGAGTTAGAGATCGAAATAAGCAAACACTCATTTGAAATACAAAGGAACATCTAAAGATTCGTGGAAACAACACCATAAGTGTTATGGCACGTTCGAGTTTCTGGAGATTTCGATAAGTCGAAATCATGACAAATAAACAAGTATTTGTAGAGCATTCTTAGGAAGCTATGAATGCATCTTCCACAAGGGGCAAACTTGCTGTTGTCCTAAGTTGATGTGTCTTGATGAAGATACAGGTGGAAGAAAGTAAAAGATCAAAATAAGGTATTTGACCTTGCCTCCGAATTGTTGAGTGGCGTAGCAGAATTCGTTTTGTGAAACCAAACTCTACAAATAGAGGAGAAACCAATGATAATGATCATAAAGTTTCAGGGAATACTTTTACTAAAGAAAGTAGGATTCAACTATATATTCTACAAGTTTGTGGAATTATAGTTGATTCACTTGTCATGCTTTGAACAAGACATACCTACGAATTACAAAGAAGCGTGATGTGTTGGAGATATGCCCAAGAGGCAATAATAAAAGTGGTTATTATTATATCTTTATGTTTATGATAAATGTTTACATCCCATGCTATAATTGTATTAACCGGAAACATTAATACTTGTGTGTTTTGTAAACATAAGAGAGTCCCTAGTAAGCCTCTTGTTGAACTAGCTTGTTGATTAATTGATGATCATGGTTTCCTGATCATGGACATTAGGATGTGATTAATAACAAGGTTATATCATTAGGAGAATGATGTGATGGACACACACCCATAGTAAGCGTAGCATAAGATCAAGTCATTAAGTTCGTATTGTTGTAAGCTTTCAAATACATAGTAACCTAATCCTTCGACCATGAGGTTATGTTAATCACCATCACCGGATGGATACTGTGATGACATCAAACATCGCTTCGTAACTGGGTGGTCATAAAGGTGTCATTGGGTATTCTGAAAGTATGTGTTGAAGCGCATGGACCAAGATTGGGATTTGTCCATCCATATGACGGATAGATATGCTCTGGGCCCTCTCGGTGGAATGTCATCTAGTTAGCTTGCAAGCATGTGACTGGGTCACAAGGGATGACATATCACGGAACAAGTAAAGAGTACTTATCAGTAACGAGGTAGAACTAGGTATGGAGATACCGACGATCAAACCTCGGATAAGTATAGTATCGCGAGACAAAGGGAATTAGTTTCGTATGTAAGTGGTTCAATCGATCGCAAAGTCATCATTGAGTATGTGGGAGCCATTATGGATCTCCAGGTCCCGCTGATGGTTATTGATAGGAGATGTGTCTCTATCATGTCTACATATTCACGAACCGTAGGGTGACACACTTAAGGTTCGAAGTTGTTTTAAGTAAATATGGAATGTGCGTTGGAGACCGAATGTTGTTCGGAGTCTCGGAATGGATCCGGGACATCACCTGGAGATCCGAAATGGTCCGGAGAATAAGATTCATATATTGGGGATCATTTTCTAAGTTAGGAAATATTCCGGAGTGTTTGTATGGAGATTCTAGAAGGTTTCGGAATGTTCTAGAAGGTTCTAGAGGATTTCTTGGAGTTTGCTTGAAAACCAAGAAAGGATCAAAGGAAACCTAGTGGGGCAAGACACGGATTCGTGGGGGAGGAGGATCCCCCCTTCCCACCGCCGGCCATAGGAGGGGAGTCCTACTAGGACTCCCCCTCCCCAGGCGCGCCTCCCCCCTTAAATAGAAGGGCAGGGGCGCCCCCTCTTGGCTCTCCCACAACTCCCAATCTCTGCCGCCTCTCTCCTCCTCCTTTCTTCTACACAGGCATAGGCGAAGCCCTGCAGAATTCTCTACTCAACCACCACCACCACGCCGTCGTGCTGCTGGGATTCCGTGGAGAAGATCTACTACCTCCGCTGCTCGCTGGAACGAGGAGAGGAAGGTCTGCTTCGACTCCGCACGTGTGACCGACTGCGGAAGCGCTGCCGAAACACGGCGCCGGAAGGATCGTCCACTTGACCGACTGCGGAACCGCTGCCGAAACGCGGCGCCGGAAGGATCGTCCACTTGACCGACTGCGGAAGCGCTGCCGGAACGCGACGCCGGAAGGATCGTCCACACGATCTTGAGATCGGCAAGTGATCGACTACATCAACCACGAGATCTAATCGCGTTAACGCTTTCGGATCTACGAGGGTTAGTTCCTATCTATCTCGTTGCACATGTCTAATAGATTAGATCTTGGCTTTTATCTAGATTAGATCTGGGTTTTGTTCGTTCTTGCGGTAGAAATTTTTTGTTTTCCATGCTACGAACCCATCATGATGGACCTAAGTACGTGAAATGACTAAGGAGTCATAAAATCCTATATTAAGTTACATTTAAGATTGCAAAGTAACATGTTACTTGATCTTATTAAAGTAAATAAGTTTCCTTGATATTTCTGAATGACTGCAAAGTCATAAGAAGGAAATGAAACTTAATGAATGACAAAAAGCTCGATTTGTCACAAGTTTGGACAAATCCAAGGAATTGACTACGACAGTAGTGATGCTTAAGTCTTTTGGATTTACACTAGAAATATATGGATATTGAAGTCTCGTAATTGGAATTATCAAATTGATGATGATCAAGGAATTTTGGAATGTCCAAGATTATCGAGAGGACCTGGTTTGAGTGGGAGCAAATCAGCTTGGCTAATTCATAATATGTAGCTTACATATTTTGAGTGGGAGCTAAGTGAAATCCCTGGATCTCAAACATGAATGTCATATTTCAGTGGGAGCTAAGTGAAATCCCTAGATCTCAAACATGAATGTCATATTTGAGTGGGAGCTAAGTGAAATCCCTGGATCTCAAACATGAATGTCATATTTGAGTGGGAGCGTGAAATCATTCTGGGATATGTGGACGACATATGTGAATGATGTGATTGGTGTTAATAATGTTTAAGTTAGATAAATAAGGATGAAGTTGAAGTTATTAAACAATAAGATCTATCGAGATAGATTGGTAAGTTTAATAAACATTAAATGTTGAATGCTTCCTGGACTTGATTTTGAAAGATGTTCAGAATGTCCTAAGGCAAGATTCTGAAGAAGGTTAGAATGGAACAAGGTGAGAACGTAGTTCTTACTATATGAAGCATTGAGTTAGTATTGCAGCTATGGTTGAAAGAAAGAGATGTGTTGCATCTCCTCTGCCTCAGTCATAGGTTCTTCCATATAACCATGTTGTATACTCCACGTAATGTGACCCGAAGTTCTGGTTGGTAGGACAAAGTCTTAACTGTAAGAATGTGTCCTGAAGTGATTCCTGAGTTGATCGCTGAACCAGAATTAAGTTTGCATTTAAATGGCAAGAAGCAAAGTAAGTGGCATAGTTGCATTTCATGCACTATGATCTACATAGATATAGAAGTATAAAAGCTCCATCTTATGTGATGTATAATGTTATGGCGGGGCTAGTTCGCTTTTAACGTAGAATGATGTGTCCTAGGGCCCAGTGCCCATGAGAAAGCCCTCGAGGTTGATCTAATGTCACTGTAAGCTCCTGGAATCCGGCCTCGTTCTGCTGCCATGACTACAGTATATACACAAAAGATAGCAAAGTGTGTTTCGAAGTTTAGATGACAACGGTGAAAACGACCGTCATCATAAACACTAGAAACAAAGTCTCACTTTGTTGCCAAACAAATACTTTGACCCATTATATGATAATGGAGTGAATGTCAAAATTAGGAAGACATTAACGATTTGTAAAAGACATAATGATCTGGTAAAACAGAACATGGACATGACGTTTCCCATGAGCATGCATGATCTGTAAACGCATATGGTATATGGTTTATATGAGTAAAATGTGAGCTAGGTTATTTGTACTCTAGTGCAAGTGGGAGACTGAAGGAGATATGCCCTAGAGGCAAATAATAAATAGGTTCTTATTGTCATATCTCTATTAGTTTATAACAGTTTCATATTATGCTATAACTGTGCCAAGTAGAAACATTGGTGCAGGCGTGGTATGAAACAACCAACTACCTAGTAGCCTCTATTCATACTAGTTCGTTGGTCACGAAGATGATATGGGTTTCAAGATCATGGGCATTTATGCCGACTAACAACGGGATCATATCATTGGAGAATGATGTGATTGGACATTCCTCGAAGGATTGCAACACGATCAAGTCATATAGTTCATTGTTGCAACAGCTATACCTAGACTCCTTCTCCTTAGACCGTGAGCTCATATTACTCATTGTTTCCCTAGGCTGCTTAGACTACATCAACATGTTGGGTCCGCAGCATAGAAAACAAAAAAATTCCTACGGTGAGAACTACACGCCAAGATCTATCTACTAGGTACAAAGCAACGGGTGGACATACATCCAACAAGAACTTACCCTCGAAGACAACGAGTTTTGTTAACGAGTAGGAACTCCTGGTTGATGTAGTCGTACACTTGCCGATCTCAAGATCGTGAGGAAGTCCGAGCGCCGCAACTCAGCAGCGCATCCGCACTCACACACATGTTCAAGCCACCGGACAACCTCCACCACCTCGCTCCAGCGACCAGTGGAAGCAGCAACTCCTTCCAAACGAAATGCCACCGGGAACATGTATCTCGCTAATCCGAGACCATGGGGGAATAATTTTAGAGGGGGAGAGAGATCCTTCACAAGGAGGTGTGTGGATGAAGGAGGGAATGGGTGGCCTTTTTATAGGAGGAGGGGGGTGCCCCCTCTCTCCATGGCCGGCGCATGGGGGGTGACCCCTCACCTCCCCCATTCATGTGGTGGTAACCCCTCCACATTAAAATGCCTCTTCACATTCCCTTTTAAAGTCTCCACTTTAAATGCATTAAATTTCTCCAAATTTAATGCTCTCTCATTTAATAAAACTCTTTTTATTAAATTTATTCAGAATTTTGTTAATTACTTTAATTACCAAACATTCACATATATCCCCTTGCAATATTTCAATATCACATGCAGAACCACTTTCTGCAATTTCACCCAAACAATTTCCGGTTTCTATTGAAACAATTCCAACGCTTTGCAATTCTTTCGTCTAAAACATATGTGCGCCAAAATGGTGTCCGGTAACTCTTAATTGTGCCACCCTACGGTTCGCGAATAATGCAGACATGATCGAGACCCTTCTCCGATCAATAATCAGCAGCGGGACCTGGAGATCCATACTAACTCCTACACATTCAACGATGCCTTCTGTGATCGTGAGAACCTTTAACGCTTGTAACTAAATCCCTTTGTCTCTCGATATATTACATGTCCGAGATTCGATCATCGGTATCTCCATACCTAGTTTGATCTCGTTACCGACATGCACTCTTTTCTCATTCCCGTGATATAACATTCTAGTGATCACATCACTTGCTTGCAAGCTATCTTAATGTGATATCACCGAGAGGGCCTAGAGTATATCTATCTGTATATGGATTGACAAATTCCACTCTTGATCCATGAGCCTCAACATAACACCTTCGTAGTACTGAACCCATCTTTATAGTCACCCTATTACGGTGTGACGTTTGATGTTATTAAGATACTCTTCCGGTGTTAGCAATTAACATGATCTCATGGTCTAAGGATAAAGATTACTTCATATGATGTTATAGCAATATAAACATAATGACTTGATCGTAATGCTATACTTCGGATGAATGTTCATCACATCATTCCACCAATGGTGTGACCTTGTTATTAACAACATCCAATGTCCATGATCAGGAAACCTTGATCATCTTGTTAATCAACAAGCTAGTCTATAAGAGAGGCATAACTAGGAACCCTTTTTGTTTATTAAACACACATGTATTGATGTTTCCGATCAATACAATTCTACCATGTAAAATAAACATCTATCATATATAAGGAATATATAATAACAACTTTATTATTGCCTCTCAGGGCACATTTCCTTCAGTCTCCCACTTGCACTAGAGACAATAATCTAGTTCACATAGTGATAAATCTAACACCCATGGAGTTCTGGTGTTGATCATGTTTTTCCCAAGGGAGAACTTTAGTCAACGGATCTGCTACATTTAGGTCCGTGTGTACTTTACAAATCTTCATATCTCCATCCTTGACATGGTCGCGGATGGAGTGAACCCGGCGCTTAATATGCTTGGAATTCTTGTGAGACCTCGGTTCCTTTGCGTTGGCTATGGCTCCATTATTGTCACAATAGATCACCATTGGGTCCAACGCACTAGGAACCACACCTAGTTCCGTAATGAACTCTTTCATCCAAACCGCCTCATGCGTCGCTTCTGAAGCAGCAACATATTCCGCCTCCGTCGTTGATCCAGCCACCACAGGTTGTTTGGAACTCCTCCAACTAACTACTGCTCCGTTCAAGAGAAATACGTATCTGGATTGAGACTTAGAGTCATCCGGATTGGTGTCAAAGCTATCATCGACATAACACGTAGCGACTAGCTCTTCTTCACCTCCGTATATAAGAAACATATCCTTAGTTCTTCTCAAATACTTGAGGATGTTCTTTACCGCTATCCAGTGTTCCGAACCTGGATCAGATTGGTACCTACTAGTCAAACTAATAGCATGTGCCACATCCGGTCTTGTACATAGCATGGCATACATAATAGAGCCTATGGCCGAGGCATAGTGGATCTTATCCACCATCTCTCTTTCTTCCGCCGTAGCCGGACTTTGAGTCTTACTCAATGTCTTGCCTTGCAACATAGGTAAGAACCCCTTCTTACTTTCATCCATATTAAACTTCTTTAATATCTTATCAAGGTATGTACTCTGCGATAGCCCAATTAGGTGCCTTGATCTATCTGTATAGATTTTAATGCCTAATATATATGATGCGTCACCAAGGACTTTCATCGAAAATTTGTTGTTTAGATAACTTTTAACACTGTTTAAAAGATCTATATCATTTCCAATCAATAATATGTCATCCACATATAATATCAGAAATGCCACATTGCTCCCACTCACTTTCTTGTAAATACAAGCCTCCCCATAAGTTTGGACAAATCCGAACTCTTTGATCACCTCATCAAAGCGGAGATTCCAACTCCGGGATGCTTGCTTGAGTCCATAGATGGATCGCTGAAGTTTGCATACCTTATTAGCATCCTTAGGATCGACAAAACCCTTAGGTTGTATCATATACAACTCTTCTTCAATATTACCATTGGGGAACGCAGTTTTGACATCCATCTGCCATATTTCATAATCAAAATATGCAGCAATTGCTAACATAATCCTAACCGACTTAAGCATCTCTACGGGAGAGAATGTCTCATCGTAGTCAACTCCTTGAATTTGTCGAAACCCCTTTGCGACAAGTCGAGCCTTATAGATGGTCACATTACCATCAGCATCAGTTTTTCTTTTGAAAATCCATTTATTCACAACGGCCTTTCGGTCGTGAGGTAAGGCCACCAAGTTCCAAACTTGGTTCTCGTACATGGATTCCATCTCGGATTTCATGGCTTCTAGCTATTTGTTGGAATCCGGGCTCATCATCGCTTCTTCATACGTCGCAGGGTCATCCATTTCATCAACCATGAAATTCACAACAGGATTGCCGTACAGTTCAGGAGCTGCATGTGTCCTGCTTGACCTGCGAGGTTCAGTAGTGTCCTCTTTCGGAGTTTCATGATCATTATCATTAGCTCTCTCTTCATCAGGTGAAGTCAACTCCGAAACAACTTCCGGTGCTGCGCCACTCACCATTCCATGAAGAGAAGGTTCAATAACCTCTTCGAGTTCTACCTTATGACTACTCACACCTTTCGCGAGAAACTCCTTCTCAAGAAAGGATCCATTCTTGGCAACAAAAACCTTGCCCTCGGATCTGTGATAGAAGGTATACCCAATTGTTTCCTTAGGGTATCCTATGAAGACGCATTTTTCCGCTTTGGGTTTGAGTTTATCTGGTTGAAGTTTCTTCACATAAACATCGCATCCCCAAACTTTAAGAAATGACAGCTTAGGTTTGTTTCCAAACCATAATTCATACGTTGTCGTTTCAACGGATTTAGATGGTGCCTGATTTAAAGTGAATGCAGCTGTTTCCAGTGCATAACCCCAAAATGACAGTGGCAAGTCAGTCAGAGACATCATAGATCAAACCATATCCAATAAGATAGGATTACGACGTTCCGACACACCATTACGTTGTGGTGTTCTGGCAGGCGTGAGTTGTGAAACTATTCCACACTCTTTCATGTGTGTGCTAAACTCGTAACTTAGATACTCTCCTCCACGGTCAGACCGTAGAAATTTGATCTTTCTATTACGATTATTTTCCACTTCATTCTAAAATTCCTTGAACTTTTCAAAAGTTTCAGACTTGTGTTTCATCAAATAGATATACCCATATCAACTCAAATCATCCATGAAAATAACAAAATAACGGTATCCACCTCGCGCTGACACACTCATTGGTCCACACACATCAGTATGTATGATTTCCAATAGATCTGTCGCCCGTTCCATTGAACCGGAAAACGGCGTTCTAGTCATCTTGCCCATAAGGCATGGCTCACATGTATCAAATGATTCAAAATCAAGTGATTCCAAAAGTCCATCAGAATGGAGTTTCTTCATGCGTTTAACGCCAATATGACTTAGACGGCAGTGCCACATATATGTAGACATATCATCATCAAGTTTAATCTTTTTAGCATTAACATTATGAATGTGTGTAATATTACTATCGAGATCCAACAGAAATAAACCATTCAACATAGGTGCATGACCATAAAATATATCATTCTTATAAATCGAACAACCATTGTTTTCAGATTTAAAAGAATGACCACTTTGCATCAAACACGATCCAGATACAATGTTCATGCTCAGTGTAGGCACTAAATAACAATTATTTAGGTTTATAACTAATCCCGATGGCAAATGGAGAGGTAGCGTCTCGACGGTGATCACATCAACTTTTGATCCATTGCCGACCCGCTTTCTGACCTCATCCCTTGCTAGTTTTCGCTTGTTCCGTAGCCCCTGAACCGAGTTACATATATTAGCAACCGATCCTGTATCAAATACCCAGGTGCTACTGCGAGTACTAGTCAAGTACACATCAATAACATGTATATCACATATACCTTTGTTTGCCTTGCCGGACTTCTTGTCCACCAAATACTTGGGGCAGTTGCGCTTCCAATGGCCAGTCCCCTTACAATAGTAGCACTCGGTGTCAGACTTAGGGCCAGCTCGGGGTTTCTTTTCAGGCGTGGCAACAGACTTGCCACCCTTCTTTCGCTTGTGCTTGACTTTCTTGTCTTTCTTGAAACCGGTGGTCCTATTGATCATCAACACTTGATGTTCTTTCCTAATCTCCACTTCTGCGGTCTTAAGCATTGACAGAAGCTCGGTAAGAGACTTCTTCATGCCCTGCATATTATAATTCATCACGAAGCTCTTGTAGCTAGGTGGCAGAGATTGGAGAACACGATGTATGCCTAAGTCAATGGGAATCGTTATTCCTAAGGACACAAGCTTATCGGCGTACCCACACATTTTGAGTACATGCTCACTAACGGAGCTGTTTTCCTCCATCATGCAGCTAAAGAACTTTTCTGTAGCATTATAACTCTCTACGGCAGCATGGGTAACGAAAATCATTTTCAATTCTCCCATGGTATCAAAGGAATTGCCATTTTTGAAACGCTTTCGAAGTTCTGGCTCTAGCCCATACAATATGCCGCAATGAACTAAGTGGCGGTCCTCCTAACGAGTCACATAGACATTCTTTTCCTCGTCAGGGGTATCAGGAGCTGGTGGGGGGCCTAGCGGCGCATCTAGCACATATTGCTTTTGTGCAACAGTGAGGAGAATCCTCAAATTCATAGCCTAGTTGGTGAAGTTGCTAGCATTCGCAGCAAGTTTCTCTTTCTCCATGAACACATTGAAATTAAAAGAAGGTGGTGCCATCTACAACAGAATTTGTAAAGTTTATTTAGACTAAGTTTATGATAGATTGAGTTCAACTAATCCAAATTACTAATGAACTCCCACTCAAAAACGACATCCCTCGTGTCTTTTTGGTGATTACATCAACCAAATCCACTACACCAAGTCCGATCATCACATGAGTTGATGTAGCTTCAAAGGCGAGCATCTATATGGGCATCATATCAACTATATGACTCATGCTTAACCTTTCGGTCCGTGTTCCGAGGCCATGTCTGTACATGCTAGGCTCGCCAAGTAAGAACCTTAGTATTCGCGTGTGTAAAACTGTCTTACACCCGTTCCTATGAAAGCGTAGATTCGAGTACACCCGATCATCACATGATGTCTCGAAACACGATCCACAGAACGGTGCATACTTAAGGAAGAACATATTTTTATCTTGATATCTAAATGAGGGATCATCTTATAATGCTACCAAAAGCGCCAAACTAGCAGTATAAGATGCTAACATCTAATGTGTAAAGTGAGATGATATGGTCCATGCATTTGATCTCTATCACTTGCATCGCAGTATGATCTCTATCATTCCTTTGTGTGTAAGGCCAAGGTCTATGGAACTTACACGTTGAGTGTGTTGTAAGAGTATCTATCATACATCTACTTACAACAATGCCATATCAATACACTAGCCCAGCAACGATCTAAACTAGACGCCTCTAATTTATCAATTGCAAGTTTTACGTGGCTTAGGGCTTTCGGAGAGAGAACCGTTCTCACCTACGAACATGAACCACAACGAGGATAACTAAGTTATTAGCAACTCGTTGTAAATCAGATATTGACTATAGTAGGAGAGACAAACACCCGCCAGCCACTTATGCAAAACAAGTTGCATGTCAGTCGTGGAACCGGTCTGATGTACGATGACATGTAAGGTTGGTCCGGGCCGCTTCATCCCACTATGCCACCAATATCCAAAATACATAGAAGATGCAATAACATGATCATCATCGCCCACATATAAACATATGTGTACTACCCGTGCAAAGCACCTACGCATAGATCAGGCTCTGATACCACTGTTGGGTCCGCAGCATAGAAAACAAAAAAATTCCTACGGTGTGAACTACACGCCAAGATCTATCTACTAGGTACAAAGCAACGGGTGGACATACATCCAACAAGAACTTACCCTCGAAGACAACGAGTTTTGTTAACGAGTAGGAACTCCTGGTTGATGTAGTCGTACACTTGCCGATCTCAAGATCGTGAGGAAGTCCGAGCGCCGCAACTCAGCAGCGCATCCGCACTCGCACACACGTTCAAGCCACCGGACAACCTCCACCTCCTCGCTCCAGCGACCAGCGGAAGCAGCAACTCCTTCCAAACGAAATGCCACCGGGAACATGTATCTCGCTAATCCGAGACCATGGGGGAATAATTTTAGAGGGGGAGAGAGATCCTTCACAAGGAGGTGTGTGGATGAAGGAGGGAATGGGTGGCCTTTTTATAGGAGGAGGGGGGTGCCCCCTCTCTCCATGGCCGGCGCATGGGGGGTGACCCCTCACCTCCCCCATTCATGTGGTGGTAACCCCTCCACATTAAAATGCCTCTTCACATTCCCTTTTAAAGTCTCCACTTTAAATGCATTAAATTTCTCCAAATTTAATGCTCTCTCATTTAATAAAACTCTTTTTATTAAATTTATTCAGAATTTTGTTAATTACTTTAATTAACAAACATTCACATACAGCCCCTTGCAATATTTCAATATCACATGCAGAACCACTTTCTGCAATTTCACCCGAAACAATTTCCGGTTTCTATTGAAACAATTCCAACGCTTTGCAATTCTTTCGTCTAAAACATATGTGCGCCAAAATGGTGTCCGGTAACTCTTAATTGTGCGACCCTACAGTTCGCGAATAATGCAGACATGATCGAGACCCTTCTCCGATCAATAATCAGCAGCGGGACCTGGAGATCCATACTAACTCCTACACATTCAATGATGACTTCTCTGATCGTGAGAACCTTTAACGCTTGTAACTAAATCCCTTTGTCTCTCGATATATTACATGTCCGAGATTCGATCATCGGTATCTCCATACCTAGTTTGATCTCGTTACCGACATGCACTCTTTTCTCGTTCCTATGATATAACATTCTAGTGATCACATCACTTGCTTGCAAGCTATCTTAATGTGATATCACCGAGAGGGCCCAGAGTATATCTATCCATCATCTGGATTGACAAATTCCACTCTTGATCCATGAGCCTCAACATAACACGTTCGTAGTACTGAACCCATCTTTATAGTCACCCTGTTACGGTGTGACGTTTGATGTTATTAAGATACTCTTCTGGTGTTAGCAATTAACATGATCTCATGGTCTAAGGATAAAGATTACTTTGTATGATGTTATAGCAATATAAACATAATGACTTGATCGTAATGCTATACTTTGGATGAATGTTCATCACATCATTCCACCAATGGTGTGACCTTGTTATTAACAACATCCAATGTCCATGATCAGGAAACCTTGATCATCTTGTTAATCAACAAGCTAGTCTATAAGAGAGGCATAACTAGGAACCCTTTTTGTTTATTAAACACACATGTATTGATATTTCCGATCAATACAATTCTAGCATGTAAAATAAACATCTATCATATATAAGGAATATATAATAACAACTTTATTATTGCCTCTCAGGGCATATTACCTTCACAACCGTCATCTGGTAATACGGTGGCCATAAATGTGTACGTTGGGTATTCCGAAAGAACAATAGATGACATATGACTGCAAGACCGGGATTTTGTTCACCCACATGAGGGGTAAAGATACATATGGCCGACTTGGTGAGATTACATCCATAAATGTTACAACATGTGACTAGGTCATAGGGATGTAATATCACGGTAACAAGAAAATAGAACTTGTTGTGAACGAGATTGAACAAGGTATGGGATACCAATGATCGGATCTCGAACAAGTTATATCGAGAAACAAAAGGAAGAGGATGCTACATTTAGACGGTTCAAACGACATTGTCATCAGCAATGCATAGGGGTCACATGGACATCCCTGGTCCCTCTGTTGATCATTGATACAGATCATGTCTAGAGCATTCCCGAGCCATGAGAGGATACACTTAAGGGTACGATGAGAGTGATCATTCATAAGACAGAATCACAGTAGAGAAAGAGAGAAATCCGGAATTGTTCTGTAGAGAGATCCGAAGTTGTTCGGAGAAAGAATAAAGGACCGGAATCATTTCGAGAAAGATCCGAAGTCATTCGGAGGAAATCAAAAGGGACCTGAAAGGTGTTTCGGGTCAAGACGGATTTTGTAATATGTATTTACATATTAATTAGTGTAATTAATATTAAATATAATATTAAAATCTAATTTGAAGGGTTATTCTACTAATGGGCCAAACTTCCTAGTGAATAAAGGCCCATGAGGGAAAACCGGAGGAGGGAAGGGCCAAGGGCCAAAGGGCCAACGCCCAAGCGCCTCAAGGGGGCCCACCCGGCCAGCCTAGGGTTTGATGACCCACAAGTATAGGAGGTGTATCGCAGTATTTTCGATAAGTAAGAGTGTCGAACCCAACGAGGAGCAGAAGGTGCTGGCTAGTGGTATGGATCGGGAATTCTCTGCAAATACTTAGCAAACGGATTTTTAGGGGTTTTTGATAAAGCAAGTAAACAAAGTATGAGTAAATAAAAGACAGTAGGAATAAATGCAGCAAGTGGCCCAATCCTTTATGCACCAAAGGACAAGCCGGTTGTATTACTTAAGATGACCAAACGTTCTCGAGGACACATGGGAAGACTGTCAAGTGCTTTCGCTTCATATAGTTGATTAATCTTCTTTAGCTTGCTAAGTGTTGTGTGGGTGAACCTGTGCTAATGTACCGCCCCATCCAAGACTAATACATACTTGTGATTATACCCCTTGCAAACATCTGTAAGTACAAGAAAGTAATTAAGGTAGAAACCTAACCACAGCTTTAAACTCTAAGACCCTTACGTCCCTTGTGCAATGGTTTCCTAATGGGGGTTCAGGTTTCTGTCACTCCGGCAACCCCTACGATTAGTAGACAAATACATAATGCATTCCCCTAGGCCCATATAGGTGAAGTGTCATGTAGTCGATGTTCACATGACACCACCAGAAGAAGTACACCACAACTTAAATAACAATCTATTGAATCTTTCTCAACGCAACTCCACTACTAACAACAAGACTTCTCCCATGTCCTCAAGAACAAAACGAACTACCCACAAGACATCATATGGATCATGATCAGAGATGGAATAATGATGTATAACAATCTGAACATAAACAATAATTTAATGGTTCACTCAATAGCATCAACTACAAAGAGTAATCAACACCAGGAAAGTTTCCCCTATGAACTATGCAAGATTCAACGCAATTGTTACAGCAATATGGAGATGGTGATGAGGGTGCTGATGGTGATGATGGTGGTGATGATGATGATGATGATCCCGATGAAGTCCAGCTTGATGGTGGTGTTGATGGCGACGATCTCCCCTCTCCGGGAAGGAATTCCCCCGGCAGAAATTTGTCTGCCGGAGAGATCTTTCTCTCTCGGAGTTTTCTGCCCTGCAGAGGCGGCGGAATCTTTCTGTGGTCGCTCCTCGAGTCTTAGGGTTTTGGGAGGATTATATACGCCAGAGGGGAGAGGCTGGAGTGGGCCAGGGTGGCCACACCACCTCCTGGCACGGCCTAGGGCTGCCTGCGCCATGGGGTGGTGTGGGCCCCCTGTGGCCCATCTCCACTCTGTCTTCTGGCATCCTTAGTCTTCTGGAAAAATAGGATTTCCCATATATTTTCCCGGATTTTCTGATCTTCGCGAATTTTGCCTCCAAACAGCACATTTTCCATCAGAATCCTGACTACAGTGGTCCATGCTCCAAAAGTCATCAACCATGCAAAAATACATGAAATAACATAAGTATCACCTCTCAATACGAAATATATCAATGAATAATAGTGAATTAAGACATAGAATAGTGATGCAAAATGGACGTATCAACTCCCCCCAAGCTTAGACTTCGCTTGTCCCCAAGCGAAACTGATCTCAATAAACATGGCCTCAGGTTTATGGAGTGAAGAGTCGATAAAAGAATACGGACAAGAAGAATCACATTCATCAAATACATAGATCATAATAGAAGACAACTCACTATTATATAACTCAACTTGTAATAAGTAAAGGAAACACAATAAAGATACATAAAGTGAATCATAATTGGTAATGGAAAACTTAGCTCTTGGTCGAAGAATAGTTGATAATTTGCTGGAGTTCACAAATAGCTGGTTTTTCAATGATAGCTTTCAAAGTAGTAAACATCAAGATAAGAGCAATGTGCAAAACAAGGAACATAAGAAACATGATTGAATAAATCAACATATGAATGAATGAAACACAACAACTCAAAATACTTACTGAGATAGAAGGGAGTAGGTTTACTGACTCAACTACAAAGTAAAAGAAAGGCCCTTCAAAGAGGGAAGCAGGGATTGCAAGTCTCATAAAGAGCTCCCAAAAATTATGATACTTACTAGTTTTCAGCTCTCATTGCCCCTATCATAGGCATCTTTAGGTGATTAATGTTAAAGTGACACAACTAAGAGGATATGCTTGACAAGTTATAAGTTGAAATCTCATGCCCCTTACTTATGAGTACCGATCCTCATGCTACTCAACTTCAGTCACGAGCAAGCTCTTATCATTGTAAATACATGTGTATCATTGAGAACCGCCAACGGGGTACCCCTTGCACATGACACAGGAGCTATCCCATAATCAAAATGACAAGGCAAGCAGACAGTGAGCATCTCAGCGATCTTTTTATTTGCTATTTGCATAGGTTTTTATTGAGAATGCTTCATAGAATGCTCACTATAGTTATGCTGCAAGTTTCCACCATGATTAGGCATGGCTTAGGCTAGCGGCCTAGGCGTTTCTCTAACACACATATAAACTCCATGATCTTACAAGTTCCACTTTTATTTCACACCGCCGGGATCCATAAGCAAAAGAACATGATATCAACTAGGTACAAAGTACCAAATGAAGTGTTGAAAGCAGTCCCCATGATACATGGTTCGGCTAACTTCAACTCATAAAGCGCAAGCATATACGCAACAAACAAGGACCCAATGGTTCAAGTTTATTAAATGCAAGAAAGTAAAGTGTGTCATCAAGTTCGTGAGAGCTTTAATCACTAATTTTCACATAACAAGTTTACTTTGGGAGGTAGATAAAACAAGAATTTACTTGGAATAGCAATAATGCTACTAGGTAGGTATGGTGGACACAAATGGCAAAGGTTTTGGTTTAAAGGAGGTGGATGCACAAGAAGAACACCCTCTCAGTACAGGTTTTTGGCTAGCAAGGCTGGGTAGCAAGTATAAGAGTTGAAGGAAACAAACAAACATACAAGTGATAAAGACAAACATGCAATCTTCCTTGGAAGCACAAAAGATCTTAACTAGATAATACTAAACTTATTAGCAAATCAAGAAAGAAAGATGATGAAATTATTTTTCTCTAGAGTACTTCTACCTTTTTCATTCAACTCTCAGAAATAGTGTTGCTACTGACCGAGCCAGGTTTGCCAAAACCAACTAAATTAACTCAATGATCCCAAAGTGATACCAATACTAACAACAAGATCAATCATATAACCACGAATTGAAAACTAATATAAGCTATGCAAAAGAGTGAATGATGGAACTTCTCATTAATATTCCATAATAGAAACTCACACCAAGGGATACATATCTAACGAGAGAGGGGACACTTCCATAATGCAAACCATACTGCATAATAACTCCTCTATTCATGAGATGACTCTACTAATAAGGTAAAAAGATAGAAGATAGTGATGTGATACCGCGGCACTCCCCCAAGCTTGGAACAAACCAAGGGGATGCCAAACCTGATGACAAATTACTCCTTTGGTGGTGGTGGTATCCTCTCATCTTCGTCCATCTTCCAAGGTAAAGGTTTCCCATCAACAAAGGACATCGTGGTTTCCAACATCCTGAAACTTGCAGCAGCACTTATGAGTTTAAATCTAGCCTCATACTCATAGTTTTGATTTTGAACGTCACAGAACTGTGCTTGCAGTTCGTTGGTTGTTTGGCGGAGTGAGAGGACTTCGTCTTTGAGTTTAGCAGTCTCCTTTTGGTTCTCGGTGATGAGTTCGGAACAAATCTTATGGATGATATCCACTTCGCACTCCGCCATCTTCTTGTACCTAAAGTCTTCTTGTTCCAATGCTTCCATCCTGTCCTCCAGACTTCCTTCACCTTTAGGGCCTTGAACCTCTTTAATCCGAACCTCCCCACCTTCGAGCAATAACTCCTTGGGATGAATCTTCAATTCTCTCATGTATGGGTTGATGATATCTTCCAAGGAATCACCCTTAACTGATCCAGGGGAAGACATTGAGGCTACAAATCAAAGATTTTACCTGGCAGAAACATATCGAAACGAAAACACGACGAAAACACGATATACGGACCTCGGGGGATCCGGGGGTTTATATATTACGAAGTTTCATATCAAAAGGGAGGTACTGGGTGAAAACGGGTTGGAGGCGGAGTTTGGGGTGGCCTCACCACCTGGTGGCGCGGCTAGGGGTGGGCCCACGCCACATGGTGGTGTGGGCTACCCCAGCTTCGGTTCCGTCCCTTTTTCGCTTCGTAACTTTCCTTATCGACTGAAAACTGCAAAAATGTAGTTGTATTGTATTTTCGCGGAACTTTTCTTACCAGAACTGTTACCTATTTGAAAACAGACTCTGTAGGTCTCTGAATTTGGTCCTCGATGAATTTCTCCGGAGTTATAACTTGAAAGGCATCAACATCTTCATTGTAAGAATCTCCAGCAATATAGTGTTTGAGTCGTTGTCCATTCACTACTTGTGTAGTATTATGTTTTAGAGAATAAATTTGTATTGCTCCTAAACAGTATACTTCTTCAATGATGAAAGGTCCTTCCCATTTTGATAGTAGCTTACCTGCAAAAAATCTGAGACAAGACCTATACAATAGAACTTTCTCACCAACATGAAATTCTCTCTTAAGTATTCGCTTGTCATGCCATCTTTTAACTTTTTCCTTAAAGAGCCTAGCATTCTCATAGGCTTCACTCCTCCATTCATCTAAAGAACTTAAGTCAAATAATCTTTTCTCACCAGCGAGCCTACAATCTCTATTTAGTTCTTTCACTGCCCAGTAAGCTTTGTGTTCTAATTCTAAGGGTAGGTGGCAAGCTTTCCCATAAACCATTTTATAAGGAGACATTCCCATAGGATTTTTGTAAGCAGTTCTATAAGCCCATAAAGCATCATTCAACTTCTTAGCCCAGATTTTCTAGACCTATTAACAGTCTTTTGCAAGATAGATTTAATTTCTCTATTTGATAACTCTACTTGCCCGCTAATTTGGGGGTGATAAGCTGAAGCATTTCTATGATTAACAACATATTTAGCAAGGGTCTTCCTAAAACCACCATGAATGAAATGAGAACCCCCATCAGTCATGAGATACCTAGGCACCCCAAACCTACGAAAGATAATATCCTTAAGCGTTTTTAGAGAAGTCTCCCCATCAGCACTCTTTGTAGGAATGGCTTATACCCAATTAGTAACATAATCAACAGCAACAAGAATATGAGTGTAGCCTTTCGAAGGAGGGAAAGGACCCATAAAGTCAAATCCCCAACAATCAAAAGGTTCAATAACTAGAAAGTAGTTCATAGGAATTTCATTGCGTCTAGAAATATTACCAACACACTGACATTCATCACAAGATAAAACAAATTTTCTTGCATCTTTAAAAAGGGTAGGCCAGTAGAAACTTGATTGTAGTACCTTTTGTGCAGTTCTATCTCCTGCATGATGTCCTCCATAGGCACTACCATGACATTTACGCAATATCTCCTTTATTTCATATTCTGGAACACATCTTCGCATAATACCATCCACTCCTTCTTTGTATAAGTTTGGGTCATCCCAAAAATAATGCCTCAAATCATAGAAGAACTTTCTTCTTTGCTGAGCTATAAAAGTTGGAGGCAAATACTTGGAGACAATAAAGTTAGCATAATCAGCATACCAAGGGCTTCCTCGCGAGCTCACCCTACTGCAGCTAACTGTTCATTTGGGAAACTATCATTAACAGGCATAGGGTCAAAAGAGATGTTTTCCAGACGAGATAAATTATCAGCTACAGGGTTTTCAGCACCCTTCCTATCTACTATATGTAGATCAAACTCTTGTAAAAGCAGTACCCATCTAATAAGCCTAGGCTTAGCGTCCTTCTTCGTCATAAGATATTTAATAACAGCATGATCAGTATGAATGGTTACTTTTGAGTCCACAATATAGGGCCTAAACTTATCATAGGCAAAAACAACAGCAAGAAATTCCTTTTCAGTAGTGGCATAATTCCTTTGAGCAGCGTCTAGAGTCTTACTAGCATAATGGATAACGTTTAACTTTTTATCAATACGTTGCCCAAGGACAGCCCCTACAGCAAAATCACTAGCATCACACATTATTTCAAAGGGTAAACTCCAATCAGGTGGTTGAACAATAGGAGCTGTAGTTAAAGCCTTCTTAAGAGTTTCAAAAGCTTCCCTACAATCATCATCAAAAACGAAGGGTACATATTTTTGAAGAAGATTAGTGAGAGGTTTTGATATCCTAGAGAAGTCTTTAATAAACCTCCTATAGAAACCAGCATGACCAAGGATACTACGAATACCTTTGATGTCTCTTGGACATGGCATCTTCTCAATTGCCACAACCTTAGCTCTATCAACTTCTATGCCTCTTTCAGAAACTTTATGCCCAAGAACAATCCCTTCATTAACCATGAAGTGGCATTTCTCCCAATTAAGAACAAGATTAGTTTCTTCACATCTCTACAAAACTTTATCAAGGTTGTGCAGACAATTATCAAAAGAACTTCCATAGACAGAAAAGTCATCCATGAACACTTCTAGAATTTCCTCACAAAAACCATGAAAGATAGCAGACATGCACCTTTGGAAAGTAGCAGGAGCATTACATAAACCAAAATGCATACGTCTATAAGCATAAATTCCATAAGGGCAAGTAAAAGTAGTTTTTTCTTGATCTTGTTGTTTAACAGCAATTTGAGAGAAACCAGAATAACCATCAAGAAAACAAAAATGGGTCTTTTTAGACAACCTTTCCAACATTTGATCAATAAAAGGAAGCGGGTAGTGATCTTTCTTAGTAACTTTATTGACTTTCCTAAAATTGATGCACATCCTATAGCCTACCACTATTCTTTGAGGAATAAGCTCATCATTATCATTAGGGACAACGGTAATACCTCCCTTTTTAGGAACACAATGAACAGGACTAACCCATTCACTATCGGCAATAGGGTAAATAATACCAGCATCAAGGAGTTTCAATACCTCATTCCTTACCACTTCCTTCATCCTAGGATTTAAACGTCGTTGGTGCTCCACTACTGGCTTCGCATCTGGTTCTATGTTGATAGAATGCTGACATATAGTAGGTGAAATCCATTTTAAATCATCTAGAGTATAGCCCATAGCTCCTCGATGTTTCCTCAAAACTTCCAATAACCTTTCTTCTTCCTTCCCTGAAAGTTTAGCGCTAACAATAATAGGATATATCTTTTTGTCATCAATATAAGCATATTTAAGATCATCAGGGAGAGGTTTTAGATCGAAAACCGGATCCTTTTTAGGTGGCATCGTGGTACCCAAGTCTTCTACAGGCAAGTCGTGCTTAAGCATCATAGGTTGATCACGGAGAATCCTGTCAATCTCATTCCTTTCTTCCATGAAGATTTCACTTTCATCATCTTCCATAAATTGCTGCAAAGCATTTTTAGGAGTAAGAGAAATAAAAGCAAGTTGTTCAACCCTAAAATCCTCATTATGGGTTTCCTCTTCGCAAGGTTCTTTAACAAATTTCAAAAAATTAAACTCATAAGATTCCCCATCAAACTTAGTCAAGATTTTCTCCCTCTTGCAATCAATAATAGCTCCACAAGTACTCAAGAAAGGTCTACCAAAAATGATAGGGTAGGTTTTACTAGTAGCCGAACCAAGTACTAGCGGAAATCAGCAGGGTACTTAATCTTACCATAAAGAACTTCCACATCTCGCACAATACCAATTGGAGAGATGGTCTCTCTATTAGCAAGGTGAATAACCACATCAATCTCTTCCAACTCACAAGGACTGATTTCATGCATAATTTCTCTGTAAAGCTCATAAGGAATAGCACTAGAACTTGCACCAACATCACATAAACCATAATAGCAATGATCACCAATTCTAACAGAAAGCACAGGAACACTAGCCTTTTTAGTTCTATTGGGATGTGAAACAATATTAGAAGCATCCTCACAAAAGACTATGTGCCCATCTTCTACGCTTTTAGTGACAAGGTCTTTCACAATTGCTACCACAGGTTCAAGTTTATTTGTTCATGAGGTTTTATAGTTCTTTTTTCACTTTTGGTGATTACATTAGTTATCATAGGATGGTCATTTACCTTTTTGGGTAAGGGAATCTTCTCGATATAAGGTTCGGGTAAGATGGGGTCAATAATGCAATACTCAACACTTCCAATAGGAGCATAGTCAACAATATCTTTGTAAGGTGCATGGTATTTGTTCCATCCCCTTTTTGGAATTTTGATATAGGAAGCAAAAACTCTAAGGCAATTCGTAATAACTTGCAAATCAAGACCATAAATATTACTAATATTTTGAAAGTCATCAGTTCCCATAAAAGATTCAATGCATTCATAATCATAATTTATACCTGACTTTCTACCTTTTTCATTCTCCCAAGCTTCAACATTGTCTTGAATACGGTCTAGAAGGTCCCATTTAGCTTCTTCTTCCATGCGAGTGAATGATCCAGCACAAGAAGCATCCAATAAATCTTTATCATGTAGAGGGAGCCTTGCATAAAAGTTATTGATAATAATATTTTTGGGGAGCTCATGAATGGGACATTTGAGCATTAGTAACTTCAATCTCCCCCAAGCTTGATTTGTACTCTCTCCATCAAGAGGCCAAAAGTTGTATATTTGATTCCGATCTTTATGAATCTCACTAGGAGGATAAAACTTTGAATAAAAGAGAGGCACTATTTCCTCCCATTCCAGAGCTTGACCATTCTTCAGCAGCTTATACCATTACTCAGCTCTTACTTTCAGTGATAATGAGAATAACTTCTTCTTAACTTGATCTGTAGTAATACCTACACACTTGAACAACCCGCATAATTTGTGTATAAAGAGTAAATGATCACCGGGATGGACAGTTCCATCCCCAACATAGTAGTTATCCATAACATGATCAATAATTCTTGTAGGTATTTTGAAAACATAGTAGTAGCATTACCAAATAAGAAACTCAGCGAATTATCCATAATGAAAATAAAGCAAATAACAGAAGTAAACAATACTCATAGTAGAAGTTTCATTTACCAGTTCCACTCTCCAATAGCGCTTCACTCCCCGGCAACGGTGCCAGAAAATAGTCTTGATGACCCACAAGTATAGGGGGTGTATCGCAGTATTTTCGATAAGTAAGAGTGTCGAACCCAACGAGGAGCATAAGGTGCTCGCTAGTGTTATGGATCAGGAATTCTCTGCAAATACATAGCAAACGGATTTTTAGGGGTTTTTGATAAAGCAAGTAAACAAAGTACGAGTAAATAAAAGACAGTAGGAATAAATGCAGCAAGTGGCCCAATCCTTTATGCACCAAAGGACAAGACGGTTGTATTACTTAAGATGACCAAACGTTCTCGAGGACACATGGGAAAACTGTCAAGTGCTTTCGCTTCATATAGTTGATTAATATTCTTTAGCTTGCTAAGTGTTGTGTGGGTGAACCTGTGCTAATGTACCGCCCCATACAAGACTAATACATACTTGTGATTATACCCCTTGCAAACATCCGTAAGTACAAGAAAGTAATTAAGGTAGAAACATAACCACAGCTTTAAACTCTAAGACCCTTACGTCCCTTGTGCAATGGTTTCCTAATGGGGGTTCAGGTTTCTGTCACTCCAGTAACCCCTACGATTAGTAGCCAAATACACAATGCATTCCCCTAGGCCCATATAGGTGAAGTGTCATGTAGTCGACGTTCACATGACACCACCAGAATAAGTACACAACAACTTAAATAACAATCTATTGAATCTTTCTCCACTACTAACAACAAGACTTCTCCCATGTCCTCAAGAACAAAACGAACTACTCACAAGACATCATATGGATCATGATCAGAGATGGAATAATGATGTATAACAATCTGAACATAAACAATAATTCAATGGTTCACTCAATAGCATCAACTACAAAGAGTAATCAACACCAGGAAAGTTTCCCCTATGAACTATGCAAGATTCAACGCAATTGTTACAGCAATATGGAGATGGTGATGAGGGTTCTGATGGTGATGATGGTGGTGATGATGATGATTATGATCCCGATGAAGTCCAGCTTGATGGTGGTGTTGATGGCGACGATCTCCCCTCTCCGGGAAGGAATTCCCCTGGCAGAAATCTGTCTGCTGGAGAGATCTTTCTCTCTCGGAGTTTTCCGCCCCGCAGAGGCGGCGGAATCTTTCTGTGGTCGCTCCTCGAGTCTTAGGGTTTCGGGAGGATTATATACGCTAGAGGGGAGAGGCTGGAGTGGGCCAGGGTGGCCACACCACCTCCTGGCGCGGCCTAGGGCTGCCCGCGCCATGGGGTGGTGTGGGCCCCCTGTGGCCCGACCCCAGCACCCCCTCGGCCTCTCCTTCCTCCTATAAGATGCCCTCGGGACGGAAACCCTAAGTACCCGATCAAAAATCCATGAAAGATTCTGTAGCCATCGTCATCTCCATCCCTAGATCAGGAGGGATCTGAAGCTCTTCCCGGCACCCTGCTGGAGAGGGGAATTCACCCTGGAGGCCTTCTTCATCACCATGCAAGCCTCCGGTGTGATGCGTGAGTAGTTATTCCTTGGACTACGGATCCATGTAGTAGCTAGATGGCTGGTTCTCCTCCTTTGTGCTTTCATGTTTAGATCTTGTGAGCTCCTTTCATGATCAAGATCATCTATTTGTAATCATACATGTTGTGTTTGCAAGGATCCGATGGATATTGAGATGCTATTTCAGATTGATTATTGATTTTATCATGTCTTTGTTATTTGTGATCTTGCATGCTTTCCGTTGTTAGTAGTTATCTTGGCCAAGTAGATGCTAGCAACTCCAAGAGTTAGTATTTATGCTCGATAGTGGGTTCATGCCTCTGGTAATCTGGGGAAGTGACAGAAATCTATAAGGTACTAGATGTGCTGTTGCTACTAGGGATAAAACAACAATCCTTTGTTCATAGAACAATCGTATTGTTTACTTTACACGCATTTCATAAAGAAATAATCTGTTGCTTGCAACTTAATATAGAGGGGGTTCAGATGATAACCTAAAGGTGGATTATTATTCATAGATGCAGTTGGATGGCGGTCTATGTATAATGTTGTAATGCCCAATCAAGTCTCAAAGGAGTCAAGATGATTAGTATATGCATGTATTGCTTTCTCGATGTTTGTCAATTGCCCCGCTGTAATTTGTTCACCCAGCATGTTATCTATCTAAGGAGAGCCACCTCTAGTGAACTATGGATCCCGGTCCTTTCTTTTACATACAATCTACAAACTGTTTATTGCTTTGTGTTTACTTTCTTCAAACTATTACTTCCTTCCATTCGATACGTTTAATCCTTTGTTTTTAGCAAAACATGGTGAGATTGACAACCTCATCGCAAGTTGGGGACAGAGTTATGTGGTTGTGTTGTGCAGGTCTCCACGTTACTACTAGCACCGGTAGTGCGCCCTGCCAAGGCTCATCTAGCAACACTTTTGGGGTGTTTTCTTGCTCCTACTGGTTTGATTAAACCTTGGTTTCATAATTGAGGGAAACTTGCTGTTGTGCTCATCATACCTTCCTCTTGGGGTTCCCCAACGAGCTCTACATCAACACTGAGCCATCAAGAACTTTTCTGGCACCGTTGCCGGGGAGTCAAGGACATCTTCACAAGGGGAGTCCCTCATAACCAATCTCTTTACTTTGTTATTTTTGTTTTGCTTAGTTTCTTTTGCTTTGTTTGCTTGTTTCTTTATCAAAAACACACACAAAATAGTTTTACTAGTTTGCTTTCTTTATCAAAAACACACAAAAATTAAGTCTCCTTTAGTTGTTGCCTCTTCCTTAGCTCACCATGTTGATCCCTAAATTCACCCTAAAAGACCTTTCAATTGGTAGTGGTTCTATAATTGGGAAAGATAATATTGAAGAATTCTTTAATCATGTTAGTAAGCATGAAGATACTGAGGATAGATCCCTTGCAGAACTTGCTCCAAACTATGAGATTGCTGCAGCTTCTTTAGTTCACATGTTAGAATCTAGGTTTGTTAACCTCAACCCCTTAATGCAAGTAATGTTTCTTAAGCTTAAAGAAATTGAGGACCCTAAAAAGAGGGGTTTTATTCTAGAAAGTTTGTTTAAGGAATTCTATGATGTTGCCAAGGAAGCTAGGAAAGTCTTTGAACATTTCAATATGCTAGGATCATGTGTAGATGTTGTTGGTACACGAGAAAAGATGAACAAAACCGAACCTAATGGGGAGGAACCTAAGATACCGATACCCTTTAAACTAATAGCAATGCATGAAGCCATAGAAAAGAATCTTGATTGGATCGTTCCTGAAAACCCGTTTGATGAACGTAGTGAACCTAAGAGCATGGAGAGAGGATCCTCTAGAACTTATTTGGATGATATACCTTGTCGTGTTGAAGATATTTGTGGTATTAACCTTAATGCTTCTTCACTTGAGAACACTTGATTCTTCTTGCTTCTTATGCGTAACTTAAAGGCGTTAAAGAAAAGTACTTATTGGGAGATAACCCAAAAGTTTTAGATGAGTCTTGGAAGTTATTACCTCAGTAATAACCTCTCCTTATCCTTTTATTTGCTTTTTGTGCCAAAAGTAACTTCTAATGAGAGAGAAGTAATGATTGGGAAAGTTGCTGTCCCGAAACAGATTTCTGTGCTTCACCGTAAAAATTCGTGTAAAATATCTGAACGTCTTTTTGAGGCGTGAATTTTTTTTTTCTGCCCCAGGTTGTTATCTAACTTTCGTTAGTTCAACACTTTTTTATTTGAGCAACAGAAGGTCTTCGAAAAAATTCGTCTTTACCTGCTGGTCTGTTTTGACATATTTCTGCCATTTTCTGCATTTGCTTCTTGTTGGTTCCTTTTTGAGTTCTTTTGGGGAATTGAGATTTTTGAGAGAAGTGCTACAGTAGTTAGTGTTCTAATGAAAGTTTATTTGGTGTTAGAACTGAACCTTAAGACTTATTTATCTTAAGTGCACTAATGTTGCTAATAAAGATTGTGTGAAGTTTTGTATGAAGGAAAATTTTCAGGTGTATGAAAGGAATGAGTAATAAGATGAACGATAGACTAAAGCTCAAGCTTGGGGATGCCACGCGTGTCACCCCAATAAATATCCAAGAAGTACAAGCGTCAAAGCTTGGGGATGCCCAAGGCATCCCCCTCTTCATCAATAAAAATCCCAGGTTTCTTCCAAACGCTTCGTTTTTATTATTCCATGCACAATTGTGTTGTTCTTGGAGCATCTTCTTTTTTGTTTTCGTTTACTTGGATAGCTTAGTTTTCTAAATAAATTGGTTGGACCCCCTCTTTCATACATTGGTTTTCAAATAGTTTGGTTTGGTTTGGAAAAGAGTAGGAAAGTTCATGTTTATGTGGTAAAAATAGCTCGTTTTTGACTGTGGCATATGCTTTGTCATGCCATGCTTGATATTTTTTTGGCTTTATGCTTAGTATTCTTTGCTGTAGCATGACATGTTATAAACAATTGAGATTGCTTAATGTGCCTTGGATGAATCATGCGTTGTTTTAGCATATTAAAGCATAGTATAGTGGTATTCTCCTTTGATGCTTTATTTGGGTTGACTTGGCGCATGCTCACACCATGTTATGACTATCTCAAGTCACCATAGCCTTTATGATACTTTATTTTTCAACTTGTAGTATCACTTTATGCTTTGATCAATGATGTTTTGTCGCTCGACATGACTATGGCCATTATTGCTCTCTTAGTTTGTCGCTCCCAGTCTTTTGCTAGCCTCCACAACCAAGTATGAGTTCCACTCATGCATCCAACTCCCTAAACCAAGTTATTCCAAAGAGTCCACCATACCTACCTACTATCTTATGCTATTCCAAGTATATTCATGCTTTTGTTTAACTTCCAAATTAAACTTGTTATGAGAAAACTAGTGATTAAAGCTCTCACGAACTTGATGGCACACTTTACTTTTTTGCATCTAATAAACTTGAACCATTGGGTCCTTATTTTTTGGATGTATGTCCACCCGTTGCTTTGTACCTAGTAGATAGATCTTGGCGTGTAGTTCACATCATAGGAATTTTTTTTGTTTTCTATGCTACGGACCCAACACATTGGGCCCTTCTTTGTTGCGTATATGCTTGCGCTTTATAAGTTGAAATTAGTAGAACCATGTATCATGGGGAACGCTTTCAACATTGCACTTGTACTTTGTACCCCATTGATATCATGTTCTTTTGCTTATGGATCCCGGCGGTGTGAAATAAAAGTGGAACTTGTAAGATCATGGAGTTTGTATGTGTGTTAGAGAAACGCCTAGGACGCTAGCCTAACCCATGCCTAATCATGGTGGAAACTTGCAGCATAACCATAATGAGCACTCTATGAAGCATCCTCAATAAAAACCTATGCAAATAGCAAATAAAAAGATCGCTGAGATGCTCATTGTCTGCTTGCCTTGTCATTTTGATTATGGGATAGCTCCTGTATCATGTGCAAGGGGTATCCCATTGGCGGTTCTTTACGATACACATGTACTTACAATGACAAGAGCTTACTTGTGACTAAATTTGAGTAGCATGAGGTTCGGTCTTCGTAAGTAAGGGGCATGAGATTTCGGTTTATAGCTTGTCAAGCATATCCTCTTAGTTGTGTCACTTTAACCTTAATCACCTTCAAGATGCTTATGATAGGGGCAATGAGAGCTGAAAGCTATAAGTACCATAATTTTTGGAAGCTCTTTATGATACTTGAATCCCTACTTCCTTTTATGAAGGCCTTTCTTCCACCATTATATTGGGTCTCCACCTTCTACCTTTATGCACCTACTTTGAGAGCATAGTGTCCATTCTTAGTTCTATGTGCATTGTCCCAAGACTAGTTGATTGATTCATACCTTGATATTGCTTGTTTTAAACTATTTGTATCTAGTCACTCTTGTGAACTTTGAAGGTGTCCTATGCATTTATATTTGCTACTCTATGAGGGACAAGTTGAATACTATTATGCTATGTTTTCTTTATGTGAAACAAACAAACGTCTTGCAAAGCATTGTTATTCATGAATCTTTCGTTTGTGCATTTTCATGTTGCATCATAGTTTCTTTGTCTTATTTCTAGAACTTTGTCTTTCATGATTTGATTGAAGTACTATGATCCCAGCTATGAATGTTTTACAAATACTTTGATCAAGTCTTTGATGGTGCATGTCACCTCAAAAATTATTCTTTCTTTTTATCACTTACCTACTCGAGGACGAGCAGGAGTTAAGCTTGGGGATGTTGATACATTGCAAATGTATCTATAATTTTTGATGTTCCATGCTTGGTTTTATCTACTTTCTTGTGTTTTATCCACACTTTGGAGTACTTTTCATATGATTTCTTGGACTAACCTATTAACAAGAGCCACAGTGCCAGCTGCCTGTTTTCCGCTGTTTTTGGTTCCAGGAAAATCAGAAAATGAATATTCTCAGAATTGGACGGGACAAAAGCCAAAGTGTCTATTTTTCCGGAAGTCATCAGATGCCAGAATACGAGACGGAGAAGGGCTGGGGGCCGGCCACACCACCTGGCCGCGTGGCCAGGCCTGGCCCGCGCCAGGGGGTGGTCTGGCCGACCCCAGCACCCCCTCGGCCTCTCCTTCTGCCTATAAGATGCCCTCAGGACGGAAATCCTAAGTACCCGATCAAAAATCCACGAAGGAGTCTGTAGCCGTCGTCATATCCATCCGTAGATCGGGAGGGATCTGAAGCTCTTCCCGGCACCCTGCCGGAGAGGGGAATTCACCCTAGAGGCCTTCTTAATCACCATGCAAGCCTCCGGTGTGATGCGTGAGTAGTTCATCCTTGGACTACGGATCCATGTAGTAGCTAGATGGCTGGTTCTCCTCCTTTGTGCTTTCATGTTTAGATCTTGTGAGCTCCGTTCATGATCAAGATCATCTATTTGTAATTATGCATGTTGTGTTTACAGGGATCCGATGGATATTGAGATGCTATTTCAGATTGATTATTGATTCTATCATGTCTTTGTTATTTGTGATCTTGCATGCTTTCCGTTGTTAGTAGCTATCTTGGCCAAATAGATGCTAGCAACTCCAAGAGTTAGTATTTATGCTCGATAGTGGGTTCATGCCTCTGGTAATCTGGGGAGGTGATAGAAATCTCTAAGGTACTAGATGTGTTGTTGCTACTAGGGAGAAAACAACAATCCATTGTTCATAGAACAATCGTATTGTTTACTTTACACGCAATTCGTAAAGCAATAATCTATTGCTTGCAACTTAATACTGGAGGGGGTTCGGATGATAACCTGAAGGTGGATTATTAGTCATAGATGCAGCTGGATGGCGGTCTATGTATAATGTTGTAATGCCCAATCAAGTCTCAAAGGAGTAAAGACTATTAGTATATGCATGTATTGCTTTCTCGATGTTTGTCAATTGCCCCGCTGTAATTTGTTCACCCAGCATGTTATCTATCTAAGGAGAGCCACCTCTAGTGAACTATGGATCCCGGTCCTTTCTTTTACATACAATCTACAAACTGTTTACTGCTTTGTGTTTACTTTCTGCAAACTATTACTTCCTTCCATTCGATACGTTTAATCCTTTGTTTTCAGCAAAACATGGTGAGATTGACAACCTCATCGCAAGTTGGGGACAGAGTTCTATGGTTGTGTTGTGCAGGTCTCCACATTGCTACTAGCACCGGTAGTGCGCCCTGCCAAGGCTCAGCTAGCAACACCTTTGGGGTGTTTCCTTGCTCCTACTGGTTCGATTAAACCTTTGTTTCATAACTGAGGGAAACTTGTTGTTGTGCTCATCATACCTTCCTCTTGGGGTTCCCCAATGAGCTCTACATCAACACTGAGCCATCACGGCTCATGAGGCCCATGTGCCTCCCCCCTCTCTCCCTTGTTTAGTCCCACATGGGAAACCCAAAGGGGAGGGCACACCCCCTCCCCCTATATAAAGGGGTGCCCATGGGTGGGATGAGACACACCAATATTTGGAGAAGTCCTTTGGTTCACTTCCTCCTTCCTCTCTCTCTATGCCTTGTGACCATGGCCCCAAGTCTGGGTTGTGCGATCGAGGCACACCTGTAGTACGTCGTTGCGCTGCAGGGATTCCTAGCCGGATATCAACTTCGGGATCGGGTAGCCGGAGGTCTCATCGTGCACCGGATGTGTATGAAGACACGAGGCGCAACACTTGGGGCGCTTAAATGTCGTGAGCCGGAGCTGTTGCACGATGAAGATGACGAAGGAGCAAGGGGTGACCCGCGAGGAGCTTCGCGACCTTGAGGTCGGCTACGAGTATAACTACTTCAACCACGTTCCCCGTGGAACATTAACCGCGTACGGTCTATAAGGGTATGTATTCTCTACGCATTGGTCGTTACTGCATTACTACATATATAGATCCTAGGAAGTTTTTGGGGTTCCCACGTAGGAAATATTTTGTTTTCCGCACTGATCCCCAACATGATCTCCATGATGGGTTGTAACATGGCTTGAACCCCCTTTTATTAATGTTATGATGATTTGAGTAATTGAAGTGTGGTGTGTTCTTGTTAATTAATATGTTTGTGCTTTCTCTTTACATTGTTCTATTCATGATATTATTCTAGTGATTGGAGACGTCCAATCCATTGTTGAGGAGTTTACTAGGGATTCACGGAGTGTCACAAAATTATCGTTAGTCTCTACTCGTTCCATGGGCCTGACAAGTCCGTGGGTAGAACTAATAGCCTATTTGCTATAAGTGATTTGTGGAGGCAATAGCAGCTTAGGATGCACCGCCCATTAAGATTTAATTTCCTCAGGATCACTCATGATATAGATAGGTATAGTGTTGTGAATTTCTTGACCCCAAAGTGATATATGGGATATCTTATGACTAACACACTTGCTTAGGAGTACGATTGTCCATAGAACTTAATGCCTTTGCTCTGGTTTACCTTGATTGGTCTTGTTACCATAATACACTATTGTCTTATGGATGACCCATGTCCGAAGAGGGTGTGGATAATTGAGTTGTCTAGTTGCCACTTACCAACGGTGGGAGACAACAATATATGAGGGACCACCACAATTATAGTTAACAGCTATTCCATAAGCACTTATCATGCACACCGGTATACACAACATTACTTGAGGAATCATAGTATTAATATTTTATCTCATTGCATTCACCTATTTTCAGTTTTACTTTTGTTCTAGTTTTCTTCTAGTTCTAGTAGTAGTTATTACAAAACATCTTAAATCCATTTATCCTAGCAACTTATAGAATAGGTTATTTCTAAACCACGGTTTTGGTGCGTACGTAATCGCATTGACAACGCGGCTGCGAGGGTCGTGTTCGCCGAGCTCCCATCAGGACAAACTCTTAAATATTTTCTGGTGCAAGTACTGCAATAACCCTGTTTTGGTGCAGGAAATCCAGTCCATCAAATTGACGCCATTGCCAGGGAGCAAAGCGTTTGGTTATCTACTCTAACATAGTTTATTTCCATTTGTTGCTATTATCTTACTGGTTTCTTTTATATTGAAAACAAAACAAAAAATATTACAAAACCAAAAATTTATAAAACTGTTGCTACTAATCATGTCTTTCGAGATAAATTTAATTCAAGAGATAATACACGCATTGGAGGAGATAAAGGATTCAAGTTCATCAAACCTGGTTGCTAGACATAAGCTGATAGAGAAATTGCTGGACCAATTGGAAAGGCATTCATTATGGTTGCGTGTTAATGATGGATCTTATTGCACAATTTGTATAATAGATGGCCACCTTAATTTTCAATGTAAGTATTCCAACAATCCTACTCTAGTAAATTATAATAGAGATAAATCCTATGCTAGTTTGTAAGTACTAGAATACGTTCTTTTCAAAGGTGCATCTGAAATGGTATTTAGACTATTGAATGTGAAGCACTTGATGGAGTTTTTAATTTAGTATACCTCATATTCTCTTTTGCGAAAATAATTTAAGTGGAGAGGAAAAGGCACACAAGGAAGAAGAGGAAGAACGGATTGATCACCTGCTCACACCTTCAACTCCTAATTTTAATTCTATCATTGCTATTAAAACACTAGTCGATGAAAAGGAGGAACAAAAAGGTGAGATTGACAAAGAGAGTCATGCTATAATTTTTGTTTATGATGCCTCTCATTCTAGTAGTGATTTTTATGATGCTAAAACTGTTGATAATTGTTCTGTGGAGGCTTTGTACCTAGACACTCATGTGGAGAGCATTAAAAATAATGAACTAGAGATAGAACCTTGCTATACTAACATGCAGGATCATGAACTCCCTTCTATGAAGGAGGAATACTATGAAGTGTTCCCCTACACAGGTAACCAAGGTAAAGATTTAAGAATTTTATATGAATCTCAAATCCTCTCATTCTAGCTATACACAGAGGCCTGTTCACCAAGCTTGGTGCATCAACACTTGCTTGAAAGCAGGAACTTGTTCATCTACATGATGTTGATGCATCGTAAGAGGGTACGACTCCGATCGAACTCTACTTCAAGATGATCCAAGATGGTATGTATAACCTCACCTCGAGTCAATATCTCTTGGGATCCAGGTGGGTAATGTATGGAGCATCTTAGCCCGGCTTTATGGCTTTAAAGAGAGCGCTTTCCGGGAGGCAACCCGGAACTCATTAGGCGTCTTTCTTAGTTTTCTGTCTTGAGTCTAGTTGCGTTCATGTTGCATTGGCACTTTTATTCTTTGCATGTCTTGCTATTAGAGTAATCTTGTTGAAGTTTCAAAAGGTAGAATTTATTGTCACTATATTATGTGTTACAAAAAAGGTAGAAGTTTCAAAATCAGTTTCAGGTGAATCCTTCAATTGTATGTATTTGTTGGTCGAAAATTAAAGTTGTTATTTTACCATCAAAACAAGGTATTTCACTAAGTTACAGGATAAGAAAGAATGCACGAAGAAATAGAGATTTTCTGATGTATATAGAAGGTTTAACGGCCAACTATACGGTGGGAATAAAACTTCTGGCCGTATAGTTCTAGTCGTATAGATATCTTTGCCATCAAATTTTTTCTTTGATATGTACTGAGAGTTTAACGACCAACTATACTACGGGAATAAAAATTCCGGCTGTATATCTTTGATCATATAGATATCGGTATCTCCATATAAATTCTTTTCTAATGCACTAAGAGTTTAACGACCAACTATACGGCGGGAATAAAAATTCCGGCTCTATAGTTCCGGTCGTATAGATATCTATGCCTTTGTATATTTTCTTTTCCAGGGATAGACAGTTTGACGACCAACTATACGGCGGGAACATTTTGTTCCGGCCGTATAGTTGTGCCCGTATAGCTGCACCGCCAGGAGGAAACCCTAAAATTTTGATAGAAGGCCAACTATACAACGGGAACGCATTGTTCTGGCCGTATAGCTGCGCCCGTATAATTGGGAAAACCCCTCAAACGCCAACTGAAAGGTAACCATTGCTCAAAATTTCATTCTGTCTTCTTCTAAAAACCTCGAAGCACCACCTGGGAGCTTCTCCCATGTTTTAGAGAAGTCGAGCGTATGTAAACAATAAAGTTCTATCTCAGAAATTCCTTAAGTTGTAATTCTCTTTAGTAGTTCATGTTTTCTTTTCATTTTCTTTCATTAGTTGGGTGAACGAACTTCGTTCGTACACCAAACCGTTGTCTTTTTTGTGTGTTATTTTCGCAGGGACGTGAACCTTGTGTGACGACGTGTACGGTAGTGTCAACCGTGCAAACACTCGCATGAGCCACTTGGTTGCTTCAATTCAACGTTTCAACAATCAGTGTCTAGTAAAACCTTCCAACTCGAACCTCTTTTAAATAAGCACATAGGGGTTGCACACTCATGTCTTGTATCTTGTTTCACTTGCACCTCATTACAATCTAGGAGAGGCCACTTCTAGAACTAGTTTGTTGACTTAGGCGTGGTGCTTAGGTTGATGAACCGACTCAGTGGGACTTGTATTTTATCACTTGTGAGCTAAACCCGTGTCTTCAAAGACACAAAACATATTTTGTCTTCTTTCTAGTCTTGTTCCTACTAGGTTCTTAAGGAAGGCATACACCGGATCGTGAAGCATTCATTGAAGCAAAGGTTCTTTGTCCATCAAAGTAGAGGTTAAAAGCACCTCAACGGTAAAGTGTGTCACCCTTGCTTTAACTTAAGCTTGGGGAGGTAACCACTTCTTATACTCTCTTTTGATAACTGCATTTTTCTTTTGTTTTCATGATCTTCTCAAGTTTAGCTTGGGGGTTACATGCGTAGAGTCTTGTGCAAAAGTTCTATATCTTAAAAAAAATTCATGCTATTGTGTATCTCTCTGTTTTTGAATGCTTGCTTAGGTGAGATTTTGTTCATATTTATATAAGGGATATACTTGCTCATGTTAGGCCCCATAGGAGATAAGCGATAGCACTTGTTCAAATTTTATCTAGCTTGTGAAAAATATTGTGATCCTCTAAATATACATTGCCATGTTCTCTACATTTTGGAAACAAAAATAAAATAAAGAAGTTCTTCAAAACTTGCTAGTTGTCACTATTCAGAATTGTCTTAAGTGAATGGTTATGGAGTAGCATGACCCCATAGTGCTGGAAATAATTGTCTTAATATGCTTACTGAGTGATTTGTCAAATAAGAAATGATGTTTCGAAGTTTCGAGATTACATATGCCAAAATTTTGTCTTGGAAATCAAAGTGAGAAATTATTTTATGCGTTTCTTGTGCCACTATCACACAACATGGGATGCTAACAACTCCGCTGGCCTTTGGACAATCCAAAAAGAGGAAACTCTTGGAGTTTGGCTATGAGTTTCCCAACATATGTAGCAAAAATGCTATATTTGGGTATGCATTGGTATTTTCATGGGCCTGCGTTAAAAGCAAAAGTCGGAATACTCCTCTAACCGTTATGAGCAATCATTATACCAAAAAGGGAAACCTTGGTAATGGTCACGAGTGTCCTTCCTAGCCTGCACAGTCTCAATTGAACATATACCACTCTTTTGGAATGGTCTCGTTAATAAGAAATATTTTTTTTATGAGCTCAACAATCGAAATTTGCACTTGACAGACTTTAATAGATGGCATGAGTGGGCAGCATTGGAAAACTCTATTTCTATTTATGATTGACAACTAACAGTGTTCAGCTTTGCCTTATACAAATAAAAATACAAAAATATATAAAGTGCATATAGAAGGATCACAAGTTTACTTGCAAGCTAGATTTAACTTTGACGTGGGGCATAGAAGTTTTTGACTAATCTCTAGTGGTTTGGAATAATATAACTAAGCTTATATTTCCTTGTATGATTATGTGCTCTCTTACTTTGAGCTTTTAGGAAAAACAAGGATACGGTGCATTGATTTCCAATGATAAGCAAGATCACATCCATTAAGTTATCGATCCCTTTTGCTCAAGGACAAGCAAGATCTAGCTTGGGGAAGTTTATGGTTGTGATAATGCAACACTTTTTAGCAATATAAATTGTGTCATTTACCTATCATATCATGCTCCATCTAACTATTGTTATGCCTGATATGCATGATTACTTGTTTTTGTTAAATTCAATATGAGCCTTGCACATTTAGTAGTTTAGGTAGAATTTTATCCCTCTTTCTTTTCTTTGACATGTGTGTAGGTGTTGATGATGATTATAGACAAAACAAAGGCAAAATAAACCAAGAGAGCATAGTATGGAGGAGCTGCAGGGACTAGACTTAGCCATTTGAGAAGTGAAATTTTCCAACTTCTCAAAATAGAGATCCAAGACAACAGTGTTTTAGCCCTGGACTATACGAACTCAACGAGCCCAAGAACACCCAAAACAGAGTTCGTATGAAGAAATGGCGGCCAAAATACTAAAGGGAACAAACGGTTTGACGAGCAACTATACGGCCGGAGCTATTTTTTTGGTCGTATAGCTCCGTCTGTATAGTTGCCAAAAAGGTCGGAAATGATGGGATTTCGCCCAAGAAAAGCTCCAGAACCTTCCCTAAGTCATATGATGGTATTGGGGGGAACCCTAGAGCACTCCCAAGGCCTATATAAAGAAGGGAGGACCCAAGGAATTCACCATATACACACAATACACCATATACAAGATCTAGATCCCATCTACCGCCTACATGGTGGCGCCCTGCTGCCGTGCCTCCTCCATAGCCTCTACAGCTCTAGCAAGATATAAATCTCCATCAACACCATCAATCCATCCAAGCAAGAAAGAGGAGGAGAAGGGGGACACCGCTATCACCACGCCAACACCACCATCACCACGCCATCATCACCATCTCCATCGCCGCTACTCCTTCATCCTTCCCCATCATGATCTCCGTGATGGGATGTAACATGGCTTGAACCCCCTTTTATTAATGTTATGATGATTTGAGTAATTGAAGTGTGGTGTGTTATTGTTAATTAATATGTTTGTGCTTTCTCTTTACATTGTTCTATTCATGATATTATTCTAGTGATTGGAGACGTCTAATCCATTGTTGAGGAGTTTACTAGGGATTCACAGAGTGTCACAAAATTTATCATTAGTCTCTACTCATTCCATGGGCCTGACAAGTCCGTGGGTAGAACTATAGGCTATTTACTATAAGTGATTTGCGGAGGCAATAGCAGCTTAGGATGCACCGCCCATTAAGATTTAGTTTCCTCAAGATCACTCATGATATAGATAGATATAGTGTTGCGAATTTCTTGACCCTAAAGTGACATATGGGATATCTTGTGACTAACACACTTGTTTAGGAGTACGGTTGTCCATAGAACTTAATGCCTTTGCTTTGGTTTATCTTGATTGGTCTTCTTACCTTAATACACTATTGTCTTATGGATGACCCATGTGCGGAGAGAGTGTGGATAATTGAGTTGTCTAGTTGCCACTTACCAACGGTGGGAGACAACGATATATGAGGGACCGCCACAATTATAGTTAACAGCTATTTCATAAGCACTTATCATGCACACTGGTATACACAACATTACTTGAGGAATCATATCATTAATATTTCATCTCATTGCATTCACCTATTTCCAGTTTTACTCTTGTTCTAGTTTTCTTCCAGTTCTAGTAGTAGTTATTACAAAACATCTTAAATTCACTTATCCTAGAAACTTATAGAATAGGCTATTTCCAAACCACGGTTTGGGTGCGTATGTGGTCGCATTGACAACGCGGTTGCAAGGGTCGTGTTTTCCGAGCTCCCATCAGGACAAACTCTTAAATATTTGCTGCTCCAAGTACTGCAATAACCATGTTTTGGTGCAGGAAACCCAGTCCATCAAAGACCCACCAGAGACATTGTAGCAAAACTATGGAACTGTTGTAGCGAAAATACAGAACGATGGTTGCAAACACCTCCTGGGCTTGTAGCAACTTCGACGGAGTGTGACCATGACTCCTCCATATTAGAAAAATCCTTAATCCCATGTTTAGCAGTCTACCATGGTTGCATCGGTCGGAGACATTTGCCTCAGGTTGAGCCGGTGGGAGGAGCGCGATGGCGTGAGCTGCAGCTGGCAAGGTGCGTGGAGGCGTCTAACTCGACGGAGCCGGTGGGGCGGAGCGGCGGCACGAAGACGTAACGACCTAGCCGTATGCGCGGTGGCAGCCCGGCACGCGAAGGCACAGTGACACGGTGGTGTGCGGTGGCGCGATAGTGTGTGGCGGCGCGGCAGCGCCCCGATAGCGCATCGACGCTGTGCTACAGGCGGCACGAAAGCAGCTGAGCAGCACGCCGGCACGGTGATGCATGTGGTGGTTGCAAGGGCGGGTAGAAGAAACAGAAATATATATATCTCCTTTGGTGGGTTATCTCCTTTGGTGGGGCCCAAGACAGACGAGAGGGAGGCGAGCGACCCGGGGGATCAATTCATTTGATCCCTGAGGTAACAATATCATTTTCCTATCATAATAAGTCACATGACCTCATACATCATTCGTCAAACATTATACGAAAGTGGAATCATAAATCTGAGTAGGGATTAAAAGATACAAATATGGTGTAAGACACTTTGAACAAAGCAAATCTCAATCCACAAGTCTCAGAATCGTAAGCCCTAATATCTCTACTCAAGGGGGTCGGCGCCTCCATCGCCAGCTTCATCGACAAAGTAATCTCCATACGGATAAGCCCAACAATCTAAAAAATTCCAAGTGTGAGACCCTAAGGTACTCAACAAGTATTTATGCATCTAAAGGGATGACAAGGTTGACGCAATTGCAGTGAAAGATAAAAATATCTAGACATTTCTATAAAGACACGCTATAGAACTCGTCTAACCAGATATAGATGGTAGAGCGTTTATCGACACCAACAGATATATATAACATGAAGTAGAGCATATCCCATCCATCTTCTCGCTTACCGAACGAGAAGACGAAAGAATAGCCAACCCATTGGCAATTTTATTAATCATTCCATGAGACTTGCACTATCTACTAGACAGGTTTAGTCAAATAAAAAGTACTACTTTGGTTTGAGTTATCTATTATCAAGAAACTTTGCTCCAAGTAGTCCATAGCCGTGGACATGGCTTTTCGAAAAGATTTACCATACAGGGGGTGCACAAATAGCAACAAGCGCGCTCAACCTCGGGGAAAAACCAAATGAAAGCAAATAGGTATGACGACAGAGAAATAGCAAAATGCAAAGGTTGTTTTAGGGGTCCACCCCAACTAAGCTACCCGTGAAAAAGTCGGCTGAGCTCCGCAACAGACCTAGGGATTTGCAAGAACAGATGAGAAAGACTGGGAATCCGAAAGTGTGACTGGGCTTGTCCAAATAGCATAATCGTGCCGCATCCAAAATAGTACAGTAGTAAACGCTCCTCGAGCAACAATAGTAAATAAATCAGTAAAGCATGGCATGCATACATCATAGTAGTAAAGTCCTAAACTACTTGTGGCCCCCGGAACAAGATGTGAATTAAGATCATGCCGAGGGGGATCCCAGAAAATCTCCCGCATATGGATAGGGTGATAGTCAAGGAACAAACATCAAGTACTCGGGTACTACGGGACACAAGTGAGTGGATAAAAGTCAAATGTCAGATATTATCCACCAGTGCATATTTATTTAGTTATCCCATTAATACACAATTTAGTTGTTCAGGGTACCTTGTTATCCACATTAGACTCACAAATCCTACACATGCAGTTCTATGACACGCATGTCTCAATCAACTCCTATAGTAGTGGATGATGGGATAGAGAGAACAAGTTTTATAGTGGGGCTAAAAAGTAAAGTCCGTGCAGTACTTGAAATCGCAACTCAAGACAAAAATGAGACACATAATGCAAGAACAAAGATGGAGACATAGGTGTTATCAAACACTATGCATTTCATGTTGTGTTCTAGAGCATCCACAAACCATGGTGGGTGGTTTTGTGACATATAAGGGGCGCCTTTGGTAGCATGTAGTCCGCCGGGACATGTCAGGTTGAGTCAAGTCTCAAACAGGCCAGATGCAGGCCTAGTGACAACATCCAAATCAGCCATTTTCCTCGAGCCTAGCTCGGGCGAGCGAAAAAAACACCCACCGCTCATGTGGGCACTGGGAGGGGAAACACCACGTCCCTTCTGAAGCACGCGCAAAAAAATCTCCTCACCACCCACCACCCACTCCTCTCCCTCTCCACTCTTCTGTCACTATCTGCCCATGACGATTCCACTATTGGCGAGGAATCTCTCGCTCACCATTGCCATCATCGTTGAATCTCTCAAAGGGACAGATCCATATCCAGGTGACCTCAACATTTGCGTATTTGTTAGCCTTGTCTGATGCTTGGTGTTGAACAATCTACCGCATCTCTTGATTCAACTACGTGCTTCATCGGGTTGACAATGGCGGTAAGCTCTACCCCCTTCTTATTCGAGCCATTTTGACTATAAATCTGTAGGGTTTTCACTGGCATGCATTGCAGATCTATAGGGAAAACCATGGGTCTAGGGTATTTTTTATTAGGTGTTTACCTTTTTTTGTTTTGGGGAATTATGGTGAGCAATTTCTTGGCACCATGTGAAATGGATCGTATGGGCACCTAGAGGGGGGTGAATAGGTGCTACTTCAAATTTTAATGCTTTTTCAATTTTAGGCTTAACACAAAAGGTAAATTCTCTAGATAACTATTTAGAAGAATTTCCATATATGCAAACCTATCTACTAGCGAGTAAGAGGCGAGTGGAAAGAGGAACGAGTGAACCGTAGTGAAGCACGCGGAGACACATAATTTGTTTTACCGTAGTTCCTTCCTTGTTAAGGGAAGTACATCTACGTTGGAGGGGTGGGCGGTACTAAGACCACCACGCCACAATAGGCCTCACCCTGTTCTCCGATGGATCCCGCCACCAAAGGCCTGATCCACCTTTCCACTATAGGAACCCTTCGAGGCGGGTACCGGTGCCTTTACACAACTAGCGGGGCATAACTCCACAACCAAATTGGAGGCTCCCATAATGACAACAAGCTGCCACAAGAACAAGGTATCAATAACAAAATACAAGATCTAGATATTAGTAAGAATACTAGATCGAGGATTTCTCCAAATGAATGGAGAGGAGTTGATGCGCTTGATTCGTGATGGCAATGAAGATAGTCTCCTTCTTCAATTCCCCAAAAGATCAAAGCCTTTAGGTGGTTGAAGTGGGAGATCTAGAGAGAGAGAGAGCTCTTGCAAAGGGTTTGACAATTTTCGAATGAATCAAGAAGTCTGCATGATGGGGATGAAGGGGCTTTTATACCCCCTTTCCAAACCAAGCCGTTGGAGCATTTGGGGGCCGGATTATCCGGCCTAGGGAGAACTCTGCCCTAGACTCGGATTATCCGGCAAAAAATCCGTCTACGAACAGAAGCTCGCGCAGGCTGGCCCTTGACACCTTCTCCTGGGAACCGGATTATCCGGCTCTAGGGGAGGGCCGGATTATCCGGCTGGGGACAAAATCCGCCCCAGTCACGGAATATCCGGGGAAAATTCCACCCCCAGACAGAAGCTCGCGTAGACGTTCTCTTGGGCGATTCCCCTAGGGCCGGATTATCCGGCCCAACAAAAGGGCCAAATTATCCGGTCCAAGGAGAAAAACCGCCCCAGAGCCGGACTGTCCGAGGGAAAATCCGCCCCCAGACAGAAGCTCGCGCGGCGCCATTCTTGGCCAAAACGGTCTGGCCGGATAATCCGGCCCATGATGGGGGCAGATAATCTGGCCCCCCAAATGCACAAAACTTTCCTGCAACACTTAGTACACATTAGAACTTCCATGGTATTGTTATCTAACACACAAAACATAGGAAATCATGAAATGTTCTTTCAATCCCCCCCTTTTTGGTGTTAGATGACAATACTAGGATTTGCAAGAAAGTTCACAAGACCAACAACAAAGAATACATGAAAGAGACTCCCCCTCAATGTGTGCATACTAGAAATTTTTATTTGAATACAAATGCACACAAATAGGTACGAGTCTATTCCATGGAAATATAAACAACATAATCATACCACCGAGATAGAGAGAGGCGTCCTTTATATAGCCACTATTATCGATGTGATAACCATTATAAGCGCCTTCCTCGAGATAGATAACCAACATTATAGGATATGATAGATGAATCCATAGGCATAATCCACGAGATAAATCTAGAAATCCACAGACACAAAGTTTCATACAAACCACAAACTACAAATTAAAGTTCAACGCTAAATGGGCACAAGAAAACGTTGAATGAAAATGTGCAAATGCTTATGCCCGACCCATGCAAATCCATGGAGACCTAATAGAACAAATTCTTCCCCTTTGGCATCGAGACGCCAAAAAGGAAGAAGAGCTAAAAACAATCAAGAAGATCCAAATAAATCCAACTCTTCTCATGGAAGAGGGCGGTGGCCGAAGCCACCTTGTTGGAGTGTATGGTATGACACCGCGAAGATATATCTTGGGTTCATGGCCAATACTCATCACTAAGCTCACATATCACAAAATCATATTAAGAGAAATGATTTGACTTGCTTTCGACATTATGGGGAGGGTTAGCCCAATCAATTAGGACCACACTCCCCCTATATCCATGCCCACATCTAGACCAAATAAGACCGAGATGTACGAGTGAGTGCATGGGTAATCAAGACAAGCTCCTTGAATCAACGATATTTAGCTCATTCCTCAAGTAACAAAACTTTTCTTCATCAAGTGGCTTCGTGAAAATATCAGCAAGTTGGTTCTTCATGCTCACAAAAGATAGATCAATATCGCCTCGAGCAACATGATCCCGAATAAAATGATTCCGAATCTCAATATGCTTTGTCCTTGTGTGATGTACCAGATTGTACGCAATTTTGATTGCACTTTCATTATCGCATAAAAGAGGCACTTTGTCACAATTGACACCGTATTCCTTTAAAGTTTGCCTCATCCATAATAACTGAGTGCAGGCACGAGCAGCAGCAACGTATTCAGCTTCGGTGGTGGAGAGAGATAGACAATTCTGCTTTTTAGAAGACTAACAAACTAGAGACCTTCCCAAGAACTGACAAGCTCCAGAAGTTGATTTTTGATCATCCTTATCACTAGCCCAATCTGAATCAGTATAACCACATAGAGAGAAATTGGAGCCCTTGGGATACCATAGACCAAAGTTAGGGGAATGAACCAAATATTGGAAGATCCTCTTGACCGCCACTAAGTGGCTTTCTTTAGGAGCTGCTTGATACCTTGCACACCCCCCCCCCACACACACACACTCAACACAATATCGGGTCTAGATGCGCAGAGGTAAAGAAGAGAACCGATCATGGACCGGTATACCTTTTGGTCCACATCTTTACTGTGGGGGTTAAGTTCAAGGTGACATTTTGTTTGCATCGGAGTGGCGACGCCATTAATATCTGTCATCTTGAATCTCTTGAGCATGTCTTGGATGTATTTAGCTTGATTGATGAAGGTTCCTTCTCTAAGTTGCTTGATCCCGAATCCAAGAAAGAACTGTAACTCCCCCATCATAGACATCTCAAACCTGTCAGTCATAAGCTTTGCAAAATCATCATTAAAAGCTTTATTAGTAGAACCAAAGATGATGTCGTCTACATATAGTTGGCATACGAAGAGCTCCCCCTTAACCTTCTTAGTAAAAA